>OU343118.1:20325000-21030000 GCA_910594885.2 Bibio marci | reverse complement strand
TTCTTTAGTAATGATTAAATAATATCAATAATACATATATTATTGGGTTCGCAACAAAGTTTTTGGGGATTTTTTAATGAAAACCAAAGGTAATTTATAAAATTAAATAACTTTATTCAATAATGTATTATCCATATTGTTCGATGATCTTTTGTCATGTTGAAATTCAAGAAGAAATGTTGACCATTCAAGAAGTTTTGCAAACATCGAAATAAATAGTAATCTGATGGTGCAAGATCTGGACTATATGGTGGATGTAGCAGCACTTTCCAACCAAGCTCGAATAATTTGAGACTAAAGATGTGTGTGGCCTTGCGTTGTTATAGTGGAACAAACACAAACCTTTTCGATTTACTAATTCTGGTCGCTTTTCTTGAATTAAATTGTTCAATTTGGTTAGTTGATGTATGTACACATGTGAATTGATCGTTTGGTTGCGTGGTAAAAGTTCCAAATAGGTAATACCTTTGTAATTCCACAAAACTGATAACAAAACTTTCTTTTCATGAATATCTGCTTTAGATGTTGTTTGCGCTGATT
Organism: Bibio marci; assembly: GCA_910594885.2. Classification (NCBI taxonomy): domain Eukaryota; kingdom Metazoa; phylum Arthropoda; class Insecta; order Diptera; family Bibionidae; genus Bibio; species Bibio marci. Next base: position 21,029,460 of record OU343118.1, on the reverse strand, counting down.
CATCTTTCTTGCTCCAAGCTCTTTTTCGATTTACATAGTTGTAAACAATCCATTTTTCAATGCCTGTTATCAATCGTTTTAAAAATGGATCAGTGTAGATACGTAGCATAAGCAAATCGATGATGGAAATGCGTTGTATTAAGTAAATTTATTTAAGTTGATAAGGAATCCATTTATCGAGTTATTGCGTATCCAAGTTGTTTTAAACGCTTTTCAATGCATGTATGTGATACATCGAGTTTCTACCAGGTATAGGAGTATGAACTGAGCCGCTTCCAATAAATGGCTGTACTTATATTAGTAATTGTGAAAGAGCCTTAATGCGATGTTTTTTTTTTAGTTTTGACATCTGTCAACAACATTCAGTGTGGTAAATTCCATTTGTAATACAACAACATAAAATTTTATCGTGTTAAAAATGTCTAATTTTGTGCCTTCAACAAACGATTTGCGGGTATCATTAGTTTTTTGTTATCATTTAAAGAAAAACGCAGATGAATCTCAACGAATGCTTGTAGAAGCTTTTGGTGATCATGCTCTATCATTAGCAACATGCAAAAGATGGTTTCAACAATTTAGAATCAAAGATTTTGATTTGAGAAATGAAGAACGTGGAAGACCACCATAAAAGTTTGAAGACAGTGAATTGCAAGCATTGTTGGACGAAGATAATACACAAACTCAAAAACAACTTGCAGAAGCCTTAAATGTAGATCAAAAAACAATTTCTAATCGTTTAAAAGCAATGGGAAAGATTCAAAAGTGTGGAAAATGGGTTCCACATGAATTGACTGAAAGGCAACAAGAAAATCGAAAAACCATTTGTGAATTGCACCTTCAACAATACAAAAGGAAGTCTTTTTTGCATCGAATCGTGACTGGTGATGAAAAGTGGATATATTTTGAGAATCCTAAACGCAAAAAATCATGGATTACACCAGGTAAAGCAGCAACATCGACTGCAAAACCAGAACGATTCGGTAAGAAGAGAATGCTGTGTTTGGTGGGATCAGGAAGGTGTAGTGTATCATGAACTTCTTAAACCTGGTGAAACTGTTAATACGGTTCGCTACCAACAACAAATAATCGATTTGAACCATGCATTATTAGATAACCGACCAGAATGGACAGAAAGAAAGAAAAAATCTGTTAAGGTAATTTTGCAACAATGCACCAGCACACAAAGCAAAACCAGTTCAGGATACGATAAAGTCGCTTGGATGGGAGCTGTTACCACACCCGCCTTATTCACCAGACTTGGCTCCTTCGGACTACCATTTGTTTTCATCGATGGGACATGCTTTGAAAGAACAGCACTTCGAAACATCTGAAGAAGTTGAAAATTGGCTATCTGAATGGTTTTCGTCCAAACCATTTTTTCGACGTGGTATACGAAAATTGCCTGAAAGGTGGTTAAAATGTGTGGACCTATAAATATTTATAAAAGTTAATCCATTTGTTTAAGATAGAAAATGAAAAGATGTTTGTAAGATATACCCAAATCATTCTACTACAAGTGGAACTCATTAATCTACTTAACATATATTGCAGTCAATTTGATTATTTTCTCTGTATGGAAGTACACAACAATTCATCAATTTGTCTGCAATTATAAAAAGCACGAAATTACCTAAATTCCATTAGTTTACTAAGTTGTGGACTGCATAGTGTTCATGCTAATCGTTCGTGAAATACAGATTTCAATTCCCAAAATTTACATGTGAAATTTTCCGTATTTTAATACTGAAAATTTTTCAGCTGAATAACCATATGCTCGATTATGGAATAAAAAAAAATATTATGCTCTAATCACTCATGTGAAAATAGCGACATAAAGGAAACATCTACTATAATAACTATAATATATACCTACCTTGTTTTATTCCTTGTGGCATTATATGTGATTGAATAATTTGAGCAGTACCCGTTGATGTTTGAACCGTTCCGGTTGGCATTACAACACGCACAGGCTGTCCAATTGTTCTAAAAATGTTTAAATCGCAAAATTTTATGTTTGATTTATCTCAAATGTTCAAAGAAAGTATTGAAATTACCTAAACGTTTGCTGAGTTTGTGCAGTTATGCTTTTATTATCGGTTGGTTTAACCAATGCTATTTTGGGTGCTAAGTCCATTGGAAGCGAATTGAATTTCGTATTTATAATAATAGATTTATCGCTATTATCTGATGTACTCATTTTCTATTTTAATCTTTTTTATATAGTGTCATTAATAATTGAAATACAGAAAAATAAATTATTGTTTATAAAATTCACATCATCATTATTTTTTTACAACACACGAGAACACGATTAAATTTCAATTTGATGACGTTAAATGGCATCAAAAGCTTTTGTATTCCATAATAGTACATAAATTGATTACGGTGTTGGGATTTCGAAACTTCGGATTACACAAAATAATAATTTGATTTTCAAAAAATTCAAAATAAGAAAAATAAATAATTCTTTAGAGTTGTAATATAAACTTGAAATTGAAGCCATTCATATTCATTAGCTTGATTTGAAACTGCACTGTCCTAGTCAAGTCACTTCATTGCCTACTAGCTGAGCTGGAAATAGGCTGTTCGTATAAAAAATTTTTAAATTCTTATAATAACTTAATTTTATATTAAAACATTTTTTAAATTCAATAATAATTATAAAATATTAATTGATATTGTTTCTATTTTTTTATATTTAATATAGGAAAACTTCGTACTGATACTAAAAGAAACCCAAGAAAACTTTTTAATCTAAAACAACATTACACTACACTTTCCTTTTTATTTTTTTTTTCATTCATTGAATCGAAATTAATTTTAGCGCGAGAGATTGAGCATAGAGATATGAGCAATGCATTGCTTTTTGACGCTTATCTGTTATCTGTCAAACCTATATTTACAACACATATCCTTACCTAGGTGTCACAGTAACTTTCATCAATAGATGCTTTCACCCAACACTTTTTACCAGATTATGTGGAAAAGTACATTTCGACTCCTCTTTATGATTTACAATCAATTTAATTGTCTCTTTTACTCATTGCAAAAACTTTCAATTTTTTAGGAGAAAATCAAATTTTTTCACATTGTACATAAAAATTAAAAATAGCAAAGTTTAATGTATGAAATTCAATAAAGACATTAGACATTCACATAGGCTTACATAAAAAAAAAGAAATGGAAAAAGTTTCTGAACTTTTTATTTTTGTACTGAAGTTAGCTATGTTTTTTAGTGGAAGATTGGAAATTATTTTATTTTAACAGATTTTTAACCTAAATATAAATAAATGATTATATTATATTGTTAATCGGTTGTTCGTTTAAATATAATTGAAATAAAAATATTAGTTATTATTATTATTAAATCCTATGGTAATGTGAACGAGTAGTCTATCTTTATTTTTAGGTTTATTTATAATATGATCCTCGCGTAAACAGTTGTGAATCAATGTCTATGGTATGTAAATTGAGCTAAAATTGTAAGGAATGTAAATTTTAAAAACGACTATGTTTATGGTGTAATTTGAATGAAAAAGAATCAATAGAAAGAAACAAGCATTTTCATTTTCTTTTATTAAATGAAAAACTTGAAAGTGTTTTTTTTTTATCTACTTTCGTGATTTTGTCTGAAATTGAACTGAATTGTTAGACAAATTTGAATTTTTTGAGTATATTCGCGTTAAGTGTGCGTAAATATTAAAAATTGTGTTTTTTAATATACTTATTATATAATTTTTTTAAAAATAAAAAAAAATTTAATATGTCATTTATGTCAATCGGAATCGTTATAGGATTAAAAAAAGTAACTTCATTTGCCTCTCTTTTCTTGATGAAACTTTGTAATAAAAATAGTTTCTAAATTGTAATAAGTTAAATATTCATACATAATATATATTTATATATATTAATTGTTTAGTTTAGTTTAAAAGGAATTTTTTGAGAAACATTACGTGAAAATGGACGACCAACTTTTAACAATTCAAAATGAAACTGATGTTAATTTAAATATGACAAAATCTGATAATGAATCTAATATAACTTCACAAGATTCACAAGGCATAGAGGAGCATGAACAGATGGACATGAAACATGAACATGAAACACCATTAATAACTTCAAAAATATTACCATCAGAATCAGAACATGTAAACGAATCAGTACAGTCCAAAAAATCAAATTTTAAAATATTAAAAATCTTAAATTTAGATGAAATTAAAAAATTTGGTATAGAGAAAAATTATCGTAAAGCAATTATGAAGTCAAAAGATGATGCAAATAATAGTAAGTGTTTTGAAACATACATTTTTTTTTTTTAACTTATAATTAATTTATCGTTACCAATCCCCATTGTTTGCTTTGAATATTGGGTGATCTTTTTTTTTCTAAAATAAATTACATCTAAATAGTTTTTTGTTTAAATAAATTAATATAAATACTATTAAGTAAAAGTTTTATTAGAAATGTTTAGGTTATATTATCTAGTAGAGTTTGGTAAACGTTGCCTTAAGATCGGCGACTATATGTGTTCAATTCCTCTTTGAGTCAAGAATTATTGTTTTTTTTTTTATATATATTTATTTACTTTATACGTTACATACAATAACTATAAATGATATTCAGTAAATATGACGGCTATAGCATTAGGTTTCGAGCTATTTCGAACCACAACCTTATGCTAATTTGTAATGATTTTGGCCAGTAATTTAATGAAGACATCAATATTTGAAACAATGTGTTGGTGCACACAAATAATAACCAAACTATTTCCGCAAATTACAATTATTCAATTTATTTTACAAAACAATTATAAGTATGCACCTATAAATAAACCATAGACTAACCTATAAAATAAATATTATCATGCGGAAGATATCACAAACATAAAACCTTGTAATTGTCTAGGAACGTACTTAATATTCTATATATTTCCATTGATTGTGGAAAATATCCAATGACAGATATTTGTGAAAGTATTTCAGCCACACAAATATGCTTTACATGTAATAATCAAAATTCAACAAATTAAAGAAATGAAATCATATCAATATGGTTGTAAGTTATTATATTATTAGTTCTAATTCCATTATATGGTTGATTAGCGAATAATAATTATCGTTAAATAATTGAATTTATGCATATACAATGTGTACATTGATGCACAAACTCCAAAACTATTTAATATTTGATATTGATGCAAATAATAACAGTTATATGATATAGTAGTGCGATCTCCTAACTCATACATTATATTTTGTTTATTTATTTTAAATCAAGATTCGTTTTATAGTTCTCTAGGAATGAACAGTAATAATAATTATTTGCATTTAAATTAGATTAGAATCTAGATAACAATAATTGATCAATTTATGTATTGTAACTTTTCAATACTCTAAAACTTTATCATACTCTATCTAATTAAAGTATAATTATTTTGTTAGACATAACTCAAAATAAAATGCCTTTCCATCAATTGTTTTCGTATTGCTTATGATGATACATTTGATCAAATATTGACGGTATTGTATTATTATTAATGCTAATTTAATGAATATAATAAAATATATAATAGAATTTACTATAGAATAAATTAGAAAGTTAGAAAATAATGAAATATCGAGATATAGTTTCAACATTTCTTTTTTTAAAATCAAATTTTTGAAATTACTATTTCTTTCTTATTTAATTATTTATTGTATTCTCATTGTATTCTTCTAATATATGTAATTGTATTTATTTTCATAATATTTTCATTGGTAGGTAAGATTGCTCAATTTAATAAATAATAAATAACAATAAATTGTAGTATTGAAAATTTAAATTATTCATAATATATTAATAAATAATATTTTAATTTTAGCAAAAACAGTAACACCAATTCGAATAAAATCACCAGCAACAAATATATCAACCAATTCTCAGCCACCGCCATCAAATAAAAAAAAGATAGAAGTTATATCAAACATTAAATTAAATGTATTGCCGCGCACATCTGTACATAATTTAATACACGAAATGAATGCATCAAAAGAAAAATCCGCTGAAATAAATTTACCAAATGATGCTGTAATTAAAAATAATAAAATTGAAGAATTACAAAAGGATTCATTTTATTATAATACAAATAATAATCAGTTTACAACAATTAAAACCTCATCAGATGCCTCATCTTCATCCTTTGGAACTACAAGTAATGCAATCATAAACTCTGCTATTACAACACCTACAACAGGAATTTGTAAACCAAAAATATTTTCAATGGTAACTTCTTCACAAACAACAAATACCAAAATAGCAAATGAAAAACAAAATCAAATAAATTTATTAAACAATTTGAATGAAAACATTGAACCAAGTGCAGATAGTGTGTGCATTTCTATCGACCCATATTATTCTTCAATAACCACAGCACCAACAATAGCATCAACATCCGCAACTCTTGCATCAATTTCTACAAAAACTTATGCAAGATCTATCGCAAAACCATCTCAAATAAACTTATTAAATAAATTGAAATCATTTGACAATAAAATTGGAGATAAAAATAGTAAGAATATTTTATTTAATAGGAATAATAATCAATTAACATTTAATAAAACCTCAACCACACCAACTATAACTTCTAATTTTATAGACTCTCCCATAACTACTTCTGCAACAACAACAAAATCAAAAACAACAACAACCAATCAACCATCAACCATAGTAGCTGATATGAAAACATCTGTGGCCACAGAACTAATACGAAATAAGATTATAATAAAACCTACACCAATTCCTGAATCAAAAATATTTGCGACAACTTCTACACAAAATTCGTCGATAGCCATTGTAAAACCAACTCAAGTGAAGTTAATAAGTAAATTGGCTGAAAATATCAAAACAGAAGAAAGTGTAAATAGTGGAAACACTTTATTTCATACTAATAATAATCAGAGAACTTCACCATTAATAATTTATAAAGTTATAAAATCTCCTCTTACAACTTCTGTCTCAAAAACAACAACATCTGCCGCAACAGACACAACAACCATTATGCCACCATATGTAACCACAGTAGTACATCGAAAGAATAATTTATTAAAATCGAACGATGACCAATTAACCACATTTGGAACCACAGCTGTAACTGCTATCACTAACTCTTCAATAACAAAACCTAAAACAGTATTTCCTGCATCAATAATTTTGGCAACAACTTCGAATAATCATCCCATAGATGTAATTCAAACCCCATCATCAACAATTTTTACGCCAACAATTTATGGAACTATAGCATCGGCATCTAAATCAGCAACTCTGGTATCAACAACATGTGCAACTACGGCATCTGCAACAACTTTTAACACAATGCATATTGCTAAACCAACTCAAATAACGTTAATAAATGAATTAGAAGAAAATATTAAAATTAAAAACAGTATAAATAATGAAATCTTAGTATTAAATACGAATAGTAACCAGTTAACATCTTCTACAGCACCAGTTCCATTATCAATAACTACTGTAGAATTAACTTCTGCAACAACGATAACTGGTTCGACATCAGTTGCCATTATGACAACATCTGCAAGCACAGGAGCAATAGAAAAGAACAATTTAATAAAAACAAGGAATAATCATTTGACTACAGATACTGCAACTATTAACTCTTTTATATCAACACATACTACAACAAATCCTGCATCAGAAATATATGCGCCAACCTCTACCAAAAATTCTTCAATTGATATAGAAAACTCAACTAAAATAAAATTATTAAATAATTTGAATGACAGTATTAAAGTAGCGACAATTACAGATAGTATTTTATCCAATACAAATTATAAAGCAACGAAACTAATGAAAACCACCTCTCCAACAATAACTTATAAGATAATAAATTCTTCAAACACGTTGCCTGAAACATCAACATCAGCAACTCAAATATTATTAAATAAATTGGGTACAAATATCAATAAAAATCTATTATTAAACTCTAAAATTAATCATTTAATGTCTGTTGAAAAATCGTCAATAACGTATAAAAACTCTTCCGTAAACATTCCGACAATAACAACCCCTGCATCAATAACAAGTGCTTCACCACCGACTCATATAAATATATTAAATGATAAAAATAATAAAAAAATAGAAGAAACTAGTAAACATTCCTCCGTATTCAATGTCACTAATAATAAACTAACGGAAATTAAAATTCTGCGAACTACTTCTGCAACCACAAGTAATACATCAAATACATCTGTATCAATGGTTCCTAAACGAACAACAGCAGTGAAATCACCTAAAATTTTGCCAACTACTACTGAAATAACTAATGCTACATTTAACAGTTATGTAAAAACATCATCTTCTGCAATAAAATTGAATGAATATCTTACAGTGGATAGAAGTACTGAGAATGTTTTAGGCAATACGAATAATCATTTAATAACACCGTCAACAATTGACATGTTAACACCATCGCCAACATCATCTGTACCAACAACTGCAGACCCAAATGTAGAACCAATCCAAAATAAAAATTTAAATGAATTTAATCAAAATATTAAGGCAGAAGAAAGTTGTAAGAACATTTCATTGAATCCGAATAATAATGCAAAAGCTGTAATTACAATATCATCACCAACAACAACATGTATTAATACAAATAGCACATTATCAATATGTGCAACATCTATTCTTACTACGCCAATAGTATCTGTATCATTAACTTCTACACCGATAATCTCTGAATCAGTTCAAGTCAAAACTTCTGGTACAAAAATAAAACCAATTCAAAGAAAATTATTAAATAAATTGAAAGAAAAACGTAAACCAGTAACTAAAAACAAAAATATTTTATTAAATTTGAAAAATAAATCACAAACAAAAATTTCAACATCAACTGCAGCGATAGTATCTTCTACTATAATTAGCTCAACAACATCAACTGCGATAACAAAAATAGCATCTACAACAATGACCACTGCAACATTATATCCTTTAAGTTCATCATCGACTACATTAGTAACAGCGGCTTCAATTGAAACATTGAATAACCCAACAATTGCATCATCAGACGATATTATCACAACCAATAATAACTTAGAAAATATGTTCGTAAATAGTGTGAAAAGCCATACTAATGATGATGATGAAGATTTAAATAATTTTTTTGGGTTTACTACTGAACAGATAAATTATTCATTTAAAAAATTTGTAAATTTCAATAGCTTTATGGAAGCTGAACATAGTTTTTATAATATTGAAGATAATGAAGATAATAGTGATGATAATATTAATGATCAATTACCATTAAATATAGCATCGAACAGTGAAACTGAGTTACCAAGTAATAATGAAACAGATAGAAAATCTTTATTATCGAGTACAACTTATTCATCAACAGAACCACCCATTACACAAAAACAAATATGTTCGAATTTAAAAGATTGTAAGTAATTTTTTCACGTTTTTTTTATATACATATCATCGAAACGAGAATCGAAACTGATCGAATAGTTGCGCACATTCCTCTATTAGTATACATTTTTTAACACTGATCAATAAAATTACTAAATAAGATCATTTAGTTTTTAAAGTTTAGAATTCATAAATCCCGTAATTTATTAAAGCAGCTTAGTTTAAAATCAACATAAAACAAGATTGTGAATGTGCAAATGTATAAAATATATATATTCTTTTCAAAACTATTCTTCCGTTAGTAATAAATGTACATCTCCGTAAAATTATTAATGTTATTATTTTATTTCTTATTACAGTAATTTTATCATCTGATGAAAATAATATTGAAGAAAATCAACAAATATTTAAAAGTCAATTAAATATTACTACCGCAAAACCATCATTGGCATCATCAATGAATCAGAGAAGGCTATTATTACCATCATCAACGTCATCGATATCAAAACAACATTCACCCAAACGATCAACGTTTAGAAAATCATTAAAACCCAAAACTAAAAACTCTAAATCTCTACTAAATTTAACTAGAAAATTAAAATCTATGATTTTAAATAAAAAAAAATTAACAAATGACAATTTAATAGATCTATTAATTGAAAATGTTGATATTAATACTTTAGCTAATCGTTTAACGGCACATAATAAAGATGTTGTTGCGCAAAATAATTCTGATAAATTTAGTCATTCCGTTGTTGAACAAGGAATTGATAATGATAATAATAATGATAATAATAATAATAATGATAATAATAATGATAATGGTAATGATAATGATAATGATAATGACAATTATAATTATAATGATAATGACAATTTTAATTATAATGATAATGATAATGATAATTATAATTACAATTATAATAATAATGATAATGATAATGATAATGTTAATGATAATGATAATAATAATGATTATGATAATGATAATGATAATGATAATGATAATAATTATAATAATAATAATAATGATAAGTATAATGTTAATGATAATAATAATGATAATGATAATGATATTGATAATTATAATGATACTGGTAATGATAATGTTAACAGTAACTGTACTGATATTGAAATAGAGACAAGAAGTAATACAACGTCACCAATTGTAGTATTTAAAAGCGAATTATGCAATAATGAATATATATGTGTACAAGAGTCATCAGCAATGGATGAAAAATTGTCTCATACACATATAGAATCTAATAAACAACAATCATTACCGTTGGTAAAAAAATGTCAATCAAGATTAGCAACGCTGAAAGAGGCGAACAAAGTCTCAGATGAATTAAATAGGAGTACAGAAGATTTAAAATGCATTGCATTTAATTCTCTAAACAATATCAACACATTACAATCAGATAATACAAATTTAGAATATATTAAGCATAATATTTCTGATACGACAATACAAAATTTCGTCCTTAACGATAATTCAGATAATGATGTGGTGCATAAAATTGAATTTGAATTCAATAATTCAAAAAATAATACAATAAATATTGATGATGATGAAAATGTTTCTTCTATAACACAACTTGATAATTGTTTTAATGACATTAAAACCATTAATAATAATATGGAATCAATATTAAATGTTAGTTTGTGTAGTAATATGGAACAAGATGATCAACAACAAATAAATACTTTTTATAGTAACGATAATGAATCGATAATTTCGAATGCTGTAAATAACACATTAAATTTAAATACAGAATCACATACGAATTCAAACAATAATCAACGATCATCTAGAAAACGTAAACGAAAATCAATTATTAATAATGTCACTAATTTAAATGAAAACAATAATAAATGCATTGAAAATGTTGTTAATATTAATGTTGATAATGAAAATATAGACGATAACACTGTTGACCATATTGATAATTTTGTTAATGAAAATACTACTAAGACAAATTTGTCTACACCTACTTCGAAAAGAAAAAAACGGAAAGGATGTGCGGATAAATCAAAAAAAAACTATCCGAATGTCGATCAAAATAATATTGATGATTATGCCGATAAAGATGATAATAAAAAGGATAATTTAAAAATGAAGAAAATTATTAATAATGATAATGTATCAGAACCGCCTATTAATGTAATTTGTGGAAATTGTAAAGCTGATGTCGAAAAAAAATCGTGGAAAAAACATTATAATTCCCATTATGGAATTGCTTGGATTGAGGGAATAGATGAACCAATCGTAAGTTATAATTTTATAGAATTTTTGAATTTGTGTATTTTATATTAAATTGGGTAATTCTATAATTGTGTGTGTGTGTGTAATTATTTGTTGTTATATAATATTACATAATAAAAATATTTATTTTTCAGGATTTACAAAAAGAAAGTAATCTATTGAATAAAATGATTTTGTTTATGAAAGCTAATAATGTTAAGAAATTAAAGTGTCAAAAATGTGGCGATGAAAAAAAATCTGCTATTGGTTATTTGAGTCATAAAAAGGTTAGTTTTAATTTGTTTAATTCAACATTTACGTACATTTTACATTGTATAACATACACTCATGGAAATAGCAAATTAAAATGTATCAAATATTTTAATTATATAAAATAGTGATATACGATACTACACATAATCACTTCAAAATTGATCAATACATCTATGAATCTCATAAATCATAAGGTTATGTTTTCACTGGGTATAGAAAAATACATATTTTTTAACAATAATACTCTGCGTATGAATGTGCTTGTCATATCCGGTGGAAAAATAGCTATTAAAGTTTATACATATTTATAACAATTTATAAATCTAAATTACTAATAATTCATGTATTATTTATTATTCAATGAAATGATTAAAAATGTATATTTATTATTTTATTTAATAAGGCATGTGAGGATCCTGACGATGGAAAAGTAGCTTGTAAACATTGCAATAAATTATTAAAAATTGTTAGCATATCAACACATTTAGATAACCATTGTCCAGTATTGAAACAAATGGAAATTGATAAACAATTGGAAAAAAAAAGAGAAATTGTACAACAACAAGAGAAAATTAATCCTTTGTTTACCAATAGTGGACGTATTATTAGAAAAGCAGCTACTGGGTAAGCTGATATTGTTAATATTGTATTTATTTAATGTAATAAATGTAATAATATTTGCTACCTTTTTTTTTCTACCGATGACTGCGTAAATGTGATAACTTTTCAAGTTCGATTGATTTGGGTTACTTTTGTTCCAACTTTATAATGCTATATTACTATAAATACTTTTTTTGATTTTGTTGAAAGATATATGATATATATATATATATATGAACATGTTGTATGTGACAAATAAATTATATATGATAGACATATTATTAAATTTTGATATAATAATTAAATCTACTCTCATTTAGCGATCAAGGGACAACCGTTTTCCTAATTTTCTGTGGAAATTTTTAATAAAAATCAATTGTTTATTATTACCACTAATTAATCTGCCTAATATTTAAATACATTTTATTAGAACTCGGTGAGATACGTTCCAATTATTACTACATATAAATATTACGTTTCGTATTTAAATAAGTACCTATATTTTATAAAATTGAATTTTTATTAATTTTTGTTTCTATTTATATAATTTATTTAGATTAAGTGGTAATAAAGTATTAAAATTGATTAAAAAAACAATAACACCTGATGAGGTAAGATTAAAATCATTTTATTGTTTATTATTTTGTTAAAATCTAATATATTTTAATATGTATATATATATTTTTAGTACATAACTAAAGCTAAAAGAATTACATCACTTAAAATGATTCGCTGGCAAAAAGAATTAAGTGTGAGTAATTGTATTAAATGCCCAAAAATGAATTGTAAATTTGTAACAGATACGATCGATGGCATGCATACCCATTTCACGAAATGTATTTTACATACGGAAGAAGTAAGCAATAACATGAATTTAAATTGCTATATATTATAATATTTTGTAAAAATTTAATTAATATGTTTTATTATTATTATTATTATTATTTGAATTTTATTAGAAATATTCTTGTAATAGATGTTCATTTGGTATAACATCTCATGAAACAGTTCGTCAGCATATAATAGAAAATCATGAATTGTGCGAAATTGAAAAATTTGAATATGTTGATGTAAATCCAAATGAAAACAAAATAAATTATAATTGTTCTGACTATGATTCAAGTGATAGTGAATATAATATGGAAAATATGAATTCACTGGATGTAACGCGAAGGGACGGAGAAGATGATGACGACTATAGCAGTATAGATGAAGACAACGATAATGCTTGCAATGAAGAAAGTCAACCAAAATATGGAGGAGTAAAGAAAGTTAAAAGCAAAACGAAAACTAAAGATGTTCCTGACATGTCTACACCCGATAAAATAAGTACATATTATTATTATTATTAATATTATTAATTTAACTATCTTCTATTGATATATTAACTAAGGTACCATTAATTTTAATGGTAAAAATGAGTAAAACGTCATGGTGTATGTATAAAATGGGTATGATTATCAAGTCATGTTACTCCATGCAGAGTATATATATGGCATTTACCAGCTAGTAGAACATTTTAAAAAGTGAATTGAAGTGAATGTCACTTTGCTTTGTGTTTTATCGGATTGATAATTTCATGCCGACCGATTGTTTATATAGCAGTAATAGTTTTTTTTACATGAATTTATCGGTTTTGAATTTTATTTTACCAATTCAGCTAACTTCATTCAAATTAATTTTATGGGGTCGCCAATAATAAGAAATGCTCGTTTTTCATTGTAATATTTTTGTTTTATTCGTTGAAATATTTCTATGCTCTGTTGAATCCTTTAATACTTATTCATTTGTGATAATTTTAACAATGATGATTAAAATTACCATACAAACAATTAACTTTTTATTTATAAATTTAAATTTATTAATTATTTTTTTATTGTTTGTAGTGCTCAAATCATATACGGAATCATTAAAAATTGAGAATGGAAGTTATTTTAAAATATCAATACAATGGACTAAAAAATTGTAAATGTTTTTGTCTTATAATTTTTGTTGATTTATTGATTAAATAATATTTTATATTATGTTTTTTTAATTTTAGCATTGAATCGAACTATTCCAGTACGGTTTTATATCCAACAAATATATTTAAATTAACAGAATTAAATACTATTGAAAATCTTGACCTATATTTACCGGTTTCAAGGGAATCAATTAAATTTGCATATAATCGTGTAAATAAATACGATTTGGATATATATCAAAGTAATACTACGGCTGTAGATAATTGGAATACATTAAAATTATTTACTAATTTATCAAATGACGAATTAACAATAATTTATTGTGGTGGTCCAATACTATCAATGGATTGGGTACCATTTCCTGATTATTATAATGGTTCACAAATATTAGCTGTATCATGTCGAAAAGATAATGCTTATTACACAAATATGAAGGATGAATTAATTGATAAAAAATGTTTAATACAAATATGGGAATTTAGCGATTTAAAACAATCAACAATATTTAAATTTAAAAATGTTAAAGCAAATTTGCGCTATTCGATAGCTTATGATGTGGGACCGATTTTTAATATGCAATTTTGTCCAAGCGGTGGTTATACAGATGAACGTTTAGGTTTACTAGCTGTTCCGGCATCAGATGGTTGTATTAATATATTATCATTACCAAATAAAATAAACTGTGATATTTCTACAAATAACAATAATGACATCAATAAAAATCATTTAATTTATAAACTAAAACCGTCAATAATTTTAGAATGTCATAATAATACAGAAAATGAAAGGCAACGAAAAATTATTAAAATTTGTTGGTCACGTGTAAGTTTTTAATTTTCAATTTTCATGAATTCATTGTACAATTTTAAAATAAATATATTTTTATTCTATGATTAGGCCAAAGGACATAATATTATTGTAGCTGCATATATTTCTGGTTTAATTGTAATATGGAATTTAAAAAATTTAGAATCACCATTATTATGTCGTGAAGATAGTAAAGAAAATATTAAATATTTATTGCCAATTCAAATGTTCTATTCAATGCGATCATTAATAACACGTAAGTCTTTTTTTTTCTCTCTAAAATATTAACATATTTTATTGAATATATGATTTTCTTAGTGAATTAGTGAATTATATTGGGGGTAATATAATAATTATGGACCTTGTATCAATTTCTCAATCGATGCGTTAAAACATCATTCAAGTTTTGGGTTAATTTGAGGTACAAAACAATTTAATAATAATTCGAATGTCTATTTCAGTTCACGTTGCGAAGCACACGTCGTGTGATTGCCCTATATACAATAATATCATTAAACAAAATTCACTGCAAAATTGTTTCATCAATTGGCACGTTTCCGAGGCACCTTTACCAAGTTTTATGTTACAGTTCTTCGTTCCTTTTTCAAAATAATTCATCCGGAACAACACATTTTACTTGTTAAATTAACTTTCACGAAATAATTAAAATATTTTTATTTACGATTATCTAAACAATTTTGAAAAGTCAAAATAATACAAAATTTAATAAGATGGAGGATTTGAGGTATTAGATTGTAATTAATGAATATGAACAAGATAATTGACATTTATAAAATCTTTGGTACATAACGTTTCAATATAATCAATTGCAGTACCATATATAATAGCTTTATAATGTAATTTATAAATATGGTAGTATTTTGTGATGTGATTAATAAAAAATATAATGTTATTATTATTTACTTTTTGAATAGAACTTAATTTACATTACGATGATGAAAATAATACTCGTTGGTTAGCGGTTTCGGCAGGGGAACGAAAAACAATAATATATGATTTACAGACTATTGGAAATGATGGAACACCAGTAGAATTATCTTCATTTTTACGCAGAAGTCAAATTACAGGTGGTGAATGGCCTATTAATTGGACAACAATTATATCTTGTACAGATGATACTTATCTACGTAAATAAATATTATACTTTATTATATTATATTTTATTTCCGTCTATAAGTTTATATATAATTGTTAAAATAATTATTTAGCCACAAGTACTGTATTAGTAACGCAACCATTAAACATTGGATTCACACCTACAGCATCCTTTCATATTGGCAGTGAAATGACTGATATTAGTTTTAACGATTGGTTAAATACAACAATATTTTGTAATTATGCTGGTGAAATTTATGTACAATATCATCCACAATTATTGTTACCAGTTAAAGATAAATTAAAAAAAACAAGAGCAGTAAGTATAAACTATTAAAATGTACAATGTGTACAAATCTCAAAACAAATGAGATTGATTAACAATTTTACGATAAAAAAAAGTACTTAAAATATTTATTAAAATTAAATGTTTTTTTTATGCAAATATTTTGTTATAGTTAATTGGGTATACAAATATTAATATATTAAATACTAACGGCAAAGAAATTGAAGCCACAGAGCCTACATCATCGCAATTGGATCCTGATTTTAATAATTTTGGAATAGTTTTTTGTGATTTAAAATATGTAAGATATAAAAAAAAGACCAAAATCAGTAATTTATTTTAATAATTTATTTATTTACTTTTTTTTCACCCACCAGTCTAACAGAAATGAAAGAAAATGTTTTGACAAATTTCGAAAACCACCGATTGATAAATATCCATTAAGTAAAACCACACAGATATTATTTAATCCAAATGCAAATTTATATAAATTGTATGCAATCGGTTATGAAGCTGGTTTTGTAAGAATTAAACACTTGGATTAAAATGAATTAATAATTAATATGAATAATAAAAATTGGGTGTACATAATTTTCTTCGTTCATATAACATTTAACTAATTTGTACAATATATTGGATATTTATTATTGTGTGTTATGCAATTTTATTTTATTTAGCAGCAACAATAATTTATACGTGCGCCGCCGCGTCATCGTTATAGAATTATTAATGTAACATGAATTAAAAAAAGAAAGAAAAAACCAAAAAAAAAATAAGAAATAAAAAAAAATGAATTGAAAATCAAGAGAAAAATTCAATTGACTAAATCCAAAAGGTATGTTAATTGATATATTATTCTTTAATCCAGCTACCTACTTCGTATATATATTATATATTTGAACTCATCATAATGAAATATCAAATATATATTCTATTTATTTTAATGAAATTACACGCAAGCATTATTTTTGTCGTCCCGCTTACATATCGATTTTGTGTATTGGAGTGGAGTCCTGAACTGCTATTGAATTTCTACTTGTAATTTATAAAGACATTATCCAATCAAATAAATTTGAATAAATCATTTCTTCATATTTTTAATTTTAAAATATAATTTTAATCATTAAATATTCAGGATTTGCGCTCCTTCGCCATTTATTACATGTTCAAATTAGACGTATGTGAACCGTTAGCGTTACGAATATAGTCGATATGATGAAAATGAAAAAATTAATAATAATAATAATAATAATAATAATAATAATAATAAATAAATAATCGAGCATTTTAAATACGCATTTAAACAATTTGCATAATTATTCCTTTTATAAAAAAAATAAAAATAAATCTATATTTGTATTAAAAAAGAAAAAAAAAAAAAATTAAATTAAAATTTTATTACATATTTTTTTTTTTATTTAATTTATTTATTTCAATAGAATTTAGATTTTTTAAATTTTAATACTTTATATTTAAACAACATAAATATAGAATTATTATTTTTTGGTACAAATTAATTATTATTTAATTTAATTTAAAGTTTACTTAAAATATATGTTGTTATATGTGTTAATATATCAATAGTATGAAAATTATGAATTAAGATTTGTTAATATTTATAATAAAGTGAAATATTTATATAATTATGTACTAAATTAATCAAATTACATGTTTTGAATTGATTGGTTGTTAAGCAAATTCATTAGATTAGATTAGAGAGACTGCAGAGGTGAACATTAATTTTTCATTATGCGATCATATAACAATTAATTGATTGGTTTCAAACTGATCGCGTTTTTATTTATAGGCGAACAGATTTTTTTTATATTTTTTCTATGCTATGAAAATATTTTTTAAATGATGCAGTAAATTAGGATATTTAAAATTAGTGATTGGAAGACGTACCATCCGTAGATGGGTCCAGTTGTTGGAGAAGGCTAAAAATTAGGTAAGTCGTTTAACATACTATATACCGTAGCACATTCATTTACTTAAAATTTCAGAATTTCAAATATTTTAAAATTTTCTAAACATTATACAATTTTACAGATAAATGTTTGGTTTTATTATGTCGATTAATTTAATATATGGTTATTATGATTTGGTGTTAACAAACGGACGCGACCAATTCGAAACTATAATCAAATCAAAGTTTAATTTATTTGCTTAAAGATGAACAACGTTCGGGTCGTCCAAATTATAAAATTATTGCTGATGAACATATATCAAAATAATGTTTCCATCTCGGGATTGTCATAGCACAACACGTACGATTGTAGAGAAGTTCGATGTATCATAAACATGCAGTGTATAAAACACGGTATAAACAACTTCAAAATATGGATATAAATAGATTGATGTGTGTTACTCAACAGCAATTCACTTGGTGCTTATGAAATATAATGCGAAAATTATCCATGTTTAAAACAAGTTATAACAACAACACGATGATGAAATTGATGATGCGATTATTAAGGAACTAACTTTTACCAGATTTTGTGCTTCACCATGATACAAATACAAGACCACACAAATCGTAGGTCACTCTACAAAAATGATATTGTGGCTTTCAGTTTGGAATGTGTTGCCACACATCAGATTACCATTTATTTCATTGATTGCAAAACTATTTGAATGGTACGAATGTAAAACGATCAGTACAATATTTATGAACGTGGTATTATATAATGCTACCTATAAAAGATGGTCATAAATCGAAATGGACAATATACATTTTACTAAAGAAAGAGGTAATTCGTTTCATTGTTTTCTTTTCCTAAAAAATATATATATACAATAATTTTTAATACTCTAACCGGCACTATGTACATTTATGTTTGAATGTAAATCAAACCAATATACATATGTATGTTGTACGTTGCATGCATTCAATAACTACAATTAATCTAAAAATATACTATAAATATGCCTAACCATATAATTAATTATTCACTAATCTATAATTTGTATTATTTGCTTCATTATATTTTATATTCTTATGTCGTATTTAACCATCGGCTTCAACATTTTCTGTAGCGTCATTAATTTCATTAGCGGCACTGACACCAGTCGATATATCATCATCTTTTGTCAATTTGCCTGTATCAAATTAAAATGAAAAATTTAATTTAATGGTACGAGCACTTACAATTTTGATTTTAATATTTTAACAATAAAATTAAATATACATTGAAATGCGAAGTGACAGTTTTTTTTTACCAAATAAATATCAAATCAAAAAAAAAAAATAATACTTTACTCAAATCAATTCTGTTACTTTTTCTATACATCTAATATGAAATCAAAATGAACTACTGAAAGAGGTGGCGTATATAATACACATTCAAACCTATTTATATGTAAAATCATATAGTTTCGACATTTTACATGCAATATATTTGAAATCTGTACAATTATAAAAATGAATTATTGTTATTTTATTGATTTTCATATCACAATAAATATATGCGATTCATGTGTGCTATATCATCTATCATAAATATCATCGTTAAATATATACATGTTACATGTTATTAAAATGTTATTATTAATTTCTATATATAGCATATACGCATATTTGCCATCATATCATATGGATACATATTTTATTAGGAAGCGCATATGGTTTTATTACCATATTTTCGTCTTTCGTTTAGTTATTGTAGAGAATTTCAATTATAACGAAATTCATAAAAGTTAATATGGTTTCATATCAATTCAAGTGACTGAATGAATAAATTTATAGTTCAGTTATTGTTATTTTAAAATTTGTGTGTAAATTAAATGTATTGTAAATCTTTGGCATTATTTCATAATTTAAGATTTTGTTAGATTGGCAAGAAACATTAATTTTTAAAATAGAAATTAATTAACAACAATAATAAATTTTATTTTACACTACATAAATTTTTACGACGAATTACATTTTTAACAACAAATTTGCTAAAAAAAAATGTATCTCTACAAAAATTATCAAAATAATTAATTATCACAAATAATATCATCGTCACAATCAACCTCACCTTCTTCATCATCTTCAATGTCATCTCCGTCTTCAATGTCCGCTTCATTTTCCGTAACATCATCTTTATTTTGTTTTGCTTTCTTTTTCTTTTTGCGTTTTTTCTTAGTTTCTTGTTCTTGTTCACCTTCGCCTTCATTTTCAATAGTCTCACTTTCAACAACATATCCGTCTGGGAAAAATGATAAACATTCAATTTTTCCAATTTCTGTATTTTGACTAACATAACTTGGACCGTGTGTGGCTAATGTTAAAAGTGCATGACTTGTTGATTTCGCCAATTTTACAACTAATTTATCGGTTCTATAAAATGTGTAAAAACTATTTAATATTTATTATGTATTATGTAGGCTAGGAGTAATTTTTAAACACGCGATCAGATCAGATACGGTGACAGGGTTATTTATAAATGTAAAAACAATGTAATTCACGATTTATTATAATTATAAATTACATACATATTTGGTGTTTTCTTCTGATATGAATTTGTGGAATTTGCAATTATCTCAGCTGTTTTCGGATCATCTGTTGTAAAATATCCGTATGCTAATATAGCATCTGAATGTTGCTCAAATAAATCCATAATATCTTTACGTTTATATGCATCGAATGCAATTGCTAAATGTGGAGGTTCTGAAACTGGATCCGGTGGTAAAAAATGATCTGTTAACTATTGAAGAAATATATATAAAATTTACTGATATTAGGTTTAAGTTACAAAAATATAAGCTACATGCAACACTGTCATAAACATTCTTCAAGATTGTCCTACTTTATTATTATGATTGATAATGATAATAATGATATTGTAATTTGAAATTTATAAAACAAAAAGACACATATAGTCTATAATTATAATTTGAAGTAGGAGAAGTGATGAAACTGATCAACTGTGCCAATGCATTTCAAACTATGTTATTTTTCTAACATAAATTGAAATATCACATTTAGAAATACATTGTCGCAGAGATAAAAATGCTTCCAAATACAATATATATAAAAATAAAAATTTATATATACATTTCTAAAATATAAATAAATTAAAGCAGCATTTGCTCGTTTATTAATTGGTGTCCACATTGCTGGAATTCTTATTTTCGTTACATTTTCATCATTTGATGACTCAATGGGTTGTGTAATTTGTATTTCTGGTTGTTGTACCGTTGATTCGCTTATCACATCATTTTCATTATTTCCAGTTGCGTTATCATTTTCAGTATTATCTACATCTACAGCATTATTTTCAACTGTAACCTTATTATCGACTGTACGTTCTTCTTTATTATTATCATCCGTATCCTCATTAGTCACGTTATTATTAGTATCGTTATTTGCACATTTATCACCATCAACGACATTTTCATCCATATTATTTTCTTTTTTCTCTTCCCTTGATTTTCTGACATCCGATAATAAATCATTTAACTGTCCACTTAATCGTAATTGTACCGATTTTCCAACTATTATCGAAATTGATTTTAATAATGGAATTCTATTTTCAACTTCAATTTCTTGACCATTTTCATCGATTTCAAATTGATGCGGTTGTGAAATTTCATTTACAAATTCAGTAAGTACTTCTGTGTGGTGGGTAGTGGTGAGTGTGGGTAAATATACATATTTATAAAAATTAATAAAATTCATATTTAGAGAATTGTATCTATATTATACCTTCGACGGGACGTAATTCATCATCAGCTATTTTCCAACATACCATAAATGTATCTTTGTCGAAAATGTGCTCTAAAATTCTATCTGATAATGGATTTAAACATTCAAAATGTAGGGTACTAATATCATCTGATTGTATTTTTATTGTTTTTTTATCTTTTGCAATTAAATGAAATTTATCAGCTTGTTCGGTTAACTTTTTAAATAGATCACGTGCCACTGTATGTGGCATTAATACAGTCACACCCATATCAGCAGCTCGATTCATTATTTCATCGGTTACAAACAATAAATATTCACGTCGACTTTTATCAGCCGCTTCTTTTTCAATGCGTTCAGCTTCCTAAAAAAAACAACAACAGAAAAATAACATGTTTATTCTGCGATCATATCAGTCGGAATCATTTAAATGTTCAGCATTTTTAAAAATTAATTATAGAATAGAAAAATTTACTAATTATAGAATTGAGGAGATAATTTCAGTAATGTAATTCTATAAATGAATTTATCAAAAATTTAAATTAATTAATTATCACAATAAGTGATTTACTAATTGTTTCGTTAATAATGCTAACAAAGATAATTTTTTATGCATTTCACTTTATCTTTGATTAAATATATAAATTACGAATAGATAAAACCACAAAATTGTCACAAACCTCTTCAATAGCCTTTTTTATATTGTAACGTTCCATTTCAATTGGACACAGTTCTGTTAATTCATAAAATGTACGTTCACCATTACCATCACGATAATTTCGTTCAATAGATAATTCTTGACTAATCATTGACATTAATTCGGGTACATTAGAACCAAATGCACAATTTACAATTTTACCATGCTAAAAATATTCATATAATTTAAAAATTTATGAAAAATATATTACATAACTATATTATGTGTGTGTATTTGTGGTGTATGTGTTGATATATGAAACTTACGGATGCAAATAACCATGTTGGTTCACTTTTGTTACGGAATCTTTTAAATACATCAATATTATCACTTTTTACCTTAAAATTTAAAATATTATATAAATTTTTAATATATAATACAACATCACCATTTTTTTGTTTTTATATATTTACAATAGCTAAATTAAGATCATCACCACCTTGTTCAAGTTTAATTTTTTTTAAACTTCCAACCATTGCCAAACATGGTCCACACCATTCTGTATAAACATCTAAAACTGATTAACATTGATATATTTTTAATATATATAAATTGTACGTAAATAATATATGCTATTCTATGTATATTCTGAATATCCAGATAATATGTTCGACGACGAAGATATACTTTAAAAAAAAAAACCTAAACTTACTTATAAGTCCTGGTTTATTTAAGAAATTTTCTAATTCTTCATTTGTATTAATTTCAGTTTGTAATTGTTGAATACCTCCTTTTCTTGCCATTTTTTTTTTTTTTCAATTTTTTACTATAAATTTAATATTATTTCTGTTTTATGTAATGTTTTATTAATTTTTTTGTCAAATATATTAAATATAAAAATTAATCGATAACAACAAATTTTGTTGATTATGGTTACTCTGGTGAAACATTGTTATTTTAAGTTTCCGTTTTTTCCCAATATTATATGAATATTTTTAGAATACATTTGAATATAAATAGAATGAATTATGTATAGGTGCTGGTGTTGGTGCTAGTAACACGACATAACACGTACACCTACAATTATTACTGTTGTATTGTAGCATACAAAATTGAGAACATAAACACGCAGTGTCTCAATTTTCGAACTATGTAAACATTCAAATTGATTTTTTAATAATTGTAGATTTACACAATTAACCTCATATGTATAGTAATTGCTTTTTAATTTTAATTTCACCAATTTAAATGAAAATAATTGACAGTATACCCATTAATGTGACCATATAGCCTGACTTTTTGACTCCAGCACATGACTGGCAAAACATTCACCTATCCCGAATACTGGTTTGGAGGCACGTCCTTTATACGCCAACATTAATATAGACGTATTGGCGCGAATAAGTGTGATTGATTTGATAAACATTTAAAACATATACACATTTTTTTTCTTTATATTTTAACAACATTTTTATAAATATTATTTAATTACATTGATACATAGCATTGACTCTAGCAATATCAGTATCAGCCATGGCAGCACGTTGTCCAAGCACACTTATGAGTGCAATATTCTGTATGTATTATTGCGTATAACATAAAAGTAAATTATTAATATATTTGAACAAAAAAATCTATAATTAAATAATTTAGTTACATTTGGCACAATTGTTGCATATCCATCCTTGGAAAAACCATATGCACCATAATGCATAATACTAGTTGGATCATATGAAACACCAAAATTTGAAATAATTGTACTGCTATAAGTTTCATAATTATGTTCATGACCGGATTCAATATGTTCATATTTTATTTTAACAAAATCATTACGTTCAGTAGCACTTTGCATATGATAAAAACCTAGGGCATGTAAAAATTCATGAATAATTGTACCGGTGCGTAAACAACTGACACCAATAGCATTATACTGAAGATTTAATTGTTGTGCACCACCACGCATGCCAACATATGAAAAACAACCAGATCCAGTACCCTATACAGTATATAAATTAAAAGTATATTTAAAGATTTATTTAAAAACATAAATACATATTTTTTGGCAATAATTTCAATATTTGAGTGCTTACAGTTACTCGAACATAATTTATTTGATCCGTACGTTCAACAAATCGTATACATGTTACATCTTCTACTAAGTTCAATGCATCACGTATATGTGCTACATGAGCTGGACTAAACATTTCATCAATTGCATAATATACAATGTTATCTGTCCATCTGTACCGAGTATTTACAAGTCCTGTACGTCCTACACCCATTAGATTATTAGCCTGCTCTGGTTTTAATATAATATCGCCTTCAAATTGTCCACTAAGTTCTTCTGGATTTTGTTGATATTGATCCGAATTTAATATGGCAACTATTAGTTTTTCAAAAAATTTACCATTATCATATTATAAAATGTAGCTATAGAATAAAACCTATTTAAAACTTACTATTTTGTGGTGTATTTGGTACATATCCAACTGGTAATTTATGTATTGGTATAGCATTTGTTATTATACTAAAGAATAATAATGAAGTAAATATGCAAAAAAATTTCATTTTACTATATATTTTATTTTTTTTTTAACAATATTAATTGCAGTTTTTGTTTTCTTAAGTTTTTATAAACACCAAATAAACAATGAAATTGAAAATCATTTAATTTTATACATTCAATTATATAAAGATATGTCATATCTATGAGATTTTCAAGTGTTTTCTATTTTAGTATAAGTATAAATAAATAGTAAATTTCTTATTGCGGAAAATTATATTACTTTAGCATTATATCACTGTTTTATATTTCATTTCATATACAGATCAATCATGAGATGCTTACTGTTTTTAAATAAAAATGTACACAGTTTATCAAAAAAGTACTGACTTTATTTCTAATGGACATTGGTGAATTGTGTCAATTATAATAATAATAATTGTTTTTTTATCGCTACAAATCTTTCAAATTGATTACTTATTAGTTATTATTATTATAAATATTGTACAATTACAATTAATTTCTGATTATTTGTGGTAGCAGCATCGATCATAAATATAAAACAATGTCTAATCAACACTTTTAATATTCCCAGTACGCTGCTCAAAGTGTGTGCCCGATCTATATCCACACATTTGACTATCAATATTTAATTAATTATAATTCGATCAAAGTACCGGATTATTAATTGTTTCGGTTCATACCTTCTTATAAGATTCTTCGAAGAGATTTATTTACAATTTCTTTGTATGCTTAAAATGAAAAACATTTAGCGCTCACGATATCGTTTCACCAAATATATAAGCACATTTCGTATAAATATAAATGCTTTATTTATTATTTATTAATGTAAAAATAGCATAATAATAACAATAATATTAATAATAATAATAATAATAATAATAATAATAATAATAATAATAATAATAATAATAATAATAATAATAAAAATAACTAATAATTATAATAATAATAATAATAATAATAATAACAATAATAATAAAAATAACTAATAATTATAATAATAATAATAATAATAATAATGGATAATATATTATTTAATTAAATTAATTTAAAAACTTAAGCTTGAATATGACACAAAAAAAACGATTTTATTTTTTTTTTTAATTTGTAGCTTTTCGTTTCGTTTATTTTGTTGTTGTACTGTCACTTTCAACTTTGTACACTCTCGTGAGTGGTCGTACCTCTTGATCGTATGTGCATCGTAGATCGTTGTTCGAGCGTACAACTTTATGAGTTGGTTTTTTTTTGTTCGTCTCGTCTACATGTATTAAAAAATTAAAGAAAAAGAAATGATGGATTCTTGTTTAAAATTGTAATTTATTTAAGTAATAAAAAATTATTAAATAATTTTCTATTATGTTTATTCGATTTATTAATAGTTTTTTTATTAAATTCAAATAATTATAATGCCTGAAAATTGTTTTCGTGTGTAAAAAATGTAAATTAAAAAATGGCTTAAATTATTTTTCCTTTCTTTTAAGAGCGCCATTTTGAAATGCAGTGTGTGGTCTTAATAAAAAAAATTTTTTTTTTTGTGATTTTGTATTTCATTTTTTAATTAATTTCATAGTTTTATGTTGGTTTTATCATATTTATTTTATAATAAGTGTAATTATATTTATTAAAAGTTTATATTTTCTCGGTATTTAGTAAAAAAAAAAAATATATTAGTGTTGTGTGAAAGAAATATCATTGTGTGCGTGTGTATATATACTACACAAAATAAAACATATTTTTTTAAGAATGTCTATTTTTCTACTATTTACTATATATTAAAATGAATCCATTGTTTTAAATTTGTGCCGGTCGGGTCGCGGTTCGCGGTTTTAGTTTCTTTGCAAATACATCTACTGATGTACAAAGAAAGATATAATATATATGATCAGATGTTTGCGCATCTGGTTGTAAATATTAATGACTGCATTATATATTTGTAGGTGAGTGATTATTTT
The DNA here is from genome assembly GCA_910594885.2 of Bibio marci. NCBI lineage: Eukaryota > Metazoa > Arthropoda > Insecta > Diptera > Bibionidae > Bibio > Bibio marci. Next base: position 21,001,977 of record OU343118.1, on the reverse strand, counting down.
TTATTACATTTAAATTTTTTGAACCCATAATTCCATTATATAGTTAACGCAAGAGGTAATATGCATTTTATTTTTTTATATAAAAGAAAAAGAAATGATGGTAATGCAGGTTGTGCATTTAGTCAAGTTCTTTACCTTTTTTTTAATGTAGAAAATAGACTATGTTTTTTTTTTTGTAATTGTAAAATCTATATTTATTTTATTCATCGCAAATTTATAAAATGGTGTTATATATTATATAAGGAAATCAAATCTACCTAACCTATGTAATAAATAAGTGGCGATGATAAAGATAATATTAAAAAAGACATTATTTTTTTAAACATAAATCCATTTATTTTCGAATATAATTTGCTTCGCTATATTTTTAACAACGATATTCTAATCTTTCAATACCTTTAGTTTCTTTAATAATCGATGAGTATTACACTATATGTATACACAATAATTGGTTGCCACATGTCATCCAGCTAATGGAATTTTTACCTTTGTTGTGCTCTACCACTAAGTTCGTTCCTATACATACTATATACCCTACGTCCCTACAGCAGATTTTGCAGACCCCTATCAGCGAATGTTATAATATACTCACTACATGCGGAGCAATTTAACAACTTGGTTATGTCAACAACAATAGTGTTTCAACTGATCCTATTGTAGTTACTGTTGGTGTATATATCATTTTATAATATTTTTTTCATAAAAATTCCACCCGTTTCAAACATTAATTATCAACTAAATACATGCAAAGGGACGAAAATAGAAAAATAAAAAGTTATGATTTAATAGTTTTTAATAACAATTTTAAAGATTATGTGAACAACAAACACGACAATATATAATCATCAATAAAAATTCATTATAAGAATTAAAAACAATTTAAATAATTCTTTAATTCCGTTATGGACATTGGTACATTGCATTAACTCTAGCAATATCTGTATCAGCCATACGAAGACGTTGTCCAAGTATACTTATAAGTGAAATATCCTGCGTAAATGAAAAATGAAAATAAATTGAATAATTTCGATATTAACAACTTAATAATGAGATTATTATTTTAAACTCTATACATTTGGAACAATTGTTGCATATCCATCTTTAGAAAAACCATAGGCACTATAATGCATTACACTTGTTGGATCGTATAGAACACCAAAATTTGTTATTGTATTACTGTTATAAGTATTAAAGTTATGTTCTCTGCCAGCCTCAATATGTTCAAATTTTACTTTAACAAAATCATCACGTTCAGTAGCACTTTGCATATGATAAAATCCTAGAGCATGTAAAAATTCATGAATAATTGTACCAACCCGGAAACAACTGACACCAGGAGTATTATATTGAAGATTCAATTGTTGTGCACCTCCTCGACGACCTACACTTGAAAAACAACCAGAACCGGAACCCTTTTATATAAACACGTAAAATATTATTATAATGCATTAATAGGTTCTTTTTTTTTTTAAATAGATTAGTAATTTCTCTTACCGTTACTCGAACATAATCCACTTGATCCGTACGTTCAAGGAATGTTAAACAGGTCACCTCCTCTATCATATCTAAACCATAACGAATATAGTCTTTCTGTTCCGTAGTAAAATTCTCATTAAGTGAATAATATACAGTATTATCTGGCCATCTGTACGTTGTATTAATAAGTCCTGTACGACTTTTACCTGTTATACTGTTCGCTTGTTCAGGTTCTAATACAATGTCACCTTCAAATTGTCCGCTAAGTTCTTCTGGATTTTGTTGATAGTGTCCAGAATTTAATGTGGCAACTAATATTTATATAATTACAATTAAACTATGTGCACTCTAGATTGTATTTATTTACTAAAAAAAATTATGAATATTATACTTACTGTTTTGTGGTGTATTTGGTACATATCCAATTGGTAGATTTTGTATTGGATTAGCTACTGTTATACTGAACAATATAGTTAATAGGCACACAAATTTCATTATGATGTATTTATTAATTTTTTTTTAAACCTATAGATACTTTACTAGTTAAGTATCAAGTAGTACTAAATCATTAAATTAAAAATCATTGAATTTTATTCGCAATTTTATATTTTCAATTATTTTATAGAGATATATATGTTATATCATTTCAAAATTTTCAAGTGTTTTCTATTTTATTTTATATTATAAGGATGTATTGTTATAAATATTATCTGTATAAACAGACAATTATAGGTGTAATAGCTATAGTTTCAAATATCGATTCGGTAACATGATTTGTGCTATAGTAATAAATATGTCGTTTCGGAGGGTTAACATGTGTCACTTAAATTCTGTGTATCAATAAACGTGAAAGTGTAAACAAAATAGATTTTCATTGCTATGAAAATGTCTAATTTTGTATCGGATATAATGAGCATTTGAGGCACGGTACACTATGTCAGTATTCTTTCATTTGTAGAAAACGACTGAGTTAACATATCGTAAGTCTATTTAAACTGAATATTTTAAAATTGTCTGTAAAATTATGCAAAAGTAAGAAAATCTATATGGATAACGTTGAACTATTTTCATCGATTAGCTACATTTTCGATAACAAATATATGTAATTTGTGTATTGTATCATTTAAAATTTTATAATCTCAATATGATAAATTTAACACCAATAGAAAATTTCATTTACTATATAATTTACACATCTCTGACATTAAATAGATAAAAAAAGAAAACTGTAATTATATATTATTAAAGTTAACAATATATATAATTTATTAAAAAGTTTTATATCTTATCTTTTATAACTCTATTAAATTTGTGTGAAATCATTAAAAATGCTACCTAATTCGTCTTATTTTTTACATATCTATATTTATCAGTTAATTTAAATATAGATTAGAGCCAATGTAAACATTGATAATATTTAAAATAATTAATTTGTATGGCCGGGCATTTATGGAACATTTTGTTAAATTTTAAAGATTTTGCATTTATAAGATAAATTTATATGGCGATCGAAGTTTGTTATACAAATTATAATATCATTTACATAATTACATATAAAAAATGTATTGGTATAATAACGTATATGATAATGGGATTATAGTGTGAGCATGGTCATCAAAAGTGTATTGTACCATATTTATATAATATAAAATAAAGTACTATATACATTTTATTTAATAACGATTTCGATTTAATAGTTTTTGATAACAAGCTTAAAGGTTATATGTTTACATCACAATATATTCATCACTAAAAACTCAACATAAGAATTAAACAAAATTTACTAAATTATTTAATTGCATTATGGACATTGATACATAGCATTAACCCTAGCAATATCTGTATCGGCCATACGAAGACGTTGTCCCAGTATATTTATAAGTGAAATATCCTGTGTAAATGAAAAATGAAAATAAATTGTACAATTTCATTATTAACATCATAATAATAAAATTTTATACATTTGGAATAATTGTTGCATATCCATCTTTAGAAAAACCATAGGCACCATAATGCATAACACTTGTTGGATCATATAAAACACCAAAATTTGTTATTGTATTACTGTTATAAGTATTAAAGTTATTTTCTGTGCCAGGTTCAATGTGTTCGAATTTTATTTTAACAAAATCATCACGTTCAGTAGCACTTTGCATATGATAAAATCCTAGAGCATGTAAAAATTCATGAATAATTGTACCAACACGGAAACAACTGACACCAGGAGTATTATATTGAAGATTCAATTGTTGTGCACCTCCACGGCGTCCTACACTTGAAAAACAACCAGAACTGGAACCCTTTTATATTAACACGTAAAATGTTATTATAACAATTAATAGCTTCCTTTTTTTTTTTTTTTTTGAATAAAATATTATTTCTCTTACCGTTACTCGAACATAATCCACTTGATCTGTACGTTCAAGGAATGTTAAACAGGTCACCTCCTCTATCATATCTAAACCATAACGAATATAGTCTTTCTGTTCCGTAGTAAAATTTTCATTAAGTGAATAATATACAGTATTATTTGGCCATCTGTATGTTGTATTAATAAGTCCTGTACGACTTTTACCTGTTATACTGTTCGCTTGTTCAGGTTCTAATACAATGTCACCTTCAAATTGTCCGCTAAGTTCTTCTGGATTTTGTTGATAGTGTCCCGAATTTAATGTGGCAACTAATATTTATATAATTACAATTAAACTATGTGCACTCTAGATTGTATTTATTTACTAAAAAAAATTATGAATATTATACTTACTGTTTTGTGGTGTATTTGGTACATATCCAATTGGTAGATTTTGTATTGGATTAGCTACTGTTATACTGACCAATATAGTTAATAGGCACACAAATTTCATTATGATTTTTTTACTTTAAACTTTTAGATACTTTAGTAATTTAGTATCAAGTAGTACTAAATCATTAAATTAAAAATCATTGAATTTTATATTTCCAATTATTTTATAGATAGAGATATGTGTGATATCAATTTAAAATTGTCAAGTGCTTTCAATTTTTTATATGTTATAATACAGTATTATAAAGGTTTTTTATGATGAATATTATATATTTTATGCTAGAAAATTATAAATATATCAATCAAGAACTGTGATTCTGTTTTAAAGGTGAATGTAAATTTATTGTCATATTGAATGAAATGATTATTTATAAACATATATACAGGGCGATAAAAAAAATACTTGCGATTCAACAAAATTATTTGATCTTATTCAATAAAGTGCATATATACAAAATAGAATTTTATCAATAAAATTTGAGAATGAAATGAAGACATACTGAGGTGTATATAATTGGTTGATGTTTATTTTTTTTTTTACCAGCTTTTGAAGAGCATATTGAAACGAAATCATTCAATATAAATCTATAAGAATAAAAAAAATTCACCCATCATTAATGTTTTATGGTACTCATAAATTATAGATGGTCATCGATGCGAGTAATCTGTTTATATTATTATCAGTTTAATTATATACGCAATATATAGTACAATACTTATCTATAATATATTTAAATATTGATGGATTATTTATACTTTAGAATATTTCTGATACCTACATCGGGGATAATACATTCAAATAATATTTCATTGGAATAAATGTTTATAAAAAATACAAATACAATCATTATTAAAGTTATTACTGCCATTACTATATATTCATGATATTATGTTATATAAATTATATACTGCCCGTGGGCATATACTCGACGCCGTCATGAGGCCGCCGTTGATTGCAATAAAGAAGTTAAAATATATATTGATGTGTATGCAACTTATTATTGAAAAAGCAAACAACTTTTTTTATTTGTTGGTATTAAATTACACATTTTATGTAGTTGTAAAAATACTATCACAAAATACATGATATCGTGTTGAATTATTGCAATATAACTTGGTGTGAGCGCACCATGGCACTTACACATGGTGTATAATATTAATTAATTGTTCAGAAAAAGATAGAACAATAACCGATCCAAAATTATTACGTAAAGACAATTTAGACCGCATTTAACAATTAAAAATTGTTATTTCTTCGCGATCACACACATCAAAAATTGTCATAGACACGAATTACGTTATGAATTGCTTCTTCATTCATCATATTCTCTTGATTTAGCTACAAGCAATTTTTTTCTCTCCCCAAACATGAAAAACTAGCAATCTAAAAAGTGGTTACGTTGATTTCTGTCCAAAAATGTATTATTTTGTTTTATTTTTATCATCCCCATCAAATTCGTCCATTTATTTTAATTTTATGGAATAGTTATTAAATTTACCATGAAAATGTTCATTTTTGTCAATGGAATTCCATTCTCGTATTATTATTATTAGTACAAATATGATATAAAAAAACAATAAATGCATTAATGCACATTTTAATATACGTGCAGTATTGTAATATTTAATATAAAATAATTTGCCAAAATCTTATAAATAAATGAGAATGCTGCAGTAATGAATTTGAAAAATTTATATTGACAAATAAAATAATGTAGAATTGCTTTATTTATGGTTTGAGTTGGTTGCCTCAGTATTTTGCAGTTTATATATGTCCATAAGGAACAGAAATTCCAAAAAAATGATTAATTAATAAGGTTTTGTAAACTAAACTAACTATCGAGAGTATTCTCTCTTTTTTTTTTGTGCAACACATCATTTTGATGTATTTTTTTTATTTTAGAATATTTTTTCAGCTAGTCTACTCCAGTTCCAATAATTGAAATTAATTTTATAATTTATATTATTGTTTTTGTCGTATATATACTATTTATCTATTTATCTATTTATATTATAATTAACATCGATTTGTTATTACTACTATATAATTAAACTTCATTTATTGACAGTTTATTAGGAAACATTAGGATAATAAAGCAATTTTTATTACTACTATTTACTATTTAATTATTCCTTTACATTTTTAATAAATTAATCAAATTTGTTTTCACACGCAATTCTCAGTTGTTATAAAGAACTCTATGTTTTTTTTTCGTTCCCATAATATCCACATATAGCTCTATATGTATAAAATCTATAAATTTATTAAATACCACAATCATACTGTATAAGCTCATCAGCTTATGTTTTTTGTTATACTATTAAAAAAATTATATATAAATAACATTTTAGTAATTGTTTATCTTTATATACTATGCGATAATGTGTATTATATATGTTTATATAGTTATTATTATATGCGATTGCAAATTTTATTTTTTTTTTAAGAAAGTTTGTGGTTGGTGATTAATTTTCTGCATCTATCTATATATCTATATGTTATAGGAAAAAAAATATATTATTGAAGAATTTATAATAATAATAATAATAAAAAAAAAAAATTTCCATAGATAAAAATGAAGTTTCGAACTAACCAATGGGGTCTCGAATACCATATATAAAATTATAATTTCAAGCTAGGTATAATCGAGACTACACAAGTCGTGATAAAAATTACTAAATTGTATATTTAAATCACAAATTACATAAAATATGAAAAACAAAAAAAAAAAACAAAAATTATTTATTTTTGTATTGGTAATTTTATTATCGACAGCAATTCATTTTTATTATCATTATTGTTTTGTTTCATTATAAAAATATTGTATGTATGTATGTGATGTCATGAGCAACAGAAATTTGATAATTATTATCATTATTTATTATATTAAAACAGATAACAACAAGTCTTTGTGTATGTGACGTTAAACATATGATTATCTTATATCAAACTTGTCTTCTTCATTATTATTATTATACAATACATGTACGACGCAGCAGATACACGGCACCGTATACATTATTTATTCATAATGATTAAATTTATACAAATGATTATTTATATTATTAAAATAGGTTATTTATTTATATGTTTTTTCACACAAATACCCAGAACAAACGCTAAGTGTTCTAAACTATGAATTAATATACATATATTCCAATATGCAGTATATCAAAGAATGGGTTTCTATATATAATAGGAATAATTCTTCAAAATATGTTGTCTATCCTTTCTAATGTAATATGATCTGTGTGTCTGCATCTACTCATATATATACACATATTTACAGAAATTCGATACTGATTTCCACATTTATTGTAGTACATAACATATCATCGTTCCGCCATAAATAGTGCTCCTTCGGTATCCATCTAACATTGGCAGTCAAATTAGCAAAAATTTTTTGATTTATTTAATTAATCTTATGTGTGAATCAACAATATAGTGTTTTGTGTGTGTCGAGAAAATGTTATTCTGATGTGATTGACGTCTACCATATTTTCAAAAGGCGTTCGTTTTGTCTTATTCGACGTTAGTTATAAAAAAATGACAATCTGTTGGCAGAATGTTTGGTTTGGAATATATATACAGATAATGAGGTATAGTTTTATTAATAATTAAATTCTATCGGCTTAATTGTGCAATATGTATTGATATAAAGTCTTTGAACAGAATTGCAAATCGCCCAATTGGATAATTTTGAGATAATATGACATATTATTTTAGTATATATCGTGCGTGCAAAGACTAATAAAACAGTTGCACCAATAATGGTGAACATTTTGTATCGAGAACTGGCTGTAAATGTGACTGACGGCTTTAACATGTATGCGATCGTTTTTGTTGCGCATAAAGAAGTAATAAAATTAATTTGTTAAAGATAGTATTTTTTTTTTAACTTCTTCTCTTTTAAATAAAAATAAAAAAAATTAAAATTTATATTTCGAAAATCTTATGATTGAAAATAGAAAAAAGGAAATTCACCAACCCTCACCACATTTTTTTTTTTTTTTTATTTATTTCACATAATATTCATGTGATGTCACTCATGTCGCCGCATTATCAACACAATAATTGTATATACAAATTTCGATTATTTTATATTGTATATTTCGACATAACACATAATACCAAAATAAAATTCAAAATATATACAATTCACATTTACGTGTACATATATATTATATAAGGTCTACTATAAATGTGTGTGCGAGTGTGTATTTTTATATGTGTAGATTGTACCAGCAAGAAACCCCTAATGAATATAGGGGTTTGTCTTGTCGCGTAAAATCGATTTTATACATAATACTTTATTTTCTACATATAATATATATATATATATATCATCAATATGATCATCTAAAAGTTATCATCAGTATCATCATCATCTTTTCCATACATATATTGTACAATATATAATGTGTTCAGAGAATATGCTATATATATATATATAACATATACATACATATTGTTGTAGGGCACGCGCTTATCCATCGAGCCACCCAAAAACGCCATATATACCATATTTGTATAGAATATATACATAAATATATATATATATACCTATGTTAATAGTAAAAATATTAAGAAAATGTTAAGGGTTGAGTAAAATAAAATAATACAAATTTTTTAAATTTTCTATTTTTACATTTTACTAAAAATACAAAATGTAAAAATTATAAATTTCTCTTCAAAAATAATTTTAATGTGTAAAATAACGCACAGAGAAAAAAAAAAAAAAACAATTAATTAATGTTTGCAACCCTTGATTGAGAAAAAAAAAATACTACTATTTACCATCCCCTTAAAATGAAAAAAAATCCACCATTGGAAAATATATACGATATTATGAATCAGTCTTACGCTAGGCATTAGACTTTTCTGTCTCACATATAAATTGTATTTTATAAAATTATTTGTGTTATGTGTGTAATTTTTTTGGTTTTTTTGTTTTTCTAGTAAAAATGTAAAAATATAAAAATGATTTTCATTGAGTTTATTTGACACACATTATCGCATGTGCGGTTAAATCATTTGTTGTTTATTTTTTTAAATTGTTCAAAAACATTCAAAATGAAAATATTATATATTTTTACAGTAAAGACAATTTGGCAATTTCGATATTTAAAATGGATATAAAATAATGTTCTCTTTTGCAAATTATTTTTAAAGAAAATCTATTGAGACTGAAATTGTTTCATATATTTGTTGTGTTGCAGTGTGTGTATGTGTGTGTGTGTGTCAGATTGTGGTGTAAAACTATATATTTTTCGTTTTTAAGTAAATGTTTTTTTTTTTTTCATTTTTCATTTTTTATCTTAAAATAATAATGTTTTTGATATTATTACACACGCATTATCAAAAAATTTAATGCTTTACCATAATTTTAAAATTAAAAGTGAATAACGCAGCTAAAATATATCATTAGATATATAGAGAGTGCGGCGCAAAAGGTTAATGGAATATTAAATTGCATATAATTTTATAATATAAATAATAGTATTTTTATTATTCGCATAATATATGTGTGTGTTTTTGTGTGCGAGCAGTGTAATATCTTATGTATATAACATATAAGTAAAAAGTATAATATTATATGTAAAAATTGTGTGTATCAAAAATGGAAAAAAAGTGAGGTTAATTACTATATAATGAAAATTCTATTAAGTTTTTTTTTGTTAATTTTTCATTTTCTCAATCGCCGCGATGATAATTAATATCATTTGAATTTCAAAAGATTTATGGTGTGTCAAAAACAAAGTATAAAACATATATGCATATTATCAACATATACGCACACACACATTTAATATCGTATTTTTTTTTTTATACCGACACCCAAACACGTACAATATAATATAAAAGAAAAAGGATTATTGAGAGTGAAAAATCCCTATATTTTCAACTTTGTATCATTCATATATGTATACGTTTACGTATACGAAAATATGTAATTATTTATATATAGATAGACATGGGATATTGTAAATATAACAACAACAAAAAAATAATATAAATAAAGAAAAGAAGGCCTAACATTTGTATGCAAAAAAAAAAATATAGAAAAAAAAGGTATGAAAATTATATTATTTATGTGGATGTTTACATCATAACAAAACATACACACACACACACACACACCGATTTATGTATAAATATATAAAAACGTATTTTTAGTTCATAAATTTATAAATGCGAGAAAAATCGATTAAACAATAATTAAGTTTTCCAGTTCTGCTTTTTTTTTTTTTATACATATTATTATTATGCTGTTTTTGTTGTTGTTATAATATATTTTTTATATATTTATATATTGTATAAATAATATATTTATTATAAATAATGGATTTCTTGTTTATATTTTCTGGTGTTCTATTCCTCTGTGTATAAATTTTTGTATTTATACAATATATATAATATAATATTAGAAAAGGTTATAGTTTATATTGTATATTTCATCTCTTTGTTGACAACTATTGGTTTTGGTTAAAATAAATTATATATTGATATATATGATGTGTTCCATATTTACAGTCTCTGATCAATCAGATTAATTTAAATTCAGATTTATCGTTCAATAGCTCACTTTTAGATCGATCTGAATGATTCGGAAAGCATTCCTTATATATATAAATATATGTAAATAGTGAGATGTGATTGATCTATTTAATCTGACATTTACTTATACTTGAAAACGAATTTTTATCTATTTTTTTTTTGTAAATTGACAAATATCATCTGTCACACAACGTCCAATATATATAAATAAATAAATAAATAATTAATTATTAATTTTTTTATTAAAACCACAATAAAAATAATGAAAAAATATACACACAAAATTGACAATTACAATTTTCAAAGAAATATATAAAAAAAAATATATGATACCTGGCTGTTATTTTAATCTACAAAATAACCATAACAACATGCTAAAAAATAACAAAATCTTCAGTTTGACAATAGTTTGTGACATATAATAATTTTTAAATCTAAAATCCTTTCCATATCATTCACATTGAATTTATGTTGATCTGCATGTAATCGGTTAATTAAATCCGTATAGATCGACGACATATTAAGGTACCACAACAATTTTATGTATTTACAAAACTCTTATTTATCATATAATACATAAATAATATATTAATATATATATTTCTTTTTAATTTCTCCATAATCAATTTTCTTTTGATAACAATTTTCTTTTGATTAATATTCCTTTTTTTTTATAAATTGTTTTTCTATATATATACACCTATACATAGATACAATATGCATATAACTACTTGTAAATATATTTATTCATCAGCTAAAATGCTGTATATATAAATATATTGTAACAGATATATGAATAAAAAGGAAAATTCAATGATCATATAATTTTTGAAAAACATATATATATATATCCGAGATATTCTATTATAAGCGGTGTGAAGACACCAATATACACAAAATGTATAGATGATGATGATGGTAATGATTACGATGATGATGATGATGATGCTTAGACGATGATTATATATTTGTGAAAAATGTATTAAACGAAATATATTTATAAAAGGATGCAAAGTTTGTTTTATATACCAATATATATATTGTATATATAATGGATGGTGTCGGTTTTATCACAAGTGTGCTTAAAAAATCATATGTTAAAAAAATGTGTGCTTTTATTTTTATTTATTATTTTTTTATTTGCATGTGCGATGATATAAATAAAAGGATAATATTTGGGGAAGAATTTTGAAGACGGGGGCAGGCATACACACCGGAAATAAAATACAAAACGAAAAGTAAAACATAAGCAAAAAAAAACATAAAAAACCAAACAAAACAGTTTGTGTCAGCAACTATATAGAATTTATATTGTCGTATATGATGTAATATTCTGCAATTTTTATATGAATTTATTTTTTCAAAATTGATTATATACATACGCACATGCAAAAACATATTATATATACAACATAAGAAGTTATTCATTCTGAATGTTATTATATATGCGGAAACATAATATTTTTTGTCAGTTTTTCTTCTTTTGGTTTTTTTTTTTTATACACCGATGGGTAAGAGGAGAGACTAGTAAAAAATAAAAAATGAATATATGGAAAAATAATAATAATCATAATATAGAATAAAATGGGATTTATATATGACAAAATAAATTTTAATATGAGTATTATATGGTAAATATATATAAAAAAAAAGTTGTATAAATCAAAGGTTTATTTCAATTATTATAACTATTTTCATTTCAACATAAATAAATATACATACAATAATTTAAAAATGCATGTCACAAGTTTATTGTAACATAATATTTATTGAATTGGTTCGGTAATATATATATATAGTTTTCGGATCAAATTATTAAAATTCCATCTAGTTTATTTACCATATCCATTATATAGACTATATATATATTAGATAGATAGATTTTAATTTGACTCATTATACCAGAACCCCCATATACGCTCATTATTTCAGCTGATAAATTTTTGAGATGGTTACTAAATCATAAATTAAAATTAAATTAAAATTGGGCCACATTAAAATATATATATCATATTAATATTATTATATGTATTATGTAATTTTTTAAATAATATAAAGACACATATTTCGTGTATTTTATAGAATAACATCAAACATAAATTATTTTAATAATAATTTTTGAACCACATAATTTACAATTTAACTGCTGACACTTAATTCATTTTATATTTTTATTAACACCAGTCATTTTTGCCATCGATTTATTAATTTATTATAAAAATTAATTCAATTTTAATCTAATATTCTAATTACATTATATTCTAATGATGATATTATGGTCAACCCTTAAATATTTCACTTCAAATATATATAATTTTATGAAGTTCGTCAGTTCATAATTGAATTGACCTGATATTATATTAACTGTATGTATGTGTGTATTGTATTATCATTTATATATAATTTAAGGATGTGAAATGATTACAGAATGACTATCTATATAGTGTAATATATACAAGAAATATATATATATATATATATATGTTAAACTGTAAAACCCTTTCGAATATTTATGTGTGTTTCGTATATGCGATATGTACGTATCTGTGAAGTATCTATTTGGCCGACATAAATGTATTTTAAAAGAAAAAGGGATTTAAAATAATAGTTTATGTTAATTAAAGGTATGCTATATACAATATACATATATGCACAAACACACACACATATATAAATAGATTAAATATCTATTTTCTGGTCACCGATTTTTTAACCAATTTAAATTTATTTAAATATTTCTTCGAATATATTTTTATTGTAGTATAAAATATTTTGTAATAAAAACATTTAACATATATTTTTAAAAAATCATTTTAGCTTTCTTTCTTTTGTATATGGATAGATATTTTGTATAATATACGTAATAGCTATATGAATATATAAATACATATTCGCATAATATATGTGGAATCAATTTTATTTTACATATGCATTGAATTTATATATATATATTTAAAAGTTTCTATTCTCGATATATTTTTTTTTTTTGCATATATATTATATACAGTCAATTGCATAAAAATCGGTTCATTTAGTGTGTTTGTCGAAAAAATTATCATGTTATGATATACTAAAGAACAGGAGGATTTCCATTAGGGCAATTTTTCAGTGAAAACATTTTCATTCATATTATTACATACAAAAATAATAAAAAAAAACTAATAACTTATATAAAACATATAATTTTTTGGCGATCTTAATTGACTGATCCATTTCACTAAAAAATTTGCCATTAATAAATTTATTGATGCATTAAATGAATGTATTATTTATAGTAGATGTTTTCTTCAAACAATATCAACAATTTTTTGCTACACAAATATTGATTGAACATTTTTCTTATAACTATATATATGCCGGAATTATTTTCGAAATAAAGAAACAATGAACTAATGATGCGTCATATTAGAACATACCATAAATTCTTCTGCATTGGCAATTGTAGAAATTTTATTGTGAACTACTTTCGTTCCAAATTCTGTGATCAGAAATGCGTCAATTTACGGAATTACATTCCCCATTTGAATAATGTTATTATTTACCAGAAAATTAAAATTAATCACTGTGAACAGAATTCTTTGCAATTGAGTGTATTTTAGAATGTATGGTATATATATATATATATGCAGGCATAGTAAATGTTGTATATATAGAGATAGATGATAATGTAAATATTCAATCAAACATATAAATGCACACGATATTCAAAAATGTATACATTGTATTATATAACATTTCTAAGCATATACATATATATGAAACCGAAAAATAAATCTATTTTTGTAAAAACCGCATTAAAATCTAATATTATATCTAAATATGGTATATATATCTTCTTTTTTTTTTATCTATCGAAGAGTACCAACTATATATGCCACCAGGACAGATGAATGAAACCATATATACAATCTACATATAACGTTAAATATATATATATATATAGAAAGGATAAAAGTTATATATATATATTCTATAGATGTTGATATTGGTGTATGTGTATGATGTGATGAGGATAGGATAACAATATCAATTTTATTCTTGATTTCATACATAATTTTGGTCGGTCACTTTAGCTATACCCAAAATCTATATAAAATATGGTATTTATTATTATATATATTCCATATATATATTTATTGGTAAATATATTCACATTGTATACGGTCTACATGCAGCAGTAATATGTTAATATTTGCTAGAATGATGAATGAAAATACACTTTTTTTTTGTTATTTATTTATAGATTTACAATTCAATTGAATTTAACTATATTTATAATAATATATATACGTACATATAAAGATACATAGATATAGTATATGGTAGCTAAAATATTATTCAGTTCGATAGATATTAAGATTGGTTAGGTTTTATATATTGTATATATGTACGGGCATAGCCACTAGGGTATCGTAAAATTTAAAATACTCGTATTATAATAATGCAAATTTTTATGTTGCCATACATTGTGTAAAATATTGCATATATATTGTATATATATATGTGTATAGAGAGAGGGTGCGACGTGTTATGGTATTTCTATTTTCATATCGCTTATCTACCACAATTTTTTTTTTTTATAACAAACGAGTATATTGTGTATAGACAATGTCTATACAAACTATATATATTATATTATATATAAGTTAATAAGAATGAAATGGAGTATACGAATTGAGTTTTAGTGAAAGGATTTTCTATTATTTTTTATAGATACATTGAAATTTACATGCGGTAAAATATTGAACAAGTGGCAAATATTATATATATGAAATAAAATTATTAATTATATGTACATGGAATTATGTAAATTTATTACCACATTTATAATTTTATTTTGATCTATACATCTATATGCTATAGATACCCATTATCAAAACAACATATAGGTATATATGTTAAGTGATTTTACAGGAATTCATATATATGTCGTGTCAAAAGTATCCGTGCATGTTCTTGTTAATCAGAAACTATATTATTTTTTTTTAATCAATACTTTTCACACATATCTATGATTTCCAGTAAAAACACTGGACTTAAAATATGTTGTTGTGATAATGTATATGACATATATTAGGTTAACAGATTGAATATTTTCCATCAATATTGTATAATATTAATGATGTGATTGCGATTTATAGTTTGAATAAACACTATCATTATTTCCATACAACTGTTGTTATACAACATCTGCTATATCTATATAAATTAATGAGTGGTTTATAACAAATGAACTTTCTTCTGGTTAGATATTGAAAAATGTTTTGCGTATGTATTGGCGTATGCTGCAGGAGTGCGTATAATATAAATGAACGGCAATTCCAAAAATTACCATTAAAAATTGCTGAAGCTATTACACAGTTCTTATTATTACTACATGACTATATTTTGAATCGTAAGAGGATTATATTAAAACGTTTAAATTTCTATTGTAGTAAAACCCAACAAAAATTTGTTAGAAAAAAATCAAATCATATGTGCGTTTCATATATAGCTCTGTTTTTTTTTAATATTATATAATATATTTCTTGTAAAATTAATTCAATTTTAATATAATAATATATTTGGGTTTATTTATTTTCATTAATCTTACACTTTCCCCAACATAAATAATTTTATTTAATTTATTTTTATATAATTTAGTATATAACATAAATATATATATATTATATAATATCATCTTGCGTATATACATTTAGTTAGTTATGTATATATAATTATATGTAGAGATGTATTACAATTAATTATGTTGTTTTTCATTTAATTATATTTATAACATTTATATAATGAAGGTAATGATTTTACAAATTAATTAATTAATTTACTTATATAATATTATATAATAATATATAAGACAATATTAATTTCGACTCAATTTAACTTAAAATTAAAAGAATTTAATGTCATAATTTATTCTTAATACTCTCTCTATATATATAAAGAATGCTGTAATAAAATGTATAATAATAAAAAAATATATATATATTATATAACAAATTTATATGAAAAGATTAAGATAAATTAATATAATTGTTTCATATGCAATAACCAAAATATAGATATGTTATTTTTATAATATAATGAAAATCTTAATATAAATATGAAATTATATACACTATGTTGCAACATCGAAAATTCCAATTTTAAATAATAAAACCATATATAGAAACTATGTAGGATATTTGAGGGATAAAATAGTTATATTTAAATAGGTTCTCTTATATACCATATATATATGACTCTAAAACAATTTATTCAAATGAATTCAATTGTCTATCTATTGTATATATATTTATATATATATATAATCAAGCTTTTATATATTGTAAGTCGTCGATATATATATATAAATATATAGTTAATAACATGAAAATGATTTTATTATATAGCAATGAAAACATTTTCAATTTTCCAAGGGTAAATATTCGATTCACATACTATTAAACACTTTGTATGACAAAACCAATAATTACATATTTGCTCCCTTTATACTATTACATACACGCGTGTATATAAGATATGTATTATATACGAATAATATTTTATAATACATAAATATTACATATATAAACAATCTTTTATATAACAACCACATAAACATTTATTTATGTTATATACACAATGTTTTCTTATTTTTTTATTTAAGAATGAAGTTTTAATGATAAAATCTTTTGAAGCATAAAATTGTATATTGTGTTAGATATAAACCACATAAAGTCTTATATATACATTGATAACATCATCATAACCACCACATCGCATTTCATCAATAATGCAATATTTTTATATTATTGTATTATAAGATTATTTGAAAGAAATGTTGAACCGCAAAAAAAATAAAAAACTTGAGTTTAGATTACACATCATCAACACAATATATAGTCATATGTGGCTGGGTGTGTGCGTGTAGGTGTTGGTATATATATATAAACAATCATCGCAATTCTCATGTATAGTATAGCAGGATACCACACTTATTTTTATAAGCAATAATTTCTATTAACTATATATTCATTTTTAATATATAATTTATTTGTGGAAACAATAATGATGTTGTGTAAATAAAATGGGAGTATATGATACCGTCGAAAAAGCGTCAGTATAGGAATGTGCACAAGCAAAAATTTCCACATCAAAGATTATATATATTCGCTTAGTTTGAATGTGCACAAATATGAATCTGAACATATTTTGGTTTGAATCTTGGATATACATTTATATATACAGGTTTTACTTTTCCAATATTATCACACCATATAATACCACATGCTTTGTAGAATTTACAAGAAAGGGATCATTTACAATAAACCAGTTCTACGGGTTATAAACATTTAGGTTTGTACTTATTCACTATATACCAATTCTTTGATAAAAAATCCTGCTTCTCCACATTCTTGATTACAAATTTCTATACAACTATATCTACTCTTGAATATTATAGTGATAAGGATTAAAAAATAAATATATCTGCTATTAGAATTGCGATGTCTTTATATATATATATATATATTCTATAGTGAAATATATATTGTTATAACTTTTAATATCTATATATATTATCTATTTTATATATTTTTTGTGTTCAAAAAATAAGAAATGTTTTTTTAAATCAATTTTGTAATCGACAAACCATAAATTGAAGACATAAAAGATAAAAATAAGAAATACACAATATAAATATAATAGTCAACGAGTATATATAAAATAAAGTATAAATATATGGAGTGTGAATCATACAATTATTTTGAAAATTTTCCTATCTATACATTATATACAATTTTTCAAATGTTGGAAACTTATTCGACGGGATGTAGATTACTTTTGTTAATAATTACATTGTATCTAAACGAATATATAAATATATACAATATAACAATAATACTTTTGATTTGATGATACTCATTTCACTAAATATATTTAATATAATTACAAATAAAAAAAAATTTGATCACAATTTAATTTTTTTCATACAATTGAAATAAACATATACACACAGTAACATTGAAAAAAAATAGAAATAAATCGATTTTACAAATTTTCAAATAAAAAAAGTTTTTTCCTCCCCCCCACGCACACCATCTTCATCAAACGACTTCTAAAACAATTTATCTCTTTATTTGGAAAAATGAAAATAAAAAAAAAAAAGGAAATAAAGTATATACTCATAAAAAAATATCAGCAGAAACAAAATAGCCCATTCTATAAGAAATGCTAAACGCATTCATAGGAAAAGTGTCGAGAATGAAGGAAAAAAAAAAAACCAAATAAATAATAAATAAAAAAAGAAATGGGAGATTTTCTTTAGCGAAAAATAATAAAGTATTTTATTTTTTAATAATTGTCTGATTTTATATTCTCTCATTTTTCTTTTGTTTTTCTTCATCTATATATTTCAATATATATATATTTTAGGATATTATATACATGTATTAGTTATTGATATCCTTACTCCACACACACACAGTAACTAGTTGGTAGTCTCGCGCGTAAATATACATAGTTTAAGAGCTATATACAACATAATATAATTTTGCTAAAACGCGCGTTTATTACTGAATATTTGAAAAATAAATTTATATACTCACAAAATATTACAAATTTATTTATACATATCTACCCTTAATTTTCTTTTTCTATCTGATGGACATAAAAAAATAAATGCCATTCAATACATAAAAAATGAGAAAAGTCAGAATCCAAATATGATAAATGAAAAAACTTTCCTTCTGACAGAAACAGAATATTGCAATCATTTAAACTTCTTCGCATATTTTTTTTTTTTTTTTTGCGTCTATATTTTCTTTTTATTTTATATTTGTCCTTTTTTTTTTTTACTCGCACCATTTTATGCGAAAGCATAAATAACATTTTCTTATAATAACTTTGATTTTTTTTTATTTTCGTATATTCGCTTTAGTTACAATTTTTCTATCGGAAAAGCAAACACAAAACAAACATATATATAGACACGAAAATGAAATAGATTAGATTATATTATGTATTTTATACCTATTTGTATAATGTTTTACTTTATAGAAATGTATATATTATTTGGAAAAATACTGAATATATTGCCGATACCTAAAAAAAATTATAAAATATGAAAAATATTCAGGTAAATAAATTTTTCATGTGAAAAATATATTAATTTCATGCACAATTCTCTAAATGTTACAATTTTTTTTCTAAATTATTATTGTAATTAATTACAAATGAAATCACATGTAAAATTATAATATATCGGTCCATAGAAGAAATCTTATTTGGAAATTAAAAGTATCTTCTTTGTATAGATTCATATATGCCGTTAAGCAGATCATTCAAAAGAAATAAATAATGTTTTAGCACAACATTTCACATTTAATGAATTTACCGAATTAGTAGCTCTATTTTAATGTAACAAAATTAATGTTGAATTCACAAAATTAAATATTTCTATCAAGATAAATGCCAAAGTTATTTACTAAATTCAGTGAAAATTCAAAAAGCAAACCGGTTCCAATCTAAGAGACTTAACATTATATATTACAGTTTTTTTCTATATTATATACTTTAGAAATAACTTATAGGAATTGTTCAAAGAAGAAGTTTAATAAAAGATTGTGCTGTGTATAAAAGAATGCAAATCAAAATATTTATATAAAATCCATATAATATTGAAAAAAGAAAAAACATCTTCAACAGTCATTTACAAAATTATTTCGATTATAGAAATTCATTATAGTTACAATATTTAAATGTCAAAAAATTGAAAATTAATTTTTCGAAATGGTACATAAATCTTATACATCTGAATCTCTTATATTTATTATAATTTCGAAATTATTCGTCTTACACGCATAGCATTTCATATCTGATGATCAATATGATAGCATTTAAGTATTAATTATATATCTATATATATGGTTTTTCTATATATCATACATAAAAGTTTTCACACAATAAATTTAAATATTTATGATTATAATTTAAACACACAAAGATGATGATTTTCTTTTGTTGTATATACATAAATATATTTATATAAATATATATATTATTTCTTTTTATAAATGCGATATCATATATTGTGTATTACCATATATTAATATATACGTAAAAACATAATATATAAATAAAAATACACACGTATTTCAAATACATTGTCATATAAGAAGCGACTGAAAGAACAAAAATATCAAATAAGATTTTCTTTTTATGTCGACAGTTTTCATATATCAAATTGCATTTGTGGAGAATGTGTCTCATTTTATCAACCAAAAAAAAAAACTACTATATACTTATAATAATAATAATGTGTGTATCCTATGGTTGTGTTATATATTTAAAGGAAACGAAAAAAAAAAAAAGGATTTCCTGATTTGAAATATCATCATACATCACATCATCATCATCACATACTCATACTCATTGTCAGTTGTACATATGTATATTGAACTATCTATTTATGGAAAAATTTTACAAATTAAAAATGAAACTTAATTAAAATTATTTATAATTTATGACATTTATATTTTATACTAATCTTATTTTTTTTTTATTAAAGTTACACTTTATTAATTAATAAACAAAAAATTCAATACTGTTTGAAAAAATTGTTGACCCAATATAAATTTATTTTATTAATTGTCTAACAAATTTAATTTATTTTCATAGCCATGTTCTGGATTTGAATATAATATTTTTATTATTATTATGAAGACTTGTAAATTAAAACACATAACATTTTTTATGATCTATTACTTTAATTTATCCTTTCGTTTACGAATGGACAATCAGAGAATATATGGTAACATTGTACCGTCATTTTGTAAAAATAGAACGCGTGTAATCTTATTATGTATTTAATTTGTTAACAATGCGATTTACAGATTATAAATTAAAAATTGTAGTAAAGAATGTATATATCGTCTCTATACGTACGAATAAATATATATTTATTTTATTATAATTAAATTTCATCATCATTTTATATATATACAATATGTAATTGTTGCAACTATTATATAATATTTATATAATTATAAAAATACATTTTAAATAGATAAAATGAATAAATTATAAAAAGATGATGTCAAAATAAGGAACAGAAAAAAAAAGTAATTGTATTTTTTGGGAAAATATTTATTATATAAACCATTCACTATATTTATGCATAGAGTTATTCATTGTGTGTTACACATTATCAGCTATCAGTTATCGTTAGAAAATACTTAATTTAAGGAAAATTTTAAGATATATTATTCACATTCTTTTGGTGTATACTGCATTGAATCAAAAATGGGGGTACATTTCTCAATGTACCATATTTTTTGGTTATAATATTTATATATATTTGTATTGTACCTTATGTAAAATATAAAGTCAAAATATATGGATAAGAAAAGAAAGCAGAAAGTGAATATAATAAGCTTTTTTCTTGACATTTTTTTTGCTCTCGATATATTAATATAATTTATGTATATTTATATTATAAAATATAATATAGGAAAATTATAAAATATTTATGAAACATATATTTACTTTTATAATATATAAATATATAAATTAAATATAAATGTAAATCATAAAAGACGGTATAATATAAAAATGTATAATTAATATTTATAAAATAATTAAGTTTCATGTAAAAGTTTATTTTACAATATTTTATGAATATTTATACATTGTGTAAGTAAGTGTTGCCGGGTACAAATAAAAAGGAAATAATAAAAAATATGCCATAAATTTTACTCACATAAACTAACGCAATGTATCCATTGTCTATTTTTAAATATAAGATAAACAAATTTCCATAATTTTTATAATATTTTTTATCCATTTTTTAGTTAATGTAAATGTGTAATGTGTGTGTAAACAGTGTTCTGTAACTATTGCATATATATATGTGTATATAAAAACAGAGTAAACATAATATTAATAGTATCCTTCACAACCTTTAACATAATAATTTATTCACTGCATTAATATCGGTAACTTTTCTTTGACCTCAATTTTTTTTTATTTCACTATTTTTATATAACGATGGTAATATAAATACAAAAATACAAAATACATTTGATTGGATTGAATATGTATATAGATTTCATAAAAATACATATATTTATCTTATATATGCAAAAGGTATAAGATACATATTTGCTCGCATATATATCCTTACAAATACATTATAGATAATAACTCTACCTATATACAATATATATATAAAATAAATGTTTGTCCAATATATGCATTTAAATATATAATTAAAAAGATTTATATTGATTAACTATTTTTGTATACCTAACTTTTTTCAACTATATACGGTAACAGGAGACTGCATGCACTGCGTAAACAATTGGTATTATTTCCAAAAGCCACCGTATGAATAATCTTCTTGGTTGCGTCAAATTTATGATCTTATGGTTGTTTATTTGTGTTTTATCACATACAAGACCAAACAAAATAATCAGGATGAGCTTGAGAAATATCTCATTTTACTCTAATCAATTTCAAAATTTTTTTTTTACTATAATTTAATCAAATCAAATTTCATATATTTGTCCATCAGATTTTTCTTTGCAAAACTTCTTGACGCATGGCAAGAATTTTTATAAATAGACGATTATTTCAAATACACTTTAGGATTTATTGAACAGACCCAGACGCAAGAAATAATGAAGTTGTCTAACCGATAGCCAAATTTCATCCAACAAAATGGATAATACATAAGTCTGAATAAAATTAATTAATTCTCTATGAAAGAATTGCGTTTAGTTTACATACAAAAAATACTCAATGACCAAACCAATATTTACTTTTAACAGCCACTTCACTATACATAATATGAAATTGGTATATAAGAATTTAAAATTTTTTACATTTAGAAAATTATATATTTTATATATTAATATATTATGGTAATTATCTGTAGTATGTGTATACTTATTTTTTTAAATATGTGTATATATGGTAATACTCTAAGTCTGTGCTTATATGGCATATATTATATAGTCGATATATTCAAGTATGGTATTAATAAACTACTTCAATTTTTATGCAGAATATTAAATGTATATTACATATATACATAGAAATAATATTTTTTAAGTACATGTAGTAAATTTATTGTGAAAGAATGACAGAGTGAAGACATTTTTCACTTATTTCCATATGCTATTGGAAAAATAATAATGTTTGAGAACATCATTTGAAAGTTCGATTAATATATGTTTTTCTATTATTCTATTACTTCAAATGTATATAATTTATTCAAATTGCTATAGTCATATATTTACAATGTATATCGTTCACATAATATAGATTTATAAGGAATTATTATTTATAGGGATTGCGTGATATTTTAAATTGTGTGTCAATTGTTTATGATTACCTATACTGTTTATATATATATATATGATACCATATTTGTATACAGTATATTATCTACTATCAAGTAAAAAATTTTTAACTACAAATATTACAATATAAAAAGATACTTATATCATCTTGACATATATAACCTCTAAGTCATCATTTCCATATAAACTCTTACAATGTGAACTATCATCGTCATTCATTTGAAGTGCATATATAGGATATAACATTTACTAAACATATAGTATCGCTAGTATACATATAATTAATAAATGGTACTGTCTTTGTATTTGTATATATTGTAACATCAAAAGTTATTAGATATTAAAATATTTAAAATATATAGCATCATTATTTTAAAGTAATATTTTAAAAAAATAAGTATATTGAATAAAATAATTCCTGAAATTTTGGAAATCATTCAAAGAATATATAATTGATTAAACTGTTTAGTTATTCAGTCTGATTGCATAAAGAAAGAGTATATATATATATATAACTTTTATATATTAGATTTAAATTACTCAACGATAATTTACAATGCTATTGAGAATTTGATATCTGAAATTATCTTTTAAAATTATTGCATTCATTGGATTCATATATAAACCATTTTCTTCTTCCTTCGTACAATCGCGCATCCATTTATTTTTATATATTATTATATATTTTAATGATTTTATATTAAAATGGCTATATACGATTTTTTTCTTTCTTTTTCTTATATACATATAAATTTTAACTGCATATATAATTTCAATATATTTGTTGCAAATAAAATTTTGTTCACATCCTTACGTAACTATATATTCCATATATATATATATATTTTACTAAATATTCGTATTAGGATTGTTTTGTGTGCTGTGCTATATTCTAACTATTCTTTCAAACCCACATATATACAGACTCTGTAGTTTTGGTGAAATATTTATTTGGTGATTATATCAATGCTATAACTCTGAAAGTAAAAGATATATATATATAGTTATGGTTGTTATATAGGTACACGGTACCATCTATATACGAATATATATATATAGGTATGTAAAAAGTAAATTGACTTTTTACTTTAAAAATACTATAAAAGCTATTATTATATTTATTTTATAAAATACAATATAGTTATATAAAAAACACAAAGAGGTATTGGAAAAAAAAGGAAAAAGATTGAAATTGTTGAAATTTTAAATTGGTATATAGAATTTTTTCTAATTTATAATTTAACATAAATTATGTCAATTATATATGTTCGTATTTTTTTGCTCTTTTTTTAAATTGATTTCTCATCTCATCAATATAAATTCAATTTGTACATATAATATAGCTCAAGTATATAATATTATATATATTGTAGTTTGTTTAATTTAACAATATTATAATATATTATTTAAATAATTCATTATATTTTTCAGCTTTATTCCAACTAATTGTTGTAGCTATAATGTTGCATCGCAACATTGTACCGTCTCGGTTTTGTGTTGTCTGCGAGTATCTTTAAAATTCTGTATTGTATGACTGAATCATGCATATATTGGCGCCAGTATGCTTTTTTAATGGCTTTGAATACGGTGTAAAATTTAAAATTATTATCCTATCAATATAAAAAAAAGAAAAAAATTTAAATTAACTTAATTCTAATTAATAATAAATTTTTATTTTTAAATACATTCAATCATTTTTATACTCTCTCTTCCCATGTATACATATATATCATTCATTTATTATTAATTAACATTTTGTAGTTGACGTCATCGATGACACAATATTAATATATTATACATATGTGGCTATATATATTTAGATATATAGATATAGAATAAATCAATACTATATTATATACTATATATTTTTTATAGCATATATTATATAACAACGATTGTTCGATTTAACAATTAATGTGTATTTTTAAAAACATATAGAATTCCTAAATATGTGAATGTGAATGTATTATAGTATTATTATGTTATAGCTTTATGCTACAATATATATAGTAAAATAATATCATAAATATATCAAAAGAAAGTTATAGATCTCTGCAGGTGGGGTCAAGGATCGGCAAAGGTTTTTTTTTTTAAGGTCTTTTATTAATTGTGAACTATTTTCTCTTACAATATAATAATATGAGCCTTATTTCTATACAAAAGTTACTACTTTTTATTATTTTCGTTTTTATTTTCTACATACCATGAAAAAATATTATTAAAATAAATTTATAAATATATTTTTTATCTAAATAGACTAATTTTTTAATTTTTTTTCATTTTATTACAGGAACAACTATCATTGCTATATATATAAATTCAACGTTTCCGTATTATATAAATTGGATATCATGTAATGTAATAATATATAGTTGTGTTTTTTACAAACAAGTATATAGTGTAAGTTATAAACAAACTAAAAAAGTTAATTCAAATAAAATTGCAAACAAAAAAAAAACAATGGGAAAACAATGGAAACGAAAAAAAATATCATCATATAAATGATGAATCCAACTTCTTGTGGACCCGGCCCTTCATTATGGAGGTGCTTCATTTTTATTTGGATTTTTTTATTATGTTTTGTAATAATATTACCAACAATTGATGGCGAAATGAATAGACCATGTAAGTTATGATTATTTTTTTCTTTTAAATATATTATATATCATATAATGGATAATTACAAAATAATATTTATTCAATGTTGTTATTGAAACTGATGCAATTTTATTGAGCACATTCAAATCATTAATATACGTATACAATTGAATATTATATATGCAGTGTAAATGTTTTAAAAATTAATTGTCAGTGGTTATTATTTTGATTATTTAATAATTCAAACATTAACATATATCCAATAAAAGAGTGAACACACAAAGTATTTATTTGATTTTCTGTAATATTTTATTTGTTCGCGTATCAACGTGTATAAATGTTAAAGTTTATCTTTCTTTGTTATATTATTTTAGATAGATTTTATATATTATTACATTTATATTTAGTATATTCAACAACATAAAATATAGATTATATATTATAGATCA
This sequence comes from Bibio marci, assembly GCA_910594885.2. Taxonomy (NCBI): domain Eukaryota; kingdom Metazoa; phylum Arthropoda; class Insecta; order Diptera; family Bibionidae; genus Bibio; species Bibio marci. The sequence goes on along the minus strand of OU343118.1, from coordinate 20,974,752 downwards.
GACTATATTTATATATATTGTATATAGACTCAAAAACTATTATAATAATATAAAAAATTGTTCAGATTTCAATATAAATGATAAATTGTATATATAGTATATTTCTTACAATATATGAAAAATAAGTTTTTACTTAACAATTGAACTAATAATATATATATATATTAGAAATTCCATTATAACATTTTCTTGTGTCATTGTGTTCACTTATAAGATATTGGCATTTAGATAGATAATGTATATTTTTCTAAAATATATATGTAGAATTGAAAATTGAATATTATACATAAAGCACTACTAAACTAAATATATCAAAAGTTTATGTAATAACAATTATGTGTACATATAATTGAAATATTTTTAAACATCATATCATTCCAATTATAAATTATAAAAATATTTTGATGAAATTGTAGGATAATATAAATTTTCGGTCGATGTTGTTGAATTATTGTTATGTGATCGATTCAAGTTAGTTATATATATATAAAATTCCCGATACAGAGATAGGTGACCAAAATATCATCACATCTTCTTGTCAATTGCATAGTGAATCCTCAGTTAATATACTACAATAATTTGAATGAACCAATTTTATTAAACAGTCGATGCAATGACGATACGAATAGTACACGCATATATGTTTATATAAAGTTTGCGGCACAGCAACCCTTATTATCTTTTAGTTTTTGAATCATTTATGGATTTTAAACATATATAAGCAACCACGAAGCGTCATATAGACGAAAGAGACAGTGACTACCCTTGAAAATTCCATTGTCTACCTCAGAAGAATGTATGTTAAAAAGATTTTTTACGCGTTATCACAAAAATACTTTAAAACTTATGTTCATACAAAATATTCATAAATATTTCGCATACAAAATAAACAATATCCAAAATTGATCTTTACTTATATAACCCACTAAATTTAAACAAAATACAATACAAAAAACCAATCAATTTGAAATAAATATGAAGGAAAAATGTAAGGATGTTATAATTTATTTATGATTTAAGTATAGATTAACATGCATAAAAATTATCTTTTTAATTTATCTTTATCTTTTCGTAGTCAAATATTTATCTCTTCAAGTAATTTTTTAATTATTATGGCTTTATCTTTTGTCTCTGGATTGTGTTGCCTTTATAGTAAAAGTAGATATAGAAAAAATTGAATTCCATTGAAGATAAGTTAAAAAAAGGTAAAAAAATCTTATTCCAAAGCCCGATCTACGGGTACTTTACTTATGAAGCTGTTAGTTTGTAGTTGGAAAATGTATAAATTATTTTACTTTCTAATATATATGTACTTCTATCTAATAATTAATAAAATATGTCTACCCAAACCAATCAAGGAAGCTTCGTTACTGTATATAAGCTATCCCTATTTTTTCGTATTCGTCCATAAAAGTTTTTATCTTATATATGTATATGATTATGGAATTGTTTACTAATAATTTTATTCTTAAAATATAATTTATTTTAAGTAAAAGATAAAGAAGTAATTAAAAAAAATGCGAAAAACATTTATTATAAAATACATGCATTCTTTTTTTTTTGGTCCATAATTGTATTGTCTTTTTATAAATAAATAAAATATATTCATTTTTCAAAATATATAGAAAAGAGTACAAAAAAATCATATTATTTTTACCCCTTTGCAACATATATGTATATGCATCTCATACATAATCGTTTACATTTACAGACAATTTAGGGTTGACAATTGGATTACATGAAATTAATATTTAACGAAAATGTTTTTGTCATTCTTATATACACAATACATTGGTACATATTTATATAACATTTTCACTTTTCTATTTCATTATCATTATATAGAATAATAATCAAATAATCATCATCATCATCATCATCATCATCGTCATCCAACATCACATATAACATATAATATTATTTAGTCATTCGTTATTGTTTTTGTTACATATACTCATCTATATATAATAAGATTTTACCATTTGTTCATTTTAATGCGTAAACCATATAAAAGTTATTGTTATTGTTTATACAATCAATGTTATTTTTTTTTATTTTTTTTTTTAACGTGTAGTAGACAAAAACAATAAAATATGTTCTTTCGTCACGCTCTCGATATATATATTTATATATAGCGCTGTAAATATAGCGTATTATATATATGAATATATGCGATAACATATAAAATAAAATATTACTTTAGCTTTTTGTATACGAACTTTTTCACAAAATCAATTGAAAAACATTATATTGTATTGAAACTCTATATTATATATAAGTAATGTTTTTGAAATTATTCAAATTAATCATTAGTAATTTTATTTTAATAAAAATAAAAAAAAAAACTTAATTTAGATGTTAGTTAGATTTTAGATATAGAGATCGTTAAACTGATTTGCACATATATACTGATAGAAAATCTTCAAAGCCATTCTATTTGCGAAATCAATTTATTATTTTACATGAGCATTATTTGACAAAATCAGCTTATTTTTATAACTATGTGCTATAAAATATTTTATGATAACAATATTGAAGTTTTTTTCTTTATTTAATTATATAAACATTAATCTTTGTTTTTATGTAAATAATACAATAAATTATAAATAATATATTTGAAAGTAAGAGTATAAGCTTTCGCAATGCTATGCTGGTATTAAATTTTATAATTAATTTATATTATTTGTTTTTTTTTTTGTACATTTGTTATACCGCACTTTATATTTTATAATATATATATATAATTTAATATATGCATACGATTATACATAATATGTATATGATATATAGAGATGTATATATTGTCGTATATAGTCATTAATATGTTATGTTACACTTTAATACATTATGTACACCTTATACGCAATTGTTTGCAGAGCGCGCTTACTTCATTAATAAAGTAACCCTTTACTTGATGTAAAAACAGAGCCCTTTTTTTTTTTTTTTGTATTTTGTTGTTATACATTTCAATATTATGGTATAAATATATGCTCGGCGTGTTTCTATATACTGAAACTAAATATTTATATTATATTGTGTATATATATGAACTTGTTTTTTGGTGAATTTTATGTGCAACGTAACATTTTTGGTCGCTGTAATGTAATAATAATAATAATAATAATAGAACGATCCCCAGTATTATACATTTATATCGTCTTACGATACGGGGTAACACTTTATGTATATATGGTACATATATTACTTACAAGTCGCAACATATTTGTAATCATATACAGCTTTACACGACATCATATATACACAATGTAACATAATCACCATGTAGAATTTTCATATATATATATATTTACCATTCTAACTATATATAAAATACATATATGTATTTTTAACATATTCTATATATATGAGTACATATAAATATGTGTATGTATGAAGGAAAATGTTGCGTTCATATATATATACACACATATATTGCCTGTAATACCCAAAGGGGGTCAACAAAAAAGGGCATACAATCATGGCATTTATGTGAATAATACGAGTAAATTTTTGTAAATTTGTGGTTTTCGTTCTCGTTTTTTTATTATTATTATTATTATTATTATTATTATTTTTTTAGAGTGTTGTTGTTGTGATAACATTATTATATACAATATATATATATATATATATATGTATGTGGTGAGGGCGCGCGAGCAAAGCATTGACATTTTAACTGAATTTAATGTTTTATATATGAATTTATATTATGTAAATTGTATATTTATACATGTATAGTAATATACTCACACGCACACACAAATTCATAAAATATACTTTAAACAAACTATAAATTATAATACAAAACAAACTTCGGTGGAAAAAGTGGTGGTGGGTGCCAAATGGGTGTTTGTTTTTTTGTTTTTTTTTTTTTTTTTAGGATAATAAAATATTAAATTGTTGTATATGGAAGAACTACTGAACGGAGGTGAAGAAAAAAACAATAATGTTGTTTGATAAATATTAACTTCTATAATAAAATTAAAATGTAAAAAATTCTCAGCAGCATTCTATTCAAACGTTTTAAGTGTAAAAATTGCATTTTTGCAGTTTTGCGATTATATCGTAATGTGACAGTACACATGGTACACAACATAATAAAATAAAGGTGAAAAAACTGGAAATTGGCATATACAACATTTGGTTTTCTTCCAAAATATGAAGCACATAATTTTTTTTTGAACAATGTTCAAATAATTATTTTATTGTATTATACAATATTATAACAAAATGAATATACATTGCAATGAAAATAATTATTAAAAATATTATTTTATGAAAATTTTACAATATAAATCAATTAAAATTGAATGGACGCGAGGAGATGATAATAAAGTAAATTATATATTGTAAAATATATAAATATTATTAAATTATCTAAATATAATTGACTATGTTTTCAAATTCATTTTTTTTTCTTATCTCTTTATTATAAAAATGATGTATATACATTTTTATATAATGTAGGTTGAATATATTTATTTTATATTATTTGCATTTCACCTACTTATATAAAATTTATGTAGGAGTTTTTCTTTTGCATAAATATATATATAAATAAGAAAATCTCTTTCACTTTATCATGTTTTTTTTTTTTTTGTATTTCTTCTGTATGGTGTAAAAAAAGAACATCACTTTTTTTGAAAAGTTTAATATACGAGATTTTCATTTTAATATTATATATTTTATAATATTTTCATGAGAGATTTTATTTTAGTTTATTTTTTATTTTTTTTTTCTTTTCTAAAATGCATGTTAAATATTAAATTTTAAACTATATATACAAGTACAAGTACAAATATATACATTATATGACTATAGTATATGTATGATAAAAAAAAACTTTTTATATACAGATTATCTGTTGTATATATATTCTAAATTCTAAATTCTAAATTCTATATAATATATATTGTAAATACGAAATATCTAAATATAAAATATATGCATATTGACAATGTTATAATTTAAAAAGAATTTTTAAAATATGTTATATAGAATATCCTTTATATATATATATTTATATATATGACGTAATATATACCAAAACTTTCATATATATATATAAAATATAAAATGCTTTCTATACATTGAAAGACATTTATTTTGTCCATGTTTTGTTGAAATTATTTTATGTATATATAAATCAAATTCAATTCAAAAATAAGATGTTACATTTTCTTCTTCATGTAAGAGTACATGATATTTAAAGTGTATACATATATGTATGTAATCGTGTAATACATACATGTATAAACAATATATATTTATAAATAAGAAAATTTAACTATTGTATATGGAAAAATTTGTTTCGCAAAAGTCTAAAACTCTAAACTTAAGTCTATAATAATATATAAAAGATAATAGGATTTTATCATATATGAAAATGATTCTGCATATATCAAACATAACTTATGTATATTAGTTATGAAGTGTCATTTATAAAATTTTATATATATATATATTTAATATATACAAAAGAGGATTTTGTATTTATGTTAATGGTACTTACTTTTAAATAATAATATACCATTTATATAATATAGTTTCAAAATAATATTTTACAAGAATATATAATTTTATGTATAAATATATATCGTAATATATACACTTGGTGTATATTTCATATATAAAATAGTTAGTGTAACTTAACTATAATAATTATTGCTTTTATTATATATTTTCTATATATATATAAGTATGAAACAATACTAATAAATTAGGCATAAATAATAAATTACACAAGTATTAATATATTTGAAGAAAAATTTATTTATACTTATTACCTATTCATGCATGCATTTTTAGCATCTGATAGCTATAATGCATCAATTTATAATACAATATGGACAATTTTTCTAATTTCTGGTTGGCATTTAATTTTTAATATATAATTTATAACTCGGCTATATACAATTAATGTTTCCAATTATAATAATTAATAATGCGGTCAGTATTTATATATGGTACAATATATATAGGTTAAAAATGATAAATTTGATTTTAGTTATATTGAATTATTTGTTTTTTTCTTCAATACTACAATATATAGGTTCATTTTTATCAGTTGTTTCAGTATAGCAAATTTAATTTTTTACACTAATTTTGTATATTGAAAAAAATTTAATGGTAAATTTCATTAGGAAAAAAGTTGTTAATGTAAAAAACGTATGTAAAAACTTGAAGAAAAGAAATAACATGCATCGGGGTCGGGTTTTGATCAGTATATTCTGAAAAATATATCATACATTCTATTTCAAATAATTTTATACGTATAAACATAAATATGCTATTACTATATTATGTATATATATATTTTATATTGAAATATATGTGTTTTGTATAGGAGTACATTATTTCAACATATTATATATTGTATATATATTTTATATACAATATTAATATTATGTATATATTTTTATCGATAAAATGTATATTATTTGATATCCATTAAATAATTTACTTTTTTGTATATTAAATATATATGGTGTATTATAATAGAGGAGCCCAGGTCACACCTATTTTTACACTTTTTCTATTTTTCTATATATCTTCAGGCATAAAATTATAATTATTTCAATCAATATGCCAAGTATTTAAATTGTATATGATGAAGCCATATTTGTGAATACATATAAAATATTAAATAGTTTTAAAATTTAATAAACTCATTGCCCACTTATATATACTTAATTAATTTTATTATCTTTTACTACAAATCAAACAAAATTACGATATGGAACTATAAAAATTTTGTATATTAGTTAAATTGTACATATATATATATATAGGCATTAAATGAAATGCTTAACATCCATCTATTTTCTATATATGACATTTAAATATGTAAGTTTATATATTTTTAACAGCTGAAAAAAATTCCGCCCGTGTACCTGGGCTCTACTATTAATAACTTTATATTTTATATTGTGTTTTTTTTTTATTTACATTGTTTGTAAAACATTTTTATTATCGAAACAATAAAATAAGCAATGTCATTCCCCATAAAATTCTATCGTTGGCAATATAAACTATATATATATATATAATGTGCGGTCGTACGTTATATAAATACATATATCTTATTTATGTATATATATATTTGTACATAATATATGTATAGAGAGACAGTATATAAAATATATAGTATATAAGCGAAAATTTAATTAACTTTTTTTTTTTTTAGAGTAAAATCCTTTTTGATTGTACTATAATTTATACATATATATTGTATATATCGGTTATGATGCTATATATATATCATATATAGGTGTTATTATGAATATTACTCATAGGGTGTTTTATATACATTATGAAAAATATAAACATTATAACACTTCACATACTCTGATAAATTTAATTTATGAACAAAATAACTATAATAAAAACACACCTAATATTTGATCTCATTATACTTTATTGTCATTTATAGTGCATATAATTGTGCCTGTATAGATAAATTTTTGGAAAATCTTCAATTATTTTTTTTGGATCAAGACGAATGCAACACCCTTTACAATAATTATGTATAACATAAAAAAAAAAAATTAATACTTCGAAAGAATTTTATATATATGTAATACATAAATATATATGAAAATCTTTATTTAGAACATATTGTTAAAATATTAAACGTTATATGTGTATGTTTATATAAATTCTATATATAGATTTATATAGGATCTATATTTTGTTATTAAATATATATAGTTTTATTTTAATATGTAGAAGGTGGTATTATGTATAGTTTATAGGAGACAATAAATAATAGCATATATAATATATAGCTTTTCTGTAAGCTTATGGTGGTATATATGAATATGTGCAAATGTTTATATATTATATTAATGAAAGTTATATATAAAATATATATACAATATTCACTAATGACATTTATTGTACAATAACCATAACCGAAATAAGCAAAAAATAATAAATAAAAAAAAAAAAATACAAAACAAAACAGGTTGACCTAAAAACATCATAAATATGACAAATGCCAATCTTAATCAATATATTACAATACATATACAACAATATTACATAAAATGTATAAATAAATATATATATAAGAAATATGAACCTACATCAAGGAAAATTTAATATATAAAATAATATACCATATATGTATGGATTTATTTATATGTCTAACTATATGTATATGAAACGTTACAAATTACAATACATATACATAACTATATATATATATATATATAACTTACAAAAATATCTTATATATAAATATATACATAAAATATATATATATATATAACTATATCCGACAATTTGACTGAAAGCTTTTTGTTGTATATATATATTTGTTATATAGTTGTTATTCTATACATGCTTTCCATATTTTCTATATATCATATGTACATACTTATGTGCATGATAACTATATATATATATATATATATATATAATAAAATATATATACATAAGCTTTTATAAGAATACAAATATATATGATTAAGTTTCATAATTGTATGTGACATCGAAATAATGAATTAATATCTATTTATATAAATATATAATATATATATATATGGTATAACATCCGTATTCCGTCTATACTATATATATATATAGACATGTTTATATAGAAATTGTTTAATATTTATAATAACAATAGTGTAATGTGTAGGGTTGACTGGGGCCTATATGAACCAAGGGTTATATGAGTCATTAGTAATTATTACTGGTAAAGAAAGATGATGAGAACTGCCGTTCAAATTACTCATCATGGATGAACAATATGTACGTATCAACGAATTTAGTTTTTCCTTTCCAAAAATCTGTAACACATTAAAAAATATTATCTATTTTGGCTTTTCAAATAAATATTGATACATATTATATTATATATAAATATATATATATATAGCCCCTTTTACCCTTATAATTTAATATGTGTAGAACATATTATTCTGTGCGTATATATACCAGTTATATAAACCATAGTAGATAATAGAATTTAATAATGATAATGTAATATATAATTTTTTACCTTTATTTATTTATTATTTGATTGTTTTATGTTCTCTTTATATATTTGTGTATTTCTTTCCCGCATAAAAACTAAAAACAAGAAAATTGCAAAATAATAAAAAAAACTATTAAATAATAAATAAGGAAAATAAGTAATTTTCTATTCTGTTCTATAATGCTATATATAAATATAAATACAATTAATGTATATATATATAGGAAATATTATATATAGAATATATGAGTTTTTTTTTTAAATTTCTGCACTTTAAAAATATTGTATGTGCAGAAGTTTAATTATGCATATAAACTTGTTTAACGTCTTACATTGTATTTTTCTATATATTAAGAATGCCATTAATTAAACTTAAAAACCGATTTAGTTATGTATATTTTGCGGAAACTATTATCATGTACTTTGTCATTTAAGATTACAATGAACATTTAGTACAAATACGGAACTTGTGACAAAATACAGCCGTTTCGCCAACCAGAAGTCAATGTGGTCGCTGTATGTATAACTTAGCACCACACCGTTTACGAACATTTGCAGTAATAATCTATCGATGTTTGCAATCATATTAATTGCACATATATGGGAATTAAATTATATATTATATAAAATTGTTACGCCGATCATAAATTTATATAAATAACAACGCAAAAATTACAATCAAACGCAATCGGTTTGGTTTTTATTTTCAAAAACATTTTTTCTTTTTTTTTTTATTAAACATCTATTAAAATTCTGTCGGCATTGATTACTGCACAAATAATTCTATATGTATAATGCAAAATATACAAAATATCAATGGAATATTATAATATATTTAGATTTATTTAAAAATAATAAAATTTCCATCGGAAACATATTTTATTTGAAAAATTAATTCATATACTCTATGTGTCTCATATATGGTACTGACCTAAATTATTCTTATTATTCTTATTTTCCATATTGAAATTATATTTGCTATATAAATTATTTGTTGATTTATACATTATTATTATTATTATTATTATTATTATTATTATTATATTCTGAATTATACTCATTTTACTATATTCAAGTATATCATAATATATCGACTCTATATATATATATATATTTTCTATCTTCATTTTTTATATGTTATCAAATTTACATATTATTTTAATTTATAATTTTTATATGTCAACGAGTTGTTTGTTTAATTGTGTTAATAAAATATAGGTCTCTGTGTGCGGGGAAAATTATCTTCTTCACATTTATATCAGCTATCTATATATATATATATATAATCTTTTATACATACGTATATATGTGTATGAAATGTGTATATTTATAATATATTAATGAAACAAAAAGCATTATTATATATATTATTAAATATTCACGTATATAATAACTAACATGTGATAAAATAATTGCTTATTTCATTGTTATTCCACAAAATTTTATACGTGTGTATATTATTATACTACACCTCTATATATATATATATAAATAGCATATTGTATATGCATAATATTTTCTATACATTATATATTCGATGCTATATATTCTCTATATGGTATATACCAATAGCTTTATAAAATAAATTTATGTACATACATAAATATTATTATTATTATTTGGAAAACACTACACGGTTAAAAGAATTTATTTATTTATTTATTATCAATATATATTTTGTAGCTACATATGCATTTGAATTCTGCGAGATGTAAAATGTGTACAAATCAATGAAGATAATATAAAATTTAAAAAAAATACAGTAGTAATGATGGTATTATATAATAATAAAATAATAAGGAATAATTTTATATCTCAGAATATTATATATTTATTTATTGCAACATTAAATTCTAATGTATCACATTATGATATAAATATATATACAACCAACAAAACCATATATATGTTGTTCAAAGCATATATAATAGATTTGACGTTAAACGCAATAGCAGTTGTTACCGGTCGATAATTAATACCATAATTTTGTACGACTCTATTTTTTTTTGAAGAAGAAGAAGAAGAAGAAGAAGAATATAATCAATCAATCAACGTTACTTATAAATTTAAATCACACGCATAAAACTAAAATCTCATTATTTTAAATTACAAATTTAAGTTGATACATGTCGAATACTGCATAAACGTAAAAATTTTTAATAGTGTATTATTATATATATGTGTTTACCTGAATATAAAATTACCATAATTATCAAATCATTTATATTTCATATATATAGAAATAATATTTTGTGTGTTTATTATATATTGATTATATCATCATAATTCATAAATAAAAATGATTTACATATTCCTATTTGGTAGTTTATATGTATATATTTTATATCTATTGCGCGTACATGAAACATATATGCATAATAATATGTGGTATATGTTAAATGAATGTTATTGTATGCGGGCGTAGCCGTGGCGTAGAGTATAGTGTATATGGTCCACGTAGCGTATATATATCGCATATGGATGGCATGAGCATCACATGCATATGTGTATACATGTTCAATTAGCGCTAAACATGTTTAATTGTGTATATGCTTTTCTATAATTGTATATAATACAACAATTATACATTGAATGCGAATGAAAAATATTATAGATACCCAAAATTGAACGTAGAACCATAAAAAAAAAAAATATTTATATCATTCAAGAGTTTCTCGTATAGTTTGTCATGCCAAAAGTTATTATGGACTTTTTATTTGAAATTTCCAAAAAAATATTAAGAATTAGTTTAAATACTTTCGGAATAATAATTATGCTCTACAAAATAGGCGTTTGTTGTGTCGATTACTTAGGAATTCGGTGCAAATTTCTTTCTATATCTATATAGACTATTTTACTGATACATTCAATTTAGTGTCTATAGTATTTTTGTACATGCAAATCCGTTGAGCTTCTTAACACACTATATTTATCTTTATATACATATTTATAAATACTTGAAAATATAGTATATGATGTCATAATTTTTACAATTTAGCATACCCGAAGATTATTGTGACACTATACTCAAGTCTCAAACTACTCTGTATATGTATTTGTTATATGTAAAATTATATTCGCAGTGCGTAGATATATATACATTTCAATTTGTAATATTATATGATAAAATAATATGATATATAAGTAGATAAATTCCTGAATTACCAAAAAATTTAAAACTACAATTATGTCTTTTATCAATCTGATCTGCATATAATATAATAAAGATTGATCATATAAAATCATATACTCTCGTATATACAATATATTACAAAAATAACATATATATTATATTATATTATAGTTAAAGTGCATAATTTTATGGATTGTATAATTTAACGTAAATATTTTTCACTTTATAAATGTAACAAACAAACCATCAAAATTAAACAAAGAAAATATGTTGTATGTTGTAAATAGATAAATGTTTAGTAAAATATGTTTAATACTCTGCGAATAGTTTATTATATATTGTATATATAATACTATTACATACACATAAATGTGTAAAGTTATATATATGCATACATTGGTAGGAAATAATATGAGTTTTAGTGGTACTTTGTATATGTTTGAAAAAGTAAAGTATATGTATACAAAAGAATTGTATACATTGTTTTAACAACACAACCAAAAAAAAAATAAAAATAGTTATGTGAATTATGAAGCTGAATATTATAACAATATGTAAAAACTATATTTTTTTATAGCACAAATTGTGTAATATACTTTTTCCACAAAATTACACAGAACCACACTATATTATTATATATTTATATATATTGTATTTGTTATTATGTGGTTATTTTGTTACAATGTATATATTATACAAAATATACAATATGCTCTCTCTCTATATCTGCATTAGCATAAATTATAACAATTTTTAATTTAAATTGTTATGGGTTATATTTATGTATACATATATTGAAAATATTCAATTGAAAAGTTAATATACCTACATAAAAACTTCGATATGACACTCATATAGACCTCTCATATGAAAAGTAACTTTTTTATTTTTACACACACACATATATGAAGTAAATAAAAAAAAAATATTTCAATCGACTGAAATATGATCAAAATTATAATATGTTGAAAAACGAAAACTAATTTTACACTCAGTATATATAGCAGTTTGTTATACAACTAGAATCGATCGTGAAGTACCGACATTTACATAGACGGCATTTTATTTGTATATATTATTTTTAAACTGAAATTTTTCACAGCTTAATTATCATTTATACGTGGAAACAATATACGAATATCTTTGAAGAAAATACTTTACATACGCTGGTGGGAGTAACATCATTTGATGATGACATTTCAAATATCATTCGTGTAACTTTCGTCTTTATAATTATATAGATTATTCAATGTATTTTTATGAATCAATTTATTCATTTTGAATTTCTATGCGACAGTGAAAAAAGTTATTATATATATGTGTGTTAACGATGTCATCACCGGCCGCACCAAAGAATATAACATAATTTTGCAATAATTAACAGCATATAAGAAATAATGTTAAGAGATTACGTAAATAAAGCCATAAAATTTAACATTTTTTTACGACTTTTTTTTTTTTTTATCATTATCGATTTTTTTTTTTTTTGTAAGTTAATATAATCATCATATTCGCATTATTATTAATATCATATGACTTTTATTATATTATAAATATAAAAGCATTTTATATAAATGTATGTATGGTATATATAACATATTGTCGACATTTTTATGAGCAGAATAATAATAGTCATCACATTGCGAACAATTTTTTTTTTAACTTCACCATAAAGTGTATAGCAAAATATCCAAAATAACATTTTAAAATGTATTTATAATAATAATCGTATATATATTTAGTCGTTCATGGCTGAACCTTTAATTTGTTGTTCATGATATTGATATATGAACGAAAATCAATTACATTTCAGGTTTCATTGAAAAACTTTTTTTTGGTTAACATCTTCATATTATGGAATTCATTATGTGCTCAAAGTTAAAATTGGCTCACATAAATTTGAGCATATATTTTTAAAATGATTTAAAAATTAAATTTTAATAAAATATATAAAATATTTATATATGAGCTTTAAACAAATTATTTAAAAGAAAGCTTTTTTTTTATTATATACAATATAAATATTACGAGTATACATAACCTTACACCAAACATTTAAGATTTAAATATGATGCAATTTAGTAACATATATGTATATATATATTCAAGTATAAATATATAATACAAACAAATTAATTTCTACAAACCTCAACAGAATTTCAAAAATTATGTATATCGTGTATTTGTTTATATGTATATTATATAAGGTTGTCAAATATCTCCCTTCCGCCTTTTTGTCTTTTTAATTTCGCGGCTATGTACAAAGCGCTACAGAGCTCGTATCTGGCAACACTGTACATAATTTGAAAGCTCTTGACATAACAAACAAAACGACGCTATGTATGATTAGTTTGGATATTGCGTTCAACAGTTATAGACGTGTAAACATGGAGTTCACTAACGCCGAAATTCGCGCTATTTTAAAGTTTTCCTTCGGTAAAGGCAAATCCGCTAGAGAAACGTTCCGTGAGATTAATGGTGTTTTGGGGGATGGTACTCTATCACTTCGAACCGCGGAGGAATGGTTTCGACGATTCAGAGCCGGTGAAAACGACACCATGGATAAGCCAGCCGGCGGAAGACCTGTGACGACAAATACCGATCAAATCATGGAATACATCGAGTTAGACCGGCATGTGGCATCTCGTGACATCGCCCAGGAGATGGGAGTTAGTCACCAAACCATTTTAAACCATCTGCAGAAGGCTGGATACAAAAAAAAGCTTGATGTTTGGGTGCCACATGAATTAACAGTGAAAAATCTAATGGACCGAATTTCCATTTGCGAAATGCTGCTGAAACGGAACGAACTCGACCCATTCTTGAAGCGGATGGTGACTGGCGACGAAAAATGGATCACATACGACAATATCAAGCGAAAACGGTCGTGGTCGCAGGCCGGTGAATCGTCCCAAACAGTGGCCAAGCCGGGATTGACGGCCAGGAAGGTTTTGCTGTGTGTTTGGTGGGATTGGAAGGGAATCATCCACTATGAGCTGCTCCCATATGGCCAGACGCTTAATTCTACCATCTACTGCGAACAACTGGACCGCTTGAAGCAGGCGATCGACCAAAAGCGTCCAGAATTGGCCAAAAGGAAGGGTGTAGTGTTCCACCAGGACAACGCCAGACCACACACTTCGTTGATGACTCGTCAGAAGCTACGGGAGCTCGGATGGGAGGTTTTATCGCATCCACCATATAGCCCGGACATAGCGCCAAGTGATTACCACCTGTTCCTGTCCATGGCGAACGCCCTTGGTGGTGTAAAGTTGATCTCAAAAGAGGCTTGTGAAAAGTGGCTGTCCGAGTTCTTCGCAAATAAGGAGGGGGGCTTCTACGAGGGAGGTATTATGAAGTTGCAGTCTAGATGGAAACAGATTATCGAACAAAACGGCGCATATTTGAACTAAATCCGATTACTGTAACACTTTTTATAAAGCATTGAATAAAGAGCAAAAAGGCGGAAGGGAGATAGTTGACAACCTAATACTTAATGATACGAATATATATATATATATATAATATAATATAATAAATAGTAATATACAATATGCAAATGCATTTATTTAATATACAATATAATATACATATACATACATTCACTAAAACCAAATAAATATGATGATGTTGAAAAAGTTTTACATAAATTATAATTATATATAATATTTCTATATATAATATATTTGCATTTTAATTATAAGTCCAATTTCACTTGAATGTTTGAAAACTTATATAATTAATTGTATATTTACCCTGGGTGTCTGTATATACACAATATTCAGCATATGTATATATATATAGCACAAAACACCAATAATTCATATAAATTTTAAAATATAATTTTAAACATACTTATACGGAAAATTTTTAGTTCTTAACGTATAAATTATACTGTTTAAATGAAAAGTGGTAGGTGTGGAAAAAACTAATATAATATATATATATATTTATTAAATTATATATATATATGTGATTATATATACAATATTATATATATATATTTATATATATAGTTAAATAATATTTATGTAAAATTGTATTGTAATAAGTGCTAGAAAACTTGAACTGGTTTTTATTTATTGTATATAAGTATATATATTATATATAGTGGAAATTCTAAATTAAGTGTTAAGTGGAATTTATATATATTACAGATTTCGAATGTACTATAGAAATATAACAACTACTTCTTCATATTTTCGACAAACTAAATATATATGTGATAATATTTTTCGAATTCAAAACATTTTCATACGGCGATCATTTGAATAAAATAATGTTATATGAGTCTATACAAAAAAAAAATTGTGTCTGATAATACATTATAATTTTAAATTTATATTTTATCTAAATCGATATCTATATATACTAAATATGTATTGCATTACATCCTTTATATATATATATATATATATATATAGTTATTTTATATGTATAGTTTATATATAACCGAAAAATTATATGTATTTAAATAACACATATATTTATATATAATAAATTAATATGTATTGTATGGTATATTGTATATTTTCTATATACAATTATATTACATGCCTTTTTTTTCCTGTTTTTAGAGAACTTTTGAATTGCTTTGTTCTCACATCCAAATATTATATATATATATAATATACTTTTAGTCAGACACATGAACCAAAATTATACACCCGCATCTATATAATTATAATATATATATGTATATTATAGAAATGTAACCCACCCAACACAATATATATTTTCTATGTATGTATGTACAATATATATTCACTGTGATCCGGCATTTGTTTTATACTGTAAAATTTTAAATTAAAGAGGTCTTTTTTTCGGTCATTAATTTCAGTATAGAACCGTAAAGTATTTTATCAGGATTTACGGTATATATATAGGAAAATAAAGTGAGATATTAGTATTGATTGTTTGGAATTTAGTTCGATGAGATTAAATGATGTGTGAGAATACTAATATATATAATACCATTGTGTGTGTACAATAAGGCGAAAGAATATACTATAAATGTGTGGTGTTCTGGTGTTTTACATTTTTTTTTTCTTATTATAGTTTTCTTTGAATATCCCAATTTTCGTTTCTATATTCTCTATTGTATTATATATGGACAAGAAGATTTTCTTATATCTCTATTTATATATAATATATATCATATACATAACATTCATAATATACATATTATATATATTTATACAATATATAGTATATATTATGCATTCAGTAGCATATGTCTATGGATTTGAACAATGTCTGGAAAGTTTTTTTTTTTTTTTGTACTATATATATGTATATGAAAACATGTATTTATATGTTACACTATTTGGAATATAACCTATTTACGAAATTCTTAAGATATATGTTTTTTTTTTTTGTATACAATTCTTTCTTTTTAAATGTTAGAATTGTATATATATATAATATTAGATTTTTATTTGCAATATCGTTTTTCATACATTTCTGTTAAAAATTTACTATATATGTGCTATATAATGCATGTATAGGTAAGTATATATGGTATTGGATGTGAACATTTTATACATTTTATAAAGATCGTAGGTTCTATTTGGTTTATTTTATATTGCGGCTCTTATATATAGTGGTATCATGTGCATTTACAGTAGTATACGTACAGACAACGTTTATATTTATTCCTAAGCATAAAGATAAAACAACGTCATTTTCTTCTAAAATACTTGTTTGGTTTTTTTTTTTTTTTGTCATTTCTATACACTCATTTTGTAAATTTCTATAGAAAATTATGTTATTAATGAATTCCTATCAATTTTCCTGTGAAAGTGGGTATTTTTTTTTTTTTTGCCAATTAATTTAATCCTTCTACCTGTCCCGTTTCAATAGGGTAATTCTGTAAAATAAGAAAACTAATCCCTGAAAATATTCTCTGCTTATTTCATTAACATAATAATTCCATTTTCGCAACTATTGTATATATATACTATACTAAAACATTAGATCGTCGTGTAATTCTCTTATAAAATATACTAAAAGTAAAAAAAAACGTATACAGCGATACTTTCTTGAACAACAAATTTTTAATTTATGTAATAAATAAAGACGTTTTCATATAAATCGTCTAATTTGTGTCTTAATATATAATATATTATATATATTGTAGTACATGTAGATTTCTCAATTAAGGAAGTTTGTGTATATACATATTACAATGAATTTAAAATTTTAAAATCTCTATGTATGAAAAGTTTTATATATTGTAAAATAAACCCGTTTTTATTTTAGTTTTGTTAAAGTAATATTTTATAAAAATGTTATGCCATAAGTAAAATCCAATATATGTATAGACGAATATTTTCTAATAATAAATATGGTTGTACAAGGAACAACAGTATAAGTATACAGATGATTTCACACAATATTTATGGTCAATTATTTTCATTTCTCTGTGCGACGTACAATGAGGAATTGAACACTGGGAAATATACCATATATTGTATTTTAAATTGTATTTGGTTTCTCATTTGTTATATGTAGCCAAGAAATATCCATCTATATTTAAGTTTATGATTATATACATTTATATACTCTTCTTATATAATATTGTTTCGTATATAATAATATACGTGTATGAAATTAAAATAACAAATATGTATTATGGAATAAAAAATAGTATATATATGAAATAAAGAATGATGGAAAAATAATTCCTAAAATATAATTTATTTTTATATAATCGATATCAAACTACCTATTTAGTATTCTTGTTGTATATTCCCATTTAAAATTGTCTTCCATATATATATATATATATATATTGTATATACTATACTTATATTATGTGTATTATATATATATAATATAGTATTTTTTGTTATACGTGTACATGCAGGTATTTATATAATAGCATTTATATATGTATATTTGGATGAGAACGTGTTCAACTTTATATAGCTGATATGATGGTAATAATTGGCAAAAATTTACATATACTTATACATGTGCTAGCACAAAAATAAAATATATTATATATCATAATATATGTATAATACATTATAAATGTTTAAACTTATGTTACATATACGAACACAGTTATTTTTAAATTTATAATTTTGATAAAAATATAGTTCAACAATTACGGATAAAATGATAACATTATAGTACATTTATTACTATATATATATGTATACACACAATTACTAAGTACAGCGATTATCTATATATATAATTCTTTAAAATATTTTTCACTATTGGTATATAGAAACGCTTTATATTATTTATATAATTCTATATAAGCTGTGAGATGAGAAAGTAAATTGTTCTAATAATATCCGCTTTTATATATATATGTATAAAAATATTATAGAGTGGTGTAGAGCGAAAAAAAATTTTCTGGTAAAGTCTACTATACATTATAAAACGCATTGAATGTTCACTTACTAAATTTTCTGGAAAAAACGTCTTTTAATAATTCTTTTTGCACTCATATATAGTTTTAACGGATTTCCATTTTTGTGTACAGAATTACAATCAATTGCCAATTATTCATAGAAGTTAAAATATTTTGTGTAATTTTCACTCGCGGTTACCATACATAAAAAATATATTGATATTGAAAACTGAATGCTATTAACTTTGGTTTCGCCACTGTATTAAATATATATATTTTTATATAACAATAACATATAAAACTAATTCATTTATACAGAAAATTTATGTTGAATAATTATTTACCGAGAGATTATAAATTCTATATTTGTATTTTAAAATTTACAATACCTTGTATTATTTATAAATGTGTATAATGGAATAATCATGTACTTATTTTCTATATATATATAATGTTATTGAGAATAAAGTTGTAACAGTTTCATTCAATGTGGATCCAAATATAATATTATATAATCTTTAAAATGTTGCTATTACATTTAAAATGTGAAAAACTCTGCAATCTATATTTATCACTTAATTAAATTTAATTTAACGTGAAGTTCTCCAAATATATGCCTGCTTTTTTTTCATTATTCATAGCTATATTGCTCGAATTAATATTATTTTAATTGTCCTTAAATTTTATTTTGTGCCGAATATATTATTGTTCTTTAGATTATTAAATTTTTATATAATTATAGTATTTCAAAAATATAAATTTAATTATTTTGCCATTCTTTTTTTATAGCGATTGTTTTTTTTTTTAAATTTTTTTTTATAATTAATAATATCAATTAAAAAACTATATTTTTTTTATAATAATTTTTCACACATTTTATTAATAATTTTCTATATTCGTATATAGTAGTGTAAATTCCATTAAATTATTATATCATTACAGTAAATGTATATATATATATATAGAAAATATAAAATATGGTTCTAAAAACTATAAAGCTTTTGACATCATGCACACAAATGATATATATCATAAAATAATAATTAAATTAAATATTAATGCTTAAAAATATAATAATAAATATCTGTCTATATACGAGATATATAATCTGTGTAAGAACAATTATTATTATTTTTATACACAGAATATATATGGTATAGTGTGTGTATTTTGATTTTAATTAAAAAAGTTCTTGGCATTTATTTTTTCTAATATGTTTTCGTTTTTTTTTTTTTTTTTATCTTCGTTTATTATATAAATTTATATGAAAAACGTTTACAAGTTATTAAAATTAAAAGGTTTCAATGTTTTATCTGTTCATAATAAAATACGCAAACAAGTAAAATATGTATAATATAGATAATAAAAAGCATTTGCAAAATCACTAAAAGTTATTGTGTATATATTTTCTTATTTTAACTATCTATTTATATTGTACATAGTTTTATAATATTATTATTATTATTATTATTATTATTATTATTATTATTATTATTATTTTTATACACAGAATATATTTACCATACATTATTTTACTGTATGTAATTGTGTGCATAGTGGAAAAATAATGAGTTTTCTTTTATATAATTATTTTCTTTTTGATATAAATAAATTTGCCTTTTATATTTTTATATTCTTTTATGTGTATACACATAGTTTTTATGTATCTAGTATAATATACAATATTATTATAAATTTTGAAATATATAGTAGTATATATTTTATATATTGTATATATATACAATATTATTTAATGTGTTGTATTTATGTGCTATTTTGTTCACAAGACACAATATATTAAATTATTTTAATAAATCATGAATTGGTCTATCTATACCATATATAAATAATAACAATAACAACAAATAATAATAATAATAAATGGAACGCAAAAAATAAATAAATACTTTTTATACTTGGTAATGGTATTATAATTATTAATTTTCCTTCTATCGTAAATATTGTTCATATTATAGTATATAACTTAATTAGTTTTATGTCAAATGAATATAATATATTCGCTTCTTATATCAAACATTATATCTTATGTTTTAACAAAAAAGTATAGAAAATGGAAACAGTTAAAAAAAATTGGAAATTTTTTAAAAACCAACATAAATTTTAATAATAATTACTATTAAAGAAGAATAATAAAAAAATATTACATTAAATAGTATATGTGTAAACAACGACCCGACCACTAAATTGAACATATACCCATAAATATACAAATACTTATTTATACGTATTAATTTACGAACCATAAAACTTTCTATATACTTTGAGCTATATATATAGTTCTAATTAAATAGCTTATAAAGAGCATATTTATTATTGCATAAATATATATTTCAAAAAATTTCCACAGAAAAAATATTTTATAGAATATAACGAGAATGTGTTCAAACAATTTATATATTTTGATATATGTTACATTGTGCGGTTTTATTAATTAAAAGAATCGAGAGTATTATATAGTTTTTTTTTTTACGGTCATCATCACTCATACCAAATTTTTGTTCCCATTTTACAACGTAGAGTTTTTACTTAACATATATGTTATACACATGCAAAATTATATAAACTCTTAAAATTTATGGTTTTAATGATAAGTGTATAATATAAAATATATATATATATATATATATATATATATATATATATATATATATATATATATATATATATAACAATTAACAATTAATTCATAATATACATAATTGAGTTTTGATGTGGTTTCCATTTAAATTTATTTTATATTTCTGTTTCTACGTATATGAATTATTTGTATTAATATTATTAGTCTATGTTCACAGTACAAAAAATATCACAACACAATATAATAAAATTAATGCGTATGTTAATATACAATTATTTATAAATATTAATATATGTATACATAATTAGATTATATAGCAATTATCACAATATAAAATTCAAATATATATAAAATGTATCAAATGGTGTGATCAAAAAGTTTCCTCTTTTTTTTAAACTGCGATGTTTATATATATCATTAACATATGTAGTAAATTTCTGTTGCGAGTAGTTTGACTAGAATAAAGTCTTGGGGATAATATTACATTATTCCTATATACGACTAATCGCATCTCTATCATATTTCCAAAATATTCATGAGAATTGTTAAGAAATGTCTACTTACGAAAAATTCTTTCTATTAAACTTTATGTATACACTTCAATTCAAATGCGATGTTAATAAACATTTTTTGTTTGTTTACGTTGTATTTTAAACATTTGTGTCATCGAGCTCATATCGTATAGAATCTTTTAGAATAACTTCCACACACACACATAACTTCTATATAATGTACTTAACATATTAATATTTTTGAACCACAATTTAGTTTTCCATACACAAATAATATCGATACAAATAATAAATGATCATAATTGACATCGATAATATTCCATAGGTACACTTAAATGTATAATTTTATTGGATTGCAAAACCAGTGACGACAGCTTATTGAACTGTTTTTAATTTTTAGATTAATTCTGTAGGGTGTATTATATGTATAAGAGACAGAATAATGGTGGAAATTTTTTTTGAAAATATGGTTTTATCTTCCGTACTACTATAGCACCAGTTCATAATACACTAAATCAAATATTTCTGCATAATCGCATGCATTAAAAAAAATAGAATAAAACTTATGTCTATATACACCTCTGTAATAGATCCATATATATATACAATATATTATTTATACAATTATGTAATAAGGATTGGAATGATATTTTCATGTTACCCCACATATATTGTATTTATTTATATAGGTATTTCAAATATATACAGACATTTACATTTGAACATGAATAAATATATATTTTAAAATAAATAAATTAAATTTAGATTTATTGTGGTACTTTTAAATTTTTTAGACAATAAAAATATGCGATATAATATATTTATTATACAATATATTATTTAAACAATAAATAAATATTTATGAATTTCAATTTGAAATTAATTCTAAATGATATTGTATAAATACGAAACGGTATAGTATATAAAAGATAGATGGAAGAAACAATTATCAATTATCAAAAATATGTAAATATTATCTTAATTAACTTCGAAAAATTAATACACATAGCTCTTTTCTTAGTTTTCTTAATAATTTTTATATATATAAATAAATACACATAAAATATTTTCTCTATATGAGCTCTGGCATTTTAACATTTCCATATTAATAAATTTGCAATATAATTATTGTACGTGTAACATTTTATACAGAATGTTTATATTGATTGTTATAAAAGTGTAAGATAAAATATATTCACGGATTGAAATTTGTTGCGATATTTTTCACTTTAATTTAGATCCGCCATATATTTAGTAAATATATCTACATTGTACCTAATATAATTTGTATATTGGCAATAATACATTACTTTTTATTACATGTTTATAAAATCATGTATATGTAATAATAATATGTAAATATATATATGTAACTAGTATACCTGTACCAGATACGGTGTATATAGAAATTTTCAAGAATATTAAATTGCAATATACTATAAATACATTCATATACATAACGTTCATTTATCCAAAAAGTGCCTATATATACCATATATTGTATTATGGTTGAAAAAGATGCCAGAGTCTGGAAACTTTCAAGGAAATGTGAAAACACAGCATATATATATATAGTTATATAATATACATATGCAAAAATATAGACATATATTATATGTATACCTAATATACACCTATGTACAATACCATATAATATATAGTAACAAACGTATACAATGTGAATATAAATTCCATTAGGGCCTATATCAACATAAAGTATTTCTCTTTAAAATATATATATCTATTATTATATTAGATATATTTTATTATAAATACACATATATACAAAATGTATTATAATATTTAGAATGTATATAGTTACTCAAAGAAAACAAAAGGTACATTTGTTTTGGATTAAAACCATATGTAAAATAGTATCTCGAAAAGCTTCTTGTAATATTTTATATAAATTTATTAACGTAATTAATGTGTACATATGTAGATAATATATAAATATATATATATATGGAAGAAAAGTTTATATATATAATCAGATATATACATTATTTACACATATACACGTACTTTCACATTGTGTATATGTAAGAAAATGAATTCAGAGATATGTTTTACGAATATATAGAGTTTAAGTATTAAAACAATATCGACGTAATTAGGTAAATTATATAATATAAAATTAGAATAATATTAATAAATTGTGTAAATATAACAAATTAAATGTTTTGCTTCTTCACACATATAAAATTTTAGTGTATATAACAATATATGGTGTATATATATATAGAGAAGGATTTAGTGAAATTGAATAAAAGGATGTTGTATGAACTAATTTTTAATTTAAGCAAGGGTAATTAATTTTTATTATAAAATCCTTTTGAATGTTTTACTTTTTCCTTTCGTTTATTTTATTTTTTTTTTTTATATTTGAAATCCATCAGTAATTTATATGATTTTATAAGGGACAATACTAAATTAAAATATATAAAATTATAAAGGATATATAGTCATTTGTATTGGTTTCGCTATTTTTGTCCCATCTGAATTAATTTAAATGAAAACAGATTGTAGTAATAATTGTTGTCATGTCATATCATAATAGCAATTTTTATTTAAATTTATGAATAATTCAGTTTATACAATTACAAATATTTCAACAAAATATAATAATAATAATAATAATGATTTTAAATTTTGTTACATATAAATTATATATTGTATAAATAAATTACTTTATTTAAAATGTATACCGGGAACTAAGGCACCTTCGTCATAATACCCTTTTATATTTTGCATAATAATAAACGCTAAAACATATTGTTCTATCGAAATTTTTGTCAACATTTATAATTTCAATATTTTTGTTCATACAACTATAAAAATCCAAGAGCCTAAATGCTTCAGGTCACCCTATATATATATATATATATATATCAAATTTCTAATACATATTTATTAGAGTTCATTAATTCAATATTATAAATATTTATATATGTACAAATTGAAATTTAATATTATTGATATGAATAAAATTGAAATATTATTACCCAAATGAATGAATGAATGAATGAAGATTAATAATGTGGAAATGTTTATATACTTATCTTTTATATATGTACAATAATAACATTTACTCATTTGTATGCGCATATATTGATTATTATAAAATATAATTATGCACATTATTTTGCATTTCAACATATTATATATAATCACTAGTAATTCACTATATTTATAAATATAGATATAAATTTATTACTAAATGATTGGCATATCCTTTTATAATTTATAACATTTCTGCAATCTAAACATTAATAATAATAGAATAATATTCAATGCCAATTTGCATATGTGTTAATTTAATGGAACACAATTACATTGTAGGTTGAAAATTTCATATTTTTCATATTTTTTTCAAATACTATATTATTAAAAATTGGATTATACTATTAGAAATATTTTTCTTATTCATTATAATAACATAAAAAATATATGGTTTTTTTCATATTGCAATTAGGTAATTTTGTAGAAAAATTATAAATAAGCATCATGAACTTTCAAGCATAATGACTTTTATAATCCCACACACAATAACTTTAATTGCAGCTTTTATATTATTAACGTATATATTAAATACACATAATTTACTATTTATTTTCGTTTAATTCTAACATAAAAAACTTACAATTCGATTCAATTAAATGTATTCAATTAATTATGGTAAATAAATAAATAAATAATTAAAGTATTGTAATTAACATTTAACGGAGTACATCATTTATCATAAATTGTATGTATCTACACAAATAACTATACATACAATATAAAAATACGCAGTAAGTAGGTTTTTTAATATTTTCTAAACCTATTTAAATACAGTTCATTGATTTTGTAATATCTATTGATGTGTAAGAAATTTAATTACTCACAAGAGTATAGAATATCTTTGACTTGATCTCATATATGCGGCGTACCTTTTTTTTTACTTCTTTTCTATATATATATATATCGCTGTAAGCTATAAAATATGTTAATAGGTGTATATATATAAAAATTCAGTGGTATAAATTAGCAATGAGTTAGGTCCTATATGATATTGCTATGCTTCAAAAACGTAAACAGAATTTTCAAATTAGCAACATATACCATTTTTCATAATTTCATTAATTTATTCTTCATATATTAATTGATTGCACAAGAATATAGTGAATTTGGAGATTTTGTACAAATATTATATATATGTACAATATACGTATCCTTAAAATATCGTCTTCTATTAATATTAATATTAATATTATTAATATTGTTTTCTAAATCAAAACTGATTACTGGATCTACGTTGTTGCTGTGGAATATCTAACTCACTAACTAACATTTCTTAATCCTTAAATTTCTAATCAGGATCATATTTTTTATTTTATTTCTAGAATAATTTCAAACACATATATGTAAAAATTAAGAAAGGTAAAAGGAAACTCTTTGTTAAATCGTATAATTTCGAAAATGACAAAGGGTATGTGGTTGATTGTGTTTTTGTACTATTTCGGTTTGTAAAATTTTGGTGTGCTTGAGAAATAGTGATAGTTATGTTTGAGGACGATATGTTCAATATTATCCTTACATAATATAAATAAATTAATTTCTCATTCGGTTTTTTTTTTTTAATTGTTTTGTTATCTACCAATTTTCATCCTTTTTATTGCCATCTCTCATTTCAAAGCAGAAATTTTCAAAACAATGAATTGAAATTTATTAAAATGTTAAAATTGAAATTGTTTTATTCATAGTTTAGATTAAAATAACATGAAAAAAATAGAACCAACAAATTGCAATTTCGTTCTTTTATTGATATTATTTTTTGTATGCCAAATTTCCATATTAGTTTTATATTTTGCTTGTTGTTTTAAAATCCTTTTATCATTTATACATATATATTTATATCACATAACTCTTAATATATACATTTCATCTATGTATAGCCTCTATCCTATATAAACGAAATGAAATATATATTCATATTATATCTCGCACATATTTCCCAAATATATTTTTGCAAACCAAACATTGAACTTGTGAACACATCTGTCTTTTTATTTGTTGTATATTTATAAAATATGTTTATATATATATATATGATTTCATACTGACGGTATGTTTTTATAAATCAGTACGAGATTTTTCCCTATACGCATATGTGTATGTATTGTATAATATCAGAAAGATCAATAAGTAAGCATATATGTAAATATACTTTTATATATATATGAAAAAAAAAGTATAAATCCTTTTGAGATGAATATTTCGTGAATATGCCAAGTTTAAAAACATACTCGCATAATGGGTATAGATATAGCTCAAAAAAAAAAAAAAAAAACTACACAATTTTTATGGGACTTATCTTTTCAATTTTTCCCCAATTTTAATATCTACATGCGATATAGGTAAACTAAATACATATCGGTAATTGTGTGTATAAATATATGTATATTATATGTGTATAGTATTTGCACACAGGTCTAGAGTATAATGTGTACGATTATTAGAAACTATGTGTATACAGATTTTCGCATAAATATAAAATATAAATATATCCATATTTAATCACGTACTTTTATTAAGTATATTGGGAACTATATAATACTACACATTAACTGTGTCTTTATATAGGTAAACATTGACTAAAAGTAATTTTGTATAAGTTACACATAATTATATATATACAGACACGATCTGTTAAGTGTTTATTTATATGTAAATTGTGTTTTTGTATATAAAATAACCATATATATTTTATAAGAGTTATTTTGTAGAAAATTATAAAAAAAAATCACCATACAATTTTTAATGAATAAAGTAATTTTTCCCCTAAAAGTGATAATTTGTCATAAAAGAAAAAAAAAAAAAACACCGATCATTAATGGTGATTGAGATTTCAGTTTATATTTAATAACTTACGAGACGCGGTACTATTTTACTGGTAATAAATATTGCATTTCAATAAAGTACATATTTATATTATATATATACAATATATATATATATGTGTTTGGGTATAAAAATGTAATATAAAATATATATAGATAAACTTTTTATTTACGTATGTATTTATTATGTACCTAACCCATATATACAGTATTCAATGCATACATATGTATATAATATACCAAATATATACACGTACGTACATATCGTTAGATATCGCTTTGAATATTTATATTATATATATATGTATATAAGTTAAGTAGGTATAGTGTATCCCTATCTAACACGGTGCTCAAATAACGCAGTTTCATATAAGGCGATTTTTATGACTCGGTATAAATATATAGGTACCTACTAAATTTCATAAGAATCGGAATAAAACTACCCAAATCAAATTTATCATGTTTTTTGATGCATATCACTTTTACGTTAATTTTCTTAGAAACCACAAACTACATACAAGATTTGGTCTAAATTGTTTGTGGATTTATGATAGCAAATTTTAAAGTTTTTCGTTTTGTTTTTATATCAAGCTACGTTTTTCCGATTCCACAGTATAAATTGTGTTATATATATGGATGACCGACTGTATGTATTGATTTCATGTATATAAATATTATTTTAATAAATTGCGTTAGTCATATGTATTTATAGGATGCCGCCTAGTTACACAAATGATATTGAAATCTTATATATGGTATAAAAAAATCGAAAAAAAAATATAGAAACGACACCTTGATAAGCTCAATACTTAAAATTACCACAAGGATTTATGCATATTATGTACGACGTATTATTTAGAGGTAAATATATATATACATGTAACTAAAAAAATTATATATTATTATGTACACGCTCAATACTGAATATATTTTTAAGAATATATTAAAATAAATAACTAGAAATTTTGCCAATATTCACGAAAATCTATTTTCTATATACAGATGTGTTAAGTATACTATAATTTTAAAATACTGATTATATATAAATGTATGGTATACAGATTAAGAGAAATCTATATGAAGTTGTGTGTGTATATAAGACTTGATTTAAATAAAAATAAAACACTAACAACTAAAACATGGTTTTGCTATTATCTCAATCATAATTTAATTTATTCTATTTTGACTGTATTTCTATATAGGTATGGTACGTTTAAAACATTAATATAATCAGTATTGATAATTTACAATTTACTGGCGGTGGTTATAAACACAAAAATTTAATACTATTTTTTTTATTTCTTTATCCTTTTAAATTTTTAAATTTTTTTCCCAGTATCTATATATACATGAGAGATAAGTACTAATAGTCATATATATAATAATATTTGATCAGTCTCTTCTATCACTGCATATACCTGTATGCCTTATTATTATTACTATGCAAAAACGATGGTGCTCCAATATGATATTTTACTGAAATTGTATATTATATAAAATTAATCTAATATTTTGTAGATACTTTACATGGATATTTAGAGAATTTATGAAAATATATAACTAAATCGGATTATAAAATATATTCTATATTAATAATACATGTTTGTTTACGAATAAAAAACATGAATTTTCTTACTTTATTTGAAAATACAAAAATATATTTACCTGTTCTGTTATAGGTAATTGAGCCATTTATGGATAATAAAATATACTTTTTTATTTGCTTATTAGTTTAAATGTTTTTTTTTTATATATATATATTTATTATTATTATATATTTTTTTTATATATTATTACATAGTTGGAAAATATTGTATAGAAAATGTATCATATTTTTCGTTCTATAATCAAATTTATATAAATATATATATAGGGAGAATAATATTAGCGTGTTTCTATATAATAATATTTATTTTAATGTATATATTATTAGCGTTATACGTATTATTGGTATTATATATGTATGTGTTTTTAAAGTATATATATATAGGCAAATGTTTTGTATATTATCATAAAATCTTTACGTTAGTACAAACTTTAGCAATGCAAACATTTGTTCCAGAAATTAAATTGAATAATAATATAGAGTATGTGTACAATATATATTGTATATACAGAATATAAGTGTTGCCTAATTAAAAATGTTGGTTTTATCACGGTATATGATCGTATATATATACAATATATGAGATGACGTTAGTTTATGGTGAAAATATTTTTAAGATAAAACTAAAAGCATTTTTTATTTATTAAACTATTTATTACTACGTTTTTTTATTTTTTTTATTTTAATATACTCTCTGTAATTTGTATTTTGTGTCTAAACTAACGATACATTTTCCGCAGTTTTATAATTTATTATTATTTTATTTAGAATCGATTGTAAAATTATTATTAAAATTTAAAATATGATTGTGTTGCGTCCAAACACGAAATATGTGAAAAATACATTTATTATAAATACACATTTTACTACAATATATATACAAAATATTTAATATCTACTTTTAATCGTCCTTTTTAGTCGTTTAGACATTTTTTTCATATACTCATATACGTTATAGTGTACAATTATTGTCAGAATATCATGTAAAAATATATATATGTTCTATAAATGTATAATAAGTTCCATTGGGATGTGCGGTTGAAATGTATATATAATGTTACTATATATATGTTTGCCATATACAAGTATGATAAAACTAACTATATATATATATATGTAGTACCTGCATATACGTACTCTTTATGTTAATTCTACAATATATAGTATATGTATAATGTTTTCTGTAAAGTGGGTATTCATTTTATGGAATTTATTACAAAAATGTAACCATTAAATGGATTATAAAATAATATACGCTTATATATATATATTGTATATTGTAGCTATATATATATATATATGCATATAGATAATCCTATATAAATATGCATATTGCCATATTTACACATTACACAGTGGATTGAATAAATTAATTTTGGATAGGTTATGAAAATTTATTCAGAGTATACATATATTTTATATACGTATAGATATATATATGTATATGAGCTAAATCATCCGCATGTAAAATAATAATAAGTTTTTTTTTTAAATTTCTATCGTATACTAACTAAGATTATCTCAATTGATAAATGATATATATATATATATGCAAATAATAAAATCTTAATATTAATATGATATACGAGTATAGTATTTTTAACATATACTATATATATGTAATATGTAAATAGCGTTAGAAATTTCTTATATATAAAACTTTATAAAATGATACAATTGTTTTTAATTTTTGTGTCAATAGGCAGTATATATTATTTTTTTTGAAAGAATAATATATATTTGATTGTAAATATTATACTCATTGGTTTTTCTATCCAAAAAATTTCCAAAAGTTATCCTTTAAATTGTTTCTATATAATATACAGAATGCAGCATTTAATATATATATACTATCGATTATTACTAATTGTATACAATTCTACTATACATTTTCGACATATTCAATAATTACATGGCGAAAAAGAAACTAAGGTATTTATATATAACGATGTGTATGTACGTTTAATTGTAAATTGATAAATGAACATAATTTTATGCAATAAACCTCTCCATGTATATATTTTCGTGTACTCTATAACATACTATATATATAATCATATATACAAATACAAATACAAATTGTGGTTCCTTTGACATTTGCGTTGTGGTTTCTTTTAAGGGTTTCCCTCAAATTAGCTACAAAATACAGAAGGTGAAAATACTTACTACTAAAGAATATTATATATTTATAAAATTAAGTATATATATATATATACTCGTGTATATATTTAATAATAACATGCATATTATACTACATGCACACAAAATGTAAAATGGTTTGTATATACTATATATGGTGTATATGGTATAAATATAGGAGAAACTCGGGCATATATTTATAATAAAAAAATATTATCATATAAAAATGTTCACCTTATTTTGTGAATATATAAATATATATATATATTATACTCATTGATAAAATTGATAACATTATTTTACCAAACTATTTTCAAAATGTATAAATAATCTCCTTTTTGGTACGAATTTCCTCTACGTTGTGTACACGTTGTATATGACGTAAATAATGTTTGTATTCAAAATGTTTTTATACACATAAACACATAATATTCTATATTTAAATATATAATTATATATTACATTATATACATATTTATAATTTGGTTTATAATCTTATGTATATAATATATATACTATTATAAAATTAGTACGCAAACATTTTCAAATGAATAGTATAGATGTTCTATCTGTACTGCATATACCTTGATATTTGTGCATATATAGATTTAAAATTTTATCCGGGTATAAAATGCAAGTGACATGAAAATTATGTTGTTGCAAATTCTTTGAATTTCAAGAGGAATGTATATAGTTATTGAAATATATATATAATTTGGATATATAAAGTGTATAAAATTGTATATCCAAATTTATGTATGTACATTAAAGGGGATGAGCTATGTAAGCAAAATGGAATGACTAAATGGTATGGTGTTGTATACATCTTGAATATATAACGAAGTATATGAAAAATACTTTTAAATATACAATCTGTGCGTATATGTATATATTATTTGTATGCATGTATCTGACATTTCCGCAAAACATCTACTAAATATATTATAGTGAATGTAAAATATTGTAAAGTTTATATATATTGTAGATAGTATAGTGAGAGAGTAAAAATTAATTTTGTTCGATTTTTTTAAATTCATATATACGAATATAGTTTACCAACACACACGTATATAGATTAAAATAATGTACATATAAATATATCGAATATTATAATATAATAATTATATTACGAGTATAAAATTTCATCATTGTGACATGTGACCATATATATATATATATTAAAGTTTTATTATAGTTAAGAAAAAGTAAATGGAAAATTTTTATATTAAATCCATTTTAAATTGAATTTTTTTGTTAATATTTTATATAATATTTTATATAAAATAATAATAATAATATAATAATGGGTATAGAAATAGATTATTATATAAAAGTATAATATATAAAGTGAAAATTAGAAAGAAAAAAAACTTTTTTTTAATTTATGTATTACTTATACGATTATTACGCGTACCAAATGTAATATTAGTAACTATATTATTAATAAATATAAACATATGAATCATATATTGATTTAAGATTCAATACAATCCTTATATATGTGTTTCATAGTTTTTACGGGTACAATGCATTTGAATCGAAATTATTATATATGCAGTTTATTTATGTTGGCATATAATTTGTTTGATTGTGGATCGTAAAATGATGAAGATTTAGTTGATTTCCATATCATAGCATAGTGAATTAATGTACATCCATCATCAGTATATATATATACTTAATATAAATATTTTATGTTTATGTAAATTAATTCATTTTCAACATGCAAATTTCCATATACAATATATAAATATACATAAAATATACATCGCACGAATTTATACTAATTGAATTTATTTAAATTAAAACTTTCTTTTTATCATATAATAATATGTAATATATTGTTTCAAAAAATTTACACATATTATCACACATAACTAACACATTTTATTTGTTATGTTGTACACATATTGTGCATATATAAGTTTTAAAATTAATTTCTATACGCTACATACACTTAAATTAAAAGTTCTTTTTTGAATTGATAATAAATTAATTTAAAATTATTTTTAATTTTATATACGAGTATAAACAAATTTATATGTAAAAACCAAAATTTCTGTAATACGTTTTGTATTTTTGATTATACACATATACACGAATTTTATTCATTCATTTTATAAGTTATATTTATGTTATTTTCAACGGAATTATGTAGAATCAAGTAAATAAATCTGGGATAAAAAAAATATATGCCATTTATATTTTTATCGTTTAATACATTGTATACATAGAATATTTACCACCAAAGACGATACAGGATAATAAATCCTTCATCAAATACTGTTATTCCAAGTGGCACTTATATACAACATCTATAATAACATATATATAAAAAATTCATTACAATCATGTTGATATAAAATATTTCATACGATAGATAAAAATTTACCAATTGATTTGCAACTGTCGAAATAATAGATGTTTTCTTAATAAATACATATTTTTCAATGAGTTTGATTAGCTCATACAGCAGACATTGTTAATATTTGTATTTCATGAGTGACTAACATGAACGCTACCCACCCACATACTGCTTCGCTCTGTGTGTTTCAAAAATACTAAAGTTAAGAAATTGTAAATATATATACCTTCAAAATTACATCATCATATAGGGAAATGTAATGTTTTGTTTACGCACAGTGTGTTAATAGGATAAATATGTTTAGAGAATAAATATATATATATGTGAACTTTCATCTTTTTATAAGTAGAGTATAGTACCTTTTAATTTATTTATATATTGTATATGTATTTATTTTAAAATTTAATTATTATGATATATAAATATAATCGATGAATATATAATTTCGCAAAGCTTTTTTGAAACATAAAATTATTCATAATTATATTTTTTATTTTCTAACACATAATTAAGATGTTGGGTATTTACTTTTGCCAGCGTCATTCTATATATACTACTATTAACATATACTTGTGTACTTATAAAATGTTTGTATATATATATAATTTATTTTAGGTGCTGCGAAAATGCCATCATTATTATTATTATTATTATTATTATTATTATTATTATTATTATTATTATTATCATTATTATTACCATCATCATCATCATCGTCATCATCTTTTCGTCATTACCCTATAATAAAGGTTTTGACTGTACTATACATATATATTTTATATATAATATTAATATGTATATAAATATATCTAAACATTTTTAATGAATTTACCTCTACATAAAATTTAACATTTCAATTAGTTGCTCCATCTGTCTATATTGAGATATATATATATATAAAGAAACTACAGGTGGTCTCTTATATAAATTATATATATATATTGTGTATCTAAATGCTATATAATAAGGTAACAAAATGAAAATATGTAACTATATACAAATATACACTGTTATAAGATATTACTCAAATATAAATATATAAATATATTAAAGTAACATAAGTATTTTATGAGCTATAAATTTTATAGAATATTATGGCTATTTTTAGTCTATTAAATGTATTATGTGTATAGTGTATAGGTAGGTGTGTATATACGATAATATAATATATAATTTATATAAACAAATGGAAACGAAAATTGTATATAAAATGAAAGATGTCAAAGTGTACCAATTATCTTGTTATTCAAAATTGAAAATATATAAATTAGATAAATTTTGCATAAGTATAAATAATTAACAGGTTAACTAAAAATTAATATAATTATTGTAAATCACCGTACTACATCGCACGCGCAAATAATCATTATAATAAATATTTTTGTATATAGTAACGCACTATTTTTTTTTTTTATTTTCTTTTTTGTAAACATAAATTAGAGTAATTGAAAATTCATTAAAAAACTTTATTTATTAAAAAGAAATGGCAAGAAGTAAATTATATTAAGTTTATACATAAAATATATTACATAAAAATGGAAATACACACACAATCATTACTATTATATATATATATATAACCTAAGGGGTTTTTCTATATATATATATAAAAAGTTGTAAAACAATAAATTTAAAATTTTTCTAAAAACTTTTGTGTTTTAACATCATATAACAATAAAAACTGAATTATACATAAAATACAAAAATTGTGTTTGTAACTCTTGTTTCATATGGCACGACTATCCATTAATCTTTAAAATAAATTAATTTTACTGAAAATTGTAATTCTATAAAATTATGGGAATGGGGAAAATTGAAATATACTATACTATCGTATGTAAACACAGTCATGTTTAATAGTAGGTGCATTTGAAATAATTATTATATTATGGTAATGAAGGAAGGGCTGATGTTGTAATAGAGAAAATATTTATCAATGTTTATGTATTTCACACTTAAAATTTCCGTAATCAATTTTTTGATGCGGTAATTAATAACTCCGGTATGACGCTCATTGTCTAATTAACTACCATGTTTATTTATATAGACATTGTATATATAGAAAAAATTCCTCTGTGTGTAGTCAGTAGATCGATACGAGTTTTGCTCTTATTGATTTATAAAATAATAAAATAATAAATGTATTTTTTCATATGAATTTTTAATTTATGGCAATGTAATCATTACTGAAAATCTATTACTGTATATTTCGGGTATACAAAAGCTGTATGAAAACAAATCAAAACAAACATTATTCCGACAATAAATATAGTAATGATAATAGAGTAATTCTCCAAATTAAAAACATATATATTTCAATAATTTTATACATTATATCTTTGGAAAGTTTGCCATTCAGTATTTATAATTATAATATTTATAGGCTAATATAACTTTTAGTATTTTCTGTGTACACTTACTTTTGAACATGACTATATATATATATATATATATAATATTAAATAGATAATTCATAATCATTTATATACGAGTAAATATATACAGAAAACATTAATATACACATATTGTACACTACTATAATATGGTATAGCTGAGAAGATGTTGTTTTTCCACTAAAATAAAAATAAAATGTTCTGGAAAAACTTATTTCTATAATTGTAAAATTCAATTAACGAATATACATATATAATTATATATTTTATATAATAGTATTGTGTTGTAATGTATATTTCATTGTTATTTAACAAAACACTTTTAAGTTTTATATATATATATATATATGTACATATACGAGTGTTTGTTGAGAAAATGTAATTGAATTTAAGATATATATTGATTACAAGAAATAGTTATTTATATATACGGTACGGTATAGTGCGGACAAATTCTTTTCAAAACTTAGGTATGAAATGTAATACAAAATCCATAGATGTACACAATCATTCTTTTTAAATACAAGTTGATACCAAAAACTTAAGAAAAATATTTATCAAGGTTTCGGTTATAGTATATCATTTTCCGGAATTTATTCAAACCTATATATACTACATGTAAATTAATTTATTATACGTTCATCATATACACCAAATTGCTTTAAAAAATATTTCGCACTAATAACATATATTACAATATTCTTTGATAAGTTTAATATTGAAATATATATTTATGTATAAAGGATAAATTATATAATATGTTTTTTGCAATTTCATTTGTCCTTAAACTGGATAATCACACATTTATAATATAATATAATATAGTGACTGTATTATCTTTTCGTTTTTTTATGCCAAAGTAAGAGGATGATGCATCGCGCGCATTAACAAACGACGGAAAAAACAGAACTTAAAACAGAAAATGTTAAAATAAATCTTTGACGTGAAAAATTTCATAAAATTTTCCTTTGAAATTATATGGTATATATAAAATTTATTAAAATGACAATTTATCATTAAAAATGTTATATGTTGATGCTATATATATTTTTAAGAGTATACGTATATATATAGATATAGATAGAGATACACATAGATTAGATATAAAATTACAAAGTTTCTTTTTATCGTTTTTTTTTGTTTGTCTGTTTGTTTTCGTTTATGTTATTTTAGTTTGTTAAATTCAATTTTCTTTAATTTACTTGAATTTTTTCAATATGTTAAAATTTTGCTGTAAAGTTTGTGTTTGTCGACGTGATGTTACAACAACTTATATACTATTTTATTATTACTATATACTATAATCATTATATAGACAAATAATATAATAATTTTATATCTCTATATATATATATATTTTCAATTTTAAATACTATATTTATATCGTGATAATTTTATCTTGACACTTTTGGCAATCACATTTAAATCTATCAATTTAATTCTATAGAACATTTTTGTCGTCAAACTTTTTATATTAACTTTGTATTCTAGTTTTTTTTTGTTTTTTAAATAAACATATATATATACTTTTATATGCCACAATTATATTACATAAAATATTATTAATTGTTAATCGGCAAGACGTAAAATAAAAAGATTGAATTATTTTTGGTCATTTATTTTAAGTTTCTAATTAAAAAAAAAATACAAAAAAGAAATTAAAATAAAATAACACAAAGTTTAATTAAAATGTAAAGATGAAATAATAAATTATTAAAATATACCATATTAACAAATGATTTTGTCATTGTATAATAATCTTACTACTACGTTTTTTTTTTTTTTTTATAAAAACGAGGGATTAACTTTTGTTTGAGGTATACACGCATTACAATTTTTATATCACACAACCCTTAACCATTTGATAAAAATAGAAACGAATTTATAAAAGAAAAATCTTTTCGTATATATAATTTATTTATATAATATTTCACATAATCTGTTTTCTTCTTTCCTATTATATATTCGATTGTGTTTATTATTTATACGTAAAATATTTAGGAGAGATTGTTGTGGTATAGAGAAGAATATAATTGATGTTAAAATCAAACAATTTTCAAAATACCAATGCAATATAAAAAATCTAAAATAAATAATAATTGTTAATAATGTTTTTGGTATATTATATCAATATAATAAATTAATTTGATTATCAAAATTATAAATATATCTCGATATAATACCATTGATATATATTTTTGAAAATAATTTTTGATAGAGCTGATTTCTTGATTATATATGAATTAGCATCATATTTCAATTTTGCACAATACTCCTCTATGTGTCTCCTTTTTTTTTCATATTCTATACAAATTTCATCATTTTATTATACGTACAATATATATAATATGTATAAGACAACTTAAATTCCAAGTGTTATCTTAATTACAATGGATTTCAATAATTTGCGTGGTTAATTTTCCAAAAATAATAATTATACTGTATATACCGTTGAGAATATAATCGAAAATGTATGTATATAAAAAAATGTATATAGTATCAGTATATTATATACAAAATTAATATATTGGTATATATAGTGGTGGAGTATATAGTTCACCCACCGTATATATAATATTATTATATAAATGATTCTTATTTTTACGTAAAGGTTTTCATTTAATTTGTGTTCATAATTATTGTTTATATAACTATTTATATTGTTATACATTTTGGTTTGGTAATATATATAAATTTTTGATTTAAATTTGCGTGCGTAATTATGCGTATAAAAAAACATTATTTCTGTAATATGTGGTGTTTGTTAAAAGTAATTTTTTATTTTTTATTATATTATATGTATAGAATTATGTTATTTAAAAGTTTCGAAATTTGAACTATACACTCGTATTCCGTATAGAGGAGTATACATTTTTAGTAAAATCACCATTATGAATTCTCCTGGACGCATACATTAATTTATATGCTAATTATTTGTCACTTATAATTAAGAATTACAAAATATTGAACTTAAACTATATTTTATTTACTAGATAAATTCTTGAAAAAAATTGATTGTCATATTATATTTGTAATTATGTAACAAAAAAGTGATAAACATTTAAATTCTATATATATTCAATTTATATTGTAAATATCTCTAAAATAAAAAAAAACATTCTATTTTCTATATAAATGTTATTTGTCAAAAGAATATAAATAAAACATGCCTAAACCAACTTAAACATATAACATTACAACTTTCTGTGTGTGTTTGTATATATATTTTATTTGTATAGATGCGTGTGTCGTGTACACAAAAATATAAAATATAATCTCTTTAAATTCTACAATTTTCTATATAACATCTATAATATATATAATATAAAAAATGTTCAAGGAAATTATATATTAATCTTATTATATCATTATTTATGTATTATATATTTTATTTTATTATTATATATATATATATTTGTATAAACTGTTTTACTGTTGTAATAAATAAAAGAATATACAATACATTGTGTTGTGATTGTAATATAATATACAATATATATTAAATAAAAATCAAAACGACACACAATCTGATATGGTCGCATTTTCTTCATTCTCCATATTTAAATTGTAGACAAATTAAATGACTTCAAATGAAAATGCCATGACACACAATGAAAACTTTGACTTTAAATTGTTATATGTATTACTATATATATATATATATATATATATATATATATATATTGTTATATATTATATTACATTACAGGCATATTATATATATATATATATTGTTATATATAAAAGTCCATAATATTATATACGTGCGTCGTGTATATATAAATTGTATGTGTACATAGAGATGTTTTATATATTTTATTTTACGAAGTATAGATATCCCTATATATATCTTCCTTTTTTCTCTTCCTTTTCTGAACTATAGGCGCATAACAAATATATATTTATATATATATATATACATGATATTAAGTTATACTATATGACTAAAGGCATATTATTTTATATATATGTGGTATATAACTTTTTTTTTACAGATATATACTTTATTTATAAATCTATATATATATATATGTATATATATTTATATAAAGGTTATAAGAAGGTATAATAGCTTTTTATAGGATAAATTATATTATATATATATACTATATTCATTTCACATTTATATATATATATATATATATATGTATTAGAAACGTAGATAATATGATGTTGGTTATATC
Organism: Bibio marci; assembly: GCA_910594885.2. Classification (NCBI taxonomy): domain Eukaryota; kingdom Metazoa; phylum Arthropoda; class Insecta; order Diptera; family Bibionidae; genus Bibio; species Bibio marci. Next base: position 20,933,590 of record OU343118.1, on the reverse strand, counting down.
TATAATATATAGTATAACTTTAAAGTATATATATTATTGCCGAAGAAAAGTTGAACACAATAACAATGTATAGTGCAGAGAGGTGTGCTCGGTGTTTTTTTATATATATGTGTGCGTTACGTTAGTCAATTATAATACCTTATGAATTGTTGTGCTGTGCCAAAAAAAAATAACAGAACAGAATGGGCAAACGAACATAAAATGATTTAAAAAAAAAAACGAAGAAAAATTGGAATGAAAATAGAAAATTTCAACAGTGATTTATTTTTCAACATTCATCAGTTTGATCGAACAAAGAAAATAAAATGCTAATTTCTATGTATAATATATGTATAGGGAAAAAAAAAGTAGTCAAATCATGATGATGGAAATTTATGTATGCGAACAAAAAAAAAAAAAAAACGTATTGAAAATAAGTTGTGTTTTTTACTGATAATTTAAAAAAAAATTAAAGAGCCCATTTTTTCCCTTCCTTTCTTTATGCAAATTAGAAATATATGTTTATATGCATGAATTTTCGTAGATTGTTTTCCTAAAAAATATTAATGCATATCATATATGCGTATATAGTATAAATATACTTGTTCTATATATGTAGCGTTCAATTGACTCAGTATTTACATATACAATACAATTATTATTTATTATACAAAAAGACTGAATTATGTTCATAATTGTTTAGATTATATACCTATGTATTGATTATTTGATTAATTAGATTGTGATTATCGTTTAAAAAATCACTACGACTCTTAACCTCTATTACATACTCTGTTTTTTTTTTTTATACCTTGTATTATAAGTGGCATACCCGCGAATAAACAAACTCTGCATTTATCATTTTTAGGATATGAAAAAGTTTGTCAATAATTTAATTTAAGAAACATTTAAAATAAAACATAAATCCGAAAATATTAAATTGTGGTAATGATTTTCACTGTGATAACAATTGTTATAATTATAAACTGATATATCTGAAATTGTATTATTTCATTTAATTTTTATCTTATATTATATTCTAAATTTTGTACAACATAAAATGGATATGGTGTATCTGTGTGCCCTATATGTAGACACGCAGCTATTATAAAAAGGTAAATAAATGAAAATATAAAATTTAAAAAATTAAGGGTTTGCATTTTACACACGTTGGTGTATCCTTAAAATTATTTAAATTTATACTTTATTTCAATTAAATAATATACACTATCCTTATTTAGTCCTTGTACACACACACACACACACAAACACACATCTTTCCCGCCACAATATCAATTATAAAGTAAGATAATGGAATTACATGCATATAATGATTGACATATATATAATGGAAGACTTTTTTTTATTTATATATTATCAAATGAAAATGACTTTTGTGTGTATATATAGTTTAATAAGAAAATAGTCTCACTTTTTATTCTAAATTAATTTGTCTTATGTGTTTCGAAAATCCTATTTAAAGTAAGAAAAAATCAAAACAAAATATTTTATTCTTTTACTTTTTTATTCCATTTTTTACTTCACCCAATTTATTTAAATAATATTATCAGATGAATGTTTTTCGAATATATACAGTATATAAATCCTGCTAAGAGCTATAGGCGCTGTTATGTGATGAGATAATATTTAATTTTTTTTTATTTTTACCATATAGTGCTTGAAAAGTTAATATTAAGGGGATTATGTAAAAATTTATTGTTAATACAATTTCTTTTAATTAATATTTTTATTATCTGTTATAATCTTTTCAATGCGTGTTCTAATATCTTCTCTATATATATATGTAAGTAACTATATCTGCAATTTGAATGTATATATATATATATATAGGTATTTTGTATATGCCGTATATCTGATATCATCAAAACGATATTGTAAATATAAATACAGCACTTTTATTTTATACATTTTTATATTATATTCATATACAATGACCGGAATACACTGTGTCTGATCTAATAATAGCAAATTTAAATTTATAATTTATAAAAAATTCTTTGTGTTTTCCAAATATGATGGCTCGCAGTAATCATTATGTTCGAAATGTTTATTAACGTGGCAAAATTTATTATATAGAAAAATAATTTTGAATGTCACTGTTTCACACGATAATACGAAATTCATTGGAAAACATTTAGTCTCTCTTTTTTCATATGTCCCATTTTTAATAATATATGTGTAACGTATGACGTAAATATTTTACATTGCAAAAAGTGTGTGAAATTTTTCAACTGACGATTCATTATATTTATTTGTATATATATATATATTTCATTGAACGTATTCTATATTAAAGAACAATATTCTGTTGGTATAAGTACATATTTTCTTTTAATATATATATTTTCCTTTTGTTTCTGTACTTGTATACACGAATATAAATATTTATTTGCTATTTTCATTTGTAACACGAGGGGTATACACACACATTGTTTCTTTTTTCTATATAAATATAAAATGTAATTTTATATAATACGTCCGTCCATCTTCAATCTTTTTAAATAAAATTTAACAGAAACAACAACAATAGTAAAAAAAAAAAAATAGGAAATTTTAGATAATTACAATATTTTATCGTTGTTTTGTTTCTATATTGCTTTTGTTGTGATTTTAATGCTTCAAAGCATATATATTTTAGCTAAATAATTGCTATATATATATAAGTATATGTATTTAGTATATAATATATTGTATATATAAATAAATTAATTTAATTAAAATACTAAAGTTGATGTTGTTGATTTCTTTTTTACAATTTATATTTTGTTAATCAAATTTCAGCCCATAATAATTTATGAATTTGATACATAAAACAAAAAAAAAAAAAACCATTAAATACTCTGCGCTAAATTAATTGAATTGAAAAAAGAATATAATTATATTATATACCTATACCACCACCACCACCACCACCACCGATACACATAATATATTAAAGCAAAAAATAGGCAAATTGTGCTAAGGTACTTTATTTAATTCTTTTTTTTTTTTTTATGGTTTTATAGAACTCAAGTAAATTAATTGAAAAATACGAGTTGTTATTTTTTGTATATTTAGAATTTTCTAGTAATTTTTATCAATTATATGCTTGTAGGGTAGTGTAAATACCCTTGATCAATCGTTAGTTCTACAGCTGTTTATTTCTATTTCATACATTGAAATACAAAATGCAAAATTTTTTAGAATAATCTCTGGGAAATCCTGCAAATATTATTAATTTTAATGCTTCAAGTTTTACATTTTATTTAATTTCCCGTATAATTGCCTTTCATAAGATTTTACTTTATAGTGTTCTGAAAATCTTCAACATCCTTCTGAATTTATCATTTTCATTCAATGTTTTTTTTCTTTTTTACCTTTCATAAAAGATATGACATTTACAATTATCCTTAGCACGTACTACAAATGTCCATGAAACCTGACTGATATTCTGATACATGATGTATTACAATTGTGCTACATAACTATATAGAGCATTTGCTAATTTGCTTTCATTTGTGATACAAATTTAATGTTATATAAAAAATATTTGTAAATTAAAATAAAGCTATTATTAATTGGTCTTAAAATGAATTGAAAAAAGGATATAAAGATATTGTGCGTCACATTTTTGTTTAAATTCATTATAATGTTACGCGTTAAAGTGATTTTTACAACAAACAATTATTAGCCGTCATGATTATATTATTCTTTACCAGCATCTCTATCTATCATACATACCTCCGTGAGATTACGTTAATTGAATAGAAATTTCGCTATATAATAATAAAGCTAACGCCGCCGCCCACCAACAATATACACAAAATTATTATAATGTTATTGTTCATTTATAAAATAATATTTTTGCCTCAGTGCGTGCGTAGGTTATGTATATATTTAACAAAATTAATATTATTATTATAGTGTACCTATAAATTTTCTTATTGTATAAAGGTTAAAAAATATTTATTTGATTAAATTTAAATTTTCCTTGTGCACGAGTTTTGATCAAATAATAGAGGAGATTATTTTTAAAAATAAAAATACTAATATCATAATTAGCAAACACTATATACCTAAAGAATTTCATACTATACAAATTAAATTTGCATTTTAAATTTATTTCTTTGGTTATTTGGTTTTTGAAAATTTTGAGTTATGATTAGTGCAGTGTTTTTTTTTTTTTTTATTCATATAATTGTCGTCTTATCCACAATAAAAGAAAGTTATCAAGTGTCTAAAATGAATACAATATGCTGCTATACATATTTAATTTTTTATTCAATTATTTTTATATAACATATATAACAAAGTAATTATAAATTTAATTAATTATTTGTATTGTTCAAGTAAAAAATATTGTATATATAATAAAAATAGCTGCATATATAAATGCAAATTTGTTTTTTCCATTCTTCCATTGTATATTTCCTGTATAGAACACATACCTTTAATTTTTTATTTCTTAATTTATAAATTCACTTAAAGAAAATTGTTGTCTTTTGTATTTTTAAGATACGTATACATAAATTATTCATATCTTTTGTTTTTGTATATATATATATATGCAATGCATATAGAATTTATATCTTATCATAAATGCTTTGTTTTGTACAATATATATATATATAGAGTTACATATTTACAGATTACATATATAAAATACACAGACATATAGGTTTAATTGAATATTATTGTATTCTACAATTTTATGAGTTAACTTTTGAAAAACAATCACCTTTGCATCTTAAATGCTTATATACTACAATATATTTTATGCATGAACGATAAAGAAAATGATAAATTATATTATATATTATATTTTATTTATATAATTAAAATAGTATTATATATTATATTATAAAATTTTAAATAGTTAAAATGTTGATGTAAATAATTTTAATTTTATATATTATTTAGATGAAGTTAATATATATAAGCAACAATAGTTGTAATATATAGAGAAAGTCTAAATAAATTTTTCAATAGAAGTATATATTCGTCCTTTTAATTGGATCGTATAAAAAACAAGTTGTATATATATAGTATTTATAGTTTCATATGTATGTTTAAAAATAGAATTGAGAGAAAAACCCGGCCGACTTATAAATAATGTACTGGAACGATAAACAAGAATATATAGATACAATAGATACGTATATTGTTATGGTACTTCTTTCGAAAATCAGGATGAAATATAAAAGTGTATAAGTATATATTGAAAAATATATTTAATTTTCTATATTTTCTAAGAAATATTACGATTCGGTAAAAGAAGTTATTAAAATAGAATAAAAAAAAAAAAAAGTATTGAATGATAACGTTGAATAAATGTTTATATATTTTATAAATAATGATGATATGTTATTTTAAAAAATATAAGGGATTATATATTTTATTTATTTTCAACGTATTTCTTTTATTTCTTCTTTTGCTAGAAACTTTATGTTTTTTTTTTTTTAGTTATATCGTATACATCTAACTATAAACAAAATGTTGTGTGTGTGTGTATATATACTTTGTAATATTTTATAAATCTTCAATGTATATATAAATATGTATTATATAATATGCTATAAAATCTGTGTATATTATATATATATATGGATGAATTATATTATATTTTCTATCATATATATATAGATATTGTAGTATATATAATTATATAGAGTGTAGTATCTGGCCGAAGCGAGAAAATAATTTTTTTTCTCACATGTATACTTATAGTTAGATATATGGTAAAATGGTATCATAAAATATTTTAAAAACTGTTATCTCTTCTTGTATATTGCATATATACATTCTATATATAATAGTTTGATATACATATTATAATATGCGTGAATTGCTTACATCAGAAAGATGAATTTTCCTTTATTATTTTTTTTATAATACAATATATACGAATCGTTCCTAACATAATATTGTTCATATATAATATAAAATGTATGTTTGCCCTATATAATATATCATAGTCGTTCGAATATTATTATACATATATATTTATATATCTTATATCATTATACATATATTGTATAGTAATCTTTTATATTTCCTTTGTTTTTCTTATAACATATATATACTGAATTCCTGATATACGTACATACTGATACACATGTTTAATATAAATATATATATATATATTGTATATATAGATATATGTCTATATACATATAAATTTAGTGTTCCATATAAAGTAGAAGAGATGATAAATATTATTTACAAAAGATACGCACATATACATATATAAGAATAGAATATGTAATATATAAACCAAAAAAAAATATAATAAAATATACCTACAAAAATGTATGTATATAATATATTTAGTAAATATATAACTTATATATAATATAATAACTAAGTACCATCATCTAGCATTGATCTTATTCACTTATTCCTTTCGTTTATAATACACATACATATATATATATACTATTTAGAATTATAGATACTCTTTTATGTTTATGATCATATATTAAATTGATGCCTTATGCTTATATAAGCACTATATGTTTTTATTATATATATATACCATATATGGTATATACATATACAAGACTGCATAAGATATATAAACATATATATATTACATTATATACACATTATATATATATATATAAATATATATAGTATATATAAACTTTTGTTTAATTAAGTACCGTATATATATATATAATATGTAAGCTTTTGTAATTCTGCGTTAAACACTAGTAATAACGATAAAAAAAAACGATATAATAGCCAAATTAAAAGAATTGTACATATATTATTGGTTATCTAATATATATATATTGTATATGTATATAATACTTACTACTAATATTTGTTGTTATACGGATTATTGTTATACATTGCTCAGCTACTTCAGAGTTGGTTGTGAGTTATAAATTGGGTATAAATAATGTGAAACTATCAATTATATATAGCTGCAAAAAAAATAGTTTTCCATTGCCATATATTTGTGGATTTGTCGCACTCTAGATACAAAAGACTTTAAAAAAGTTATCAAATTTCATGCGGATATTAAGAATGTATTATATAGGTTTTGAGATAGGCATTCAAACTTAATTACTTGAAATTTGTTTGACTAAACCAACAATTTTCTTTGCAATTTTTAATTTTAATATATATATATTGTAGAATATCTAAAATTTTTTATTAATTCTTTATTGTTGCATAAAATAGTTGATGAAAAGTGAAGAAATTTTATTTTATTTTAAATTATTTCCAGTATTTATACAAAATAACAGTCGTAAATTAATTTTCACCATAAATTATATATACAAATAAATACTCGCAGTCTGGTTTATATATATATATAATATATAGTATTAAATATAGAATATCGTTTATAGTATATATGTACAAGGACATGGCATAGAATTTATATATATAGAATACGTGCTATTAAATAGAATGCAAATAATAAATTTCAATTAAAATTTAAAATTATTAAAATTGTGTTTTGCATACATTAAATGCATATATTATATTCATTTGTGCATATCTATATATATATATATAGCTGTATTATTTATATATGCAAATGCTATTATGCATTTATATATATATAATATTTTGGTGTAAAATTATATTTGTATAGAATTAAAATTTTACAGACTTTATTTATTTTATCCAAATCGGATCAAGTATATATAATTAATATTATTATAAAGGGTTTGTATTGGAGGATTTTTTTTTATACCACATATAACTTCAAAATACATAGTATACCGACATTATATATCAATGGTAGATTAATTTTTTTGTATATATTCATTTAAAACTTGTCGATATATATCGATAAAAAAAAAATTCATGTGTACCTTTGACTCGTAACAAAATTCCAATGTGTTCACAATCCCAAACGATCGAAGATGTGAACAATATCTTGTCATTTTATTAATATATAATCTTATTAAATTCACGAATTTTATGCATGTAACATATAATAATATATACATCAACTCAATTAAAATTGACTATATTTATAGCGTAGTTTTCAGTTTGTGCAATAACATTAAAAATTATTAATACTATACTATAGGTATAATTAAGAATTTAAAATACGACAATAATAATCATATTGTTACTGTGGATAAATGGATGGATGGATGGATGAATGGATGATTACATTAATTTATAAGTAAAATTATATATATATTAAGTTTTTTTAAAGGTATTTTAACGCATTGTTATTTATATTGTATATAGTGAAATAATTTTACTCCTTTTATTCTTCGTTGTACATTATCTCATATCTATATATATATATATTTCCCTTAACATAGTATATTTATCCATACCATTTTGTATATATATAATATTATATACTGTACACACATAGAAATATTTATATGTAACAATTTGCTACATAATATTTCAACTGAAATTTCATGTTGTTTTTTGTGTTCCTTTGTCGTTGTCAACATTGTATGTATATATATATATATATATAGTGTGCCTGCCACCACCACGCACATATACAAAAAAAGGTATATATATGGTATATATATGTATATATTGTATATTTTGTGAGGATAATGACACAAAATGACAAATTTCCTTTTTCTAGAATATTTTCATAATCTTTAAGAGAAGACAAGATGTGGGTATATAAAAATTCCTTTGACATCAGTTTTTTTTTTGTTCATACACACAAATGTTTCTCGTTCCTGAATATTTCTATACTACTAAGGTACGTATTCGTATACACGAAAATATATATATTTTTAACAAAATCATATATCTTTTGAAGTTATTTCAACGCTACGTGTGTACACGCGGCAGTATTGTATATTATATAAATATTTTTATTTATATATTAAAACATATATATGTATATAAAGAATAGACGAATATATACCTATACAATATACAATATATATATATTATAATATATGCAAAGATAACGAAAATAAGTAAAGTTAAATAAAATTAGGATAGATGTTTCAAAAACATTTTTTGTACAAAAAGTGAAATAGTTTCTTAGCGCAGATATATATAAGTATTATAAATATGTAGGATTATTTATATATATATATATATATAAAATATTTTATATTGAAATGGGTATAAAAAATGAACAAATTGATCAAAGAAAAAGGTATTTTCTTTTTTTTTTTTTTCGTTATATCTCTTATATTTAATATAATATTGTTAAATAAACAAATATTTTAATTCTATATTTTGGGTATATACAATATATATGCAGATATTTATACATATATGCAACAAATTATTCCTATAGTATACAATTTACATATATACATATATGTATTATATATGACCTGTCTGTTTTTATCATATATATTCTATATAAACAACACATATATTTAATTAAAATATTTGAACATAGAAAAGGTAATATTATTTGGTTATATTTTTATTCATTGTTTTTGTTATATTATTTTATAAAATCATATATTTCAGCAAAATGTGTCAATCAATATATTATGGTATAAATATAATATTATATATTTATTCTCTTGATCATATTATTTATTTAAATTTTTGTCATATATGCGCGTATTTCATTGTATATAATTTTGAAAATTTTTTTCATTATTATTATATACAATATATATTATGTACATTTGAAAAGCTTCCTTTCACATATTTATTTCATCCGTATATTTTCTTATCGCACAAATTTATATATGTATTAGTATATTATGGATATATATATATATTATATTGAATATTGCTTGTGCTCTACAGATAGTTATATGGTGGTGGTGTATAGGTTAGGTACACAATATAAGAAATATATAATATCTTTCAAAATTCAAATGCATTTCTAATGTAAAGGAAAAATAAATTTAAAGAAAACATATAAAATAAAGAAAAGAAAATGAAATCGAATGAAAACGGAAGTTTGTATAAAATTTTGAAAATGTAAAGTTAAATATGTACACACACACACACACACAAACACATAAACTTATACATCCAGTCGTAATATATAATAAAATATATTTATATATTTATATATTAAATATTATATATATAAAATATATTTGATTGTGTATCAGGAAATCATTCGATTCAAAAGTTTTATTATATTATTATTATATTATTTTGAACTTATAACATATTCTATAAAATAAGATTTATATATTTTATTTTTATTTTCTATAAGAAACCATATATATATTGTATATATATATATCTAAACAATAAGTATAAATAAACTTTAAATTATGATTTATTTCATCTATGGTATATATGTCAATTTTACTTGTGCATATATTAACTATATATATAAATATATTGTTATATGCAATAATTACTTATATATAAGTTTGTTTTTGGGTAACATCACTATATATACGGACAATACTTTGTTCTAATCCGAATCTATAATAAATCCAGATGATTCTATATGTATAACAAAGATATTGATATTGGGCTATATAATAAAGATAAGATATAATACATTTCATTACTATACCGCATATTATAATTTATCATTAAATTTATAATAATATATAATAAACATTTCAATATTATTTGCATTAATTTATATAATTACGCAAATTGTAGATACAATAAGAAAAAATATAATAAATAAATACATTGAAAATCGGCAAATTTAAATAAAAGTATATATTTATATAGTGAAGACTTGTATATAATAAATTTGTCAAATCATATCGTTTTAATTTGTGTTACCATCTTTTCCAAATTTTTTTTTTGTGTACCATTATATTTTTACTTACATTATTTACTGCAATAAATTTTATAAATGTCTATATGTATATCGTATATGCGATAATTGACAACGTATATTTGTACGATGTTTTTATTTACATGACAACAAATGAAATGAAAATGCTTTCAACATACATTTTTCTTTCATTTTCCGACTCATTTTTTCTTTCTATCCATATATATATTATATTACACATATATAAAATAAAATATATGTATATAACGTCTGCAATGTATATATATATATTGTATATAATATTATATATTGTGTAACATAAATATATTTGTATATATGTGCTGTATATGCAAATTCATTCACAGTACATATATATGAAATTGTAAAAATAAATTAACTCTTTTCAGTTCAGTAATTTTCTGTCATTGTTGTTGCCTATATTATTTGTATAGCTTAAATTGATAGTATATTTGGGTATGTCATGCATATATGATGTTATATATAATATCTTTTTTGTATATATACACACTAACTTCCAAAATAAAATTTATGCCTAATAGAAATAAATTTCGGTTTTTAAAATATCTCTTGAAATAATACTTTGGTCGCATTTACAAACAACAAACAAATTTCAATTTTGTTTTTACTAATCGATATTTCTAAGGTTCATAATTTGTGCCATTAAAAATATTATATGATCACGAATTTAATTTGATGAGTACTATTTTTATCCTTAAATTTGTGTTTTATTTTGAGCAGAACTGTATCAAAATATTATTATATATCGTTATATCATGTAATAAATATATACGTAAATATATACGATGTGTTACAAGTATATGTAAATTATATTGAAATAATTTTCATTTTATGTAAATTTAATAATGAGAAACATTATTGCTGATGTTATTGGTATTTAACATATATATAAATAAATATATAAATACATTAAATACATATAGTAATTTAATTTCGTTATAAGATGTGTATATACTTAAATGTATATATACAATATACAATATATATATGTATAGTGTAGACGTATATTAACACATGATAAAATGTAATTATTTCTTAGACGATATATTGGATTAAAAGTTAAAAAAAAAAAAAAAGAACTTATTTAATTTCTTACTAATCCAATTTATCTGTTATTTATTTACTTTAAATATTTTGTATTATGTTACTATATATAAATACTATTCTTGTAAATGTATAGTATAGTATAAACATTGTCAGTATCGACTATATATAGTAAATGCGTATATTTATGTAGTATACACATTGAATTATACATATTGATTGTATAACAACGACATAGATAAAGACTCTTTTACTCTATTTATATATATAGGATTAGCAATATATTTTGTTTATTTAAATTTAAAGTTAAAGTATTGTGTTTTTATGTCATCATATCTATATAACCTTTATATCTGTGAGCCGTTTAATAATATTATATTTAGTGATTTAGCAAATTTAACATTTTTTGAGCAAGATCTGTTATTAAGAAATTACAAAAAAATTCTGATCCTGTGGTCAATTTGATTATATTTCATATTCTTAAATAACTATCTCTATGATAGATAAAATGATTGAATTTGCACAAAAACATTGATTTTATAAAAATATCAGATCATACTCTTACACTGTTGTCAACTATCCATATACCAACAACATACATTCAACTAAAAATATCGATAGAAAAATATAAAACACACAATTGCATCTCTTTAAAAACTTTCTGGTGATAAATCATAATTGTATTTACATTGCTGTGTTATTCAATTCAGTCTAAAAATAAATACATATACAATATAATACAATATTTTTTCCAATTGCTGCTGCTGCTGCTGCTATTGCTGATGCTACTATACTGCGATGTACACCACCAGTACATTGCTTTTTTTTTTTTTGTCCTATTATTTATTACATTATATTCATAAGTGCATAAATCAACATTTAAATTTAAAATGAATTATGGAATATTTTTTTAATCGAAAAATAAATTAAAAATTTGTACAACATATTTTTATGTTATTTCGCCATACATATTTATTGTTTATATGCAACTATCAGTTTAAAACAAAATTTATGTGTATATGACATTGTATAGCGATGGTGCACTGCTTTTCACTATATGCTAAATTAAAATTTTAACTTCATATTATAAAAATAAATATATAATATAAAAAATATAAACTTTAAAATATGTTCCGTTTTCAGATATTCTATACTCTTAATCCATTTCGAATTTTATTTGATATAGTCTAGAGATAGTCTTTGTTATATACAATATATATTATATAAAATAGTAAATGTGAGAAATATTTATTGATAACTATAATTTTGATTTTTATACAATTAGTATTAATCGGAACAATACAATTGAAAATCGTTTTGAATGTTTCATATGTACTATTCTAATGGCTATGCTGTTCATTCATCTAAATATGTATGCAACAGATTGTAAAATAAAAACAATTATCATGGGGACCAATTTAAAATCATCTTAAATATATACCTACTTGATACATACAACGCACATATATTCTGATAAGGATGTCCATCCTCAAAGCACAGTTTACAGTTTGTTGGATGTCATTTGGAACGATATAACTAAACATGTGAACTAAATATTACTTTAGTAATTTTTAAAATATATCCGCGGTATCTCGAACGAATAGTTCCATATCACAGTAATTAATGGAATTTCTTTGGGATATCCATTTACGTGTGATATCTGTGGGCTTCCGTTAGATAATATTTAGTGTATAATATTTATAAACAGCATGTCTAATTATTTTTCAATATATACAATACATCTACACTTTATTATTTTTTTATTAAAAATAGCAATTTTATGTAAATTATATATATAAAAAAAAAAAACTATAATCTACATATTTATGTAATTCAAAATTCATTATTTTTTGATATCGGGTAACATATTGAAATTTTTTGCAATTTAATATGCTGTTGACCTCATATTGTTTTTTATTATTACATTTTATTAAATTTATAATATTTTTAAAAAGTGTAGGATAGTTGTGTGGTGGGTGGGCGAATGTAATGATGTGATTATATAATTTTATTCAGTAATGATGATAAAAATTGAATGCTAAATTATATTCATATATATACACCCTTTTGGGATATGCGTGCCTCCAGCGTATATATGGAATACATTTTATAATATGATTAAATTTTAATTTGCGCCTACAACTTTTATTACAATATATATCTATATATGTAGAGGGTATATAGGAAAATATAATATTCATATATCCTTACAATACAATACAAATTAACATTATGTAAAATCATAAAAAAATATTTCCATATGATTGGTTTGAGGTTGAAAAATAAATCTCTTTATTAAAAGCTATTTGCGATGTGAATATAAAAAAATAAAAAATTCTAATCCATTTTTTACTACAACAAAAAAAAAGGGAGAAAAAAAAGATAATAAATAAAATAAAAAAAAAATTAACAATTAATTGTCTGAAAATTAAAACAAAAAACTAATTGAAATATTTTTAATTTTTTTTTTTTTTTCTTTATGAAATACACAACATTAAATATTATTATTTTTTTCGTTTTTCTTTTCTAGTTAATTAGAAAATTAAAAAGAGGTTAATGGATGTTTGTAATTATTTTCATTTTTCTTTAATTTTTCATTTTAATTTTCCTTTTTATATACGATAATTTAATTTCTTTTCATAATAATAATTATTATACAAATCGTTTGTTGTTGCGTTGCGTTGCGGTGATGTTGTTTTATTATTTTATTTTAGCATAATATTAAATTAATTGGTATATTGTATATAATAAAATGTACGCATTGTCTTATGTAAAATAATAGACATTTTTATAATGGTGATTTGTAAATGTAATAATTTTTTTACATATAAAAATTATATTAAATATAATTTCTTCGTTTACTTACACGCTAACGTTCCCAATCAATTCAATGACTCATATGGTGCGTCAGCACATTGGTAATACGAGAATTAGTAATGTTGTTGTAGTATATAGATTTCAATTAACTTTACTCAACGCGTTTGTTAAGCTATATACAATATTATGTAGATTAAAAATAGCAAAAGATTTCAATTAACAGATTTACTAATTTTTTTATACAACAAATTTGTATAAAACAATAATAAAACTTACTGAATATGTATATACGTCCATTACATGTTCAACTCTTAATTGTTCAATCGTCTTTCCAGTGTTGCATTATGATTATTTTCAATTGATTATGCTCTTTACCATTATTACACAAATATAAAAATAAAAACTGTTTATCAAATAGCAATGGATCGAACATTTTTATATTTATAATAACAAAATAATAATGGAAATATTGGTGTCGATGAATGTACATATAATATTCATATATATACAACGTACACATTCAACCAATCATTACATTTAAAATCATATAAATATCATTTATATAAAAATAGAAAATCTCATATATTATGTGAAATTGTATGAATATGATTGATTACATTTTTAACGCACATATATGTGAAATATATTGAAATGTTTTATAAAAAAAAAATTAATATCGATTATCACAGCTTTGTTTAATTTTTGTGTATCTATATTTTTTTTTGCATAAGGTAATATGCCGCCCTAAATTATTTATATATATATGATTTTGAAATTTAATTAATCATTAAAAAAAATTCTATAATTTAAACAAATTAATTATAAATATTTAATTATATAAAATATTATTGAATAGTGTAATTACATAATACATAAATATAAATATATTTAAATTACAGAGTAAATTTTACACATTACCGATAAATTATATAATGTATAAACAAACATATTATATATTCATTCATATATAGATAATAATTAATTTTCTATCACTTGAAAATTTGACATATATGACTATTTTCACTATACATATATAGAATAGTTGTATATTATCATTTTATATAGCAGGAAAATCATTGAAGTTAAACAAATTATCTATATTTCATCCATATTCAGTATTCTATATATATAAATCATATATCATTATAATTATATCTCCTCATTAAATTATATATGTATTTTTTCCATCCATTTGTGCTTTCATATATTTTAATAATACTCGCATATATGCCATCTGTAGTGTATTGTGTATACACTTTGTTTAACAATTTCCAACTTTCATATAGAAATAAATATTTAAAATCGAAGATATTACCCAATGATGACAGAGAATTTTTTTTTGTGATACCACTTTATACAGTATCACAAATTTCATTATGTTTTCTCTGCCATCTTCTTCGGAAAATTCTTAAATATCGGTTTTCCGGGAAAATTTATAGTAAGTAGACATTCAAAAAAATTTTTTTCCATAATACGCTTTCAACACGGCCAGCATAAAAATGTGATATTGTGATATTGTAATCTGAAAACATTTTTTCGCCTTTTGCCAATGCTGTGGCTTTTCATTAACTATGTATTATAAACACTTTGCATTAAAAAGTATATGTTTCAGATTTAGATTTTTTTTCGAAACACACTGTATTTATGTTATACATAAAAATATGTATTAATATTAATATACGTTCTCATATGAATGTATATTATACTTGAATTAATTTTTATGATTGATGAGAATATTACAATTTCGATGTAACATTTATCATAAATTCATATATATTACCTACTTATATTACAATGAATGTATAACAAGCATAAAAAAAATATGTATATAAATAGAAATTTTTACTGAAATTAAAAATATATATTGTTATAAAATATTATTATTATTATGATTTGTACAAGAAAAATTTCACGCTCATAATTGTGTTATATAAAATTTAAATGTTAATATTTTCTTGCCATATTATTTTGATAGACAATAATAAATAAATCCATATTGCATTTCTATAAAATTGGTTTCTAACATTCCGGTTCTACATATAATTTATTATTGTATATATATATATCTTAACAATTACTATTAATAAATATTATAATATAATATAAGTTGAAGTAATTATCAAAGGCAATATAAATTAAATTATGAATATATACAATTAATTAGTCACAATCAATGGCATGAAGCTATCTATTATATAGACTTTATACATACATATTATTTACCAGATAAAATTGTTTGAGATATTGATTATTTTATAAAATATATTTACGTATTGTGTCAACTGATAATCTGTCTCACGTATTTTCTATATATATTTTATCACTATCCATATAAATATAGTATATTTACAAAATATTATATTAAATTATATTTTACAAATAAATCAATAAATGCCAGACTTTTTCAAATAAGATTATCTTGACCTTTCTCTTCTTCAGTTGTTTCCACATTATAAAATCATATATACAGTCGTCTTGAGTCTATGTATGTATTTGATCTAATATTTATATACGGTCTATGTGTCTATGTCTATATGAAAATGCATTATTCTATATAGAGATATAGTTATATATATATATATATATATATAGATTAAAGAAAGATATACGAACGAGCATGCATCTGTATTTATTAGTAAAAGATAAAAAAAATTTAGTTGAATAGATATCATTATCTTTTAAAAACTTTTCTATTTTACCACATTATGTTTTTTTTTATATATACTATACTTACTTATTTGTGCCAGTGAATTATATTGAACTGCACATTACATATGCATAAATAAATATATTCAAACTTTTTTCGCTGAATATACTCGTCGATATATAGTGAACAACTTCAGTTAATATATAGAGTATATATAGAAGACATCTATATATATATATATACATTCAGTCAAATAAGTACCCGGAAATTTGAAATAAAACACAAACAACTTATCAATCATCTAAATTTATTATATCCCCTTCAAAATAGGCCCCTTCTGAGGCAATACACTTCTTCCAACGAACAATCCAATCATCGAAACACTTTTTAAAGCTATATTCCGAGATGGCCTTCAATTCTCGTTGCGAATTAGTTTTGATGTCTTCAATGCTCTCAAAACGGGTTCCACGAAGTGGTAATTTGAGTTTTGGAAACAGGAAAAAGTCACATGGTGCCATATCTGGAGAGTACGGTGGTTGTTCGATGATATTTGTTGAATTTTTGTTCAAAAACTCGTTAACAATGATCGCTTTGTGCGCTGGTGCATTATCGTGGTGCAAAATCCAACTGTTGTTCCGCCACAAATCTGGTCTTTTGCGACGAACATTCTCTCTCAAACGCTTCATAACGCCAAGATAATATTCTTTATTGACGGTTTGTCCCTCCGGTAAGAATTCCGAATGAACAACACCACGAATATCGAAGAAAACGGTCAGCATCACCTTGATTTTCGATTTGCTTTGGCGCGGTTTTTTCGGTTTCGGCTCATTTTTGGCGCGCCATTCCGATGATTGTTGACTTGTTTGCATGTCGTACTCGTAAACCCATGTCTCGTCACCAGTTATGATGCGTTCGATGAACGTTGGATCTGAATTTACGCGTTCAAGCATGTCTTCAGCCACCTTACTGCGATTCATTTTTTGAAGAAAATTCAGATCTTTTGGCACCAATCGCGCTGCGACTTTCCGCATACCCAAAACATCAACCAAAATATGACGAGCGGTCTCATGAGACATGTTCATTTCTTTGGCTATCTCTCGCAAACTATTATGACGATTTTCGAGCACCATTACCTTTATTTTGTCGACGTTTTCTTCAGTTGAAGAGGTCGAAGGCCGTCCTGAACGTGGCAAATCGTTCACTTCTTCTCGCCCCTCTTTGAACGATTTATACCAATCGTAAACTTGAGTTTTCGACATGGTTGAATCACCAAATGTTTTTTTCAACATTTCCAATGTTTTGACACAAGAAATTTCGTTTGAAACACAAAATTTCACACAAACTCTTTGATCGATATTTTTATCCATAGTAAAAATCGCAACGCACACAAAAGGTTGACTTGTTCCTAATGACGCCGTAAGCAAACTAAATCACACATAGCAATAAAAATTCACAGAATGGTGGCTGACAGTTGTGTCAACCTGAGAAAAAAATTTTTTTTAAATATTCTCAGAGAGAAAATTAAAAATGAGAATTTCCGGGTACTTATTTGGCTGAATGTATATATATCTTTTTTAAAAGTGAATTATATAACTATATTTTCAGTAGCATAATTGCGATATTGAACCATTTTTTTATGGTATAAATATTGATTTATATATAAATACCATTGTACATAATGTACAAACGATGAGGCCCCCATCGTTCCGAAATATGTTTTACCGGTTGATATATGTAATGTTTCATTAGCATTTATCAGCTAAACGATCGCTCCTGAGATCTGTAAATGCATATGAGCGACCACTACTACATTAGATTGTTGATTCTTCACAGTATTGTCATACAAATGAGCATTACTGATATATATATATATATTTTATTTTGTATATAATATATATATACACATCACATGTACATACTTAAAAATTTAGTAAATAAATATATAATTAGTTTATGTTTATTTTAATGTTATTTATATATAAATGTAGATATATACAATATATGAATATATGTATTCTAAAAGATTTAAATTCAAATCCTTATTATTGTTTTATTATCATCTGTTACATACAGAAACAAATCTGATAATGATATTAATATACATATACAAATTTATTTAAATACATATTAAAATATATTATATTAACTACATAAGTGTATATACATTACATTCATACATATAATCACAAATTCATATATAATGTACAAATTATATATATTGTATAATTCTTCAACCATTTAAGTTTCATATATCCCTTTCTTTCGCCATATTTATATACATTGTATTTGTATGTACGAATATATATTTATATATATATTAAGCAGTATATATATACCTTTCCTCCTGTGTTTCATAACAATTTTAAGACATATTAAAATTACAATTATAAACATGGTTTACAATTTGTCCTATATACACATATACACTATTGCATATATAATATATATTATATATATTAGTAAGCTGTAATGATGTTGATGCGTTGATGGTATGGTGATGGTGATGGAGTTATATAATATATAAATATTATATAGTTGTTGAATTTTGTGTGATATATTTATAAATGTTTTATATGTAAATCTAAATTTTATATATATTTAGTATATGGTAAATAAATAGTATATAAAATAAAGTTTATGTAGTTAGTATATATATATATATATAATACTTATTTTAGTTAAGTTCTACTATATATATATACACAAAAATTTACAAGTTAAAATATTTAATCTAAAATAACAAACAATAAGAAAAGAAATAAGAGATAGATGATGACTCTTTTCTAAAGATTATATATAGGTATATTATATACACAATATTTTTATATTATATTATTTTTCTTTTTATATACGTTATTATGAGCTTTAGATAGGTATATATATATATAGTTAAATTATAAATATTTACATTACTGAACAGTATTGTTTCCCCATTAATTTTAAATAAATGATACTTAACAAAATATATCAAGTTTTAAAATGATTTTACATAATTAAAGCAATGTATGTATTAAAGTTGAATTTATTTTGTATATTGGTTATTTAAATACTTACAAATAAATATATATATACAATATATAGTTTAAAATATTGTTACTCCGCAATATGGATAATTTACAGATTAGATGGTAAATTACTTTATCCATAGGAGAGTATATAACAATTCACCAATTGGTCTGTAATGTTTTCGAAAGATATAAATGTTAATTTAATGTCATTATTTATTTTTATATCACTCATTAGCCCATATAATAGTGTGTGCATTGAGACATTGATAATCTTTGAGTAGCATTTACATTACCATCATTATATTTTTATAAACAAAAAAAAAAAAAAAAAAGTGGTAGCCCAGGTGAAAAATTTCAACCCGTAATAATAATATATATTTCACATTCACAAATTTCTGATATTGAAACAATTGATTAGCATGAACGATATCGTGTGTAGTGTATGCGACTGAGGATGAAATGCTATTATATACATATATATTTAAAGTGTTGACAATGTTAAATTTAACTACGCAGCATCAGAGTTGACCGTTAATGTACAATGAACAGAAAACAATTATGTGCGATAAATTTTTAATTGTGAAAATTAAAATTAATAATAATATTTCTAAAAATAATATATAAAATATATATGATCCTTAATAATACCATATGTATATGTATATATTGTATGGATGTTTATACATGTATAATATTAATATAAAATTCGGATATTAAAATGGTCAAATTTATGAAGTGAATTTCCATCCGATTTTAAATTATTCATAAATATATATATTTATATAGTTTAGAATTATTATATGTTATACAATATATATATATATATGTTTATTATTCACGCAGCTACGAATTTCCTACATAAATATTATATTTTATATCACAATATATATATATATATAATATACTATCCATATATGAATAAATTTTAATATATTTATAAATATGTAATAATAGTATTATACAGTAATGTGTATAGTATATATAAAAGTTTATATTTTGTACAAAATAAATACATAAATATACTATATTAAAATTTTATCTCAAAAATGTATAAATTTTAAATTTATATAAATTTATTACAATTTAAATGTAATTATTATATATTTTTGTTACATTTATATTTATACTTATTTGTTATTATTATATTTCAATATAATAATATAAAGGGTGTTCCGTTTCCAACACATATCTCAATCTCAATTTTAGACCTCGCGCATAACTCAATTACTCCTATGCAAAATATAAACTATTTAATAATTCTTTTAATAAAATTTATAAACATGAATTTTTTTAATTAAATTTTATCATTTATATTGAATTTTCTACATATATAAATAATATAAATATAAAGAAAATATAATTTGAAATATTTATGACTTCTCTTTAGAATCTATAGAGTTTTGAAAATATAATTATTTAAATCATTATTATAGGTTTGCACTGTACTATTTTAATATATAATATATATATATATATATATATATATATAGAAAAACTTGAATTTATAACCCCCTCGAGCGTCCAGCGACTCCATTGGGTTTTAAATTTTTGAACAGAAATGTTTCGTTTTATTATTTGTTTTTTTTTTTTTTTTATATACAAATGAAATTTTGATTAATGATAAAATTATATAAGAAATATATTTTTAGTTATAAATAATAATATTTGTAAAGATATGATTTTCAATTTTATGTACATAATAATAAATATGTTTTTACAAGTACAATATGCGATAATGTAAATATTGTATATATATATATATAATTATTATATAATAATGTAATGTATATTTTGCAAACCATTTAATTTCTTGAAATTTACATTGAAAATGAGTTAATTTTGGAAATTATTATAAATTTAGAGAATATTTTTCATTCTTAAATTTATTACCATTTTAATTTATTAGTAAATGAGTGGTAAATAATTGCGTGCTTCACTAATTTGTTTTTTTTGGCTAACATATACATATGTTCCAATATAAATTACCATTTATTATTTCATTCTTTGCAAAACTTCTTTAATTGGTATTAGAATTTCAATTTTTTTATGATGATGTCATATCTCGTTGCACTTGGTCGAATCTTTTTGACACTAAAATCGGGATGTTTTTATGAATATCAAATTATATGATGGTGGCCTAAGAGATACCAAACATAATTATATTATAATTTATTTCATTCCATTAAAAACAATTTTATCTTACATAAAGATGCAATTATTTAATACTAAAACCAACGAACATGTTCATATGCGTATAATGAAACGATATATTTATTTTGTGTACGTGTATTTATTGTCCATGTAAATTTAAAATATATGTATATAAATTTATATTTACATAAATAAGTTTAGGTTTTTTGTTTTTTTTTCTGAAAATATGTTAATGTGGTCAAAACATTTTACTTAATTGTGCACAATGTATATATACATTATTTGTATATTTTATATATGTAAAATATATATAACTGGAATAAAATTATAATTTAATTATATAAAATGTCTGTTGTGGTTTTTTTTCCTATTTATATACAAATAGTTTTATTTTTAACAAATAATGTGCTGCAGAAAACAAAACGAAAATTAAAAATATATTACTATATAAAACTTTTGTATTAACAAGCTTTTAAATTGTAATTATAATTAAATAAATTATTATATGTATTCACTATATAAATGTTCAACGTACATATTAACATAATTAACAAAATATATGAATATTATACTTAGCTTACATTTTAATACAATAATCAAATGTATGTTGTATGTGTATTTTTACAACAATTAATAAAATCTATAAGTTAAAATAATAGCAAATAAATATATCGTTTGTTATACTGACCAATGCAATGAGTATCATCACACAAAGTATAATATAAATCAAAATTTATGTGAGAATGATCCGGATTATATCGTTTTGAATATACACTATAAATACTAAATGTATATATAATTATGCAGATAATCTATAAATATTCTTCCAATTTCTTATATTGAATTGTACTATATTATTTCTTATATATATAGAAACAAAGTTATGTACAACATTTTTATAGAAAAAATATTAGATCCAAACGGAATGAATTAATTTTACTTCACAATACCTAAATCTATTGTATTAGTATAGAAAAAAATTAATTAAAAACAATGTTTTCGGAAACTGTTATTACATTTCATTTTTATAATATTATATAATAATAATAATAATAATAATAATAATAATTAATAATATAATAATAAATTGATATTATCAAACGTAATACGCTGGGAAAAATACTCAGAGAAAAATATTTTGTGTTCAATTGAAAAGTTTTAAATATAATAAACTTTTCTTTTTTTTTTTGTGTATGTTTATTATTTTTATTTATTTATTTATTTATTTTTTCTACTTTGTTTTTTTATTCAATATTATACACAAAATAAAATAGAAAAGCACTCGGTCTTCCTCAGCTCCTCTCCGCCCCCCGCCCCCACCTGCTCCTATAAAACTTATTTATTAATAATAATTAAGAATACTTTTTTTTTTTTAATAAAATTATTGGAAGAGAAATTTCTACATCAATTTATTGTATAAGAAAATATTGAAGAAGCATTAAAAGTTTATAGAAAAAATAAAAAAATTATCTATAAAAGTTTTTATTTTTTTTGTGTGTGTGTGTGTGTGTGTGTGTGTGTATGGTCGGGGATTATCCTTTAACTTTTCGATAATAATTTCTATATTGTGTGTGCAGTATTGTGGGCATTGTGTTGTTTGTGGTGGAAAAAAAAAATGAAATGAAATAACGAGAATTTCAAAATTAATTTCAATATATGTATTTGTGTGCGGTAAATATAAATACCACAAGTCATTATTATTTATTGAATTTCTTCTATGCGAGCCATCGTATAAATAATAAATAAAGCACATATAAACTAATATATATATATATTCTTGAACAATTTTTCACAAAAATAAACAATGGAAAAATTGGAAAAACTTTATTAAATAAAATGTTAAAAATTATTAAATTTATTTTCTATAATTTAAATTTTATTTTTATTTTTTGCCTGTATAAAATAGATGTCGAGATGCGATTGTTGAAATTGTTTTTTATATAAGTTTTATTTTTAAATGTACGCGGATCACTTTTTTTTCTCTTTTGTGCAAAAAATAAATATAAAATTTAATTTGACTCAATGCTGTTTGTTTAACGACGTTTTATGTCGTCTTATCATTGATGAAACACACTTAAATTCTAAATATAAATACTCACATCGTGTATTGACTCGGCGAATATCTTTATTGGCTGCCATTCCTATATTATTGCAATCCAATTTTAAATAACTTTTTTCTTTGAAAGATACTCAGTGGAGTACAGTTGTATATATTGAATCTGCATATATATATTTATTTTCTAATAAATTAAATTTATAATTATTATAAACTAATAATAAAATTATTTTCTTTCTTTACCTTTCAGATCAAATGCAATCGTTATGTAAAAATCATTATTTACAACAAATTTATAGAAAAATTGATGGTGCCGTTTTGTGGTCACAAAATGAAAGAAATTTAGATTGTGTCGTAACATTTCAAACACATTCAATATTACAAAGGTTTATGTTACGCTTTGATATACTTCAATTAGATTGTAATGATCATTTATATGTATATGATGGAGCACATCCTGTTGGGGCACATAAGGTAAATTATTTATTAGTATTTGAAAAGAAAACATATATATATATATATATATTTAATAATATATAAATTGCATACTCACACATCCACATAACATACATAAAAACAAACAAGTAAATATAAATACATATTTTATGTGAAAACTTGTAATATATAACCACGACGGCGGTGGCGTTTGAATATATATATATACCCTAAACTAAAATATAATTTATGTATTATATATTTTATATATAAATAAAGTTGATTGAACTAATGCCATTGAAAAAAAAAGAACAATCTATGCGATACTTATTATTTTTTTTTCAATATATATATAAATATACATTTATTTATATTACAATATGTATATATGATTGATTAATTACAGATAAGGTCTATTTAAAAAAAAAAAAATGTCATTAGTAATCAATTAATATTATCTAAATAAAACAAATATTGTTATACATATTATGTGTGTACATTAATTATCAATAGCACTCAATGTATTATTATATATATAAATATGGTTTATATTGTAATATTAATTATATATGATTCAAGTCTAACGCATTTTAAGGATATACATATTATATTATAAATATATATATATATAATTAATCAACATTTAATGTATCTATTGTATATAGAAATTGTATATTTATAGTATATAATAACAATCACGAATATAAATTTTCTGTCAATATACACTTTAGTCTTTTCAAAATTATGTATTGATTTTTAAAAAAAATAATTTTTTATCCTTATTCCTTTTTTTTCTATTTTGTTATGATTTTTAATGTTAATGCTGTATTTATATGGGATATTTGTTTCACAGAAAAAATAAATATATAAAATTTATGTTTAAATATTTATATATTATTGGTGGGGTTCATAAATAAACATTGGTTTGTAAATATGAGTACTTGAATTTAAACGTGAGGTCATGACGGCACATGAAAAATATCCAAAGAGCATGAGAATGCAGATGCTACAGTTACATTAACTATATAGGTCGGTGTATTAAAAATATAACTTAACATGTGCGGGTATGAAAAAAGCAATTCGATTGAAAATGTCTGAGTAATTTTTATACCACTTTAAGACGGATCAAAGCAAATTCGTCCATAGATTTATAACTATGGGCGAAACATTGATTCATCGTAGCATACACCAGAATCAAAATACCATGAACGTCCATATAAATATATTTGTTTAATATAACATATTTTCCGATTTTCTAGCATCCCTATAATTCTGGTTGATGTATGTAGAATCCTGCATCACTATGTTACATATATTCATATATATATATATATATAGCCATAGTATATTTATACATACAATATAATGATTATATGATGTATATAGCAATGAAATACTTCAATTAAAAAGTTAATTAATTATATTAAATGTACAAAAATATTCTTTGAACATTTTAATTTATATAATAATAAACTCAAAAATTAATTGAACTGTGTGGCGCGGGCGTCGTCAATGAAAATTTGTTTTTCTATAATTAATTATCTTGCATAAAGGTATATTCTCCTCCGCATAAAAAGAAAACAAAAATTTCTTACAATTAATTTAATTGAGTCAACTTTTTGTAAAATATAAGAGACACAAAAACAATTGTATTTACAATTTAATTTTAAACAAAAGGAATTATTGAACGAACATAAAATATAGTATAAAATGTACGAAAATGTTAAATTTAAAATCTTTTATATATATGGTACCCAACCACAAACAATATAAATGAATGAAAATATATATGAATTTTTCATATAGAATGTTATTTTTTAAGAATTTTTACGATACGCCTAAACATATAGAAATATTTATAGCACCCCCAGACAAGCAAATAGTCGGATATTTTTTTTTTTATATTTACATGCATTTACTTTTGTTAATATATGACATTGTTAAAATTTTATTCGCCATCTCCATATCATGGTCATGGTACTGCATGGACCAGCATAAGACATTTTCTAAACATTCATTGTAGTTAAATTGGTAAATTAGAAACAATTGTGTTATTCTGCAATTATTGCACAATAGGGTTTTTCTTAATTCCATTATTTTTATGTCAGCAGTATAGCATTGTTAATCGTTTCGTTCTACATTGCAGAACATTTTCAAAGCTATTCATTTTATTTATTCCATAAACGTTAACAAGTCAATTCACAAATGTCAGTATTAAAATAAATACCGACAAATTTCTTCTGTAAAATTTTCAAAATTCAACCTATGGCTACTTTACGATCGATTATGTTATGAATACTATAGCATTGCACCACTGAGGGTTATACACAAAAACTCTATAAATTTAATACCAAGAAATAAATTTCAGACTATTGAGTTGTTTGCATCATTAAATAGGCGCCCAAATATCATATATACATAGAGATGTCCACAAATTTTATGTATTTTTATTTCTACTCCTCTTTATACTCTGATATAGGCACAGGCATTTCACTATAAATTTATGTATGTTTTATATATTTTATATTTTTTCATTTGTTTGTTTGTCAAGCGAACAAAAAAAAAAAAAGGTTAAGGCAAAATCACAATAAAACAACAATATTATTTAGGTAATAAAATTTTATATAAATATAAATTTTTTTATTTATCAAACATTTACACACTCACATTTATAAATATTTCTCCACAATCTATCTTTTTAATATTATGTAATAAAAAAGTAAAAAAAAGGAAGCGAAATATTTTATTTATATGGCAAATGTATGTAAGTGAGGAAGAGCCATTTTTGTATATGCACATATATATACCGGGAGCCAGTATTTATATATTCTAATATTTCTTAAATGTCATAAAATTGCATACTACTTCTAATACACACATTCAACAATATTATATTCTATTATTTTTTTATTTATAAAAATTGACTTGAGTGTGTTTGTGTGGTGTATATACGCAGCAACATTTTAATATTCAATATCAAATGGCCAATATTTATGTCCTTTCGATTCTAAAAAATCAATAACTCTTTTATTATTATTAAATGAATCCATAAATTTTATTTCATCCTCAGTTAGTTGAAAATCAAATACATTTATATTTTCTTTAATGCGATTTTCATTTACTGATTTTGGTATTGGAATTGTACCAATTTCAATCTATTAAAATTTAAAATTTATTATTAAAAAGCAATATAAATTAATAAGAAAATATAAAATTTATAAAACGTGAAATGGAAATAAAATACGAATTTCTTTTGTTATTAGTTTCGAATACATTTGTTGATAATTCTGTAAAAATAATATCTTACCAAATAACGGAAAACAATTTGTGCTGGTGTTTTCTTATATTTATCAGCAATCGCTTTCACATTTTCATCATACAAAAATTTGGGTTCTTTAAATTGTGGCATTGGTCGTCCCAGTGGACAATATGAGGTTATAATAATATCACGATCCGTACAAAATTTTATTAATTTTTT
This sequence comes from Bibio marci, assembly GCA_910594885.2. Lineage (NCBI taxonomy): Eukaryota > Metazoa > Arthropoda > Insecta > Diptera > Bibionidae > Bibio > Bibio marci. The sequence continues at coordinate 20,905,264 of OU343118.1, read as the reverse complement.
TTGATTAATCATTGGTGATACTTCAATCTTTTAAAATAAAAATTATTATTTCACACAATATATTTTCGCATTATTTATTTTATGTATAAACTTATATAATATTTAATTTACCTGATTGTTAACTGGTTTTATGCGACACTTTGATAAAAGACGATCAATTTGTTGACTATTAAAATTAGATATTCCAATGCTACGTACAATACCTAAATCAACTAATTTTTCCATTGCTTGCCATGTATCACAATAATCGGTATCGGTATGTTCATGTTTATTATTTGATAATAATGGCCAAAATTCATATGGTTTACGTTCAACAAAACCAACAGGATAATGCATTAAATATAAATCAATATAATCAAGCCCCAAATTTTGTAAACTTTTACGACATGCATTTTCAACTTTTTCTGGTTCATGAAATGTATTCCATAACTATTTAGATAATATAATAATATAAACCATATGAATAAATATTAAACCTATATATATATATATATAATTATGCGATAATATATTTTACAGATCGCAAATATAGTATACCTTTGTTACAACAAATATATCTTCTCGTTTAACAACACCTTCTTCGATTTTACTGCGAATGGCTTGACCAACTTCCCGTTCATTGCCATACAAATAGGCGGTATCAAAATGACGATAACCCAAATCAATAGCATGTTTAGTTGCTTTTTCGGTTTCACCAAATGACTAAAAATAATAAATAATTAATTTTTTAAAACGATAAATAGTGGTGGGACTTCATTTATATAGTTAAAAAAAATTAATTTTATTATTATTATTATTCAAATTGCCTCAAATTCATATAATGTTCGCAATCTATTTACAGTTTAGTACATTTTTTTTTCACCGATTATAAGAAATTAATTATTTATTATAACAAAAACATTCACTATCACTGTACGCTGACAATATACATAAAATATATTCGTATACATATTTAACATAAATGTAATCTATATAATTAACAATAAAAATGTATGACAACGTAACATCTCTAATCTATAGAAATAACACATAACAAAAGCATTTAAATTATTTTCTGATATTCGACAACCAAACCAATATAATATTATAACAAACTAAAATAATAAATATATAAATATAGATATATTGTGGTGCTTATCACACACTAATCTACAGATCATCTACTAATTAATTAAAATTATTATCAATATATAAATATAAAAGAATAATAATATTTTGTATAGATAGAATATCAAAATACCTCAAATGTACCAAGCCCAAAACAAGGCATAATATATCCATTATTCATTTTTACACCTTTCATATTTGCCATTATTTTCACCAACCACTATAATTTATATATTTAATGATAATTAATGATTAATTAACTCCAAAAGCCAGTGGATTTATAAAATAGATAAATTGATAACGTTTTATTTTAATTATTTTAATTATTTTAATTATTTTGTAAATTTATATACGAAAAATACAACAAATCGTATAAATATTTTGCATCAACACAACACAGTGAGCGCTGATAAACGAATATGATCACCACATACAAACATCAACTATAATGAATGTACTGAACTGAACTGAACTCAATATAAAAATTATATATTAATGAAATTTAAAAATAGATATGTTTTTTTGGGAAAAAAGATACTGTCTCTGTCAATAATAAATTTTACAGTGATACAACACTTTACACAATTTCATGAATTTCATTTGAATAGAGATGGTATTTTGTTGATATTTTTCTATATACGATTACTTAATTTAGTATAAAATATACAATTATTTTTGTTAAGTAATTTGACCTATGTAAAAATTGGTCATATATTTAAACAAAATTGTTAAATTTTTATATAATTTCCTAAATACATAGCATAGGAGTGCATTCATATGAATTTAGCATTCCCACATATATACGTATAAGCTATACTAACTTCGTTAAACATTGAATTAATGTACTATTTACATGTATTTATAAATGACATTGAATTGACCATATAAAGATTGTACATATATTTTATTTTATCTGTTTGGTTTTTGGTTTTTTTTTTTTTTATAGTAAAGTCAAAGAGAGAAAAATATTATTTAATTAAAACTGATAAAACGAAACTAAATATTGACTTATGCGTTTTGTTTGCATGTGTATTTGATTATAAAATAATTTAAACGAAATTATAGAAGAAAATATAATTAAATGGAATGTTTTTTTGCTATCTTAATAATAAAAAATAAAGAAACTACATTATTATTATACATCCAAATTTAGTAACCAACTAACACTGTTATATTTACATGATAATAATGTATGTACTATTTTTTAGTATTTGTTATAATTAATATATAACTATATAATTTATTATTTGAACTAATGCGGTTATATATTCGTATATATAGCATTTTGTTCATATTAGAATAAGATCTACTTGTATAAAAATAGTAAAAGCTCTCACAAATATGAATATGTATATTAAAACTTAAAACCCCATTTAAATATATCTGTTGCTATTATCGACACGGTATCAGTTATATGGTATGTGGTTAAAATCCATGTCAGAAAGTACATAAACGTATTTCTTGTATAACCGACGACAATAACTTTGACAAGATATACAATATTTTATTATATTATTCTTCGGCTTTTATATAATTGTTTATAAATTATATATACGATTACAAATCACAATCACGTTAATTAAACGTTTAGTTTATGAATCATATATGATGGTATAATTAAGATTATAGTTCTCGGTAAAAACTACGACCCTCCATAAAGTCACTATATATATATAATTAAAAATAAAGGTTAATCCAATTCATTGTTAAACATATGAATATATTTTTATTAACGCATATAGTGAATTCTTCTGCATTCAAATTGTAAAAGCATTGGTATACTTTGACGATTACGATTTTATGCGTTATAAAATCACTTCATGCATATACTATACATATATATATGATTTTAATATATACGATTTAATGGAATATAATTTTCCAACAATTAATCTACACATTGATCAAACGATTTTACAAATCTTTGGAATATTATATAATAATGCTCTAATTCCATATATACTATTTTATATGTTATTTATAATAGATTTATATGGTATATGAATGAATATATATATTTTTTAAAAATTTAATTCATGACCTAAATTTGAATTTTTTCTATACATAAAAAATATTTTTTCTATGGTGTGTTCTTTTGTATTTCACATTGTATTTTATTATTTGCAAAAAATATTTACATGATAATATCGCGCATCATATTCTTATATAGGGTATTATTCGCTTGTACAACAAATAGTATATTATATTATGATGTGCATTTATGTATGTGTATGCCTGTGTGCTGTTTGTTTTTTTTATTTTTATTATATATATATATATATAAATGGTATATGCATTTTATATATAATTTTAATATTGTATAATATTATCAAAACCACAAAAAAAAAATGAAATGAAATGAAATGATGAACAAATAAAACTCCCATGTATAATAATGAGAAGAAAACAATTATATAAAATGATAATGGCTATTCTACAACAACATTCACTTCATTATAAATTCATATTTATTTATATATGTATAGTACAATATATAAGGTATAGGGTTCATTATATCACAAGTTGCATATTACTCCAAGTAGAGCATATTGAATGATAAAGAAAATATTTCCACCATCATCCACATCAGGTTCAATTAATTCTTGTATATTAAATTTGGTCAATACGTTTACAACTCTGAAAGTTATGGAAATTGGACTAATATTTATTCATATTAATTGTTAACAACTAAACTTTATTAAATTATTTATGAATTACATATATTTATTTATTTCGTTAACTATATTATATTTCGTTTATGTGGCTGCTGATTTCAATGTCGATAATTTTGTTGACATTTCACTAACATCAATCTTTTTGTGGCCAATAAATTTTTGTGGAGCAATCATTTTAGCGTTGAATCTGATATTAAAAACTAACGTCGTCGTTGTGCCGACGTTGGTTACGAATTATAGAAGTCATTAAGCATATAAATATATGGATAGAATTGAAATGATAATTTTCAATAAAATTCATTTGATTTTATTATACTTAATATTTTTTTTTTGCTGTTAAACATGTCAACCCTAAACATATAATTCATAATTTTCTTCTACACTAGTATATTTCTATATATACATTATATATATTTAATTTAACAAAGAGACCTAAATATTATATAACTTTAACATAACAATTCGTGGTATGACAAGAATATATTCTATATATACGGTGGACAAATAGTTTTATTCAATTGTTTAACATATAACATATATATATTTATATATACTACAATTTGTGTTATATATATATGTGTATGTAGAAGTTGTTAAAATACTATAAAACATTTGGATGTTGATGCGATAGATCTGTATATTAGTTTTATATATGGTAATGGTAATGTATATTCAAAAATGCATAGAATGTTTACTATACAATAGATAATTCATTATGTTTATATTGTTCTTAAATATAATGTTATATTTTCTACTAAATTTATATATGCATAGATTATATTACATATATAGTATAGCTATACATATATAATACATAAAACCAATGGTCGGTAATACTGAACAATTCATACAATCACTTTTGAAAAAAAAAAAAGTGCACAATTACTTAAATAAAATATCAAAGGCGTTGTTGCGCTTTACATTTGAGTACGTGGAAATGCATAGATGTAGAATGTACGTGAATATATATGCATAAATGGGAGTGATTTTTGTTCTATATGTATTACCGGTCATTGCAAAAAAACCACAGATTTTCATTTATATAATGATTTTTATTTATTTTAAATATCATTTCAGAAATAGACATATATATAATATATAAATATCACATTTAATAAACGGATATATATATATACACGTAATCCGCCCAACAACATCAGTTACAATAAAACTACTTTCTTAAGTACATCCCATATGATTATGCATTGAATTTAAAAACATAGAAAATATTCTTTATTGAGAATTCGGCATCACAACTCTGTCGTTGGTGACAACTTTTAATTGAAAAATGATCCAAATTGTTTTTGCATGTATATAAAAATTACTGCTTTCATTTATATTTAACGTTAAAACTTTGTTGTATATAACACAATTTTTTGTTTTGAAGAAATAATTGGGGTGTAAAGATTTTGTACGTCTGAAATACATGTATAAGGACAAAATAATTTGTTGTTCTTGGTTGGGTTGATATAGTGTGGTGTAGTTTTTTTTTTTAAATAAATATATACTTTATAAATTATTTTATATATCCAATTAAAAGTTAATTGATTGATGAATAAATTGATAATTTTGGTGCTGCGATAATGTTTTGATGAATATTATTAAAATGCTTATCATCATAAGTGCACCTGCACATCAACCATATATTCGCGAACCATATACCATGTGCACCTCTGCCGTAATATATATGTTTTCATATTTTTATATATGCAAATATCAATACACACTTAAATTTGTAATAGATATAGTAATTGTAATTATTACATTGTTATTTAATTGATTTGTTGAAATTTAAAATACTAAAAATAGAAAGAATTTTATTTATAACTCTTCTATACTATATTTAACCATATCATAATTATTACATTATATTCTAATTTCTTATATTATTTGTAATAAAAATCATATGTTATATGTGTAACGCGTTATATACTCACTAAAAATGATGAAATTTATATGAATTTAATTTGACACATACATTGGTGAAAAGGAAACCTCTTCATTAAAATAAATAAAATACATATGATATAGAAGAAAAATTGAATGTATAATTTCCAAGAATCAAATGAATTCACACCGTATTCATATCGCAGGTATATATAATTTTTTTTACATTATACCACTGCGAACGAATTAGTTTCCAAAAATGTGCGGTTACAAATTTATATTACAAAGGACAGGCAATAAATTCGTTAAGAATATAATATTTCATATAATTATAATTTGGTTTTTTTTTGCATTCTATTATTTTATTAAAAATAAACCTCTGTATAATAAATATAATTTATTCATCATAAAATAAATACACAATTTTTAAAAAATTCTATTTATTTTTTATGTATGTGCAGATTTACATACTATGGATGTTTTATAATTTTTACACAATTGTTTATATATTTATGCATATATATAATATATAATACGAGTATTAAACTTAATGATACCATTAAAAAAATTAAAAAAAGAAACTAAAACAAAAACAGGGAAAAAAAAATCGAACAATTCATTATTCCCTTAAATATAATTTAATTATTATGTAAATTTTACCTATGTGTAAAATGTAATTTTTTCATAATAGAAAAACAAACAAACAAATATAATGCCAGAGGCATAGATTTAAAAAAAAATATAAAAATTGTTTATTTAAAAATCTTAACGCATTTCTTTTAGTCCCCACACACACAACACAGATGATAGCCATATATATGCGTTAACGTTTACAATATACATATTTGTATACAATTTTAATTATCTAAGCATATGTACACAGGTGCGCGGATATCGCATATGGATCGCGGATATTTTTTACTAGTGATTTTAGTTGTTTGATAAATAAATTGTTGTGTTATCATTTTTTTTGGTACATACTTATAATCTATTCTATACTTCTTCTATTCAGTATTCACCCCAATTCAGAGCATGATTTGTAATTATTATATAACACCGAATATATTGCCAAAAACCTGTTAAAAAATATATAGTTTAATAATAGTAGATAAATATTAATTTAAAATTAGTAATTAAGTAAAAATCATTAACTTTTCGAATCCACTTTTATAAACATAAAATTTTGCAGTTGAGTGCAGATCAATTGTTTGTGATACTTATTATATATATTATATATGATGGTAATTATATATATATATAAATTGTAAATCAAAAAAGTATGTATATATTGATAGTTATTAACTTAACCAATTGATATTTCGATTATGACAGAAAAATCATATATGATATAAACACAAAATTGTATATATAATTTCTAGAAACGATGATATATTATAATAATATAATGCTATTATAATTATATATAATGTGGTAGTGGTAATAATGAGAGTAAAATTATATATAGCTATACAATGGATATTAGCATTTTGTTTACTTTGAATTTAGTTATAGTTATAGTTATTGTTTTGTATATATATTTTTTATAAATCGTCATCGAATTTTATGTACATTTCAATTTAGTTTATTATATTATAATACTATTTATTTATAGTTAAATTATATATTAATATATTCATAAAATTATGTTTGATTATATATGATGATGTGTATGTATGCGCGATTGACCAAAACAATTTGTTGCTGTACATTTTGGACAAATAAATTAAATTATATATTTAGTATTTAAATAGTCGTTTGTTTGGGACAAGAAAAATTATTGTAATTTTAAACTAAACAAATATTTGTGTTATATATTAACTATGTATACAAAAAATATTCTTCCACTGACACAATTTTATTAAATAATTATGTAATAAAAATAACTTATATAATATAAATTTATAATTTAATTTAATTTATAATTTTGTCATATTAATTTTTTTTTATTTTAGAATGATTTATCATGTCGAAACACAAAACAATCGATTGGTGCAATATTTACAAGAACAAATTTTGTAACATTGAAATATGTAACCGATGGATGGGGAACCGATACAAATGGTTTTAAATTGGTAATAACAGCGGTTAAAGATCCAAGTAAGTGTTTATTAAAAATTAGTTAGAAATGAATATTTTACGAGTATACTAATGTTATGTTATAAGCTATAAAACTTTTTTCATTTGAATAATTAATATAAAATTTTTATTTTTTTTTTTTTAGAACATACTTGTAAGGATTTTCGATGTTCATCTAGAGAATTTTGTATACATCCAGATTTAGTATGTGATGGCATAAATCATTGTGGTGATGGTTCCGATGAAACAACAAACATTTTATGTCAAAGTAATTTTATAAATTTTATTTATTAAAAATTAAATATGTTTCAAAAAAAATATAATACATAAATTTACGTAAATGTTATCAACATTTTTATTTATAGGTCAAGATACAAATAGTTTACTAGGTTTAAAATTATCATGGCTTGTTCTAGTTGTTGTAGCTAGCCTTTTAGTTATAAGTGCATTTATAGGTGGTATAGCAATGTGTTTGTGTCGAAGAAATACTTCTAATCGACATATGGGTAATCAAATACAATGTAAATATATATATTTTTATATTAATTGTTATACAACGTAATAAGAATATATTGTATATGAGATGACGTAATATATTAGTTTTTTAATTTTTCAAAAATTCATAATCTACAAATTATTCATGAATTATTATCTCATGTCATATATGCCGAACGAAAAATTTATGAAATTCGTTCTTTTATATCGAATATATATTCTTTTTTCGTATCCATATTCATATTTCAAAATAATAAAATAAAATTAAATTTTAGTACAACAAACTATTGAATCGAATGGATCATCAAAACATTTACATGGTACATTACCACGTGAAACAACATTACCATTATCGGGAAACTTGCTTCACCCTGCGGGACCATCAGGTAAGTATATATAATATACATTATTTTTATTTATCGTATCGGTTATGGAAAGTATTCCAATATTAATCAATAAAATACGGGTGAAGCAAAATCCACATAAAAAATGTATATTATTCATTTATAAACGTGGAGAAAATACAATTTTATTATAAATTTAAATTAAATTATTCATATAATCAATAAGTCTATACAGAAAGACAATTTACCTTTCGTACCATCCTTTAGGGATATACCATTTAAAATATGTAATTGATTAAATGGTAAATTAATTGTCTAAACTATTATCGCATTAACACCTATGAGTTATATCTCAATGGAAATAAATGAGTTCCGTGTGGTGGTTTGTGCGACGACACAAATACGATAATATATATTTTAATAAATTACAAATATCGATCGCAAAATATTAAAATATTCAATTCCTCTGCTAAATCATCAAATCATAAATAAAATTATAAATTTTCTTATTTCTTCTAGATCTTTGAATTTGTTAATAATATTAATGTTTTGTTTTTTTATTCCAAATATTTACATAGGGTACCGCCGCATAATACGCAAATTGCTGATGGCCATAGTCCGTCCCATTTGGTGCCAGTCAAAATAAGACAACATGGTCCTGATTTATCACAGACATCCACGACATCAACACAAAAAGATGAATGGTTTGTCTAAAATTGTGATTATTTTTTTTGATTTGTTTGAAAAAAATAATAACAATCAAATAAACTGAGAAAATGAAATAAAAACAAAAAAAATGGGATCTACATTAAAAGAAACAAAAAAAAAATGTTTTTAAGCTATGCATTTATTTAAATAACAATAAAAAGAAAGTAATGTTTATTAAACGCATTTTATACATACAATTAACCATATAGCCATATCGCCATAATATGTTAAAGAAGATTTGAATTTTGCATTAATATATTATAAATTTTACTGTGAAAGAAAAATTGTAAAATTAAAACGCAGTAAAAGTAGATATTTTCTATTTTATTAAAATGCTATACATTTTTTTTTTTTAACAAATAATTCACTTTCACGAAAAATTTGTTTTAAAAACTTTCAAAACACCATAAAAATATTCGAGATTTTTCAAAATAAATAATAATTGCAAAAACAAAATTTATCATCGCAGAATTGTCTTAAAACATTTTTTTTTTATATATGGTCATCACCGCGCAGGGTGTTTAAATGGAGGATTTTGTACCCGAAATCCTTCCTCACAACAACAACAACAACAATAACAACAACAACAACAACAACAACAACAACAATAAAATCAACAACAACAACAATAAACAATGATGATGTTTCGGAGATTTTATCATCATTATATATTAATTGTATATACAACAATTATAACTATATAATTAATTACTTTTATTTTTAATATTTTATATGTTATTTAATTATTTTTCTTTACCATATATATATATATTAAATTTATAAATAATAAATTATAAGATTAAGTATTAATTAACTATAAAAATTCATTAAGAATTTAAATTCTTCTTTACACCAAAACTAAATTTTCATTTAAAAAAAAAAAGGAAAAATAACTATTCGACCAAATAACAAAAAAAAAAAAACATACAATTTTTTACAATTAAATAATTTTCTTTTTTAAATGATGAACAAAATTAATGAAAATATAATAAAAAAAAAAAAAAAAGTTACAAGGGTAATCCAAAATAATTATTTTTTAAAGAAAAAAAACCTAAAATATCAGAATTAATTAATTATTTATATTTTAAAACAAAAATTATTTTAATTTTCAATTATCTATTACATACACATAAGAATATGAATAATTAAATTAAAATTTTGTAAATTAAATAATAAATATAAAAAATAATAACGAAGCGGAAACAAAAAAAAAATTAAATCAATTAAAAATTGTGCATCAATTAGTCAGTACATATCTCTAATTGTTGTTTGTTTTTAATTTTATTTTATATATAAAAAGAAAAAAAAAAAAAGAAAAAAAATTATAAATTAATGGATTTTAAAAATCCCACATATAAATTAATTATTTTTAATCGCTCTCTACGACTACATATAAATAATATTTCAATAATTTTATTAATAAAATACACTATATGTTTGTAAGGAAATATAAAATTAAAACAACACAAATTTGGATCAGTGGACATTTTAAGTGATTTAATTTTTCGCAAATGCTCTGTTTATGTTTGTATAAATTGTTGCAACTATATATATATATATGCCATTCAACCAACAATCAATATTCAGCAGACAATTCCATTAAATTACTATATTACCATTTAAATAAATAATGATATTTATATGCTTTTGGAATATTTTCATAACTCAACCTCGTATTTGTATATTGCTTGCTGTATTGTTAAAATATATATTATTTCTACAAACACTTGCCCTGTTTTCATATATACTGAAATTCTTTATAATAATTTTTGTTAATGTTTTGTCTAAATACATTTGTGCTTAAAATTTATTGCTTTTATATATAGTCGAAGTCTATCTTTCATCAGAAATCATTCTTACATATTTATTTTTAAATAATTTAATAAAATCAATGGACAATGGCAGGTGTGGGTCGCAGTTAATATATATCAAAAATGAAAAGAATAGTTCTTGTGAAATATTCCATTCGCCATATAGTTTTCTTATCAATATTTCAAAAAAATTAATAGTTGCAATTCAATCATAGTTTTAGCTGTGCATTTCCATGATCCTTATATTTGTGTGTGTGTGTGTGTGTGTGTGTGTGTGTGTGTGTGTGGTGTATAACTTTGTTTTTTTTAATTTTAATAAGTTTATAAATCAATTAAAATTGGTGATTTTAATCTTAAAATAAGATAATTTTCAATAATTTACATTTTTTCCGACCATAATGATACCAATATAAAAACATACCTTTTTACCTCTCCGCTCTCTCTCTTCCCCTCCCCCACTTTTTATAAATTGATGAAATAATAATATTAAAAAATATATTATCATAGAATTATTACTTTTAAATTAATATACAATATCAAATTTTCAAATCTTTTATATAGTTATATACATATATATATTTGCTGTGTATATTGTAAATTATTGGAAAATTAAAATAAAAATTAATTTTATTAATGAAAAAAGCAAAAAAAAGAAAATTTTTATAATTAAATTATAAGCGAAAATTTTGGAAAGATGAAAATTTTAAATTTAAAAGAATATATAATTTCTTTTTTCTTAATAATTGATGCTAAATAATAATTACCACAATATGTATATAAAATATATATATATATATACAAAATATATATAAAATATAATAATGTATAATTTTAATAATAATAAATTGTAGTATTTAGAAAATATATTATGTGAAAATCGTAATTAAAAAACTCATAATGCTATACCCAATACATATATACTTCATACGCTATATATACATATATAGTTATAAATATACTTTATATAATTAAGAAATTTGTAATATTTTAAAAATAATATGCAATTATAAGCGATAGCAAATTAAAAACACTGAAATGACAATATAATATTATTTATATATATATATATAAAATAACGAAAATATCGATCCATCGTTAACAATCTATAATTTATTATTATTATTTTAAGTACATTATACACATATTTTATCAGTTTTTGCATATATGTGTTAAGATAATTTACATTATTTATATATTTGAAATCATTTAAAAATTGTGTATAGTCTATATTATTGTGGTATAAAATCGATAATTAGAAATAAATATTATTACATAATAAATTGTACGATCAGACTAGGCGGCGAAAATACTCATAAAAATAATGTGATTTCCCCACCTATGCTATATCATATATTGTCGTATAGGTGATATAATTATTCAATAACATGTAGATGCAGAAATTGTTTTTAATTTTTCATTTCATTTAACAAAAATCCCATGCGTTTTCAAGATAAATTGCGATAATCAATCGGTTTGAAGTGTCACTATCGATCGATGCAAGATGTAACATTTATTTGATGTATATCAAAATTCATTATTTTACGTTTCTTATATTATATTGATCTCCATAACATTTCTTTATTAATCATTGATACAAAATAAAAACAGAGTCCCATAAAATAATAAATAAATTCTGATATAAATTTTAGAATTATTTAACATATAATTTCTAGAATTAATAATTATACATATTTATTGCCATATTCACAACGACAAACTTATATATTCTATATTGCGCACACACAATTGATAATTGTATTTGTAGAAATATATACGAATTAAAAATTTCAAACTGTTTTCTATTGAATTTAAATTTAATTTCGTTGATACAAATTTATCACATTGTCAATATAAATTTTAAAAATATATTATTATTTGTATACCAAAATGCACATATCTACACTACAAATATATTTTAGACAATATATCGTTTTCGCTAACATTGCCCAACAAAAATTAATGTTTTCTTTATAACATATGTTATATTTAATTTAATTTGCACTCAGACAATTGTTAATAAAAAATCAGAATATATACAGAAATAAATAGAAACGCTTTATATGAATAATAAGGATTAAATGTGTTAAATAAAGATCTCATAAAACATATATGATTTATAAATCCATTTTCATTTACAACTTAAGCATATATATATATATATATATATTTTGTTTTGAGTTACTGGACATAAGTTTCAATATTTCATTTTATATATTAATTTATAAATTGCAAAACTATAAATAAATAGTAATAATAATATATAAAACATGATTTCATTTCCGTTTTTGTGCATATCAAAATGTAAATAGAATATATCTATAACATATATTTAATTAATCATATATTATATACATATAAATAATTAACAGACTGAATGTATACATGAAACAAGATTTTCTTTTATTTATTTATTTTTTTTATTTTTATTAAATTAAAAAAAAAAAAAAAAAAAAAAAAAAAAAAAAAAAAACTATAGAAACAAATTTCAATTTTTCATTTTTAATTTATTAATTAAAAATTTCAATTAGCAAATATGTGAACAAATAATATATCCACATAATTTTTATATTATATGAATAAAATATATAAATATTTCCATCTTCTATATAAAATAATTAAGATAATAAAATTATTCATATAAAATATATATCAAATAAAATATAAGCGATACTATATTCTAAATCTTTTAACAAAAATTTATATTTTATTTAAAAAGCAAAATGTTTCTTCAAAAAAAAAAAAAAAATAAATAAATAAATAAAAGTATATGATTATAAAAAGTAAAAAAAATAATAACCATATGAAATAAAAATAACCAGAGGTCGTGAAAAAATGTGAACATATAATTATTACTAATTAACAATTTTAAAATAAGTTATCTTCTTTCTCATAACCATCACCATTTCTAACAATAATAATTATCGGTTTTTTACACAGACGAAAGACATAAGAATGATGGCTGAAAATATATTAACCATTTTATGAATTTTTAAAATTTTAATTAAAATAATTAATTATTTTATAATAACCTGGAAAAATTATTCATAAATTCTTCTTGAGAGAGTATCACCGCGCACGCATCTGCGTTATAAGAATCAATAACCATATCGTGCATTCAGATATAATTCCAATTTATATATAAATTTATAAAATAAAATAATATTACAATAAATACAAAGAAAACAAACGATTTTATATTATATAAAAACTATACATTTATTAATCATATTAAAAAATTAAAAAAATAAATAAATAAAAAAAATCAATTAAAATAAAATAAAAAATAATAAAAACATTAAAATAATAATAATAAATAAATAAATAAATAAATAAATAATTAAATAAATAATAACATCATTTCTGATTTATAATATTTTATATGTTATTAATTAATTATCCTCATATATATTTTTATGATTGATTATATTTTTGTAGTCATTAAACAATTAAACAGCTAAATTTATTTTAAAAATTAATTATAATTAAGAAAATACACCGCAATTGTATATGTGAAAACAAATTGTATGTGATTTAAAATCACAACACTAATTTGATCAATATACAAAATATATATAGTGAATGTTGTCAATATTTATGTATATATGTAAAAGTTAGCTAATTTATGGGCAGAACGTTGTTCACGCTAGATATCAGTTGATTTTCATTAAAAATGTATACTTAAAATATTTATTTTCTATCTTAATTAATATCTGCATTGCCCATTATGTTGTGTAATCGATATAAGCTATATACTTGATACTACCGTTTGACTCGGTTCGGAAATACATATGCCGTAATTCTAAACTTCTAAATTAAAACATTCATTATGTATTTCTGGTCTATAATTTATTTATTTATTTATTTATTAATTTTATTTTCACATTAAAATTAGGACTATTTATTTTCTTTTTTATATAATTATAATTTAATAATTTAACCAAATAAATAGTAAAATTAATTCGTGTATCGTAACTCTTAATAATTATTGGTAAATAAACTATAAGACATTGATGTCGTATAAATCGTGAAAATTTATTTTACTTAGTATCTATATTCAATATTATAATTATTGTGTTGGAACACAAATTTTTTTTTGTTACAAAATATTTTGTTATTTTTTATATTATTTAATATTATATTAGTTGAATTTTCCTTTTATTTGTATTGTAGATATAAATATTTTTCACAAATTAAATCTTTTCGTTTTCGATATACATAGGACAGACACACCACAGACAAAAAAAAACAACTGAATATAGTGTTAACGTATTACATTATTATATATGTCGTGTTTGTGTATAATCTATACAAATATTAAAATGTAATAGTAAATTTATATAAACCATTTGCTAAACAATTAAAACTTATATAATAAAAATCTTAATATTCGAATTTTTTTCAATTCTATTGTAACTAAAATGAGCGTAATAAATAATATTGCGATAGTTTGACGAAAAGAATATTTCCTATATATTCTATTATTATATATTATTCTTATTTTATTATATAGTAAAATTTTAAAACATAAACCCCAATATTCGCTCTAAATAACATAAAAATATTATATGAAAATGAAATAAATAATAATAATTAAATATAGAAAAAAAATATATATATATATATATCTATATATAATAGAAAATTTTTTAATTAGTAAAATCAATCTATTATTTTATTTGTAGTAAATTTTTTATTTGGAAAAATCAACATTTTGACATAATAACGATATACCTATAAGAAAATAATAAACATTAATACAATATAAATAAATATTAATTAAATTTATTTGCTTATATGGAGAAAAATAAAATGTATATTTCATTTTTATATTATATATAAATGTAGATATAAATAAAATAAATATGGTAAATATATATTTAATATAAAATAACACACTAAAAAAAGAAATAATAATTGACATTTTCTATTGGAAAATAATAATAATAATAATAATAATAATAATAATAATAATAATAATAATAATAATAATAATAATAATAATAATAATAATAATAATAATAATAATAATAATAATAATAATAATAATAATAATAATAATAATAATAATAATAATAATAATAATAATAATAATAATAATAATAATAATAATAATAATAATAATAATAACAACAATAACAATAATAATAACGGCACGACTAGCACATATCAATGCGGAGAATATTTTATTTGTTATTATTTATTTTTTATTTTTTATTTATTTATTAAAAATGATGAAGAAACATGAATTAAGTCGCCGCAATTATATTATAATACCAATATGAAAATTTTCTCAATTCATTATTGTATTATTGTTGTAAATGAAAAAAAAAGTAAATAAATAAATAAATAAATAAATGTCTTAAGCCGAAATTAAATAAATAAATTCATATTTATAAGTAACATTGATATATATATATATATATAAATAATGTATATTAATGATTTCATTTAAATTAAAAATGTAAAATCCTTAAATAGATAATCCTAATTAAATTATACTATATACCGTAAAACATTTACGATGTATGCTCACAATGTGTTCAGAAAGTGTACAAACTGGCACAAGGCACTATTCGTCCACAAAACGGTCACAATACAATGCAATGTGCGGCAAATGTCACGGGCAGAATGTGTCCACATACCTTTTGATAATAATATAATTTGGCCATGTTCAAAGACACAATTACATACACATGTGCCCGTATTGTACCCGTTAGTTCAAGGACACATTTTAAGCACTAGTACACTAGTGTTGTTGCACAATGTTGTCCTTAAACTAACGCACACAATACGGGCACTTGTATCTTCATAATGTCTGAAAACAAGTACACAAATCGTTTTTGTAAAACAGCGAGCACTTTACGGGCATATATATAGCACATTTACCGTGCACAAAAGTTTCTACGGGTACATCTTTCTTCTCTGTCGTTTCGAAATAAACACGGGCTGTATTTTTTTTATTTTTTTTTTAATTACAATATATGTGATATCCCTGCGATATCCATAATTAATATCCCACGACATCCTATGGATATCTCTATAGGACATCTATACACAATACTAATATAATGATTGGACTTCTTTACCGACAAAAAACGATATTTTATTCCCTATTAGTACCAATATTTATATATCATAGAATAATTCACATTACATTTTGTAAAATAGAATAAATGTTGACGTTCCTGTGCGAATAATAAATGTGTGCAACCAATTCATTTTAATATTTCACTTGAATTTTGCATTTCGATTTTGTTTTTGTAAGTAAATATTTGCATTTTTTTTCGTTTTATTTTGATTCATTTGACTGCATTTGACAACAAAACACGTGATATCACGTGTGTTTGTACAATTGTTTAGCAAATTGCACGTTCTTTTTCATTTATTATAGTAAAAAACCGCTGTCAGAAAATGATTTAGCAATGTCATAGTTAAAAAAAAAAAAAGGTAAAACAAAAACTAAAGTTATTTTTCTGAATTTAATGAATATGAGTTAAATAAAATATTCTTTAATATAATATAAATATAAAGGATAAATCAATTTTTATTGATTTAAAAATAACTATAGGAATGGGTGACAGGGATTGGCGTCCTTTTGTTTATGGTGGTGTTGCATCAATAATTGCTGAATTTGGTAAATTAAAAAAAAAAAAAAAAAAACTAAAAAACTTAAGATAAAATTATTGTCTTTTATAATATTTTTTAAATATATTACAAATAATTATATTTTCCACCTAAAAACATTTGTTAATTTAATTTTTCAGGTACTTTTCCCATTGATACAACAAAAACCCGGTTACAAATTCAAGGTCAAAAAATCGATAAACAATTTTCCAATCTAAAGTATCGTGGAATGATCGATGCATTTATTAAAATATCAAAACAAGAAGGAATCATAGCTTTATATTCGGGGTAAGTAAATAAATAAATAAAAAAAAATTTCTTTTGACAAATAATTTAAATTTTTTAATAATATTAATTTTACCCAAAAAAGAATTTGGCCAGCCGTTTTACGACAAGCAACATATGGAACAATAAAATTTGGAACATATTATTCATTAAAAAGTATAGCCACAGAACATGGGCTATTAATGGATAGAAATGGAAATGAGAAAGTTTGGGCAAATATGTTATGTGCTATT
Source organism: Bibio marci (assembly GCA_910594885.2). Classification (NCBI taxonomy): domain Eukaryota; kingdom Metazoa; phylum Arthropoda; class Insecta; order Diptera; family Bibionidae; genus Bibio; species Bibio marci. The sequence goes on along the minus strand of OU343118.1, from coordinate 20,887,019 downwards.
TTGGCGGGTGCCATTTCAAGTGCCATTGCCACACCAACTGATGTTTTAAAAGTACGGATGCAAGTTCATGGCAAAGGAACTGATAGTTTAGGTTTATTTGGTTGTTTTAAACAAATTTATAAATGTGAAGGTATTGCCGGTTTATGGCGTGTAAGTTTTCAATTTTTTTTTTTTTCTTTTTTCTGTATACGTTTTATTTTTTAGTTAAAACATATTATTTTTATTTAGGGTGTTAGTCCAACGGCACAACGAGCCGCTGTTATAGCTGCTGTAGAGCTTCCCGTCTATGATTTTTGTAAACTAAATTTATTGGAAACATTTGGTGATCATGTAGCAAATCATTTCATGTAAGTTATTTATGTTTTTTTTTCTTTATTATTCTGTTAATTTGTTCTTCAAATACTCAAAATTACATATTTTTTTTCCTATTTTCAGATCAAGTTTTATAGCTAGTTTAGGAAGCGCTATAGCTTCAACTCCTATTGATGTGATACGAGTGAGTTTTTATAATAATAAATATTTTTATTATATTTAGTTAATTAAATAATAATATTTACTTCTGTAATATTTGTTTTTTATATAGACAAGACTTATGAATCAGAAGCGGGTCGTAGTAATTGATAATATAACAAATGCACATAGAATTTATAGTGGCAGTTTTGATTGTGCTGTACAGGTAATTTAATTATTATTATGATTTTATATTATACCTATATAATTTACATCGTACCTTTAAATGCGTCCATTTGCTAAAACTACCTTGTAGAAAATGTCACATTTTAATATTTATGATTATGAGTCGTAAGAAAGTATACTTATCGCATATAATTTTTTTTAAATGTTTCTAGACTGTACGTAATGAAGGAATACGTGCATTATATAAAGGTTTTATACCAACATGGTTTCGTATGGGTCCATGGAATATTATATTTTTCATAACGTATGAACAATTGAAACAATTCTATTAACATTTGAACAAACAATTGAGAACAAAAGAAACGTTTTGATAGAGTTTATAACATAATTAAGTTAAAGTGATAACTGCTAGAAATTAATTAACTTATAACAAATTCATACGAAAATTTAATGTGAACTGTATAATTTTATTTTTCTGTTTAGTTATAAAATTAAATAACAAACCAACAAATTAATTGAAACTGATAAGTTTAAGTTTATAAAAAACGAAAACGTTTATTTATTTTATTTTAAGTAGTAATTTATTAGAAAATTTTTTTTATTAATTAAGAATTTTTTTTTTTTATATATTAAGGAAACACTTATTTCTTAAACATTTTAATAATATTTTAAAAGATAGTATAAAAAGTGAATAATTAGTGAAGAAAAAGAAATTCATATACATTTAAAGCAGATCTGATAGATATTTAAATTTTCATTATCACAAAATTATACACAAATAACGTATGTTTAATTTATTTCATGTATTCAATAATTCATTTATTTATTTCGAAAAATGTTATATTTAAGTCCTTTGAATGTTTATTAATTTTTGAGAAATTAAATCACATTAATTTAATTTAAAATTATACAATATTCCCAAATATTACGCATGCTCTTTTAATCTTAATTTTTTTCACCAAATCATACACCAATTTTAATTTAATAACATAATTAAATATAATTTACCCTCTTCATCTCGGATTTTTAAAGTCCACCATGTGCTGTTCGGTCTGGATACCTTGTGTTATATATAGTATTAACCATTCATTTTGATGAAACTTCTATTAGTGAAGTGTGTTTCGGATACCATCATTATGTCCACTTTATGTTGTATTAAAAATGTTTTGATTTCTTGTGTATGACCCATTAGGCCATTGGCATGCTATAAAACTATTTTGAGGATATTAGACATGTCATTTTCGCGATAACTGTAGTTAGCAAATTTAGCATCGTATCCATTTGTTCCATTAGTGACTTCTCCATCTGTTTAATTTCATACATGTAAGTTGTCTGTTGTAGAGGTGTTGTATTTCCAGTGGTGCTTGTTGCAATGATGGTTGATGTTACTATTTTAAATTCGGAATTGCCTCCAAATTTCCTTCTTAGCATTTCTTTGTAATAGCTACATCTTCTACAATTCGCAGAATGATCACCAGAACAAAGCAAATATTTGACGCGTCCTAGTCTAGGTTTGGTAATCCCTCAACTGGGTTCTCTGTAGCATTAATTCTTGGTATGTTCATACCTTTGGCAGATTGTGCATTGGGGTATTCCTCTTTTTTGATTTGCCGCTTCAACCATTATTTTTTTACATAATAAGGCAGTAATGTTGATTCCTTATTGTTTACTATAGGATTTAGGTCTACGATATGACCTATATTTTTAATTCTGCAGTGATTTGCTTAAGCTTTGTTGAACGATGTAGTACAACCTGGAATAACTTACATAATTTGTTGACGATGTATATAATTTTGCCTTTATTGATGCTTGGGCCATCTATATTCCAATAGGTATCTAGAAAAATTATTGAAATTCTAACTTAAAAATACTTGTGTTTGTTGGCCTGAATATTTTCTCAACTTTTGACATTTAATTTTTTATAGCGAGCTTGTGGGATACAGGCTCTCTAATTTTTAATTTGGAATATTGTCAAATCAAAATTCAAAATGTCTGTATTGAATAATTTTTGGTAACCAGAATTTTAGCAGTATTGTAAGTATAAAATATATAAATAAATTTATAAAAATAATATTAAAGATACTAACAAATAAATGTACATTAATATTATTAATAATTATTTAATAATAAAATTCTATTAATTTTACTGATTTAGAAATTATGTGCAAGCGAAAAAATTGACTATGTACAATGCCAATATACTACGTTCCGCGTGTCGGTGCAACAAATTGTAGGTTAGATCAACAATGCTGAATTTGAGAAAATTGAAGAAATTGTTTTGCATATTTATATGTAAGTATACACACACATAACTAAATTTATAAAAAATAATTAAAAATAAATTAAAATATTATCATTAATCTTGTTTTAAAAAAAAATCAATTGTAAAAGTACTTTTTTTTTTTTTTTTTATACAGATTATAAAAATTTAATAAAACGTAGTACCTGATAATGATAACAAAATTAGCCATTTATTTATATAATACAATGCTAAATAAAGTATTATGTTAACAAAGTCTCAAAATTGTTAATACAAAAAATACTTTTTTTTTTGTATTTCAATTAAAGGTACAATATTAGAGAAGAAAATTCTGTTGTTGGTGATCGTAGTTATATATCGGGTTAAGAAATTAATACATAATTCCGTGCAACAGCACAATGTGAAAGGTTGTAATTTGAATGAATTTCAAAAATTATTAATTGAATCATTCACTGAAACATCAAATATTTATGAAGCTATGTTTAAAAGTATTTTTCATCATTTTACACCATTAATTGCTGCAAACTATCATCATGCAATATATGAAAGAAAAGGCTATGTATTTATGTACACATACTGGGGTGAGTCTTTTAATTAATTTTATATAAAGATATTATTAAATTTCTATTTCCCAACAAATTCAAATAATTCATGTTTAAATAAGAATATGTATATATTATATATTATATATATATTATATATATATATATTATACTAATACGCAAATAATTGTGTTACTGCACGAATTAATGCGAAGACTTTCATATTCACCTTAATAGGTGGGATGACTTAGATCCTATGGTTATATTAAATTAGAGATCGTGACAAGCTAATTACTACATACATATTGTATATAGATAAACATTTGCCTAAGCAAGTCTGTATAAAAATACATTGCAACATAAGGTTTTATATTCAGTATCGCATGTATGCTAATTTATAAGTTTCCACAAATCTATAATCTTATTGTTAAATTTCGTAAATATAATTATGGATTTAAGTCATTTTTAATTTTATTTATTCTTTAGTCCACGTAAATATATGCGTACAAAGTTCTTTTCATTTCATTTTTTTTTTTTTTCATTATATACTTTATTTTATAGTGAAATTAAAATCAAAACTAAAACATAGAATACGAAATAAATTACGTTAGTTTTTTAATGGTTTAAACTTCAACCAAACCGATAAATATACGTGAATAGTTTCTGCATAAACCGGCTCATAGATAATTAAATTCATATTTATTGTAGTAATTTTAGTACAAAAATACTTTTGTTTCATTGGTGCTTGGCTTGAATATTTTTTCAACTATTGACGTTTTATTTTTTTATGGAGAGTTTGTAGAATACAGGCTCTCTAATTTTTAATTTTTGTGTTGTCAAATTATAATTACTATACTTTCAAACAAAAAATCAAAATTCAAAATGTCTGCATTGAAATATTCGTAGTCAGTAGTGTTTTATAAATTCTAAGTATAAAATATAAAAATAATATTAAAATAATATTAAAAATACTAATAAATAAATGTAGATTAATATTATTAATAATTATTTAATAATAAAATTATATTAATCTTACTGATTTAGAAATTATGTGAAAAAATCGACAATGTACAATGCCAATATACTACGTTCCGCGTGTCGTGTGCAACAAATTGTAGGTTAGATCAGAGCAATGCTTAATTTGAGAAAATTGAAGAAATTGTTATGCATATTTATATGTAAGTATACACACACATAACTAAATTTATAAAAAATAATTAAAAATAAATTAAAATATTATCATTAATCTTGTTTTAAAAAAAAAATCAATTGTAAAAGTACTTTTATTTTTTTTTTATATACGTTATTATAAAAATTTAATAATACGTAGTACATTGATAATAATAACAAAATTAGCCATTTATTTATATAATCCAATGCTAAATAAAGTATTATGTTAACAAAGTCTCAAAATTGTTAATACAAAAAACCAAATTATTATTTAAAAAAAAAACAAAAGTTATTGGTTATACAATAGAATTATATATAATACTTTAAAATAAAGTAAAGTGAAATTTATTTCTAAATTAATTTTATTAATTGTTATTATATTACTATTTCTAGTGCACAAAGTACTATTCACAAACTGATTGGATTATTGTATTAATATTATTGGAATATTTTGGTAGCGGTGTGTAACCATCCATATTTTTGATGATGTTTTTCTGACTGGTATGTATAATTTATTATTGAAATGATTTATATTTTTTATTTTTGTGTGACCTGGATCCAAGTGATCGATAGTCTAATCACTAATGTATACATTTGTTTATATTATATTCATAAAGATGTATGTAGATATTATATACAGAAAGAATATAATTCTTTTTAATCACAATCAATGACATCATATTTCACTATATGATATTTTGTTTCACAAATTACAATAGTTTCCTAATAAATCCGAATTTTTTGTAAAAGCGATTTAAAGGGATTACATTTTCATTTATTACATTTATTAAAATTCGCATAAATAAATTAGATATGGGGTAATCAAATTATCATATTTTTATGTTTTATGAATACGTGAGTGAATGACGTCCATACAAATTCTTTAACAACTTCGATAAAGCTAGCGATTTTAGCATGTATAATCTATTTTAGTTAAATATATATTTTTATGTTATCAATAAATGTCTACGCATACATTATCTTTTGAAAAATTTAACGAAATATGGACTATTAAAAAAAGAAAAAAAACACCATGTGAAATGTTTATCAATTGTATGAGAGAGGAAATAATATTTAATTTTTTTTTGTATTTCAATTAAAGGTACAAAATTAGAGAAGAAAATTATGTTGTTGGTGATCGTAGTTATATATCGGGTTAAGAAATTAATACATAATTCCGTGCAACAGCACAATGTGAAAGGTTGTAATTTTAATGAATTTCAAAAATTATTAAATGAATCATTCACTGAAACATCAAATATTTATGAAGCTATGTTTAAAAGTATTTTTCATCATTTTACACCATTAATTGCTGCAAACTATCATCATGCAATATATGAAAGAAAAGGCTATGTATTTATGTACACATACTGGGGTGAGTCTTTTAATTAATTTTATATAAAGATATTATTAAATTTCTATTTCCCAACAAATTCAAATAATTCATGTTTAAATAAGAATATGTAATTACTAATACGCAAATATTTGTGTTACTGCACGAATTAAAGCGAAGACTTTCATATTCACCTTAATAGGTGGGATGACTTAGATCCTATGGTTATAATAAATTAGAGATCGTGACAAGCTAATTACTACATACATATTGTATATAGATAAACATTTACATTTATATTATTGACTTCACCAAACTTGTAGAAAACTTTTTTATACAATTAAAAAATTCAAAATATAAATATTTTACTTTATTGAATTTTTTAATTGTCTATAAAACTTTCTACGATTTTGCCAAGCCAATAAGGTGGTAAAAATATATTATATTTAATTCTAAATTCAATTCGATTTTTATGATTGCATTCGTGCATTTTTTGTACAATAGGTAATTTGTCTATGATGGGATTGTATTCGACTTGAAGACAAAAAGTTTATGAATGTTTGGTTATTAATAGAAGACATTTAAATAATTACTTTCATAATTTTAATCAATTTATATAATTCATTTTTTCTATTAACTTGAATGTGAAACATTTGTAATAGGAATATTATTATTCGTAATTAAATTTATTTAAATAACAAATTTAATACAACAAATGTAAATGTAACATAATTTATTATTATGAAAATCATATAATCTTAATACTATACATTCATAAAGTTTTCCCAGAATATTAACATATTTCTATTACGATAATTTCGGGAATTGTTTCTCGTACTTCGCGATTTATAATAATGAACCCTATCCACTGAATTATTATATACTTATAATATTCCAGAATTAAATATATAAATACTTTTTGTTGAATTTATGGGATACACTATGAAAAAAAAAACTTTACCATAGATTTATATTATAAATTCTAATTATTTTAAATTATTTTTCATTTCTTTTAGACACTACAAATTACTTTTACATATATTCGATGCAGTTTGTATTTGTGTTGATGTATAAAATATCCAGGAAATGATGCAGAATATATCAGAGGATCATTTTGTGCTATTGATGGTTGTGATATATTTAAAAGCGTTGTGTATGTGAAAACATGGATTACTGTAATGCCACATGCATGAAATATTAACCAAATAATGATCCAAAATATAATCAAGATTGGTATATAGATGTACAATTATGGAAACGTATATTAAAGGAACGTTGAGTTTGAGGCTATGCAATTGTAAAATATTCAGGTGAAGCTTTATAATTGTATAATAATTGCAGCTGATTTCAGTAGTAGTGAGAAAATGTTTTTTAGTTTTCGATAAATACAAAAATACACATAAAAGATTATGAATAAATATATGTACTGCCGTTCAAGATATCATGTATATCGAATATATTAAAACAATTTGTTAATAATGGAAAATTAATGATATTGGAAACTAATTGAAAGAGAAAAGAAAATGATAGGATGAACAGCGCTAGTGAAAAATTTTATTTTTGACATTTCGATTATTTTTTTTATTATGAAAACAACAAAGTCATCCTCCTCATCATTCAACACTCAACATTCATCAAGACAACGAGACAAGAAAATTAAAATGTGTATGACGTGTCGAAGCGGAAGAAAATAGGCAATATTGTAAGTATGAATTATAATTAATAGAAACAATTTTATTAATATTATATTTTTGTAAATCATTATATGAATAAGTGAAAAAAATAAGTTCTTATAATCTTTAATAGAGTGGTGATACAATTGCAATGTTAGAAATGAATTCTGTGAAAATATATTTTTAACCTATAAAATATTAATGCTTTTATATCGTACATGGCGTTTAGTGGATTGCCAAAGATTTATCACAACACAAAAATTGAATTATTACATCGTACAAATAATACAACAAATTCAATATTTTAATGCTGTATAAAATTGTAAGTATAATTACATATCCTTTTGTATTTATTGTTTTGTCTAACAAGAATTTTATCTTCATTTGATTACAATAATAAAGCATTTGATACTACAATCCAAATACTTCATGTCTGCCAATTACAAAATACATTTCCTATGTTTCAATTAAATTTCATAAAAATTTCTTCACGTACTTTCGTTGTAATTTTTTAGTCAATATTTACTTCATTATATTTGTGTCATTATTGTCATCTGCTAATGATTTATAATTCAGAATTTTACCAGATGATTTGAATCTAAATTGCATATGTCAATTTGGTTACAGAATATGAATAATAATGTGAAAATTTTTAATATTCACAGAAGAATTTTGGTTTGATTTTAAAATCATTCTAGAAATTTGAACCAATATACCAAAATTGATAAAAATTTGATGAGATATTACTAAGTTATCCAGATTTCCGGAATCTGTTTTAGAACCTTATATTAGGTATCGTTTTGTATTAACATTATAAAAATTAATCGTATATTCTCAGTCGCAAGCTACATACCAAATTTGGATGAGAATTTACAAAATTATAATTATGCAAGTTAATATTCAAGAAAATCCAGCAGAATAATGATACCAGTATATTCAGATTTTGTAAATATATCAGAAGAGAGAATTTCATCTAGAGAATTTTAGGCTCATAGAAAAATTTTAAATCATTTGTATGGTGTCTGAAATATGGTCACAATAAAATAAGAACTTGTCAATATATGCTATATCTATTGATAATCTTTATTATATTGTGTGAGACAGGGGGTAGTGGGTTAACTTACTGTTTGAACCATTTGTTTATTTATAATAATATTCTATATTTAATGTTATATGTAAATAATATTTGTATATCTTAATTTAAGGTACAAAGATGCTGTTGTAAGTGATAATGGTTATATACAGAAAGTGGACCGTCATCAGCTTTAAATACCATACTGGTGAAAATTGACTACTAATAAATATTGATCCAAATTTCACATTATCAAACATCATCAATTTCAATAGTATCCAATAACAATAATTATAATAAATTCCAGAACCGAACTACAACAAATTATGTCATCAAATTTAAATACAAAATTCTGAATGCTTATAAACTATTTATTTATATATCAATAGCAACATTATTGGTTACCTGACATGTGTGTTTTATAATAATTATATTTAATAACTGCAAATTAGATTTATTTAAAATAAATTCTAGCCCATTCCAATTGCATATGGCCACATTTTGTACCAGCTACTATATTACCGCGCAAACAACCAACTATTTAGATATTATTTCGCACTTCAGCAGTTGTGTCACCAATAAAACAATATAACAAAAGAAATTTTATTTTATCTAGCGATATTTTCATTAATTCAAAAAATTTACAACTACACAATCAAATGAATTTATATTGAATTCTCACATACATCTTCAATTGCAATATTTTCATCACGATTGCAAATTAAATGTCAGGATTGTATTTAAATGCGATAATACTTTTATCTGAACCAAAGGTAAAATCCCATAAGTTTTGTATTTAATCCATATTTATATTTAATATTTAATAATATTTAATTAAATATTATTATTTATATTTCAGAATAGAATATTTACTGCAATTGCAGTGCACAATCAATATAGGAGACAGGAGACCTGCATTCGTCATCGAACCACACATCATTTTTTTTTATTATTCGATTGAATCATCGTTTCACGCTATACATAAATGCACATTGGTTCCACACACCCCAACATCATAAGAATAATTTTATTATTATTATGTATCGAAACATAATTTCAGACCAATTGGTAAATTATTATACACACATACGGATTAATTTAACAAAATTGACTGCTATGTTAAATAGGTACCTGATTACGACTTCAAGTTCTCACACCGCACGGCAAGGTGAATTTCATGTTATTATTTTTTATATAAATTGTAATATTTAAACATTTATTTACTTATAATTACATTTATTTGATTTCGTATAGCAAATGGTTATTCAGTTGAAAATAACAAAAATTCAACAAAATTACAGACTAAAACAAAAACAAACAAAGAAAATATTTGCTGCTATAAAGAAAATAGTATTTACCATAAAGTGTAATTTAAGATTTTATTTTAATATATAAGTTATATTTAATAAGTAATTAAGAAAAATAACTAATTTAATATGGCAGTTAGTGAGTAATTTTATTTCAAACTAATCCAGAAGCTCGGTTTTTTTTTATTGAAATAATAAGCGTACTGGATAGTTGAAACAAAATTTACCAATTATTTCCTCAATAATTTTATTGGTCTTCCCTCTATGTGTGTAGTCGGACAACCAATAAAAAGATTGAGTTTATAATAGATTCGTGACCATGTATTTACAATTTAGCTTAATATTTTAATTATATATGAGTATTTTTTTAAAATGACATTGTCAAAATGTTATTATTTCTCATATTTTTGAATTTTTAAAATTTTTAAACTGCGGGAATCACTTTGCCATATTATTTTAATATGTTACAATTATAGTATAAATCTAAGCTTTTCCCTAAAACCATTCTGAGTTGTGAATGATCAAGTTTTTATTTTGTTCGATTCAGAAGCCACGAAGCTTTTAATACTCTTCAAACACCTTCGCGGAATATTAGAAATAGTAATTTTCAGGCTGAATTTCATGAATTTCAACAGTAGTGTAATCATTGGGAGCTACATTATCTAACTATTTTTTTTCCATCGTCAATAGGTTTTCCATGTTATGGCCGGGGTCGTGGCACTTATCAATTAGCGTTAATTGAGGCCTGGCACGCGCACGACCCTTGTTCTGGTTGCGAAACGATTATTCATGTGATTGTAGACATTCATATTCAGAGGAAGGCAAATTTGCCCTATGTAAATAGGTAAAAAACACAAATTTTAACCTTTTTATTGAATATTGGTCTACTCTCGCATGTGCAGTAATTTTGTACTCATAACCGGCGAATTATATTACATGGATAAATAAATGTTACGTTGTAGTCCCATGTGAGGACCATGTCTGATTGAAGTTCGTATGGAATCCCTATTTAAATATATATATATATCAGTTCTTTAGGTCCGTTTATACCTTTTAATATCCTTCAAACACATTCGCGGAATGTTACAAATATTCATTTTCAGGCTAAAATTATTGAATTTCAACAGTAGTGTAATCATTGGGAGCTACATTATCTAACTATTTTTTTCCATCGTCATTAGGTTTTCCATGTTATGGCCGGGGTCGTGGCACTTATCAATTAGCGTTAATTGAGGCCTGGCACGCGCACGACCCTTGTTCTGGTTGCGAAACGATTATTCATGTGATTGTAGACATTCATATTCAGAGGAAGGCAAATTTGCCCTATGTAATAGGTAAAAAACACAAATTTTAACCTTTGTATTGAATATTGGTCTACTCTCGCATGTGCAGTAATTTTGTACTCATAACCGGCGAATTATATTACATGGATAATTATATGTTACGTTGTAGTCCCATGTGAGGACCATGTCTGATTGAAGTTCGTACGGAATCCCTATTTTAATATATATATATATATATCAGTTCTTTAGGTCCGTTTATACCTTTTAATATCCTTCAAACACATTCGCGGAATGTTACAAATAGTCATTTTCAGGCTAAAATTATTGAATTTCAACAGTAGTGTAATCATTGGGAGCTACATTATCTAACTATTTTTTTCCATCGTCAATAGGTTTTCCATGTTATGGCCGGGGTCGTGGCACTTATCAATTAGCGTTAATTGAGGCCTGGCACGCGCACGACCCTTGTTCTGGTTGCGAAACGATTATTCATGTGATTGTAGACATTCATATTCAGAGGAAGGCAAATTTGCCCTATGTAAATAGGTAAAAAACACAAATTTTAACCTTTGTATTGAATATTGGTCTACTCTCGCATGTGCAGTAATTTTGTACTCATAACCGGCGAATTATATTACATGGATAAATAAATGTTACGTTGTAGTCCCATGTGAGGACCATGTCTGATTGAAGCTCGTACGGAATCTCTATTTTAATATATATTATATACAATATATACCGGTTTTATTTGGTCGTCATTACCATGAATACAATCGAATCTAATTCTATACTTTGGGGTTTTGTTTTGATATCTATAATCTGTAAAAATTTTGAATTCCTTGTTGAAATTAACCTTAGTTCAATTTTTATTGTATAATTTCCACATAATCTTTACTTAGTTTTTCATATTGGTCAATTCTGTGATACAAATATAAATGATTCACGTAAACCAGTTCGAAAAAATTGAGGAGAGCTAATATTACAATTAGTAGTGACCTATTAAAGATAATTTAATGTAGGTGTGTTTGATTGCCTAATAAATTTTTTGGTTATAGTGAAGTCTGTTGGCTAATAGATTGTCCAAGAGAAGCCTTAATTATTTTGCTGGGGGAAAAGTGGTGAATATATATGGTTTAGGTATGAGCTAAAAGGGGAATTCGATGTTAACTTTATTGTTGCTAGTGACATCTCTATTCGCGTAGGAAACTAAAAAATTGATTTAAAGCTGCACTAGAATAAATAATAATTTCTTATTGACATTTGTAGTGTTTAGAAATGAAAAAAAATAATAATATTACCACTAGCTTATGATTCTGTTCGCCTAATACTTCATCTCAAAAAATCATATATTTTGTGAATTTTTTTTGAATTTTTTTTTTGCATATTTATTTAGTAGTGTGTATTGTATGTAATTTATACACACTTATTTTGAAGCGAATATCTATCATTTCTTGACTAATTTCAATCAGATTTGGTACATAGATTTAGAATAAGATTATATATGTAATTATTAAATAGTTATTTGAAAATTAATAATTATGACATCCATTTAGTTTTACATCGATTGTATATTATTTTATTATATTAAAATTTAATATAAAATTTATTTTTCAGCTTCTAAAAAGGAAAACAATTATATTTAAGACAATTTGTAATAATTTTAATGTAAATATGTAATAACAATTAATATAAACAAAAAAATTCATTTAAATAGATAAACATTCGTCTTTTTAATTATTATATCCTGAAGAATATCCAATTGGAATCTGAAAAGGAAAAAAAAAATTTCTCCTGATTTTTTTCTCTCGACTTTTTGCCCTGATTTGTGATTTCAGCCGAATTTTGTTTTGCCATTTTGACCGACTTAGAGGCGGAATTTTCGAGAAATTCCAACGGATTCTTGTTCGGACAATGACCCCGCGTCGTTTAAGCCTATGTTGTTTTTTAATCACTTTTTCACAAGTTTTTGTTTTGCCATTTTGACCGACTTAGAGGCGAAATTTTCGAGAAATTCCAACGGATTCTTGTTCGGACAATGACCCCGCGTCGTTTAAGCCTATGTTGTTTTTTAATCACTTTTTCACAAGTTTTTGTTTTGCCATTTTGACCGACTTAGAGGCGGAATTTTCGAGAAATTCCAACGGATTCTTGTTCGGACAATGACCCCGCGTCGTTTAAGCCTATGTTGTTTTTTAACCACTTTTTCACAAGTTTTTTGTTTTGCCAATTTGACCGACTTAGAGGCGGAATTTTCGAGAAATTCCACCGGATTCATGTTCGGACGATGACCCCGCGTCGTTTAAGCCTATGTTGTTTTTTAACCACTTTTTCACAAGTTTTTTGTTTTGCCAATTTGACCGACTTAGAGGCGGAATTTTCGAGTTATCTCAACGGATTCGTGTTCGGACGATGACCCCGCGTCTTTTAAGCCTATTTCCAGCCCTATTTTTTTGGACTTTTTTGACCTTCAAAAGTATGGGTTATAACCTTATGCCGAAAAAATTTTTTTGCCCGTAGGACCTTCAGATTTTCAGGGATTGTAGAGCTCGGAAAAAAAACAGGTTCTGTCGACCTCTTTGCCGGATTTCCCTTGGGGGGCGGAGCTATGGACCTTTGAAAGTACCAAATGGGTCACTTTTGGACCCCTATAACTCCGGGAATACTCAATATTTCGCGACGAGCTTCTCACCAATGATAGGTCTCTTTATGGGCTACAAATTATATTATGGGGGTGACTTTGTATCTAGAAGGGTTTTCCAACTAGGGGTGCCCAAAGATCAGAAAACCGTTTGCAGACCAATATTCCGAGTACTGGAAAATCGGGAAATATTGGACTTTCCAAAAATCTAATGATGCAGAAATGTAAAGGAAAGTCCAAAGTTTATGCTCATATTTTTTTTGGAATTTTCCAATGGAAAATGTGGGTTTTCCAGGAACAACGAAAAACATCGATTTTTTCATGTTTTCAAATGGGAATTTCCCGGCTTTCCCAATGGAATTTTCCAATGCCCTATTTACCGCAGATAGTGGACTATATGCCACGTATTTTAAGCCCCACCACAACTCCTCAAGTCAAATAGTTTTCCCACAGTGGCTGCCCAAAGTTAGGCTTACACGGAAATTTCCAAATCTTAAATTGGTCATAAGTCGACCAATAGATTTTTAACAGAAAAAGTCCAGAAGCTTTAATGTGCGCATTAAGATTCTCTATAATATGGCTGTAACGAAAATTGGCTAACACATAAATTTTTTTCGAAATCATCCAAAACCTGGTTTTCAGAAATTCCGGGAAATTTCTCCAGCCTAAAGTTGATGACTTACAGCATTCTTATAGCCATAAATGGATTTAGATGGTAAATGTACTGAGGGAGTGGTACTGAAAATGTTTCCTAACTATTACAGTTTTCCCGGAATTTCCCGATACAAATTAAAATTTTCCGGAATTTCCCGAAAATTTCCAGATGTCTTAATTAGGATATTGGAAACATTTTTTACCACTAGAGGACCCGAATCTATTTACACGTTTTCCCGGAATTTTCATATAACGGTTTCATATGCATGGTGAAAAATTCAAGTTTTTTTTTTACAAAAAGATAGGGCATTCAATTACCTATCATTTAATATGTATCACAACCTCCTACCACTTTAAACAGCTGAGCTAGAATTTTTCCCGTGCACAACATTTCTAAATTTTCAATTTTCCTGAAATTTCCCAATTATCTTAATTATAATATTAGAAGCATTTTTTACAACTAGAGGGCACTGATATTTTCAGTAGTTTTCTTAGAATTTTCATTTGAAATTTTTCAAATGTATGAAAAATAATTTACTCGTCAAAGGAAAAACACAAATAAAAATATTTGTATGTTTGTGAAAAAAAAAGAAGAACATTTTTAATGCAAGAGTAAAATTTAATAATAATTTTTATATGACTTCCTTCAAAAATTAAATTTACCCACGAAAACAACAAATACAAGTGATTTCTTTTTATTCAATAATTTCTTTTCCTTTCGAAATACTATAAACACCAACAACACCAACAATGTTATTTTTTGTATTGTTGTTTTCCGCATATTTTTAGACTACACAAAGGCGATATTTATATGAAGTGGTTATTATTTTGTTACGGTTGCCGGTGGGCGGCATAGGATGATTTTGATATTGTGAATATTTTCCTTCACATATTTTTATAAATAAATGTTGATGTTAACCGTGGTGAAAATACAGGACGGTTCTACATGAAGTTCTTTTTATATTAAATTGTATTTATTATCACCATCATACGGATTTTCTAAGAATATGATCCTAATACAACATCTGTAAGTCATCAAATAAGGAAAAACATAATTTTCTCGATTGATACCATGTTTCTCGATATAACGATCGCAGTTGGAAAATGACTTCAGTTACGTGATCATTTAATATTAGTGAGAATAGTTTATTTTTGATTGTCTGCAATCTCCGGTCATTTATTACATGGAGGGTATAGCGGATTCAATGGGTTGTCGTCTTAAAATGTTTTTCATTTAAATTGCAATGGCTGGAAACTGTTAAAGAATTTTCTTACATAAAATGTACCTGCTATTGTGGTCTAGATCTTTTATTTTTGTATTTATGATAGCATTGCCTCGGCGAAATCTTCACAATAACTATCACATCCAGTTTAGATAATAGGATAATAAGATAATAATTACATTTCCCACCGAAGCTTGCAGTTACTTAAAATTAACAAAATGTTCTAGCTAGTTTGAGATTTGAATTTATTATAAAGTCCATTTCAATTTCTGATTTTTTCAACGAAATGATATAGCCAATAGATCCTCCTCAACCACAAAGGTAAACAAACTTATTTTATATTTTATTTTACAATACAATTAACAATAATTAAATAAATAAATAAATAAATAAAAATAATACACAAGATATTAAAACTGTGGCCAGTGTTACAAAACGAATTTATTTCAATAATGAAGGAATAATGAAACCCCAAAGCATGCACCTAAATCCATAAAACAAATATCGATAAAAAAAATGCTATTTGTTTTCACGAAATTGAAATTGAAAAATAAACAACTTAAAAAATTGGTAAACAATAATTATAAACAATTAATCCATGTGAAATAATTCAAGCGATATAAAATGCGTAAAATTATCGCGGGTTTAATTTATGATTTAGTTTTTATTTTATTTGTCCTTTTTTTTTATTATTACGCTTACATTTATTAAACGATATTTAAAACAAATATATTTGCCATAGCATTAGATTTGGAAATAGAAATAAATACTGGCATCGATTCACAGATTGGCATTGTTTCAAATTAAATATATAAAATAAGAAAAAAAATGTGAATAAATACCTTTTTGAACAAGACATTTGTTCCAATTAATACTACAATTAATTATCCATAATTTCGTTGCCCTCGATTAATATCTGCAATATTGAAGGACTACATGGACGGTATATTTTGAATAATTGACCGGAATATATTTAATATTATATAATTGTACTTTTACCACACGATTTTCCTCCATTTGGATATAATTTCTAAATTAGTAAAGTTAAATAAAATATTTATAATTAACTAAATGGTGTAAGAAATATTTGTAATATTTATTAAATATAACTTGGAATTTATGAAAATAGGTGTCTTAATTGTTAAGCGAATATTTGCGGTGGTGATCATTCATTACAATATACAACAAGGAAAGATTAATATGACAATATCCAAGTGATTGGCGATCATACATATTTTCATATTAAATACATTACCTAAACGTAAAAATAGTAAGATAATGTATGCAATTTGCAAAAGAAAATATAATGTTAATTTTCTAGATATAATAGTAAAAAAAAATTGTTGCAGATACATTTCATAAAATTGTACAATTACAAATGATATAAAGAAACCAGTAACTAAAAATTTACAATTTTCTTGTGTCATATCTTGAAAATTCCTATTCGAAACATGTATCAACAACAGATAAACATCGACAATATTGTTCAAATTGAAAGTATATACTCATAGATTTCACTCTTAATATTGATATTACATTATTGACCGGGACCTAACCAGCAATTCATTCAAAAATATAATAATATTTACATTTATTTACAATTTTCTTCATATTTTCTCACACTTAGACAATAATAAACAAAACTGTTAAAAATTTGTTGAAGTTCCATCAAAGTTTGACAGATCAAATTTCAAAATAATTACAGACGGAGCAAACATCAATGAAGCAATATTTGAATATTCCGCCCACAGCCAATACATAAATCCTATATATTTTCTCTTTAAAACACTTCTTTTTTACCAATATATTCGATTAGTATGACAATACAATCAATTAATGTGGCTTCACTTAATTTAGATAGAAACATTCACGCGGTTTATAACTGCGACGATTAAATTGTATAACTGGTTATGAATATTTTAATTTTTCTATGCCAAATGTTTTTACAAAATTGTTAATTTGTGTCAATAAATCACGGCCCAATACTATCAGCATAATTTTTCTTTTTACCTTTAAATAAATTTTCTGCCAATACTTTTTATTCAAATTGATTTTTTTGCTAAAACTTGAACACCATCACGAGCTGCACCATTTTTATAATGTGGCCACGTTTCTTTACTTAAACATTTATAACGTTGTAAAAACATTTCATATGTACGACGATATGCAAAACCAGCACGTCGTACACGTAAATTTTCCATTAAACCTAAGTATTTAATTTGATGTAATATTAATTTATCATCAAATGTGTCCGCTGTTTGTACATCATTTGGTTTTATGCAACGTAGATACGATAGTTCCTTACACATTAATATATCCATTAAATTATTTAATGAATTTTTAAATTGTGTAGCAGGAGTGTGTGGACGTTTTTTATCTAAATATTCTTTTTCTGGAAATCATTTACGTATTCTACTATTTACTGCATTCGACAAACCTCTTTAACATCTCTAAATAGTAAATCATTCTTTAAATAAATATTATGTATTATGTATCCATAAAACTGCCTTTATGATATTTTGCAACAATTTCTTGAGCTTTACTTAAATTTGTTGTTTTTTTTTGTGTGTGTTTTGTTCTGCAAGTGCTCGCATTCTTCTTCCATAGTTTTATTTACATTTTTTGATACAATTTGTTTTAACTGTTGTTGTTCAAGAAATGCACTTTTTTTTACTTGAAGAGCACCTTGCATCTTTAATATAATTAAAGAAAAAAAGTTAAAATATTTATAGAATTAACTTTAAAGAATACCAGTCGAGTCAGTAAAGTAATCTACATCTAGCATCACACACAAAAGTACAAAAAATTACTCACTTGAACGACGTGTAAGTGCTTTCGCAATTGATTTATTTTTATTTTTTAATTTTCCTTGTGGCATTTTCTTTTTAGATAATTAACAAATAATTGAATAATAATTATACGTACAACACAAACAAAAAAAAATGTAAATAACTAAATAGAAAACCGAACCAAAATTATGATCTATGTGGTTATATGTAATAAGAAGAAATGAAGACACTGGCACTGCACCAGCGTAACATGTCACGACCACGTGACATACTAATCGAATATATTGGTAAAAAAGAAGTGTTTTAAGGAGAAAATATATAGGATTTATGTATTGGCTGTGGGCGGAATATTCAAATAATGCTTCATTATTTTGAAATTTAATCTGTCAAACTTTGATAGAACTTCGTTGTTTCCAAGTTGCTAGTTTTTTTTTTCTGTTTGACATTTATTTTCATTTTTGTCAACAAATTTTTAAGAGTTTTGTTTATTATTGTATAAGTTTGAGAAAATATGAAGAAAATTGTAAATAAATGTAAATATTATTATATTTTTGAATGAATTGCTGGTTAGGTCCCGGTCAATAATGTAATATCAATATTAAGAGTGAAATCTATGAGTATATACTTTCAATTTGAACAATATTGTCGATGTTTATCTGTTGTTGATACATGTTTCGAATAGGAATTTTCAAGATATGACACAAGAAAATTGTAAATTTTTAGTTACTGGTTTCTTTATATCATTTGTAATTGTACAATTTTATGAAATGTATCTGCAACAATTTTTTTTTACTATTATATCTAGAAAATTAACATTATATTTTCTTTTGCAAATTGCATACATTATCTTACTATTTTTACGTTTAGGTAATGTATTTAATATGAAAATATGTATGATCGCCAATCACTTGGATATTGTCATATTAATCTTTCCTTGTTGTATATTGTAATGAATGATCACCACCGCAAATATTCGCTTAACAATTAAGACACCTATTTTCATAAATTCCAAGTTATATTTAATAAATATTACAAATATTTCTTACACCATTTAGTTAATTATAAATATTTTATTTAACTTTACTAATTTAGAAATTATATCCAAATGGAGGAAAATCGTGTGGTAAAAGTACAATTATATAATATTAAATATATTCCGGTCAATTATTCAAAATATACCGTCCATGTAGTCCTTCAATATTGCAGATATTAATCGAGGGCAACGAAATTATGGATAATTAATTGTAGTATTAATTGGAACAAATGTCTTGTTCAAAAAGGTATTTATTCACATTTTTTTTCTTATTTTATATATTTAATTTGAAACAATGCCAATCTGTGAATCGATGCCAGTATTTATTTCTATTTCCAAATCTAATGCTATGGCAAATATATTTGTTTTAAATATCGTTTAATAAATGTAAGCGTAATAATAAAAAAAAAGGACAAATAAAATAAAAACTAAATCA
Organism: Bibio marci; assembly: GCA_910594885.2. Taxonomy (NCBI): domain Eukaryota; kingdom Metazoa; phylum Arthropoda; class Insecta; order Diptera; family Bibionidae; genus Bibio; species Bibio marci. Next base: position 20,866,970 of record OU343118.1, on the reverse strand, counting down.
TAAATTAAACCCGCGATAATTTTACGCATTTTATATCGCTTGAATTATTTCACATGGATTAATTGTTTATAATTATTGTTTACCAATTTTTTAAGTTGTTTATTTTTCAATTTCAATTTCGTGAAAACAAATAGCATTTTTTTTATCGATATTTGTTTTATGGATTTAGGTGCATGCTTTGGGGTTTCATTATTCCTTCATTATTGAAATAAATTCGTTTTGTAACACTGGCCACAGTTTTAATATCTTGTGTATTATTTTTATTTATTTATTTATTTATTTAATTATTGTTAATTGTATTGTAAAATAAAATATAAAATAAGTTTGTTTACCTTTGTGGTTGAGGAGGATCTATTGGCTATATCATTTCGTTGAAAAAATCAGAAATTGAAATGGACTTTATAATAAATTCAAATCTCAAACTAGCTAGAACATTTTGTTAATTTTAAGTAACTGCAAGCTTCGGTGGGAAATGTAATTATTATCTTATTATCCTATTATCTAAACTGGATGTGATAGTTATTGTGAAGATTTCGCCGAGGCAATGCTATCATAAATACAAAAATAAAAGATCTAGACCACAATAGCAGGTACATTTTATGTAAGAAAATTCTTTAACAGTTTCCAGCCATTGCAATTTAAATGAAAAACATTTTAAGACGACAACCCATTGAATCCGCTATACCCTCCATGTAATAAATGACCGGAGATTGCAGACAATCAAAAATAAACTATTCTCACTAATATTAAATGATCACGTAACTGAAGTCATTTTCCAACTGCGATCGTTATATCGAGAAACATGGTATCAATCGAGAAAATTATGTTTTTCCTTATTTGATGACTTACAGATGTTGTATTAGGATCATATTCTTAGAAAATCCGTATGATGGTGATAATAAATACAATTTAATATAAAAAGAACTTCATGTAGAACCGTCCTGTATTTTCACCACGGTTAACATCAACATTTATTTATAAAAATATGTGAAGGAAAATATTCACAATATCAAAATCATCCTATGCCGCCCACCGGCAACCGTAACAAAATAATAACCACTTCATATAAATATCGCCTTTGTGTAGTCTAAAAATATGCGGAAAACAACAATACAAAAAATAACATTGTTGGTGTTGTTGGTGTTTATAGTATTTCGAAAGGAAAAGAAATTATTGAATAAAAAGAAATCACTTGTATTTGTTGTTTTCGTGGGTAAATTTAATTTTTGAAGGAAGTCATATAAAAATTATTATTAAATTTTACTCTTGCATTAAAAATGTTCTTCTTTTTTTTTCACAAACATACAAATATTTTTATTTGTGTTTTTCCTTTGACGAGTAAATTATTTTTCATACATTTGAAAAATTTCAAATGAAAATTCTAAGAAAACTACTGAAAATATCAGTGCCCTCTAGTTGTAAAAAATGCTTCTAATATTATAATTAAGATAATTGGGAAATTTCAGGAAAATTGAAAATTTAGAAATGTTGTGCACGGGAAAAATTCTAGCTCAGCTGTTTAAAGTGGTAGGAGGTTGTGATACATATTAAATGATAGGTAATTGAATGCCCTATCTTTTTGTAAAAAAAAAACTTGAATTTTTCACCATGCATATGAAACCGTTATATGAAAATTCCGGGAAAACGTGTAAATAGATTCGGGTCCTCTAGTGGTAAAAAATGTTTCCAATATCCTAATTAAGACATCTGGAAATTTTCGGGAAATTCCGGAAAATTTTAATTTGTATCGGGAAATTCCGGGAAAACTGTAATAGTTAGGAAACATTTTCAGTACCACTCCCTCAGTACATTTACCATCTAAATCCATTTATGGCTATAAGAATGCTGTAAGTCATCAACTTTAGGCTGGAGAAATTTCCCGGAATTTCTGAAAACCAGGTTTTGGATGATTTCGAAAAAAATTTATGTGTTAGCCAATTTTCGTTACAGCCATATTATAGAGAATCTTAATGCGCACATTAAAGCTTCTGGACTTTTTCTGTTAAAAATCTATTGGTCGACTTATGACCAATTTAAGATTTGGAAATTTCCGTGTAAGCCTAACTTTGGGCAGCCACTGTGGGAAAACTATTTGACTTGAGGAGTTGTGGTGGGGCTTAAAATACGTGGCATATAGTCCACTATCTGCGGTAAATAGGGCATTGGAAAATTCCATTGGGAAAGCCGGGAAATTCCCATTTGAAAACATGAAAAAATCGATGTTTTTCGTTGTTCCTGGAAAACCCACATTTTCCATTGGAAAATTCCAAAAAAAATATGAGCATAAACTTTGGACTTTCCTTTACATTTCTGCATCATTAGATTTTTGGAAAGTCCAATATTTCCCGATTTTCCAGTACTCGGAATATTGGTCTGCAAACGGTTTTCTGATCTTTGGGCACCCCTAGTTGGAAAACCCTTCTAGATACAAAGTCACCCCCATAATATAATTTGTAGCCCATAAAGAGACCTATCATTGGTGAGAAGCTCGTCGCGAAATATTGAGTATTCCCGGAGTTATAGGGGTCCAAAAGTGACCCATTTGGTACTTTCAAAGGTCCATAGCTCCGCCCCCCAAGGGAAATCCGGCAAAGAGGTCGACAGAACCTGTTTTTTTTCCGAGCTCTACAATCCCTGAAAATCTGAAGGTCCTACGGGCAAAAAAATTTTTTCGGCATAAGGTTATAACCCATACTTTTGAAGGTCAAAAAAGTCCAAAAAAATAGGGCTGGAAATAGGCTTAAAAGACGCGGGGTCATCGTCCGAACACGAATCCGTTGAGATAACTCGAAAATTCCGCCTCTAAGTCGGTCAAATTGGCAAAACAAAAAACTTGTGAAAAAGTGGTTAAAAAACAACATAGGCTTAAACGACGCGGGGTCATCGTCCGAACATGAATCCGGTGGAATTTCTCGAAAATTCCGCCTCTAAGTCGGTCAAATTGGCAAAACAAAAAACTTGTGAAAAAGTGGTTAAAAAACAACATAGGCTTAAACGACGCGGGGTCATTGTCCGAACAAGAATCCGTTGGAATTTCTCGAAAATTCCGCCTCTAAGTCGGTCAAAATGGCAAAACAAAAACTTGTGAAAAAGTGATTAAAAAACAACATAGGCTTAAACGACGCGGGGTCATTGTCCGAACAAGAATCCGTTGGAATTTCTCGAAAATTTCGCCTCTAAGTCGGTCAAAATGGCAAAACAAAAACTTGTGAAAAAGTGATTAAAAAACAACATAGGCTTAAACGACGCGGGGTCATTGTCCGAACAAGAATCCGTTGGAATTTCTCGAAAATTCCGCCTCTAAGTCGGTCAAAATGGCAAAACAAAATTCGGCTGAAATCACAAATCAGGGCAAAAAGTCGAGAGAAAAAAATCAGGAGAAATTTTTTTTTTCCTTTTCAGATTCCAATTGGATATTCTTCAGGATATAATAATTAAAAAGACGAATGTTTATCTATTTAAATGAATTTTTTTGTTTATATTAATTGTTATTACATATTTACATTAAAATTATTACAAATTGTCTTAAATATAATTGTTTTCCTTTTTAGAAGCTGAAAAATAAATTTTATATTAAATTTTAATATAATAAAATAATATACAATCGATGTAAAACTAAATGGATGTCATAATTATTAATTTTCAAATAACTATTTAATAATTACATATATAATCTTATTCTAAATCTATGTACCAAATCTGATTGAAATTAGTCAAGAAATGATAGATATTCGCTTCAAAATAAGTGTGTATAAATTACATACAATACACACTACTAAATAAATATGCAAAAAAAAAATTCAAAAAAAATTCACAAAATATATGATTTTTTGAGATGAAGTATTAGGCGAACAGAATCATAAGCTAGTGGTAATATTATTATTTTTTTTCATTTCTAAACACTACAAATGTCAATAAGAAATTATTATTTATTCTAGTGCAGCTTTAAATCAATTTTTTAGTTTCCTACGCGAATAGAGATGTCACTAGCAACAATAAAGTTAACATCGAATTCCCCTTTTAGCTCATACCTAAACCATATATATTCACCACTTTTCCCCCAGCAAAATAATTAAGGCTTCTCTTGGACAATCTATTAGCCAACAGACTTCACTATAACCAAAAAATTTATTAGGCAATCAAACACACCTACATTAAATTATCTTTAATAGGTCACTACTAATTGTAATATTAGCTCTCCTCAATTTTTTCGAACTGGTTTACGTGAATCATTTATATTTGTATCACAGAATTGACCAATATGAAAAACTAAGTAAAGATTATGTGGAAATTATACAATAAAAATTGAACTAAGGTTAATTTCAACAAGGAATTCAAAATTTTTACAGATTATAGATATCAAAACAAAACCCCAAAGTATAGAATTAGATTCGATTGTATTCATGGTAATGACGACCAAATAAAACCGGTATATATTGTATATAATATATATTAAAATAGAGATTCCGTACGAGCTTCAATCAGACATGGTCCTCACATGGGACTACAACGTAACATTTATTTATCCATGTAATATAATTCGCCGGTTATGAGTACAAAATTACTGCACATGCGAGAGTAGACCAATATTCAATACAAAGGTTAAAATTTGTGTTTTTTACCTATTTACATAGGGCAAATTTGCCTTCCTCTGAATATGAATGTCTACAATCACATGAATAATCGTTTCGCAACCAGAACAAGGGTCGTGCGCGTGCCAGGCCTCAATTAACGCTAATTGATAAGTGCCACGACCCCGGCCATAACATGGAAAACCTATTGACGATGGAAAAAAATAGTTAGATAATGTAGCTCCCAATGATTACACTACTGTTGAAATTCAATAATTTCTGTCTAAAAATATTATTTGTAACATTCCGCGAATGTGTTTGAAGGATATTAAAAGGTATAAACGGACCTAAAGAACTGATATATATATATATTTAAATAGGGATTCCATACGAACTTCAATCAGACATGGTCCTCACATGGGACTACAACGTAACATTTATTTATCCATGTAATATAATTCGCCGGTTATGAGTACAAAATTACTGCACATGCGAGAGTAGACCAATATTCAATAAAAAGGTTAAAATTTGTGTTTTTTACCTATTTACATAGGGCAAATTTGCCTTCCTCTGAATATGAATGTCTACAATCACATGAATAATCGTTTCGCAACCAGAACAAGGGTCGTGCGCGTGCCAGGCCTCAATTAACGCTAATTGATAAGTGCCACGACCCCGGCCATAACATGGAAAACCTATTGACGATGGAAAAAAAATAGTTAGATAATGTAGCTCCCAATGATTACACTACTGTTGAAATTCATGAAATTCAGCCTGAAAATTACTATTTCTAATATTCCGCGAAGGTGTTTGAAGAGTATTAAAAGCTTCGTGGCTTCTGAATCGAACAAAATAAAAACTTGATCATTCACAACTCAGAATGGTTTTAGGGAAAAGCTTAGATTTATACTATAATTGTAACATATTAAAATAATATGGCAAAGTGATTCCCGCAGTTTAAAAATTTTAAAAATTCAAAAATATGAGAAATAATAACATTTTGACAATGTCATTTTAAAAAAATACTCATATATAATTAAAATATTAAGCTAAATTGTAAATACATGGTCACGAATCTATTATAAACTCAATCTTTTTATTGGTTGTCCGACTACACACATAGAGGGAAGACCAATAAAATTATTGAGGAAATAATTGGTAAATTTTGTTTCAACTATCCAGTACGCTTATTATTTCAATAAAAAAAAACCGAGCTTCTGGATTAGTTTGAAATAAAATTACTCACTAACTGCCATATTAAATTAGTTATTTTTCTTAATTACTTATTAAATATAACTTATATATTAAAATAAAATCTTAAATTACACTTTATGGTAAATACTATTTTCTTTATAGCAGCAAATATTTTCTTTGTTTGTTTTTGTTTTAGTCTGTAATTTTGTTGAATTTTTGTTATTTTCAACTGAATAACCATTTGCTATACGAAATCAAATAAATGTAATTATAAGTAAATAAATGTTTAAATATTACAATTTATATAAAAAATAATAACATGAAATTCACCTTGCCGTGCGGTGTGAGAACTTGAAGTCGTAATCAGGTACCTATTTAACATAGCAGTCAATTTTGTTAAATTAATCCGTATGTGTGTATAATAATTTACCAATTGGTCTGAAATTATGTTTCGATACATAATAATAATAAAATTATTCTTATGATGTTGGGGTGTGTGGAACCAATGTGCATTTATGTATAGCGTGAAACGATGATTCAATCGAATAATAAAAAAAAATGATGTGTGGTTCGATGACGAATGCAGGTCTCCTGTCTCCTATATTGATTGTGCACTGCAATTGCAGTAAATATTCTATTCTGAAATATAAATAATAATATTTAATTAAATATTATTAAATATTAAATATAAATATGGATTAAATACAAAACTTATGGGATTTTACCTTTGGTTCAGATAAAAGTATTATCGCATTTAAATACAATCCTGACATTTAATTTGCAATCGTGATGAAAATATTGCAATTGAAGATGTATGTGAGAATTCAATATAAATTCATTTGATTGTGTAGTTGTAAATTTTTTGAATTAATGAAAATATCGCTAGATAAAATAAAATTTCTTTTGTTATATTGTTTTATTGGTGACACAACTGCTGAAGTGCGAAATAATATCTAAATAGTTGGTTGTTTGCGCGGTAATATAGTAGCTGGTACAAAATGTGGCCATATGCAATTGGAATGGGCTAGAATTTATTTTAAATAAATCTAATTTGCAGTTATTAAATATAATTATTATAAAACACACATGTCAGGTAACCAATAATGTTGCTATTGATATATAAATAAATAGTTTATAAGCATTCAGAATTTTGTATTTAAATTTGATGACATAATTTGTTGTAGTTCGGTTCTGGAATTTATTATAATTATTGTTATTGGATACTATTGAAATTGATGATGTTTGATAATGTGAAATTTGGATCAATATTTATTAGTAGTCAATTTTCACCAGTATGGTATTTAAAGCTGATGACGGTCCACTTTCTGTATATAACCATTATCACTTACAACAGCATCTTTGTACCTTAAATTAAGATATACAAATATTATTTACATATAACATTAAATATAGAATATTATTATAAATAAACAAATGGTTCAAACAGTAAGTTAACCCACTACCCCCTGTCTCACACAATATAATAAAGATTATCAATAGATATAGCATATATTGACAAGTTCTTATTTTATTGTGACCATATTTCAGACACCATACAAATGATTTAAAATTTTTCTATGAGCCTAAAATTCTCTAGATGAAATTCTCTCTTCTGATATATTTACAAAATCTGAATATACTGGTATCATTATTCTGCTGGATTTTCTTGAATATTAACTTGCATAATTATAATTTTGTAAATTCTCATCCAAATTTGGTATGTAGCTTGCGACTGAGAATATACGATTAATTTTTATAATGTTAATACAAAACGATACCTAATATAAGGTTCTAAAACAGATTCCGGAAATCTGGATAACTTAGTAATATCTCATCAAATTTTTATCAATTTTGGTATATTGGTTCAAATTTCTAGAATGATTTTAAAATCAAACCAAAATTCTTCTGTGAATATTAAAAATTTTCACATTATTATTCATATTCTGTAACCAAATTGACATATGCAATTTAGATTCAAATCATCTGGTAAAATTCTGAATTATAAATCATTAGCAGATGACAATAATGACACAAATATAATGAAGTAAATATTGACTAAAAAATTACAACGAAAGTACGTGAAGAAATTTTTATGAAATTTAATTGAAACATAGGAAATGTATTTTGTAATTGGCAGACATGAAGTATTTGGATTGTAGTATCAAATGCTTTATTATTGTAATCAAATGAAGATAAAATTCTTGTTAGACAAAACAATAAATACAAAAGGATATGTAATTATACTTACAATTTTATACAGCATTAAAATATTGAATTTGTTGTATTATTTGTACGATGTAATAATTCAATTTTTGTGTTGTGATAAATCTTTGGCAATCCACTAAACGCCATGTACGATATAAAAGCATTAATATTTTATAGGTTAAAAATATATTTTCACAGAATTCATTTCTAACATTGCAATTGTATCACCACTCTATTAAAGATTATAAGAACTTATTTTTTTCACTTATTCAAAAAATGATTTACAAAAATATAATATTAATAAAATTGTTTCTATTAATTATAATTCATACTTACAATATTGCCTATTTTCTTCCGCTTCGACACGTCATACACATTTTAATTTTCTTGTCTCGTTGTCTTGATGAATGTTGAGTGTTGAATGATGAGGAGGATGACTTTGTTGTTTTCATAATAAAAAAAATAATCGAAATGTCAAAAATAAAATTTTTCACTAGCGCTGTTCATCCTATCATTTTCTTTTCTCTTTCAATTAGTTTCCAATATCATTAATTTTCCATTATTAACAAATTGTTTTAATATATTCGATATACATGATATCTTGAACGGCAGTACATATATTTATTCATAATCTTTTATGTGTATTTTTGTATTTATCGAAAACTAAAAAACATTTTCTCACTACTACTGAAATCAGCTGCAATTATTATACAATTATAAAGCTTCACCTGAATATTTTACAATTGCATAGCCTCAAACTCAACGTTCCTTTAATATACGTTTCCATAATTGTACATCTATATACCAATCTTGATTATATTTTGGATCATTATTTGGTTAATATTTCATGCATGTGGCATTACAGTAATCCATGTTTTCACATACACAACGCTTTTAAATATATCACAACCATCAATAGCACAAAATGATCCTCTGATATATTCTGCATCATTTCCTGGATATTTTATACATCAACACAAATACAAACTGCATCGAATATATGTAAAAGTAATTTGTAGTGTCTAAAAGAAATGAAAAATAATTTAAAATAATTAGAATTTATAATATAAATCTATGGTAAAGTTTTTTTTTTCATAGTGTATCCCATAAATTCAACAAAAAGTATTTATATATTTAATTCTGGAATATTATAAGTATATAATAATTCAGTGGATAGGGTTCATTATTATAAATCGCGAAGTACGAGAAACAATTCCCGAAATTATCGTAATAGAAATATGTTAATATTCTGGGAAAACTTTATGAATGTATAGTATTAAGATTATATGATTTTCATAATAATAAATTATGTTACATTTACATTTGTTGTATTAAATTTGTTATTTAAATAAATTTAATTACGAATAATAATATTCCTATTACAAATGTTTCACATTCAAGTTAATAGAAAAAATGAATTATATAAATTGATTAAAATTATGAAAGTAATTATTTAAATGTCTTCTATTAATAACCAAACATTCATAAACTTTTTGTCTTCAAGTCGAATACAATCCCATCATAGACAAATTACCTATTGTACAAAAAATGCACGAATGCAATCATAAAAATCGAATTGAATTTAGAATTAAATATAATATATTTTTACCACCTTATTGGCTTGGCAAAATCGTAGAAAGTTTTATAGACAATTAAAAAATTCAATAAAGTAAAATATTTATATTTTGAATTTTTTAATTGTATAAAAAAGTTTTCTACAAGTTTGGTGAAGTCAATAATATAAATGTAAATGTTTATCTATATACAATATGTATGTAGTAATTAGCTTGTCACGATCTCTAATTTATTATAACCATAGGATCTAAGTCATCCCACCTATTAAGGTGAATATGAAAGTCTTCGCTTTAATTCGTGCAGTAACACAAATATTTGCGTATTAGTAATTACATATTCTTATTTAAACATGAATTATTTGAATTTGTTGGGAAATAGAAATTTAATAATATCTTTATATAAAATTAATTAAAAGACTCACCCCAGTATGTGTACATAAATACATAGCCTTTTCTTTCATATATTGCATGATGATAGTTTGCAGCAATTAATGGTGTAAAATGATGAAAAATACTTTTAAACATAGCTTCATAAATATTTGATGTTTCAGTGAATGATTCATTTAATAATTTTTGAAATTCATTAAAATTACAACCTTTCACATTGTGCTGTTGCACGGAATTATGTATTAATTTCTTAACCCGATATATAACTACGATCACCAACAACATAATTTTCTTCTCTAATTTTGTACCTTTAATTGAAATACAAAAAAAAATTAAATATTATTTCCTCTCTCATACAATTGATAAACATTTCACATGGTGTTTTTTTTCTTTTTTTAATAGTCCATATTTCGTTAAATTTTTCAAAAGATAATGTATGCGTAGACATTTATTGATAACATAAAAATATATATTTAACTAAAATAGATTATACATGCTAAAATCGCTAGCTTTATCGAAGTTGTTAAAGAATTTGTATGGACGTCATTCACTCACGTATTCATAAAACATAAAAATATGATAATTTGATTACCCCATATCTAATTTATTTATGCGAATTTTAATAAATGTAATAAATGAAAATGTAATCCCTTTAAATCGCTTTTACAAAAAATTCGGATTTATTAGGAAACTATTGTAATTTGTGAAACAAAATATCATATAGTGAAATATGATGTCATTGATTGTGATTAAAAAGAATTATATTCTTTCTGTATATAATATCTACATACATCTTTATGAATATAATATAAACAAATGTATACATTAGTGATTAGACTATCGATCACTTGGATCCAGGTCACACAAAAATAAAAAATATAAATCATTTCAATAATAAATTATACATACCAGTCAGAAAAACATCATCAAAAATATGGATGGTTACACACCGCTACCAAAATATTCCAATAATATTAATACAATAATCCAATCAGTTTGTGAATAGTACTTTGTGCACTAGAAATAGTAATATAATAACAATTAATAAAATTAATTTAGAAATAAATTTCACTTTACTTTATTTTAAAGTATTATATATAATTCTATTGTATAACCAATAACTTTTGTTTTTTTTTTAAATAATAATTTGGTTTTTTGTATTAACAATTTTGAGACTTTGTTAACATAATACTTTATTTAGCATTGGATTATATAAATAAATGGCTAATTTTGTTATTATTATCAATGTACTACGTATTATTAAATTTTTATAATAACGTATATAAAAAAAAAATAAAAGTACTTTTACAATTGATTTTTTTTTTAAAACAAGATTAATGATAATATTTTAATTTATTTTTAATTATTTTTTATAAATTTAGTTATGTGTGTGTATACTTACATATAAATATGCATAACAATTTCTTCAATTTTCTCAAATTAAGCATTGCTCTGATCTAACCTACAATTTGTTGCACACGACACGCGGAACGTAGTATATTGGCATTGTACATTGTCGATTTTTTCACATAATTTCTAAATCAGTAAGATTAATATAATTTTATTATTAAATAATTATTAATAATATTAATCTACATTTATTTATTAGTATTTTTAATATTATTTTAATATTATTTTTATATTTTATACTTAGAATTTATAAAACACTACTGACTACGAATATTTCAATGCAGACATTTTGAATTTTGATTTTTTGTTTGAAAGTATAGTAATTATAATTTGACAACACAAAAATTAAAAATTAGAGAGCCTGTATTCTACAAACTCTCCATAAAAAAATAAAACGTCAATAGTTGAAAAAATATTCAAGCCAAGCACCAATGAAACAAAAGTATTTTTGTACTAAAATTACTACAATAAATATGAATTTAATTATCTATGAGCCGGTTTATGCAGAAACTATTCACGTATATTTATCGGTTTGGTTGAAGTTTAAACCATTAAAAAACTAACGTAATTTATTTCGTATTCTATGTTTTAGTTTTGATTTTAATTTCACTATAAAATAAAGTATATAATGAAAAAAAAAAAAAATGAAATGAAAAGAACTTTGTACGCATATATTTACGTGGACTAAAGAATAAATAAAATTAAAAATGACTTAAATCCATAATTATATTTACGAAATTTAACAATAAGATTATAGATTTGTGGAAACTTATAAATTAGCATACATGCGATACTGAATATAAAACCTTATGTTGCAATGTATTTTTATACAGACTTGCTTAGGCAAATGTTTATCTATATACAATATGTATGTAGTAATTAGCTTGTCACGATCTCTAATTTAATATAACCATAGGATCTAAGTCATCCCACCTATTAAGGTGAATATGAAAGTCTTCGCATTAATTCGTGCAGTAACACAATTATTTGCGTATTAGTATAATATATATATATATAATATATATATAATATATAATATATACATATTCTTATTTAAACATGAATTATTTGAATTTGTTGGGAAATAGAAATTTAATAATATCTTTATATAAAATTAATTAAAAGACTCACCCCAGTATGTGTACATAAATACATAGCCTTTTCTTTCATATATTGCATGATGATAGTTTGCAGCAATTAATGGTGTAAAATGATGAAAAATACTTTTAAACATAGCTTCATAAATATTTGATGTTTCAGTGAATGATTCAATTAATAATTTTTGAAATTCATTCAAATTACAACCTTTCACATTGTGCTGTTGCACGGAATTATGTATTAATTTCTTAACCCGATATATAACTACGATCACCAACAACAGAATTTTCTTCTCTAATATTGTACCTTTAATTGAAATACAAAAAAAAAAGTATTTTTTGTATTAACAATTTTGAGACTTTGTTAACATAATACTTTATTTAGCATTGAATTATATAAATAAGTGGCTAATTTTGTTATCATTATCAGGTACTACGTATTATTAAATTTTTATAATGTGTATAAAAAAAAAAAAAATTGATTTTTTTTTAAAACAAGATTAATGATATTTTAATTTATTTTTAATTATTTTTTATAAATTTAGTTATGTGTGTGTATACTTACATATAAATATGCATAACAATTTCTTCAATTTTCTCAAATTCATCATTGCTCTGATCTAATCTGCAATTTGTTGCACACGACACGCGGAAAGTAGTATATTGGCATTGTACATAGACAATTTTTTTCGCTTGCACATAATTTCTAAATCAGTAAGATTAATAGAATTTTATTATTAAATAATTATTAATAATATTAATGTACATTTATTTATTAATATTTTTTATATTATTTTTATAAATTTATTTATATATTTTATACTTTCAATACTGCTAAAATTCTGCTGTCCAAAAATTATTCAACGCCGACATTTTGAATTTTGATTTGATAATATTCAAAAATTAAAAATTAAAGAATCTGTATCCCACACGCTCTCTATAAAAAAATAAATGTCAGAAGTTGATAAATAAAATATATTCAATTCCAATCCAAGCATCAAACAAGTGTGCAAACATATAAAAGCATTTTTATTCTGTAATACATTTTCTAGATAACAATTTGAATATAGATGGCCCAAGTATCAATAAGGTGATTTAAAATTCAGCAATCCTGTAAATAAAACTTTAATTGAACATTAATTTTTATAATATTTTATAAATGTGAAGTGTAATATGTTTGTGAATATTTAATATTAATATTAATATTTATTAATATTTCCTTCGATAATAAATACAAATAATTATATTTACATTTTAATTTATTTCATTAAATTGCAATAATTAATATATGTTTCACAAGTTTTTATTTTATTTATGTTTTCAATTATTTAATAAAAAAGAAAAAATATTGTGAATTTTTTTCATAATTAAATATTATTATATTTCAAATACATACTTTAATTTAATAATAATAATAACGTAATAATTAATTTTTATGATTATAATTAAAAATTAATTAAATGTAATTTAAAATTATGTTGCATAAAGAATGTGTGTGTGTACGTGTGTATATGCTTATATATTATATAATAATTAAAATGAATAATTAATTAATTATTAAAAATTACTAATATAAAATATATATTATTTCGGTATATTTTAAATTATTGACTATTTCCCGAAAATTATAAATACAAATTAATTTTATCATTTAAATTAAATTATAATATATTATATGTTTTTATAATATTTTATTCATTAGTTCTTTCTTTTTTCAATTATAAAGAAAATATATTTAATTAATTAAAAATTAAATTATATAATAAATATTGCATTTTTTATGTTCAAAATATCGCAGTATCAAATATTATATTATAATTGTTACCTTTTAGTATTTTAATAATATTTTATTAAATTTATTTTTAATACTTTTTGTTTTCTAATAAAAAAAAAAGAACTCGGTTTTAAATATTAATGGCTAAAATTTTATTTCTTCTTGTTTTTTTGTTTTTTGTTTGTTTGTTCCTTTTTATTTAAAAAATAATGTTTTAAATTAATTATTATATTTATTTTTTTTTTGAGTGTGTGATGGTGAATGCTAAAAATGTGTATTTTACTTTGTTTTATTATATATATAATGTGAATTTAAAAATTTTATTGGAAATATTTTTTCTTAAAATTTAATTACATATATCGTTATTTTTTTCTTTTTTTTAAATTCCATTATTAAATTGAATATTTTATATTTATTATTATTTGAGGACGGGGTTGAAAAAAGCTGCGTTTTATGAATAACGATAAAATGGAGTGCTGGCACACTATTTTTGTTTTTTATATGTATTGATTGATAAATCGTGCTATTTGTTATTGTACATAAAAAAACCAGTCTATTATTTAATTATTTATTTATTTTTGTTTCGTTGTTTGAGGTTTAATTTTTTAAGTTTTTTTATTAACAGTAGTACAGTGACTTCTTTTTAATTTTAAATTAATTTTATAATGCACACCCATATTTTTGTTAATTTAATTACATTATCATTATATTAATATTTTCTAATAAATGTAGGTTTTCAAAATTATTTATTTTTATATGTACACAATTATAAATTATTATTATTATTATTTTATTATATTTTTAAAATTAATTATATGTCATTTGTTGTTTTAATTTTTGAATAATACAATTTATAAAATTAAAATATTTTATTTTTAAAAATTTATTTATAATAAAGAAGTCGAGAACAACACACACAATGAAATGACAATTCATCATATTATGTATTTAAATATAATTCTATATTGATGGTGGAATGCATTTAAAATTTATTGTCAATTAAATAATCCGCAGGAAGTGTGTGAGAAGTAGTGAAATTTCCTTTCGATTCACGTTATAAAATTTTATGTGCGATCTAAAATGATATCTTTTTATGCATAAACATTTTAATTACAAAATTATACAACATAATTATTATTTTGATTTAGTTGAAAGCAAACACATTTAACATTGAATAGAAAATCGATTTGTTTTGTAAAATTTATGCAATAAAAAACTAATACTTTTCTTAGAATTAAAAGTAGATGCAATGCAATTAGAAATTTAAAATTGTCTTTCATTGAAAAGTATCTCTCCGCATCAATAAATGCAGTCACGCAATCTGCCTGAAATTCTGAAATTGAAATGTTTCCAATTCGCTAACTTAACATATATTTAAAACCATTTTAAGTAATTCGTTCTCCTCCTTCGTACACACTGGTGATACAACTAAACATTAATTTTTTTTTTATAAATATAAAAAACCATACAGAGTTTTTATACTATAACACATGGATTCCATTAAATTGAAATAACAAAATTGACTTATTTTGTGTACTGATGAACTATATAACAAAAAAACAAAAAAATTAAAAGAATGTATATATTAGATAAGGCACTAGCGTATATGATTTCACTGACATGTTAACTTAAATTGGTTAAATTATATATTTAAAAACGTGATTATATAAAATTTATAAACAAAATTTATGTAAAAATCTATAGAATTTTTGAAATCGTTATTATGACGCCTTTTCCTATCCGCTTTTATATCCATGATCCTTTTGATATTAATCACTAGCGAATAATGTCAAATAAAGTATTTAGTCTTAGCACAATCTAATTGTATAACTAAAGATGCAACTTTAAAATTTTCATTCTGAAAACGACAATATTATTGCTCTGAATATATAATTTTACAACTATTGAATGGTATATTGTTAAATAGCATGCATGAATGAAATGTTATATTATATGCTAGTGTCTTGTAATTTATATGATTATGAATGATACCATAAAAATAAATCAACAATAATTGTTAAATTATAAAAATTAATATTTAAGGTCGGGGGGAGTAGTTGCTTTTATTCTATCATACATTATAGTATTTTAGTAAAAATGTAAAAGTGCAAATTTATTATTTTATTATTTGTTTTTTTTTTATCTACAATTATATTATAATTAATTAATTTTTTATATTTATTATAATTTAAAGAAATTGTCTAAATTACCTGATTAAAAAAATTATTTATTGACTATGCAATCTACTTACTTTAGGCACAGCACCCACAATACGTACACCACGGCCGACATTATTATTATTATTATTATTATTATTATTATTATTATTATTATTATTATTATTATTATTATTATTATTATTATTATTATTATTATTATTATTATTAATTCTATTATTATTATTAATGTTATTATTATGATTAGTATTTTTATTTATTGTAGCATTAATACAATCACAAAATTGTGGTGGAGGTGCCAGTACAATATCGTTTGGATTATTTGGATTTTTATTATTATTATAAGTATTTGGTGGCATTGTTGGTGGTTGTGCATTATTATTATTAATTTCTAATTCAATATCGTTTTCAATTGGTGGTGGTAATTGAACCAATGACACTGCATTTCTTGATTGTTGATTAGCTGCCGCTCGATGCATTGCAATTGTAGCTGCTTGTTTTCGTGTCAATGAATTGTGTCGTTGAAAACCTTTTGCTGGTGGACTTGGACTATTATTATCATCATCATCGCTGCGTCGTTCTTCTGATGGTTCTTTATTTATTACGATTGGATTTTTCTTAACATTTTTATTTAATAGTGTTGATGACAATTGTTGACTAAAGCTGTTAGAATTAATACTAGTGGTGGTGGTGGTACTGCTAATGTTGGTGGACATAGCAAGTGTTGTTGGTTTCTTTAATATTTCTGTTGTTACTATTGTGGCTGGTGTTATTGCAGTTGGAGATAATGGTAATGGCGGTGGAATTGGTGGAGATGTATTATTTGATATAAATATTGTTGTTGTTGTTGTTGGTATTTTTAATTTTTCTAAATTATTTGTTGTTAACGTTAACTCTTGATCACTACTTACACCCGACGATGAATTATCACCTTCTTCTAAATGTTCACCACCAATTATAGCGGCACGGTTTATTATATGTTGATGTTTCTGTAGTTGCGGTTGGTCTAATTGATGATACGTTGATTGTGGATGTTTTTGTTGTTGTTGTTGTTGATTTTGATCTTGTTGCAACAAATCATTTGGAAATGATTTTGATGACTTTAATTTTATACGCATTTTTTGTATTTCATCAACAGAAAACGAATGTGGTATTGAACTAGAACCACTGCTACTATTACCACTGTTTGATTTTTTAGAATAAAATAGTATATATGGTAAAAATTAAATACAATTTATGTACTTCTAAAAAGTTTTATTCAACTAACTAACGGTGTAATATGGCTACATATTTTGAAAATTGTGATTAGAATATACTTTATTTTATATTAATAGGAAATATGATCAAAATTAATTCTAGAATCTAGAGTTCACATGTAAACCATTTATTATTATTTAAAATTAAATAATTTAAAAGCCAAATTAAGATGTTTCGGTTATGTTTATTTCAAGTTAATTACTAGTTAATCGTTCGCACATTGAATAATATATACGATATACCATATACATGTACCGTATATGACATTTGAATAAAAATTGATTTAAGTTACAAATAACCGGACTGAATCGATAAGTATATGGAAGTACATCATTAGATTAGCACTCATTGCCATATTGTATGTTTTACATTATAAATAAATATAACTAACCTTGTATTACTATTTCCACTTGTTTCCGATACCATTCCTAAACTAATATGTTCATTCATTTTTGTATTATGTGCAACTAATACAGAATTTTCATCTTCACCATCTGATTCACTTAAGCTATAATCTGGTTCTGGTATTGGCGGTGCATTTATAAGTGCTGATGTTGTTGTAGTTGTTGATGTTGTTTCCATTGAATTATTATGAGATTGTTGATGTTGCTGTTGTTGTTGTTGTTTTTGTTGTTGTTGTTGTTGTTGTTGTTGTTGTTGTTGTAGCGGTTGTAACGGTTGAGCATATTGACTATTTCGATGTATTCCAGGTGATGAAGGTAAATTATTATTACTGTTACTATTATTTTTTACTGATGATGACTGATTTACATTAATACGTAACGAAACCGCTTTTCGAACCTATATCCAATGAAAGTACATTGCGTAAATTAATAATACATATTAATTCCATATAATAATTATGTTCAGAAATATAAAAAGTGATAAACAACGAATAATACTAAATTATGAATAATAGAATTAAAAATTATGTTATCATTGTTATTTACCTGATTTTTAGCATTTTGTTCAGCACGTGATCGATATCCAACATTACGCAAATCTTGAGGTGATGCATATAACTTTGCATTAGCGGCCGGTTTAAAACTAGATCGAATTTCATTGTTGGCAGTAGCTACAACAGCTGCAGCTGCCGAACTACACTCTTGTACATTCGATTTACTTTTTTGTAAATGTTTTTGTAATTTTACAGTTGTATCATATTCGGATCCACGTGACACATCGACTTTTACAAGTTGTCCGATTGGTGGTGGTGGTGGCGGATGATTTGGTGGCGGAAGATTTAATCGTGGCAATGATGAATGATGATGCATCGTAATATGCATATCATCTTCAGAACGATGACCTTTTATTCCATAATTGCTAATGTTTGTCCATGATGATGAAGATGATGACGATGATTGTATGCCACCCATTAGATCTGGTGTACTATGGAATATACGTTTTAATTCCGATGTAATAATTGGTATAGAACATGGTTTTCCTCTGAGTGTACCATTTTTCATCTTTTTTTGACGTTTCATTTCGGCTACACTAGAGTAAACTATTGGTCCACTATTATTTGGCGGCGCTGTTTTATGTGGTGAAGGTGGTGGTGTTGGTGCACCACTATCGGTACCCGATTGAAATCTTGAACTTGACATCATTGTTGAATAACGATTTATATCGGTAGCATCGCCCTGTTGCCGCTGAAACAATTCTTCTAATTCGGCAGCTGTTATACGACTAGATGTTGGTCTTGCTTTTATACTTGCTGTTCTTGGTTGGATTGGGGTACCAGGACCACCTTGTGTTGGTGTCGATGCTGCCGACAACGATTGTTGATGTATTGATTCGGCTGAACTAGATTTTATTGTATGTGTTTTTTCATCATCATCATCATCATCGTTATTATTATCATCATCATCATGTTTGTCACTGTTACTGCCACCGCTATTACTACTACCACCTTCTAAGCCAGCCACCATTGATTTGGCTCGTGCACGGCCCACACTTAATGTTGTTTTTGGATCGCGTCGTGGTGGCAAAGGTGCCGGTAATTTTCCTAAACCGGCAATAGTCGGCATTTTACGTGGTAAGGTTGCACATTGTCGGGCTAAACCATTTTGTTGATGATGCTGATGTTGTTGTTGCTGATGTTGTTGATGATGTTGCTGCTGTTGTTGTTGTATAACTTGTTGTTGCTGTTGTTGAAAATTATTTGGAAACGTTTGTGATATTACTGTCATGGATACCAATGCGCCCGACGTACGTATTAAATCAACTACATGTTCGTGTGATGCACATCTTACATCTTCTCCATTTATCTATTTATAGTAGAGTATGTATATATATAATGAAATGGATTTAAATAATATATAAATGAAATGTATTTAATTACCGCTAATAGAAAATCACCAGGCCGTAGTCCAGCCATATCAGCTACACCACCTGGATCTACATCATCTAAATATTGTAAACCAGGACATCGATCGGATGGTTTCAATTGCATTAATGGTGATGCAGCTTTTGCACCACGTAATATAAATCCGAAACCCCTTTTGGCACGATGAAGAATTACTGTTCGAACATCCGTTGCATTTCTATAAATTTAAAAATAAAATTAATTAGTTTTTTTTCCATTTTACATTTCTGAGTTGACTGCGTGTTAACAAATTTAGAATGTATAGCAAGCAACACAATGGTTTTAAAAAATTTGTAATAATTCTATAGCTTAAAAAAATATCGAGGTGGTATTGAAACATCTTTTAATGTTTTTTTTACAATAGTGGGATTCTATTAATATCAATTATCACAGTCCTATATAAATTATGTACTTCGTTTACAGACTGTGGACATTTTTAAATTTTTAATAAAATAATTCAAAGATTTTATTCAATTTTTGTAATTATAAATGCATATATATGTAATATAATAAATAAATTATACATTTACCCCATTTTTTTAATTCTAGGCGCTGTTGCACTATTATATTGTTGATAAATTGATTGCGACCCGTTTACATTCCCACTATTAATACTACTACTATTATTAAAGTTATTAACACTATTAACCATAGATTCAATATTATGTTGACGAAGATTTTGCATTAAATCATTTCGATATTGTTGATGCTGTTGTTGATGTTGCTGTTGTTGTTGTTGTTGTTGTTGTTGTTGTTGCTGTTGTTGTTGTTGTTGCTGTTGATGGTGTTGTTGTAGTTGTTGTTGTTGATGTGGTTGCGACAGTACAGATGTTGATACATTTGTTATATGCTTTTGACGTATATTAACTTCTTGTACACAATGTACAGGGAAAAAACCAGATCGATTTGTACCACGTATATAACCTTCTAATAAACCACAATCAGTTGAACCAACAACTTCAATAACATCACCCGGTTGTATTGTCAGATGGCCAACACCATTTCCAACTACAATCATATCATTACCACGATAATGTTCCATACATACAACTGTTGTACTTGGATGTCCAATTGAACATGCAGCACTATCTGAATTTGTGCCAACACCTGATGAATCACTTATAATATCACTTGTATCACCGATACTTTTATCTATAATTATGGAGGAAAATAATATAATAATAAAATAGAAAAATTAAATTAAAAACAAATTAAAGTTAAATTTATTATTACAAAATATTATAATTTTAATAATAAATTAATATATAATAATAATATTTATACACAGGGTGATTTATTCATATTTATTAATATTAATTACTATTAATATATAAACGATTCGGAACAGATGGTTTTGTGATTAATTGTATATTATGTAAGATCTCGTTCCTATAATATACCGACAGTTTTCAAATATATTTGTACAGGTAATCCTTTAGGAAATTGTGAATAATCAATAATATAGAGCAGAGAAGTTTTCAATGTAATTATTATAACGAAACTTTCAATATATATTATGGTATTTCTGCGATCCATAAGTTGCCACAATTTTGAGTATTGCGTTGCCTCATATATATATATATATATATATAGAATCTGCAATAACTTCTTATGATTTTTAAAGTTATGACATTTTTTAAACTAGAACTACAATCAATTATTTTATATATTTATATCAAACAATCATTACATTCAAATTGGTAAATTACTCCGAGGTTTCATTAAATTGACTATTATATACTCATATGGCGTTAAATTTAGCTTTATGTAATTTGGTTTATTTTCAATAATTTTAAGGGTATATATATCTAAATAATATGATATATATAGTACATTTTTTTTTGTGATCTGGGGTGTGTATTAAATGGACCGTATATATATGATTGAACATATAATATAGATTATACAAATATGTTAATAATAAATCACCCTGTTTAAAAAAATAAGAAAGAAAAAGTTAAGTGATTATAAAGAATACATAGAAAGTATTCAAATAATAATATATACACTGCGCAATAATAAAATATAAAATGAGCTTTACTAGAACTAACACATCACACGCAATGCAAAATAAAAATAAAATAATTACCATTTATTATAATTTTATAATTTTATAACATAACATTTAACAAAAACACATTTTATGTAATATAGACATATTCCAAAAGGCAACAACAAACCATTACAATATTTATATATTATCTATATTTTATTATTGAAGCTTTCTGTATAAGGTATAAGGAAAAGCATATATAGGTAGGTATATATCACCGTGACCGCCGCCGCCGCAGCCGCAACATACAATCAATTTTATAATAAAGATACTATAATATAATATGTGCTGCGAAATGAAGAATCTTTTTATTGAATTTTGCCGATAGCAAACACACGATATTTATTTATTTTTTTTCTAAATTCATTATGTAATGATGTGTGAACGAAATATTTACAAAAAATATATTTATATATTGTATATTATAAAATTGGATAATATGCTAAAGTGTAAATGTATAAAAAGTGTCTTATTTATAATAATGTAAAAAAATTTTTGTTTGTAACAATGAAAATGCAAGTTTTGTTTATATTTTAATAATATTATAATAAATATAAATGATATTAATTTGATCATTTAAAATATTGTAGTGTATATAAAAATATGATGTTAACACTTACACATATTTAATAGTAAAAATATATGTGGAAACAATATATAAATTGGCATACTATTATACAAATGAATTATTATATATGTGTGATGGATGATATAACAAAATAATAAATTATATGAAAAATATTAATTCCCAAATTTAATGGATCCAAGAATTTTATTGATATATAGACAAGATATTTCTGAGATGCGAGCGAGTACATAACAAATTATTAAGTATAATTAATTAATTAATTATGGATTTGTATACTATATATGATGAATATATGTGGGTTCGGGATAATCTCAATTTCAATCTCAATTTTAATATTACTATATATACTATTTTATAAGCACTATGTTATACTATTTATTTTGAATACAACTATATATAGAGATCGTTGCATATATTTATATATATATATATATATGTATGTAGTCAGCGCGATTAGGATCTGAAGCCAGTCCAAAAGAAATTCTGACTTAAGTATAAAATTTGTAGAACCGATAGAATAAAGATTTCATTTCTTTTAAGTTACACTTTTACACGCGATGAATTTTTACACACAACTTCACCAACAAAACATTTGTTATAATATCGTATATATAAGGAGAAAATATGGAAAAGTATAATACTAGAAAGGTTTGGCGAAAACATATAGACCCAATTTTATTGCAATCAATTTGGCTTAAAGAAAATTGTAGCATCCATATACCAATGGAATGGATAAGGAATAGTTCGATTATATGTCATTGATTGTGCATATTGAGATAAAAATTTTAAAAAGAATTTGAAAGTTATATTTATTGGATCTTATTTATAATCTACAGTAATGTATATATCTGTAGTATGAAGAAAAACTTCCACTTTTTTAATCTGATGATTGATTTATAATATTGATATATATATATATATGTATGTGTGTCCAAAGGCAGACGAAGAGGTTGATACTACAAGATACTGCTGTGTCATCAGCATATCCCCTCTGAAACTCAATTCCTTTTTTTTTTTGTCAGAAGATCAAGGGGTTCACGAATCTACTTATTTCCATAACAATCTATTAATGCATATATATATTCAAAACTTTGATCCTGGCTTACATAATGCTATAGGTAGGTGTAAATGATAACAAATACACATTTTACATCCGTCTCACACTATTTTATTTATGAAATTACATAATCTGTACATAATAAACCGCAGTACGCTGTACGCAAAATCATGTTTGTTAAAAAATGAAAACCAACTACTGATGTATTGTACATATTGAAATTATTGCCAATACAGTTTTCAAGAAATAAATTTAATATACAATATTATTTTAGCTAACACCTTTATTGCGCAAATAGTAATGCAAAATCAAACGTATATTTTAAATAAATATAATATACAACACAAATATAAAAATTCGATAGAAATGAATCATTCTATATTATATATCAATTAAATATTAAATTATTCATCTTTGGTTGGATTAATGGGTGCAGAACTTTTTTTATTTCTACATGAATTTATATATAATGAAATGAATCAATTTATTAATTGCAATTGTTCGAATATATTTTAAAAGTACAAACACACACCACACATAAATATTTATTTTAATTATTATATGTATAAACTATACCATATGCAATTCATTCATTCAGTCAGATGGTATCTTATTAAAAACACCACTTTTTTTGAAAAATATATTGTAAATATAGAATAAATGTTTAGCATATACATATGTATTGTATAGAGGGTAATCAAAAGGACACTGAAATGTCCTTAGACACGTACATACTCGTATTTTTATAGGTTAAAAAGTATTTTAACTTTAACTAATATTGAGATATTCTTCCATATAACACTCTGTAAAATATAATTTTATGCCATGAAAATATATTGTAGAAAATAAAAAATCGTTTTGTTATACAATATTTTTTAAGTTAATATTATAATCACACATCTGCAAATGTTGTTTTGTCTATTAATAATTAATTATAATTCGTTATTTATAAAGTGTTAATCATTTTTTGTATTCGTATTGATGTTTTTCTATATATGTTCATACATATTATTTCATTTGAAATGACGCATATAAACACTTTTTAAATATTATTAAACAGAATTTAAGCCACCTCAAACAAAAAAAAACTATAAAAGAAACCATAAGCAAACGTGAAAGTAAAGTACGCTTCACTGTGATTTTTTTTTTTATAGTCTCAATAAAAAATATTATTAAATACAATTTTTTTTTTGAAATATTATTTGCAAAAATCAGAGCCCTACACAGCACACAGCATAAGAAAACTGAATAACTATTAAAAATAAATAAACATCGTATATGATGTAAATTATATAATAATTTGTAAATATACTATATATTTACGAGTTAAATACACTGTTTAATAATAATAATAATAATAATAATAAATATATTATTAATGTTTTTATAAATATTTATAAGATTTTATACATATATTTCTTTATTTTACGTATATAAATTAATTAAAGGTGCAGTCATATATTTCAATTAAATCAGAAATTATAAATGTTGAGATGTGTCATGTTTTATTATGTATAGTATTTATTACTGATAGTATTATGTAAATTAATATTATTATTATTATTATTATTATTATTATTATTATTACTATATATTTAATTATATAATTTAATTTAAAAAAATAATATTAAAAAGAAAAAGAATATATGGGGGCAAAACGGATGGCAGCAACCCGGCAACGGATGTCAAATAATTTGCGGTAACAAAATATATGTTATGATCATTCGATTTTATTAAATTGGAGGTGTGATGAAGGTGCACGGTTGTTTAATAACATAGAATCATTCTTTAGAATCACGATTTATATAAAATCAAAATATTATATATGATGTTTTATTGGTAAACTTTTGAAAGTGAAAATCTTTCATATATTTAATAGTTTTTGATGCCATCCATATATATATATATATATATATATAGAGATATAACGAAATGGTACATCATTCTATAAATTATTGTACTCACATTGAGAAATCGAATATCGCGCTACAATATACTGATTAACAGAATTTTCATATAAATATATTTAGTGTCTTTAATTATATATATATATTATAATAGTATTTTACGTTATGATACTTGTGCTGGATTTGCTGCATTTAATATATATATAATAAATTATTGTACGCACATGTTACATATCAATGACGAATAGTCCTTTGTGATAATAAATTAGTAAGAAAATTCTATTCGCATGCGGTATCTCTGCTAAATATCGGCCGGAAATTGTATGAGGGAATTATATTTCAGTATATATGATTTTATATGCCAAGCAAATGTATTAGAAAATATTCGTCGGGCATTGTTTTCCATATAAATTTCTATAGAAAAGTGCAATTAATTTCTAATTTTAAAAACATTAAATATTGCAATTCAAAAGAACAAAAAAAAATTAACATGCAAAAAAGAAAAGCCATAAAGTTTTATTAAATTCTAAACTTATAGAAACAAGGACACGTAAAAAGAAGGATTTATTTTGTACTTTTGAAGTATGTATGTTATACCCTATCCTCCTCCTCCTCCTCCTCCTCCTCCTCCTATTTGCTACTGATAGTTTCTAACTTTTTATTCTTTAAAAATAAAATTATATTTATGCAAATTTCGAAAATATAAAAAAATAAATGATTTATGCACGATGATTAAAAAAATAAAAAAAACCAAAAAATAATATAAAAAATTTTAAAACGTGGGTGCGTTTTCTCGGTGTTTTACAAACGTTTTTTTTTTTTCATTATTTTCTTATAACATACGGATAGTTTTTGTTTAAAAATTATCGAAAAATTGTATATTTGATATTAATTTTTATACTATTTAATTATAATAATATTATTTAAAATAAAATTAAGTAAATAAAATACATAAAAATTTAAAAATGATAAAATAATAAAAAAAATTAAAATTAAATTAAAAAAAAATTGTTTCGTTTTTTTTTGTAAATATACCTGTTACAATACTGATGTCATCTTCATGGCTACGATGACTGGACGAACCTTCTGATAAACTGGAACTGGCTGAACTAAATGGATGCTCTGAAGATGGACATGGTGATGGAGGACCACCAGATCGTGATAAGGTTGTCCCCCATCCAAGTCCAGAGCGTCGTCGAGGGTTGTATCTGGGGGGACCTCGAAATGGGACTGTGAAGGAAAATATCGTATATATAACGTTTTTAAAGGATTCTATATACACATATATATATATATATATATATATATATATAGAACACACATATAATAGCCAGTCAATTTTTTTTATTGATTTTCTGTTGTTATATTGTTTTGTTGATGTTTTGTTATTATATATTATTATTATTATTATTATTATTATTTCTTTTATATATTTTTATTACATATTTGCATAAAATATAATGGGTGCAATGCAGTGCGCACCGTACGCCAGACACCGCGTGAATATTAATTTTTTAAATGGATCTGCGAGTAATATTTATAAAAAATTAATAAATTCTGAACAAAAAAAAAATATTAATACTTTTTAGTAGAGAGATACGAGAGATTATAAGAAAAAAGCTAACGCAAAAATAAATGTTTTATTAAAAGATGGAAAATAATTTATTTACTTTTGTATTATTATTTATGTGCTTTTTTATTTGAAATCAATTTTTCCTTTTTGCGTAAACATAATAATATAGGATATTTCAATTATTGTATATTATTTCAATATTATGCATACATTGATTAAACAAGTGATTGTATTCT
Source organism: Bibio marci (assembly GCA_910594885.2). NCBI lineage: Eukaryota > Metazoa > Arthropoda > Insecta > Diptera > Bibionidae > Bibio > Bibio marci. The sequence goes on along the minus strand of OU343118.1, from coordinate 20,839,544 downwards.
GTATATATGTAACAATATATAATTATATAATTATAATAATAAGATATACTCGTACATATATTAATATTATATAGTAAAATTGACATACAAATTTTTTGTATATTGGAGTTTTTTTTCAATGCGAGCGCCAAAAAAAATTTTTTTTTTTGACAAAAACAGTGACAAAATAACTGAATGTAATTTAATTTTTCAAAGAATGGTTTATAAACTTTAATCGGATTGTATATAAATTTTTGTATTTTCCATGTGTAAATCATTTTAAGATTTGCCAATGTATAGAGTATGTCAATCAGTATTTAGTCCAATGGTATATAATCAACAAATTTTACAAGTTGTATGTTGATAATTTAAATATGAAATCAAAAAAGGTTAATCGCGTGACATCATTTTTTAAATTTCTTTAAAATTTGATTCAAACATAATTTTTCAAATTGCATTTATTTCGACTCAATATTGTCTCTGTTCCGTGTGTGTGTGTGTGTAATTTAAAATTTTAACAAACAATTATATCGCGATAAATTTAATTATATAACAATCTGCATTAAAGCTAACAACTCGCAATATTTATGGTATAGAAGTTCTGAATTTAGAAAATTCATTACGCTCACAGTAAAATTATGCTAAAACCCTAAGAACTTCATTTTTAAATTTTATACAGACTTAATATACAAAATGTTAATGTTATATAATACTGTAATTTTGCAAGATAATCAATATACAGATTTTAGCAAATAATCACGTAAACTATATAACAGCGCACAATATGTTATATAATAATATGGATACGAGGAAGAAAAGTTCTTTGTTGGATAATATATTTTGATTAAATTATATATATTATTTTTTTACACCTATTTTTTTACCTCAAAACTAAACTAAAATATATGAATAAAATGGGATGACACAAAAATGGATCATAATTTATTTAAATAGCTCGACCATTTACAATTGTAATTTATTATTTATGTACAAAGAAAAGGTGATTTATATATATTTTATTAACAAAATGAAAATGAAATGAACACACATAAAATTTGAATTTTTACAACATATGACAATAATTGTTTTAATGACGGACAACGGAATAACATTCATAAATATATAAATATACAATATCCACCCGATTACTATATAATATTATAATAATAACACATGAGACACGACGACATATGATATAAAAATTGTGTCCGATATTCCTTCATCATATTATACAAAATATAAATAAAATTAACTTTTTTAAAAATTTAAATGCAAAACTTTTTAATTATATTACAAATTTTGAAAAATATGAAGCAATTTCATGTTGTGTGTTATAAAAAAATAGTTTATTTGCAACAGTATTATCTATTTTTTCGACAAAATTAACAATTTAATATACAGGAAATTTATATGGAATGGAAATTATAAAGTAGAAAGAAGAAAATATGGGTTTGTTCAAGGTTTGTGTATCATGGACTCAAAATATATATATACTATATGGATAATTTATTATATAACATATTTATGCGGATTGAGATATAGCTGCAGATTTGTACAATATTTTTACTAATTTATAAACTGGCTCGTTACTGTATCTGCATTGTGTTGTATATAAAACGATTGTGACCATAATTTTTAAAGCAATTTAACAAGTCATAGAACTCAAATAAATACATAATATTTCTCCAAAAAAAATCGATACGTTTACGTTTATAGAGAAAAACATATCGAAACCCAAAGAGAAAAGGCACATGTCGTGGAAAATTTGTCCAATGAAGGTTTAAAAATTAAAATTTTTTAAGGTTTTACAGATAATTGGCTTGGATTGGTTTGCTATTGTTTCTTGTTTTCTTTCTTTTTTAACATTAGTACATGAAGTTAATTTTATTATTATAATGTCCGATTAAAATTAAACTATTCTTGTATAGCATATATGACCGCGATGCGCAGAAAGAATTTGTGTCAATGTTAATGATGTGAAATTTTAAATATACTAAAGTTAATAATATCTTCCGCGCGTGGTAATAAATAAATGTGTTTTTTTTTTTTTTTTTTACCTTTTACAAATAAATAATAATAAATTATAAGAAAAAAAATTAAAAAAAATGATATTTTAATGAATTTTAAATGTAAATGTAAAAAATAATAAAAATGCAAATGCGAATTAATTAAAAATTAATTAATATAAGTGCAGCATTTATAACAAAAAATAAATTCTTAATAAAATCTAAATTATTTAATATTTTTTTTTTTTTTTTTGTTGTTCTTGGAGAAGGAATTGCGTTCTTAACTTTAAAACATATTTCTTAAGTAACTATATATAAAAATATATAAATTTCCGTGCGCTCTATAAAACACAACAAGACAAAATTAACGATATAATAATGAAAATATAAAATAAAATAGAAAATTTAATGAAAATATAATATAAATATATATAGAAAAAAAAGTATATTAATATAGAAATAAGAATAAATAATATTATCAATATATGAATTAATAAAGATGAGAAAATTACTTATATGAATTCGGCATATATATCAAGTTTCTAGAAAACCATATATATATGGATTTGAATATATTAACAGTAAGAATTGTATATGTAGAAAAATAATAATAAAATAAATTAACAATAAAAATAATCAACAAAGAAACAAAATGTTTTGCGAATGGCAAATAAATTATTAATTTTTTTTTTTTAAATATATATAAATATTTATAAAACATATGAACATAACATAACAACAACAGGCTTTTAATTATAATTAAAAAAAAAACATTCTCTGAGAACATAATTTATAATTAATAATGTATTATTAATTATATAAATATGTTTACTTACCGATATCTTCAGATTTATAATTTTGAATCATTTCAGCTAATTCTAAATTTCCGGCTATAACAGCAACCTAATTTATTTTATTTTAATTTTTTTTTTTTTTTTTTTGTAATTATTAAATAAAAATTGTTTTGTATTAGTAAATAATTAGAAATATTAGTAATAAGTTTTTTGTTTTGTATTTTAATTTTAATAAATCTTTAATTTCCACATACACACACAACACAAATTATTTGTGCGTTATTTTCTTAATTTAATACGAAAAATTTTATATAAAAATTAAATTAAATTATAAAAACGAAAAGTGGTTGCGGCGAAGACATGTAATTTTGTGTTTTGGAAATCAAAGATTTATTTAATTAATTAAAAATAATTAATGATGCTACAAATTTTTATTGATAACTATATTTAGTATATAAATGTATATATTCACTATGCCTAAGATACGATTTGAGTTGGAAGTTGTGTGAGTTAGAGGCGCATATATAATAATTTGGTATGGTTTAGTTGATTTTAAAATTTTGTACAAAAACGATATAGATCAATAATTGAGTTTTAGAAAATAAATCTAGTACAAAAAGAACTGATAACAATCATCCGTCAGATTAAATTTTATAAAAAATAGTGGTAATATACAATCAGCACTTTCAAATTTTAAACAAATTGGGATTAAATTGATTATTCTCTGTCTACACATTTAACATTCAACTCAAATAAGGCATAATATGAGGATTTACATTTATATGCGATGTGTTATTATAAAAATATATATATATATATTTCAAGATAAATTAATATAATAGGCATTTAATAATTTAATATAGATACATAAAATATAGTCGAATCGTGAAATTTATTAATATAATATTTCTATAATTCGCATATACTCAATCAAATTTTTAATCTCATTTTGTTATCAACTCTTTCAGAATAAATTTTACCAAATAATTACTATGATGTGATCGCATTGGCAACATATTTAAGTATATACACATTCATATTCATACATATAAAAATTCCAAAAAATACTCTCACAATACGGTCACCACTGGCGTTTTGTTCAAGAAATGTTTTAGTAAATAATTCTGAGTGTACAACACACTAAATTTTCTGGCAAATCAACTGGATGATACTTTCAATTGCTTTATATTAATCAATTTCCAATCTTTCGCATAGCAGCAGATATTTTGTAAAATCATTTTACTTTACACTTTATATTACACACACAAAATATAGAAAATAATTTTTATATGTTCATATAAATTTGATAAGGTTTTTGTAATACATATATTGTATACAACAAAATATAAAGATTCATTAATAACAAAGAAATATACCATATATAGAAAATAATTTAATAATTAATTAAGTATCCACTTTAGCAACAACAACAACAAAAAATGTTTCATTTAAAAGCCACACCTCAGAAAGTTTCCCAAAAAAATAAAACAAAAATACTTTGTATTATATTTAAAACAAATTTTTTTCATATATTTATATACAAAACGAATATTCATTTTTAAGATAATAGAAATCATTCAATTTACACACGTTTGTAAAATACAATATTTATAGAATTTGTTCAAATCATATCTTGAAATATATATATATATTAATATATAATATAAACATTTATATACCGCAAATAAAACTCATTCATTTATACAAAATACTCTCCATACATCTCTTGCTAATTACTCTAATTGTTTTAATTTTTATTATATACCTGATAAGGTGTTTGATTTGCATAATTTTGAGCTCCTCGTTGAGCACCACGAAATAGAAGCATTCTAGCACAAGCTTCTTGATTGTTAACAGCACAAACATGCAATGGTGTATTACCAGAAGCATTGCGACCATCCATGTCAGCACCATAGAACAATAAATGTTCTAAATGTTGTGCAAGACCATGGCGACAAGCCTACAATATTTTATATATATATATATATTTATATGTGTTTGTGTGTGTGTATAGAGAGATAAATATAGCCATTTTTTAATATTTTAATTTTGTTAATTTAAATTTGATTAAAAATTGTAAATTTATTATTTTGAGATTAATCGCATATACTTTTAAATATATATAAATATATATATATAAGAAAATACATAATATTGTAGTTATACGATACCATTGAAAAAGAGGAAATAGAAAAATATAATTAATTTAAATTCAAACGTTTAAAATTTAACAAAATCCGAATTTCAAAGTTTCAAATGGTATATATAATTTACTAAAATTGATATTATCTCGAAATAATTGTATATATTTAAAATATAAACAGAGCGATTCTAAGTTATTTGTACAGAATACCCATCATTTGAAATGCCATCCACCCAATATGAAAAAAAATTTTAATTTATCGGTGAATGTGCACCCCGTCGTTATAAGTAAAATATATACCCGAGGTGACATTATGTAAAGTGATTATTAATTTTATATATAGTGACTATCAACATAACCACTACATCATTTTGTTACATTTTGACATATATTATTTTAAATCGCATAATAGTCAACAAATATTCTCGCTTTACATAATTCCACATCAGGATCAAACTTGTAACAGGATTACACAATTCTTGTGTAACACTAAAGTAGATATATTAATTTTTATAATTTCTATATATATATAATTTTGTTACCCCGCACATATATAACTTAGAATCACCCTATGACCATAAAATAATTATGTATTAAACTATATAAATATATAGAGATCAATACATATATAATATTTATATTATATAAATAAAGTAACTATGAAAATTATTTAAATATTATTCATAGGAAATTGTATAAAATATAGATACATATTATAGATATAGATATAGATATAGATATCGAATTTATTATTATATATAAGTTTTCTTAACTATATTGTATAGTATAATAATAAATATGTTTTAATATATCTAATACATCATCTAATGTATCATAAATACAATGAAATAAGTGCGTATTTTATATATGTAAAATTATATATAATAGAAAAAAGTAAACCATAATATTAATATAAATATAAATTAACCCTTTCCAATAAAACTATATAAGTAAAAATATTTAATTTTAAATTTCTATATGTAATAAAATTATTCGTATAGACTACAATTTTAATTATAATAATAATAATAATAATAATAATACCTGATGAACTTCTTGCCATCCTTGAGTATCCTGTATTCCAAGTGTTGCATGATCATGTAATAGACTTTCGCAAATTTTTGAATCCGTTTTTTTAATTAATGATATATATAATGGTGTAAGTCCACGAGCATCTTTATAATTTGGTGAAGCGCCAAGCTCAAGTAGTGTTCTATTTATATATATATATGTGGAGAGAGGACAAAAGGATATATATTGAAAATATAATTAAGTGTCGAGATAAATTGTGTTTTTTCTTGTATAGGGAATTTTATTATATTTATTAATTGCAATCAAATTTTGTATACACTAGATAGCTTTTTGAGAGTATACGAACACGCATGATTTGTAATTTCTTATATATACAAATAATTATGATCAGTAAAACAGTTTAATTACAAGATTCTTGAAACCTGCGGATACATTAACAGCAAATTATTTGAGCAAATAAAGCTTGATTTATTTGTTATTCAATTTTAATCATTTTTTTCATTAGTAAATTATAAAAATTACTCTACATATTTATTGATGTATAGTACTTTATTAACTATATAATGTGTGGTGGTGGTGTTGTACGTAGGTTTTCGTTTAATTATTTTAATTCATTTATATATTAATATTACTATGATGATTATCTAAATTCTAACGCATATTATATATATTGTATATATATACAACATATAGACAGAGTAATCTATACACGTAATAATATTTATTTTTATATGATTACAACTCATAGCAAATGTATAGATAAATAAATCCGGATATGGTAAAAACCACAATTATTATTATATTGTATATATCTTCACATATAGATGTTATATAAGTTAGTTATATTATAATGTAATAGTTTGGTTCTGTTAATTTATATCGTTATATATTGTATATAGCTTACAGGCAACATAAAATTCAAATGGGTATATCAAATATATTCACAGAATATTTATTTTAACATAACAAACAATCATATTTTATTTAAAAATAAACCAGAGTCATATCGCAGCGTTCACCCGTATACAAATTTATAATTTACGTGCACGTATTTAAAGAATATAAGAATCAATAAAAAATATATCCTACACTCAATAATGCTGTCATATTATAATATTTATAGTACATTAAACTTTTCGTAAATCACGCATTACACAAAGTACTATGGTCATAATATGAATAATTTAACACTTTTAGAATTTTGCGCGCATATATATATATATTGAAATATGATGTATTATAAAACAACACCAGATAAATACGTGCGTTTATTTGTATAACAAAAAAATTGAGTACGAAAATTTAATTTTAAAATAAAAATAATATATAAATTAATTAAAAAAAAAACTTACGATACAGCTTCTAAACAGTCTTTTTCCACAGCCTTATGCAATGCTGTTGTACCATCTTTTGTCCTATAATCAAGTAATGCACCACCATTAACTAATCCAATTAATAATTTATTTGGTTTTTTTGCTCCCGTAGCTAATGTTAATGGTGTATCACCAGTTTCGGGACAATGAAAATTTGGATCTAAACCTTTTGCACACATTTTGGCTATCTTTTCAACATGTCCACCATTTATGCAATCTAAAAATCTACGTAAATTAGCACGTGTATGTAGTGCTTTTAATTGTTTTTCATCTAAATTGAGTATTTTATATACTCGCCGTTTATATTTGAGCTGTAAATATAGATATAATATAAAATATAAATAATCAATTCACGTATAATATGTATAATTAAAAATTTTAATAAATATCCATCAAACACATTGATGACGCACACGTTGCAGTTACAAGAAAAACCAAATGGAAATATATTTTTGTTCTTCTGTTGTGCTATTGAATATTTATGAAATGTTACATAATATTTGAGTTCATATGTATAGAAATGTGTGTACAAATGAATTACTAAATATATACATAATTTATATAAATTATATTAAAATTATAATAATATACGCGGAATTTAAATAAACCGATTTTTTTCTTCTATAATACGTTTATTAATAAATTATATTAAAATACGCATTAAGATAAAATGGGAGCGGCTGCAATTTTTTCTTTACGTATACGTACCGATATATATATAAGAGGAGACACCCACTTAATTTGTGGTTATATAGTTTGCTATCATCTACACTATTTTACAATAGATTATTTCATATTGTATTTATTTAAAAATTTTAAATAATTTTTACAGCATATTTGTAAAATTAATTTTAATAAATTCACACACACACACACACAAGGTAATATTTATAATTTATAATTTAATATATATTGAGAAAGTAAATACAATATGTGACCAAATTATTGTTAATTTAACTATATATATATATATGCCTATATTTAGTATATGATTTTCAAATAATGTAATAATTTCACAGATTAAGTGCCATATATATATTACTATTATGTATATTGCAATATATATGCATGCAGTGCAGACATGCATATCGAAATTGATAAGCCAATAATACAATGGAATTAATCAAAAGTTTTTCTACAATTTCAAATAATTGAAAGTGTATTTTATTTTTATGTTTAAATACGGGAAATAAAAACTAGTTCATATATTCTTGTATTTAAAATATAATACTATTATTTATATTTTGTATATTATTATTTCAAATAGTTTTTTCCTGATGGTTTTATTATACAAAGAAAATGTAATACATCGTCGGTATATAATGTACATACAAGGGCCAAACAATTATATTGTATTATATTATTGAATTATATTATATATATTGTATAATTTATGTATCATTACATTTCACATAACAATACACATAATAATATTACATTTTCTTATTGTATCTATCGATTATTATTGTATATAGTTTATAACATAATGATGTATACGTTTACAGACATTATATTGAATGGTCCCACAAAGAAAACAACCCACATATTGTTATATACGTAAACGTATATATTATAATTTGTATTGTAGAAATTATTCTTTTAATATATTATTTAAATAATTCCAGTTCAATGAAATTGATAAAATAAAAATATAAAATATTATGTGTGTATAGAAATTTTAAACGAATAAAATAATACCAATAAATTATATCAGAATTATTGAATTGAATTATAAAAGAATGTCACCACTTCTACATTTAATAGATAAGGATAACATTGAAATAAGTATATATAATAAATAAATTTAATTGATTATTTGCATATATGAAGCAGTGTGTGTACAAATTAATAATGTGGTAGAATTTTTAAAAAAGAATTTACACTCTTTGATCCATCAGACGTATACTCTGTAATTGATGTATTTCATTGACAAAAGAATATAAGAAATGACTGAGAATTTAATCAGCCCAATGAACAATTACAAGAACGTTGCCATATATTCCATCACTTATTTTCTGAAAATAATTGCAAAATTTCCATCAAAATATAAGAAAAAACACTATGCGAGTATAATAACAACTTATTCAGAACAGCGAAATCAATAAACGTATTAAGTTAAGTGTATTAATTAAATTTAAAGTTATTTTTTCATTTTTTCCTGTATATATCATATAATGTTTGGTGACATCGGTTTTATTATTAATTCTAATAAAAATTGGTCCATTGAATTAAAGATTGGGCAAATAAAAGTGTATTGTGTTAGTTCATATAAAGTAAATTATAAAATTTTTCGTAAAGTAAAAATAAGCAATGCCTGCAATATTATGGACTTCAATTGTTTAACTTTATAGATATAAATACACAAACACACATCTCACAATTATTATTATTATTGTTATTATGAAATTGTATACATGAAATATTTTTATAGTATATCTCTTAAAAGTATCAATAATAATTTAAACGAAAAATAAAGAAAAAATATTTCTCAATATATGTGTGCCGCATAAAACTTAAAATATTTTGGTATCAAATTATTTCCATTCAAGATGTCATACTTAATTACTAAAAAAATAAAAAATGGTTCAATATTGTACTTGAAATATCTCATATACATACTAATATTTTTATTTAGTATATTACATTTCACCTTATTAATAATTTCCTATTCATTTCATTTTATTTCATATATAGGGACTATAAGAAATAATTTCAATATTTACATATTGAAAACAATGTGGATATAAAAATTATTATCTTATAGATTGTATTTCTAGCTACCTAGCGAGTGACACTATATATTTATATATAAGTTAAGGAGATGTGTATATAATAAATAGTATCTATATCAAGTATATACAGAAGGTGTCAATATTTTAATACTATATACTAGTAATGAAAAAACAAAATTTCCTAATGGAATTGTAATTTAAACAATTTTTTACTATAATTATAGGAATAATATCTTGAAAGGTACTACATGTCTTTACACATAATTAATGTAAACACACACATACAATTTTCATTTTACTTGAAAACAAAATGTATTTCTATATAAATAAATGATTAATTGGCAATAGATATAGTAGTAATATATAATATGCAAATTAAAAATATATTATTTATTTTTAACAATGAAGTTTTGTAGAATTATGTCGAATGGATGCGAAAATGTACTCCATTAAAAACCATTTATATAACAATTACAAAAATATAATCAATATAATAAATTAATATATAAAAATGTATTCAAATCAAACAATTATATATATACCATATATACTTACTTCTAAATAACCTACAGGCCCATTAAATGGATAGTCACCTAAACGACGTTCTTCATCTAAAAATTTGCCAGCTTTTCCATTTGATGGCGGACAAAATAATCCATAATTAAAGCTTTCTTTTAATTCCTAAAAAAAAAAGAAAATCACTTTATTAATAATTTATAAATTTATGATATAGAAAAAAATTTATATATATAAAAAAATGCTAATATAAAAATAAAAATAATAATAATAATAATAAACAATGAACACGTAATGTGTTAATCAAAAATATTATATATTACAATTTTATTATAACATAATAACATTTAATATTTTTCGCATAACAATCATTTTTCCTTTTTTATGTTTTTATTTAAGTTTGTCCTTTTTATCCTTCGTTACAATACATATTTTCATTTTTTTTTGTATAAAAATACATACACAACATAATAAGAGATAAAACGTGCCACATTTTAAAAAACCTTCAAGCGTTTACAATCATATATGTTATGTGCATATAAGATTATATGATATAATATTGTATAATATACAAATGAAAATCAATAGTTGAATATAAGTGCGGTTGAAATGAAATCAAGTGGCAAGTGGTTGTATATATTTTATATATTATTTTCAAACAAAAAAAAAAATTAGTTAGATATGAAGGGAAACATAAAAAAAAAAAATAGCATAATTATAAATGGAAAAATATGCAAAAATTGCAAATTCATTGTTTTATACTTGTCTTTTCTCTGAAAAAAAATATACAATAATCTTTTGTTTCAAATTCTTATAATCTGTCACTGGTTTTTCTGCATTCTCAAATTAAAAACTGCATATATATATATTTATGTATTTATTTAGATAAATTTAATTAATTTATAACAATTTCAATTTGATGTACATTTCCATATAAAGATTTTATTAAGTCCATATTATATGAAAATGTGTACAAATGTACAATTGTAATATATAATTTGTCGCAAAAAAAAAAATATTTCGTTTATATAAGTATCAATTTTTTAGCCTTTTAAAAAAAAACAAATCCGGATGCTGTATTGACATATGACGGAAACTTTTGAAAGTTTCACTTCAAAAATATTTTATAAATATATATACAATATATCCAATTTGGCGATATGAAAAGGGTTAATTATTATTATTGAGAAAGGTTACACATTACACATAAATGTAAATAATATTTTTATACAATATATTAAAATTAGTCTTGTCATTTTAAATTGAATGTTTTGTAGTGTTTTTGAGGAGAGTTGCGCTGATTTGATCCTAAGCCACACATTTAATGATTATAAATATATTGTATATTGTATATAAACTATAAATATAAATAATTTTATAATCCAATTAATATTGAAATATATACTTTTGTCATATATATGAAACATATAATAATACAGGAAATATTATATAAATATATGATTTTCTTTTCAAAAAAAAATAGACTACATATGTGCGGAAAAAACTGTGTGCTATACATTTATAATATATATTATATTATACAATTCCATAATTAAAAAACATCGCACAAAACATTTGTAGGTGCGATAACTTCATATGCCAACAAGAACTGATTTCAATTTTAAATATTTCAAGTGAAATCAACTGCAGACGGATTGATTGATTACACAAACGCCAAGTCATCCATTTAACATAAATAACGCAGTTAAGTTGGTAATTGGTCTATATATAATATACAATTCACCAATTTCGGTCTATATAATTAGGTTTCGACACAAGATGCTTTTATTAATTAAATTGTTTTTTATGAGTCTGTAAACTGTACATATATTTCACAACGAGACACGAGTATAATAAAAATTATGTTAAACCTAAACTACACTGTAACATTAAAATTTCAATTTTATGTTTATGTTTATTTATGCTCTGAGCACTAAATGCTCGAGAATTTTCGAGAATTTCCATATATTTATTATGTTATGAAATGACACTGTATGCAACATTAAAACTTCAATTCACACTACCTGACGTCAAATCCTATGACCACTGTAAGCATAACTTTTATGCTTCATAAACATACACTAAACACGTAAACGTAAAATATGCGGATTTTTAACTGATCACATACAACTACTACACTCATTGTATGTATATGCGGTCACGTTAAAACATTACTTGGGCTGGACCCAAACCATTTTATAAATTATCATATTTGTAACATATTACGTTAAATTCAGGGAACATTTCTATTTAAGATATTTCCTTTCTTTTATACCCCACAATATATTAACGTACATATAATTTCTTAGACCATATAGATAGACAATCTTAAATCTACGTGGTATATATATACAATATAGAATTTTCAGGCATCCTCTTTTATATTTAAAATAGTATACACATTTTTATTTTTATAAATGTATATACAATATCTTAAATTGCAACAAAGCTTTAGTTTATTTAGGGGTATTTTCTAAAATCCATTGCATATATATGTCTGCAGTGTCTGAGATATATATACAAAATGTATGTAGACACCAACATATAAAATATCTTTAGAAAAAATAATATAATAGAGGGAATATATATAAAAGTATACAACTTTTCCTAAACAAATAATAATGACTTTTGCTAGGTATACCATATATACGAGTACACGAGTACACATTTTACACATAAATATTATAATTTTATATGCATATCTGAGTGCACGATGATAAAATTTATTTATTTATATAATAATGTAAGGGAATGATTTCTACCCTCGCATATATATAGTTCTTATTTATTTATTTATTTATTTTTTTTCATACATATCCAGCAAACAACATCAACATTCAACATCAACCTATTATAGAATAATAATCGTCGTATGGTAACAGACCCTTTTGCACGTGCTGTGAAGTAATTATTATGAATTATATATTCTATATGTATAAAATGATATATGTTAAGATATTTTAAAACTAAAGTTATCATCATATAAGTATAGATAAGTTTTATATTATATATGAAATATATTACAAATATGTATTTTTGGTACATTTTATACACTATTTTCACGTTATATATTATACTTTCACTAAGTTATTGTCAAACATATTAAATATACTATAACTCGCATAGTATATAAAATGTATTTTTTAAATTTCACTATAATACAGTGAACTGTTGTTACCTTTAAATTTACACACATCATTCATCGCATACATAACATCATAACATATAGTCAAAAGGGATGGGATGTTTAACATTGTTGTTTTTTATTTGGCTTTAACATTATATACACAACAACCATTCGTATATATATATGCATTTGTTTACAAATATTTTTTAATAATACCCAAGTGCATTTATGGTATGTTTTGGAATAAAACTTTTTATTATCACATGCAATGCATTATAATATACTTTCGGTTTTATATATCCATTCCATATAATAATATAACGTGTATATATAAAACATTATATATATATATATACGAGAGTACTCAGTACACCCTCTTTAAACAATATATGAAATATATCCACAAACTCCCTTACACGCACCCACCTGATCCTTCCCTCTATATACGTACAAATAATAATAATTTTTCTTTATGCCTTATACTTTTCTAAATGCATATGAAATGGAATTTGTATTATTTAAAAACAAATATATTTTCCTTTTCTATATTGTACAATTTATATATATGGTTTGAAAAATCCACCTATAATATTAATTAAATTAAAAATTATCGATTGTTACATTATGCAATATGTAAATAAAATAAAAGATTAAGGGGTGCAGTAATAATCGCTATGTATATAATAGTAGTAGTAGTAGGAATAAGGGTAAAGTTATATTATATTGATCCATTAATATATGATATTATTTTCTTCGTATTTATATACGGAAATCATGTTACTCCATGTACGGAGCTTATGACATCTATACCAATCACGCATTACTATCCAAACAATTATTATGATAAATTATCTAAAGACAAATGTTTTTTTATTTCCATAAACGAAAAATTTCTACATCAAAATAAATACCTTAAATTGTTAATTTAAGAAACGGATTAGCATGAATAGTCAGTCACCCAGTGAGTGCTCGTATTTATAGATACACAAAAGAGTGAGTTCCGCACCATCAGAAATAGTTCAACAAATGAGTGTTACAGGAACTGTCTGACTATAAATGCAGACTCTATATTCTTATTATTTTTAATAAAATCGTTGATATATAATATTAAGTAACAATTGAAAATGATGTGGAATATTTCATAATAATTTATGAATATTATATAAATATATATGAAATTATTATATAGCAGTCTATATAAATGTTATATATAGCAAAAGAAAACTATATACCCCATAACCCCAATGATGGCAATTTTTAGAATGTTAGCAATTTTGTGTTCTATTTAGTTTAAAATTTTTATAAAATTCATAGAAACTTGTGGATTTTAACTATTTATTATCATCTTTGTACGAAATTTTGATTAAGTTTGCTTGCTGCATTGATACAGTTTTGAGATTTTATGTATGAACATAATATTAATAATATTTCTTAGACGAAAACATAGTTTTCATGCGAATAAAATCAGCAGCATCCATATTTCTATATATATATATATTGCACAGTAGAATTCCTTTAATCATTTTTTTTAATAATATTTTAAACAAAGAAAAATAACTGAAAGATCGGTTGTCATATAATATATAGAATAGAACTGTATAATATAAACACTTTTAAGTAATCACTTGCTTTATATAACTTTAGATCTTTTCCCATTCTATATATCCTTCTTAATGAATATTTAAAATATTTTCCATTTATGTCACTTCAAAATCTCTCAAGTTATAATATTTACATAAAGAATGTGAATTGACTATGTTGTGTTTGTTTGTGTTTGTGCATATGTACAATAAAAAAACATAAAAAAATAATAAATAAAAATAAGGGCAGATTATTTGTTAAATCGAAATTCTTATGAATATCAAATGAAGCCGTTTGTGTCATGAAAAAAAAAAACAGAAAATATTGTATAAGAAACAAAATATAATACAAAAAAAAAAAAAAAACTAGTTGAATAACCTAAATTTATTATTTCAAGTATATAATTTATACGTCGCGCGTTCATATGTAATAAGAAAATTTTTTAGGTTTTAAGAAAAAAAAGGTTGATATAAATTTTTATTTATTATGAATAGGATTATAAAATATATTGTATATATGCTTATTCTGTTTTTAAATTGAAATGCACACCGTAGCACACAGACGTATAGGTAAATTTACTATAAGAAGAGCATAACAAAATATATAATACAGGTGTAAAAAATATACATATTTACAGTGGATGCTGTATGACCAACTTACATACCAAATCTAATCGAAAATTGGTGGAGAAATGGTCAACATTATCAAAACATCTGACCTAATCATCGTTTTCTAGAAATTTCATAAAATTGTATTATATATAATGCTATTAGAAACCTACATATCAAATATTCATAAAATTAGTGAAGAAATGACTAAAATTCTTTGGTTCTTGGTATCTAACCGGGCCACCTTATCCATATATGAATTTCGTTTTCTACGATATTTATGAAAAAATTGTTCATATATAACTTTATTAGAAACCTGTGTACCAAATTACATGTAAATTTATTTGGGAAATGACTAATTATTTAAAATAATAAAAATTTCATATCGATATATATATCGAATAAGACAGAATTCGAGTTATACTGAATAAAATACTAGACGGAAAATAAAGGGAATGAAAAAAATGTTCGAGTAAAATTGGATGTCGAGTTATACATAATCCACTGTATTTACATATTATAGGTACTAGCATCAGAATAGTATTATAATATACGATAAAATATACGATTGTAGACGCAGACCAATTTGATACACATAATTTAATATTGATTTAAATAAAATATATACAATATTTAATTTAAATTCCATCAGAAAATAACAAATAAAATAATATTTCTTTTCATTGAACGAAATTGAATTTTAAATATAAGATGATTCCATTTCAATAGTAAAAATTAATATAAAATTTTACATTGAATATAAAAATAAACACTAAATACTAAATATAAATAACCAAATAATTTATAAGCTTGTCTGGTCTGTGTCACACCGTTATCACACTAAGAATTTCGTAAAATATCAATTTACACACCAATTATATTATATTTTATTATTATATATTATTATTTATTCAATATAAATCAACCGGTTCAATAATAATAATATGACCATACTTAATAAATAAGTAAATATACACTTAAACACATATATATATCTGCTGTTGATTGTGGTACGACCGCAACAATATAGTTACCACACACATTTCATTTACATCGGCATTGAGCAAGCACTGTTTTTTGCACATATAAAAATTTATATCACTAAAAGAAAAAAATTGGAAACGTTCACCTGGACCAAATTTTCCGGAAAATCAAATTTTATAATTATTATCATCATGTAATTTATTTTTTCAATTACTGTGACATAGTTAAATAATGGATTTCCAAATTTTGAATACAAAATAAAAAAATTTAATTTAAACCTTCAAATGGAAGTCATCTTTTACTTGAAACTATTGCCCGTAATTAAAAAAAAAAATTATGATAATCTGTAAAATTGTTGGGTCTACCCCAACTAATGTTTTAACGTGACCGTACATTGACCGTAAGTGATTGACGACTGAAATTGTTGGTTTTTTTTAGCGTCGACAAAAAAAAAATTTTAACAAACAAAATTTATATTTCTCCAATTCAATTTTAAACTCAAATGAGTATAGAGAAAATAATTTTTGGAAATTAAATTCCGAAATTTTAAGTACTTGTGAACTTGTGTCGTCAAAAAAATTTTATTTTTAACTAAAAATTTTATACTTCGTAAATGCAATGTTATATCAAATGAATAAGAAAAAAACAAATTTTTTGAAATAATATTCAAAAATCGTGTGTAGTTGTGTAATTTAGTAGTGTGTGATCAGTTAAAAAGCCGCATATTTTATTTTACGTGTACGTGTTTAGTGTATGCTGGTGAAGCATAGAAGTTATGCTTACAGTGGTCATAGGATTTGACGTCAGTTAGTGTTAATTAAAGTTTTAATGTTGCGGACAGTGTCATTTCGTAACATAATAAATATGTGAAAATTCTCGAGAATTTAGTGCTCCGAGCATAAACAAGCATAAACGAAAACATAAACATAAAATTGATATTTTAATGTTGCAGTGTCGTTCATAATAAATATGTGAATATTCTCGGAAATTCTCGAAAATTCTCGAGAATTTAGTGCTCAGAGCATAAAAAAACATAAACATAAAATTGAAATTTTAATGTTGCAGTGTCGTTCATAATAAATATGTGAATATTCTCGGAAATTCTCTAAAATTCTCAAGAATTTAGTGCTCAGAGCATAAACAAACATAAACATAAAATTGAATATAGTGTCAATCATAATAAAAATGCAACAATTCTTGAAAATTCTAGAGAATTCAGTGTCCAGAGACATAAATAAACATAAGCATAACATTTAAATTTTAATGTTACAGTGTCATTCATAATAAAATTGCAAAAATTCTCGAAAATTCTCTAGAATTCAGTGTCCAGAAACATAAACCAGAAGTTATATAATATCTCACGCAATAGTGTAAAACATTTGTTTCTAAAAAATTATGTAGGCAATTACATTTAAAATGTTTAACATATAGATTTAATGTGATCATATACGTATATATATATATAAATCAATGAATTTGAATTGAAAAAGTAATCTTATCGTATGCGCATAAATATGAATAAATAAATGACTAAAAATAAAATAAATGAAATGGATAACTTCCATTAGCATAAATATGAAATAACATAAATTTAAAATATACATAAGTATTTTACATATGTATTATATAGGTACATTATATATTTTATATCGATCATATATTATATGCAACATAGATATATTTGATTCAATTACATGACCATTATTTGATTATATTATAATCCATATATACATTTATGCTGCCACAAAGTATCCCTGCAGTAAAATTTGAAACTACTTTATTTATGTGCTGTTCGTAGACACTATTTTGATTTTATTTTTAATAGTGTAATGAATTTCATATTAAAAACACGTATTGTGATTGTCAAGTGAATAAAACGTTATTTATAAATTTGATTAAATGTAAGTAAAATGTATTAAATTATAATTTATTTTGCTAATTATTTTAATTCAGTTTATTTAAAGAAATTACCATCCGAAATATCCAACAATTTTAGTGCAGTACAAGAAGATATGCACATTGTATCTAACGAGAACTTTGTGGCGGAAGATTGTTCCAACAATATTGGAAAACGAATCGCTACCAAAAATATCTTTTGAAGAGAAATTAATCGATTGGTATATTAGGAATAAACCATCCCGTAAATGTTTTGAAGAATTGCTTTTTATTTTACGCGAGGAAAACTTAGATGTAGCACGTACAATTAAAATGGAAATGATATAATTTAAGAAAAGGTGATAGCCTATGAAGCACCAGTTGCAATAATTTATAATATTTTTTTAAATATGAGGTAAATTATTATTTTGTATTAAAAACATAATAAATATTAAATTATATTAAAATATATTGTCTACAATTTTTTTAAAATTAAATACAACCCTTTTTTTTTTTTAGAACTAGTTAAAGTACAGCTGAAAGAATACATAATCTAATTCAAAAAAAAAAATTAACCAGTTCAGTAACTAATTACAGAAGATACTAGTGCGTAAGTGTTTACATTTGAACTAGTTCAGTAATTGGTTACAAATTAACTAGTTATTCAACTAGTTTAAAAGTAATGCAGAAGAGGACAATTGTATTTTCGTAAAACATTTCCATGTTAAAAGAAACAGATCGCAACATGTAAAAGGGGTTTGACGTGGAACCAGTACTATTTACTTTGTAACTATAGTTGTACTACTAGTAGTATAACTAGTTCTCTTTCCTGCAAGGATGTTATAACACAATACAAAATTATAGATATATGAAAAGGAAAAATAGTAAAATATATTACCCATTACATTACACAGCAATGGATATGTAAACGTATAAAGAAAAAACCAAATTATGTATACTTAAAAGCTATACACTATAAATACACAATATATATTATCCATGCGTGTAAATATATTATATATGAACCATATAGAAATGATATGAGCATCTTGTTGATTTATGATATCAATTTATATAAAAATTTTTTTGTATTCGAACCAACAAAATCACATAATAATAATAATAATGTAACAGGACGTGTAAAAACAATGATCGTTTTATTTTTTTTTTTTATTAAATTTTATATAAAGCGCAAACTCGTATCATTTACGTAAAATCCTTTATCATAACGTAAACAACATACATAAAAAAAAATAAAAAAACCCCTATCACATAAACGTAATTATTTATTTTGCTTGTAAAACTATTTTAATACATACGCTTGTATTTAAATGCTGTACGATAATTATTTTTCTACTTTAGTGAAATTTTCAGGAATATTGTACGTATTATAAATATAATATGAAAGCATTGATTTATTTTAGTAATGAAATACGATGAAATAACTAAATAACCGTGTAGATTTCTAAAATCAATTATGGAAAAATCTCTCCATGACATATCGCATTTACTGAATGTACTTAATAAAAAAATATGTCATCTTCTAGAATATTTTTCCTGCCATTTTTCTGTTTATACTTTAAAAAAATATGTTCATATAATCACATAATAATTTCATAAGATTGGGTTATGAAATCATCCATTAGAGAATTATCTTTATAATGGCTTAGAAATATACTGGATACCTTAATAACGTTAAATTATTTAATTTACTGTTTATAATTTCAAATTTGATATGAAACTTAAAAAAAATGTATAATAACGAATACTTTAAAATATAAATAGAGTAGCTATTATTATCTCGTTCACCTCTCGTCATATACAAAACGATCGTCATATATAATTTACTAATTAATATTATGTGAAGTTCTTATCATATAGGTGGATATGCGGATAACCATTCGGCACATTATATATTTTAATTTAAATTCTAAATATGCGCTGGTTTATACATTAAAATAATATACAGTTCTTTCCAAAGATGTTTATTCTATATATTGCTTTAGAATTTATATAAATACGAGTACATTATATATTCTTTTCTTATATATTGTATATACCCTGTTATTTTAACATTATTTTTCTATTATTTCATTTTCTTTCTTTTTATTTATTTATTTTTTTTATTTTATTTTTTTTTTTTATGTAGAAGATAATAATAATAATAAGAATATTTTCTTTATAAATAAATTCATAAATATATAATATATTCGCAGTATATACCTTTCTCTATAGAGGTTTTATATATTTATTATATTTATATAATATACGTGTATACGTACATTTATGTACTTAAGTCATAAAATATTTATATCATAAAATTATTTATATGTTGAATTTGAATTTATTTATTCTATACAAGTGGCGGTGTACAAGATAGGTTTTATTTTATTTTTTTATTATTTTAGAAATACGTACATATAAAATCAGTGTTATTATTATATTTTTATTAAATAAATGATGAGGTGAATAAAAATATATATTAAAATCAAAAATAATCATATGATTAAATAATTAAAAATTGCGTATAAGGTCTTATCTGTGTGTTTCACCTATTTGTCTGTAATCACAAAAATCTATATACCATATATTAAATTTGTACAAAATTAATGTTAATACAATGAATTATAAAACCATTATTTTCGGTTTCAACAGCGCTTAGTTAATATGGTATAATATAGCTTACTTTTTGATAATCAACTTTAGATCAACTTAAAATTAAGTCAACCTTATATGTACATATTTTAGGATTTAAAAGATGCGAGCATATTACCAAAATGCTTTCTATATTTTAATTTAAAAGCTTTATATTTTAATTCTATGTGTATTACATATGGAAAAATTTAATTGTTGTATATTTGCAAGAAAGAAAACATTATGGACCGATTTAAAATGTTGATATTATCATGTGAATATATATGGCAAAGAGGTACTGCAAATTATTTACAACACACAAAGGTATATATACGAAACGTGTACTGTGCCATATTGATGGAGTTTTATCGTTGGTTCTAAATACACTTAAAAATTAATACATAGAATTCGAAAATAATGTTAATTAGAGTTCCGCCAATATTATTAAATAAATCTAATCCTATAGATCGCGCAATAGCAAAATCTACGCAGCAATGGAATTTTGAAAAGAGAATAAAATCCAAAACTGAAAATTCACGAAAATCACCTGCACGTACTTATACAGAGCAATGGTGTTCGTGGATGGAAATGTAGATTATTTCTGTTTTATGCACATGAGAATTTACGGGTTTTTTAAACAAGAAAACTATTAATGTTTTAAATCGGTTTCTATTTAAAATAAATGCATGTTCACATAAATTGAATAAAACATTCTCGTAATTTAAGAATCAATCAAATAAATTAAAAGGATAACTAAAAGTAGATATAGATTTAAAACGGAAAAAAAGGATATAATAAAAACGGAGTGTATATAATTGATATGAGATTAATGTAAATCTGAATTATTTATATCACACTTAAAAGGAATTCCATTTGATTTTTATAAATATGGGTTTGTTATTTATTTTTGTTAAGTATGCGGCATTTTAATAATCCCTTTAAATTTAAGGGATACGATATGATTTTTTTTTTATATATATAGATAGATTTGATTTTAAAATCGTTATTTTGAAATTATAAAAGCCAATTCATATCGTATAGTTTAAAAACGATTTTATTTTTCTACGTTATATTTTTGCTGTTTCGCTATGTCATAGTTTTGATTGTTTGAATTGAATTTCTACTTATTATAATATTAATATGTTAAAGGTAATATCTGTGTGCAAACAGAGCAGGCTTTATTAGAACATATATAAAATTCCTTAATTCATATAAATTGCGTTTTTCTAAAATAACCAAACCCGCTGTAATACAGAAATTGTTCTGCTGTAACAGATAAAAATATATACGTTTGTTAAATTATTATTTGTCGACCACTGTTCTTTTTAACAACAACAAAAAAATCATCTAATAATATATTTCATAATTATTTTATGTAATCTCACCACAAAGGAATTTTATAATATATACTTTATTTTTATTCTCTATATATATATATATATATTCTATATAGATTTATTCTTATTCTTATGGTTATTATTATTATTATTATTATTATTATTATTAATGTTGATGTTGTTATATATATTTTATATAGGTACAATATATTTTAAAAATAAATCCATATACTCGTATATATTTTCTACCATTTTAAATGATCTCTGTATACATATACAAATATGTTTAAGAGCCTAAGATATTATTATATGTGATATATACTATATATTTATTATATAGAAACGAAGCGACACGGGTACGGGATTATATATGGATATGGATAATTCAAGTTATTCGATAAATATTAGATATATAGAGAAATATTTTTCGAAATGAACCTAACGGTTAACTAAATTATATAGAACAATTTATTTATATATATATAAAATAGTTTAGTTTAGTTTAGTTTAGTTTAGTTTAGTTTTTTTATTTACACATAATATGCATATATACAATTATATAATAGATGAAGAGCGTATATATTGTACGTATATACATATGTTAATTTATTATTATAAAAATATATGTAATTATGTGCAAGTTACAATTATGTTGTATATATGATATATAAGTTATACAGTTGTATTATACATAGTTACATTTCTTTTACATATTATATAGTAGGCGGAAGCGATATAGAACCGACTATTTTCAAATATAAATTATATCATGGTAATATAGTGAAGTAAAAAAGAAGAAATATGAAGGAAGTTTTGATTTTAGATGTTCATAATGTACAAGCTGCTAAACGACTATATGTTTCTTCATATGTGTATCAATTTAACGTAACGTTTTTTTTTGTATATATATATGGCAAATCACAACATGATTAAATAATTTAACAAATTCATTAATTATTATCATATATAAATAGCAACTATATACAATTTATATGTTCTCAAAATAAGTACCTGTTTAAATGTTTATAACAAACAAAATATGTATATGTTAAAATTTATACATTGTAAGTAATATACAGTTTCCTTGAGAAATCATCTTTAATTTTTAAATGTAATAAAATACATATATATATAATGTATATATATACAAAATACAATGTAGAGTACACGTTTTCTGACATAAAATGTATGAATATTTTATATACAATATAAGAGTAAATATATACAAAAATATACACAAAGTAAATAAAACAAAGTTATAGAAAAATGTTGTAGCTTACATTAATCAAAATACTAAACTTTTTGTATGGTCTTTTGCTATTGTAAAGTTACAATGTATGTAGTATATATATAGAAACAATGTATTTATTATTACATTATATATATATTGTAATAATATAAAATTTTTTAAATAATATTATACATAAACTATTTTTCCAATTATATTGTTCTCAAACTCTAGAATAATAATAATAATAATAAAAATAATAATAATAATAATAATAATAATAATAATAATAATAATCACAATATATAAAAAAACTAACCTCATAAATTTTCATTTCATTATTATCTTTCCACAATATCATTTGTATGTTTATTTTTAAATACATTTTTAGTTATATAGTTTGTTGGGGTGTTGTTGTTGCTGTTAACTTTTTTTTTCGCTCCTCTTTACACGATAGAATTGAATTAAATTGTGTGTTTTTATTAATCGATTTTATCGTTTCGTATACATAGTGTGCGAGATGGAAGTGCTTTCAATTTCCTTTACAGTATATGATGAGTTTATACATTTATTCTATTATATACATCATATACATATGAGAAGACTAAAAGTTGTTAAAACTTTTTAGCAAACGAAAAGTTGTGATCCTTACAACACCAATTGATTTAAGGATAATTTGAAAATTGGGTGGAATCTCGCTACTCCCGCATGCAAAATTCAAACAAAATTCACATGTTTAATATAATAATTAAATTCAAAATTTCGCATTAAAATTAGATGGATGCAATGAATCTACGCAGCAGTAAATCTATTGTGGGCATATATTTTTATTGTGATTAAACTTTCAGAGTGTTGCGCGTCTATATTTATGTATATGCATGTGAGATAAATAACTTTTCTGACTATGTATTACAAAATAATATATATAGTTCAGTGTAGTGTAAATATAAAAAGGGATATTTATATATATATATATATTGTACATAGACATATTTTAATCCAATTTATTTATGTTAGAGTCCGTCCGTCCGACGAGATTATTGTTCATATATATATAAATTTATTTTTTTTAATATGCACATTTTATAAACCTTCTAAATTGCTGTACAGCAGCAACATTGTTGTTGTTTAATAAAACATTAATTTTACATAATCACATTATTTATATTTATTTATCGTTTGGTATTTTTTAATTTTTTCTTATACGCAATATATATATGAACTGCCTATATTATATTTTGTGATAATGGTGCACGCCGGTCATTATCATTATTAATTATTTATTATTATTATTATTGTTATTATTAAACATTATTAGTATGTATTATAATATATGTTTATGTATTTTTTGCAATATTAATATAAAATATACATTTTTTGCTATAGATATATATATGGTATATATAATAGCATTTTTATATGTGTGTGTGTGTGTTAAGAAAATTTAAAATCTGTTTTACAAAAATTTATGTATAAATTGAAATTATAAAATAAATATTTTTATATATATTTACTCGTAAATTATATAGCTAGTAATTTTAAATATATATTTAGTTACAATTCATATACATAAATTCCCTATGGACTGCGATTTTAAGTGTGATACATTTTTTCAAAATGCTTAAAAAAATTTGAAAAATCAAACGATTACAAATTGTTAAAAAAATCAAAATAGTTACAAAAATTGAACAATATTATATGGATGTTATAGATCAGTGTTTTTATTTAATTGACAATTTGAGAAAAATATAAGTCAAGCATCATCTATTAGCAAAACTGTTCATATTAAAACAGGATAATAGTATATATACTATTCCTTTTCATCTATAACTGACTGCTGTGACGATTTCTAGCAAACGGACAAAAAGGACCAATCAATTTGTAGACAATTGATATGTTCCACATGCCTATACGCAAAATTTTTGAAATAATATCATGCCGCAAAAAAATTGACATGCATATATAGGTAAAAAAAAAAAAAGTTATTTAATAAATTGATGTTTAAATTGACAAAAAAAAATATGTGCTTAAACCAATTGAATCTATAATAGCACAACATTCTAGTAGACATTTGCAATGCATAAACATATTGTATATATATATAATACTGGCTGGCACGGTGATGTACTTTATTTATTAGATAAAAATTAAAAAAACTAAATTTAATATATTATATAATTAATGTAAAACAATTAAAATCATATATATTTAATTATCATTGTTCTAAATCTTTATATTCGCATCAACATGTAAAAATAAATAACTTCTATCATACATATATCATATCGAATATAAGTCATATAAAGATATTTAATACTTAATTGGAATATATATTCTATACAATACGCCGTGTCTCATACCTATCTATATATATATATATATATATATTAAAATTGTTGGCCAAAAAGTTAATAAGTAAATTATGTGTAGGCGTTATAGATTTATTATAAACATATATATATATATATATGCAAAACGCACATATGTGGTTTTATTACACAACATATTGTTATATATATTCTGTGTAAATATGTAAATATATACCATATATATAATATATATAATATAATATTACGAGTAAATATATAAGAAAAATATAAAATTATCTGACAAACATCTTAAATAAAAAAAGTTTTCGTCTTGTATGATTATCAATTTATATTTTATGTACGAGAGTGTATATAATATATATAAAGTTGTTTAAAAAAAACATGAAATTAAGAATTCATTATAATTTATATAGAAGTTTTATTATGTATAATAATTTATAAATTTAATAAATATAAGAATGTTCTTCTTGTCTTGTATATAACGTCATAACATTAAATATTAATAATTAAGTATGGAAAAGTTCAAAGTATTTGTTTTTATATTATTCTATATAACTTGTTTTGAATGTTAAATAAACATATATATTATATAATTCATTTATTCTGTTTATAATCGCATCTTAAGTAAATTATGAATAACATATTTGAATATATACATATATTCTTGTTCTTATCATATTACACCAATAAATTAACTCAAACGTATTTATAATAATAGTATAGAGGTGTATACATAAAAATAAAAATTTATGAAATGGAAAAATAAAAGTTAATAATAATAAAATAAAATAAAATAACGTGAGTGAAGAAATGAAAAAGTTTTTTTAAGTTAAAATGGTTATTTTCTTATTTAGCATTATGTGCAGTATTTATACCATATTTATACCATATACCATATTTAGTATATAAATTTTATATATATTATTTTAATTAATCATGTGAAATCTAAACAAAGTGTCTAGACTTTTAATATAAAAAAATATAGCAACGAATTCTTAAAAATTTAATAAAATTCAAATATACTCACAAATTATCGGAAACATATACATATTTTCTTTTATAATGAATTATTGTAAATTTATTAATGGATAAAATTATGCAATAAATATAATTGATCTTATATATAAGAAAAAATTTTATACCAACACCGATCCCAGAAGAAATATATAATTTAAATGATTGTTTTATATATGTGTTATTTTATATGTTATTATTAAATAATTTATAAATATTTACCAAATTTGTTTGTATTGTATATATTGATTTATTTTATTGATCATTTTTTAAACACTTACCTAGAACGAAAAAAATAATAAAAAAAAATTAAAATTAAAATAGAAATAAAATAAGTATTTACTATATAATAAACAAAAACAAAACATATAAATTGAAAATGCAAATTATTCTTTGGATTATTATAAAAAATATATTAATTTAGAAATAAGCTTTATATAATATTGTTTTGTCATGCACATTACATATACATACACATAGCAATTATAGTATATATTTATAGTAATTCATAATCATATAATCGTAATAATGTAAAATATAGAACTATAAAAAATTTAAATAGTGGTTTTGTAAAGGTATAATTAATATTGTATTGTAAATTGGGTATAGGAAATCACTACACGCTTCACTTCAATTCACATATATATGATTTTTTTTTTAAATGTTCTTATATCATTTGAT
Source organism: Bibio marci (assembly GCA_910594885.2). Taxonomy (NCBI): domain Eukaryota; kingdom Metazoa; phylum Arthropoda; class Insecta; order Diptera; family Bibionidae; genus Bibio; species Bibio marci. The sequence continues at coordinate 20,811,570 of OU343118.1, read as the reverse complement.
TTATAAACAATAGGTTTTGCGTATAGTAAAACAAATTTTTAGAACAACCTCTGATATAAAAATAATTTTATATTTTTAATATATATATTCATAATACAATATTTAGTGGTAACAATATTCAACATATACCTCAAAACTGTAAGTTTTTAAATCATTCATTAATATTTTTGTTAAAAAATTATTGTTATTTATGTATCTGTTAACATTATATGTTTAATATAACTCGTATATTCTATGTAGTTATAAATAAATGTATTTCGTAAAATATTTTACACTAAATAAGATGAAATAACAAAGAGTTTATGGTAAAAATGTTTTGTTTATAGGTATATTGTTCCATAATCAATATATATTTGTTAATGTAGCCGGGGATCTCATGCTGTATAAGAACAAATGTTACACAATTTTTATAGTAAACTTTTACGAAAATACGTGTAACTTAATTATAACATTTGGTCAATGTGGTGTCGTAATCAAATTCATGACAAACTTTAATGTATATTATATTTTATATAATTCTCTAATAATAATAGTAATAATAATACAATAATAATAATAAGAATGATTAAATAATAAAATGATAGATATATGTAATATGTGCGGTTACATAACTATATATGTTACAAAATATATATATTGTAAATTCAAAAGAAACTGAGTTTTTTTTTAATGTTTCACACATATTGCCATCTTTTTACTCAACAAATAAATAAAAGATTCAATGAAAAATGATAAAACGATCTTTTTCAATTCTTTTCTATCTTTTGTTTTTGGTATCTTTTTTTTCGTGTATTTTCCCACAAAAATCATTTAATCACAATGTATTATCTCCATATATTTTATATATTGTATATTTATCCCAACCAACAAATTAGGTAAATCGTATATGGACGACTTTACACCTGTGCACATATACATACGTTATTTACATATGTTAACAAATATTTAAATAGAAAATAAATAGGTAAATATTTATATAAAAAAAATTATTATTAAAGCAAGACCTGGGTGTAAGAAAAATATAAAACGAAACATTTTCCAACATACGCACGCAATCTATATATTTTTTATCTAAAGATAAATTTAACTTTAAGAAATCGTTAGATAAAATTTTCTAATTTAAAATTTATTTAGCGGTAAATTTACTATAAAAATATAATGTAATGTAATTTTTTTCACCCCCAAAACTTGACCAATTCTAAAAATATTCGTCTACTCTAGAGACTCAAGTTTATAGATAAAATTAAAGTAAAATATATACGAAAATTTGTTTCTTCCTTAGGGAAGGTAATCTGACTTTATCCGTATGTTGCTTGGGATATTATAATGTTGTTGTATACAAATAAAGAAAATAATAATAATAATAATAATGGGTATACATATAATAATAAAGTTTTTATCAATTATTCTCATCAAAACGTATATTTTTTTGTATAAAAAAAAAAAAAACGTTTCAATTACAAAAATACAAATTTACTTTCATTCATTCGCGCACATGAAAATATATAATAAATAAATAAATTTTCTGATTAAATTGAATTCTGTAATTTTTTACACATTTTATAATAATAAAAAAAACGAAATTTAATAAAATTTAAAATTTTATACATTTTTAGGTGTGCGCGCGTTGGTGATTTGCAAATTTATAATAATTCAAAAGAAAATTTTAGATTACGGATTACGCTGTAATATTTTAATTATAATTATACACTGCATTTATAATTTAAATTAAATTAGAAAAATTGTTTAATGAAATATAAAATGCTGCTTTTTATTTCATCTTATAATTGTTTAAATTTTAATTATATATTTATGTGTTTTCCATATCCATATAGAAATATTGAGTCATCTAATATAAATAATAATATTTCTAAAATTAAAATATCCATACATTAAATATATACTTTCACTCCTACAAATTTGCTACACTTTTCATATTTCTCATCTGTTACAAAAACTTCATTTCTCTTTTTTTAAGATTAATTTTTTTTTGTTTTTAATTTAGTGATATTTCAAATTTTACAAATATTCACCATACAATATATATGTGAGACAGCAGTAATATGACGCATAAATAAATTCTATTAATTGTTTTCATTTCATTCATCTTAATATATATTTATAATATTCGTTTTTGTTTGTAATTATTTAAAAAACAATACAAATAGTATTATAAATATAAATAACCTCGTTTTAAAACACCATTTTTTCGTACAATTACCTGTAACGTATTATGTATTAAGTTAATGAAAAAAAAATTTTTTTTTAATTAATCTATTAATGAAATCTACTAATTTACTATATACGAGTATTATATACACCAATTTATTAATTTATAATATATTTATAATAATATTTATATATAAATGACAACAATAATAATATAGTACAATATATATAGACCAACTAAATTATTTTTATAATAATATATAATAATAATAATAATAATGTGTAAGTAAATGTAATGTTATAAATATAATTGAAACAAAAATAAGATAAAAAATCAAAACGAAAACAAAAAAAAGCGCACACTTAAAATTGAAATTGTAACAAAATCAACCTTCATGGAAATCATACAAAATTATTATGTAGGTGTTTTTTGATTACATTATATATTTATATTGTATCTAATAGAGAGTAAATATTGTATATATGGTGTCATTATTTAAATTAAACTACTCTACTACTAAATGTATAGTGTGTGTATCTAATGAAATTCATCGTAAATTATGTAATAATCCATATGAAAAATAAAGTTAATTATATGTATTTGTTTATAAATGCATATAAATAATACGCACATAATTTATATGTATAGCTTATATTATTTATATATATTTCGTTGAATAGCATAAACATAAGTCTTAATATTGAAATGAAAAACTAATAATTACGCCCAATTGTTTAAGTTGGTATATAAATTATATTTATATAGGGTAGACCCGTCCGACCTGGTGAATTGTTTTATATTTGGGGTCATAACCGTATGTTAAACAATTTTTAAAATCTATAAAGTTTATTTGAAAGGTGTGTGTGATCAATAAACTTATTATTATTATTATTATCGTCAATCGAAAATAACATATTATAGAATTCAATTATGATTTACTTTGTAAATATTCGATTGAAATAAAAGAATTATTTTAATGGGTTCACAAAACACACTTTCGGTCATATTGATGTTTTTTCTATTGACATTTTCAGCTGAAATTTTCATAGGCTACAAATTTTTTCCATTTATTATTCAGGTAACCGATGCACCAGCAGTACTTCATTTAGATTTATAATTCAAACGAAACATATTGTTATACAGAGTGTAAACATGAGGCAATTAATAAAGGAATATTTTTATTCCTGATCACAAAACATATAACACATATAAACATAAAGTATAAATAACATTTTATTTGCGTGTGATAATCAAAAGATGACATAAATTTATTACAAGATTATTTAATGTATTGTATCCGTACAATATTTTATATTATCCAGAATATAATTGACATGTATCATGCAACACAACATATACACATATTTATATATTTATTAGTATATGTTATATATATATTGTAAACAATTTCCAAACTTTAGTTTCGATAGTTCTTGTGACCAATCAACAAAGACATTAAATTCGCATATATATAGCGACATATAAAGATATAATATTAATATAGTATAAAGAAATATATAGGAAACTTATGTTATATATAATTAATATGTGGTATTATTTCTGAATATAAAAATATAAAACTTGAACAATTTGGTAATGGTATATGGATCATCAATAAACCGCAACGTTATCTTATTCGCTTGAGCCAAATTCTTCACTTTCATATAGAGGTTTTATCTAGGCATTTGGATTCGACAATTGTGTAGTTATGTGCCATTTTTTATTGCTTGTTTTTCTAGTACGCACCAACACCATCACCTGTTGTTACCATATATACTTTATATAATTCAGATGTTGTCACTGGTATGTGATCTCATTGTCCAAATCACGAAATAATACCTTGAGAACACGTCTACTGTGTGTAATACAATACTTATTTGATTTAAAAAATAATTTAAAATGAAAAAATAAATAAAATATATATATGTATTGCATAATATTTGAAGTTATAGAATATAAAAAAAAATATGAAATTGAGATTCAATCAAATAAATAACCAAAAATGTTATCATATCAAAATTAAAATTAAATTTAATTTTTGAGATAAATAAAGAAATATACAAAATACAAAATAAAATTCTATTATATCTACTACATATGAAACAATGTTTAAATCAAATAAATAAATACAAAAATATACGTATTGTACAATATATAAATAAACAAGATATTAAATTACATATCTAATATAAATGTTTATTATATAAATAAATATATAAATGTTATTATTCGGTTTACGAGGTTTGATCAAAAAATTCGTTAAATTTATTATCTAATTATTGTATACAATTCGCAGCTTTCTTAACAGACACATGTACATAGTTTAGTTATGTATGTTAAGTAAAAAGTATTTCCACTTAAGAATATAGACGTTAAATGTTTGTTTTATGGATATAAATGAAAATGTCGCAAAACCATTTTGTCCAGCAATCATATGTTTATGTGTTGCATCATCTATATACATATATAAATATACACATACCATATTTATATTGTTAGTATATAAATATGCTTGATCTTCTTCCACAAAAAAAAACACATTTGATGGAATTCCACAATAAATAATTTCTAAACACATAATATGAAAATATTTTATTATAATTAATTGATTGCCAAATAAATGTCCAAATTAATAATCGTAATCGTATGACTATAAATATAGAAATTTTCATATATTTTTTGATCAAACCGCTTAACATTAACAGTATTGATATATGGCAGCAGTTATAAATACGTATATATGCACAATATATTGAAAATATTTCGTAACATATCAAATTTTCTTAAAATTCACCGATTTATATAATACATATATAAAATAAACATTGTTTTATTAGAATTTTAATAAACTGTGCGCGCAATATTTATAATATTGATTGAAATATATTGCTTGAACAAATAAATAGTTCAACTCCATATATGTACAATAAATATATATATAATACATATTTCATTATACAATATTATATGTATTATATTAAATAAATAGTATAGGAACTATGTGTTTCTTGAATATATTTTATTATACACACCAAAGTATTATTATATAATAAATAGATATAATTATAAAAAATCACAGTGTAAAAGTACATGTTAAACATCTGGTTCCACATTTATTATATTATATAGAATTACAATAAAATATTATTAATTATTATTATTGTAATTTTTTTTAATACAAACCAACAAAATGTTATTATATGGAAATATTTTTAATATTTATTTATTTATAATTACATATTCAATAAATTTAAATTAAAAATTTGTGCGTACAATGTGAAAAAAGTAGACCAAACCAAATGTTTTATGTCATTAAATTATAATTACATTACGTTGTAATTATTTTTTGTAAGAATTTAAAATGCCATAATTTTTTTCTGCATATTTATATTTAATGAATATTATTATATGGATATTATTGTAAATCATAATATATCAATTTATCAATTTAAGGTAAATAAACATAATTTTGTCGGACATAAATGAAACTTAATTATATATATATAGATACCAATGTGGTTAGGTTATGTCATATATAATATAACCTTTTATTCATTTCACATTCGACAAAAAAATGAACTGAAATGATTTTTATCAATATTAAATGAAAATTTTTTGTGTAAATGTATAAGGTTTTTTTTTTTGTAACATATAAATATGCGATATATTTCATTAACTAACATATATGACAATATCTTTTATACATATATATTCATTCAGAAGGGTATCAAAATAATATTATATATTTTTATTTCATATATCTTTTATATATGGTATGTTACATACGTGTTTGTGTGTGTAGAATGTAGTATGAAAAACGAAAAGTAATCAGTCATGTAGTAGTTTATTTTTTTGAGGCAAAAATTACAATAATAAACATTTCATGCGGTTTATATACATGTCTTTTTAAATACACATATAAAAAGTGTCCAAATTATATGTTTATATAATATTACTCAACTGTGGTGGAATAATTTATCGCATATATACTGTAGATATCAGACAGAAGAAAATTATTTGTTAATGATAATATAATATATAACTTTAGTATAAATTTACTTAAATCTTTTTGTAGACAATTTACAAATGTTCTTGTCACCATAGAATATCGATAATGATAAAATCATTACTATTGAAATATATCTGAATCATATATAGGAATATAGCATCCAATATTGTATGTATGTGCTATATATTTAAAATATGTGAGATATTATATTGGTAAAAATTTAAAGCGTATATATATATATAAAGACCGAAAAATTAACCATATACAACTATTATAAAATTGAATGTTTAATGATAAATCATATGGTTACAATGCAGTATATATTAGGTACATAAACGCATAGAGAAAGTTATGGAAATTTTAAATATAGTAGCTATAAATATATATATATGAAATGTCCATATTTAGTTAAAATGATTATAAAAGATAATCATCATAAATAATATTAAATAATAAAGGTATACAACACATATATTTTATGTATTACATACAATCCAATTTTTGTGTTTTTTCCGAATATACATCGAAATTTATATAACCGTATTACAACAATTTAATATTATTTTAAATGTTGATAATAATATAAAATACATTATTATAATGCTATATATTTATTGTATATAAATTTTATAGTGAGAAACATGTGCAAACAATTAATTTAAATTTTTATTTATTTGCTATGGTCATGTATAGGTAATATTTTTAATATTAAATTAAATTTATTATATACAATATAAAGTTAATTTTTTTTATATTATATGGTATGAACAGTGATGTAACAAGAAGGTAAATAATGGATGCGAGCCCTCATTTACTTTTTCTTTTTAAATGGACAGTGAAATTATATGTTGACGAATATGTTATTTCAAAAAATATTCCTCAAAGATCGCACCCATCAATATACCCCTATTTTTATCCCCCACACACACACACACATTTCTGTATACTCGCAAACACACATTTTAAAATACTTCCCAATAGATTTTATATTCATAATTTGTGTTAAATAATAATTTACCAAACTATAAATATTATTTTTTTCCATGTATACAATATATGTTAGCATGTAACATAATTTACCAATATAATGTAATTTATAATATATATATTGTACCAATATATTAAATATGTTATTATTATATAAAATGAAATGAAATGGTGTGAAATTTTAAACCAAATATAGAAATTAATTTATTACAATATATTATATTATATAAATATATATGGGTATTATTATGTATAATTTGAATCAATATATATATATATATATATATACATGAATGTACATGCATAATATGTATACTCGTATATGACAACATTCTTGTGTCCGGCTGTCAACTAATATATTTTATAAATTAGAAATATTTCCAACAAAGTTATATGTATTTGGTATTTCTATATCATATATATTTCTATACAATATACAATATATATATATATATATAGCTATATTTAGTGAGACGCGACATTGCACACATTATTATATGTTAGTTTTAAGTATATTATTTTTAAAGTTATAAATAAATAATTACTTTATATATAACACAATTAACATATATAATATGTATTATTATATATATTAATTATAATTAAATCAAATTGTTTATAAAATATAACATATAGAATTTTTAAATAATAATTGATTTATTAACCTCTGCTATTTATGTATACACATATTTTATACAATAATAATATAGAATCAACAAATAATTTAATCATTTTGTAAATTGTTTTTATATATTATATATATAGTGTGATATTAGTATATGTAACAATAACAAACGAGTAGATCACAAGACAATAACCTATTGTTATTATTATTATTATTATTACTATTATTATTATTAATAAAAATATAGTAATTGCTTGTAACATTATTAATTAAATTAAATGTCTAGATTAATTAATTAATCTATCTATCTATAGCTCTATATATAGTATATAATTGACAAATTACAAAATACAAATATATTTATAAATAAATAAATAAATAAATATTTTTATTATAATATGAACGATAAAAAGAAATCGTTATAGAATTTTTATGATTCATATTTAAATTGATAAATTGAATTAACCATCAAAATATTAAGGAATTTTAAATTTTTTGATATTCATATGTGTGTGTGTTGGCACAAAAATTCAATCAATTTTCAAAATAATTTATCATACAAGTACGATATGATATTCTATACACACAAAAAATAATCTGTTAATAGTTTTTATTGTGTTTAAATTTGTATATAAATTCGCGACGCATGGATTAACGATAAAATTTCTATATAATAATATCAATGATAACATCAATCTATTTATTATAAATATATATATAATATTTTATATTTGTCTATTTAATAACAAAATGATTAATCGATTATAGAGAGGTTCGTTATTCATCAACATTCTTTCAATCGTCTACATATACATTCGAAAAGAAATAAATTGAGTAATATCAGTAAATAATTATCAGAATTTATTATTATAATAATAATAATAATAATAATAATAATAATAATAATAATAAATTTTGTTAATTATTTTATAAAATCACTGAAATTTATAAACGCTTTTTTTCCCAATGACATAAATATGAAACGTTTATATCTTTATTGATATATTTCAATTAATGAAAAAAAAAAATATAAATAATTAATTTTAACAGCATTTTAATATGGGAAAATCCAACAGAAATAAAATTATCAATAATTTTTATTTGTACATACAAAAAAATTTAACAATTTTTATAGAAAATCAATTAAAGAAATAAATTTACTATTTAATAATATAATTTCAACATATATTATTTATTTGATATAAACCTTATGTGAACAGCACAAGGGTCTGACCAGACCACCAATTTGAACTCTAAACACAATTATTTATATAAAATTGGATTTGTATCAGATATGTCTATAAATATTCTTTAAAATATTATTTATTTTAATAAAAGGAAATATCTAATATTTGAAATATTATTATTAGTATTAGATGACACCATGTTTCAGCCATAGGCAACTGTGTATATTTACTATATGGAATTCGTATTAATTGTTGTTACATTTTGGTGTCCCAATAATATTACATATTTTTTATAAATTCAATTGATTGTATTTTGTATAATTACATTGATGATATGATGTAATAATGTCTTCGTTGCCAAACACACACAGCAGCGCATAAAAATGTATAATCCAACTATAACTAAAATAAGTATTTAGTTGGGTGTCTATATCATTGAAATTCGCAACAGTACTCAACAGAACAGTACAATATAATATGAAATATCCAGAATCTTTTAATGATGGATTTTAATGTAAAATTCATTAAAATGACAAATAACATTATATTGTATAATTAATTTGTTTTGGAAATGATTAAGTTTTTTTTTTAAAAAAATGTTTCTGTTTATAATATTATATGTCGTTTTGTTCATTTTATATTTATTTTATCGTTATCACAAACCGTTTTGCTTAAGTTTAAATATAATAAATTTTTAATTATTAATTTTGTATACGATATATAGGTTATTTATTTTTTTTAATTATACATTTTTATTACAGGTAACGCAAAATAATAAAAGAAATAAAATATAATACGACAGAGTGAATGTTGAAATTGAAATAATAGCAAATAATAAAAATACGCTCGCAGTTAAACATTGTTTTTGTATATAAATATATTTTTAAAATCAATAAAAATTTATAATAAAAAATTTTATTTGCATTTTTTTTTTTACAGATATATACATACAGTCGTCAGAAGTACTAGCGTATATTTATTTATAAGGTAAAAATATATAGTACATATAACAAAAGTTAAGGTATTTTAATATTGATTTAGTTATATTTTGTTTATTTTTATATTATTTTTATTCATAACACAATTATCGAAAAATAAAATACTAAAATACAATGATTTTTTGTTAACATGTAAATTGGTTGGTGGTATATGGTTCTAGAAAAAATATATATACGGTATTTGTACGATAGCAATTTTTTTAGTGCTGTACTCTCTTTGCGGTATAGGTAAAATTTTTCAAAAAAAAAATAATAAATGTTAACAGAGTATAATTTTGATTTTTAGAATTTATCAACCTTTTGGTAAAAAATTTACTTATATATAAATTTAGTAACTATAATATAATTTCCGTGTTACAATCATCCTAAATATTATCTATTAAACGGTTATGAAGGAGATTAAATTATTACAATAAAAAAATATAGATAATAGATAATTTAAAAATTCATCTATCAATAGTTTTACACACATATTTCTTTCGTGAAATAAGAATGGTATTTTTTAATATTATGTATTTAAATTTAAATAATTTTAACAACATCTAAAGACAAAATTGTAAAACACATGTTCTCTGTGGCGTGTGTTTGTGTATGTATGCCGGAAAAAAAAAATAAAGGTGAGAATAATATGAAACATTTCACTTTTTTTGTTTAAATGGTAATATTTTATAATAACATAAACACGATATAAAAATTTAAAAAATTCTTATAATAATATAAAATTAGTATGAACAAAACCAAGAGAAAAAAAACAAATCTATAATCTTATGGTATATAAGTATAAAATAACACTTCATAAATCATTGCTCCTTGTATAAAATTAAATGAGAAATAAAATTAAATAACTGTTTTTAATTTTACAGATATCATTAAATTAATATTTATCTATATCTATCTAACTATATATAATATAAGTAAGTATATAATACACTTAAGTTTACAACTATATAGAATACGACATGCAGACAAGAGGTATGTATACCTATAACTATATTACCATCTTTACAAATATATAATAATCTATTAAGTAAATTAATACAGAAGAGCATTGTAAATATTCGTTAGAGTTTCTTAGTGAGGTACATATAAAGTCTATATATATATATATATTGTAAAAAGCATAGAATAATGGATTTGTATATATTATATACAAACTATATACGCGCTTATATATAGTTACATTATAATAAACGGGAATTTTTTCAATTATAATTTTATATTCTTTGTATCTAATAAGATACAGACAACTGATACATTCAGAATGTTCAAAATATAGTATTTATAATAACAAAATTATAAGGTTATAACCTGGTACAAGGAAGGTGCAAGGAAATAAAATTTTGTGAAATGTGTCCATACAATTATTAGCAATGGCATGGCCTGAACGAAAATATACATATATAAAAAGCATTCCATGCCATTTATTTAAAATCATATGATTAAAAATACTTTTATACACGTATATAAATTATAATTCACCTTAATTAATATTAATAATATGATACGTTTAAATCGCACATTATGACACACTAAATAAATGGAATTTTATTTCCAAAAAATTTTATAATATAGATTAAATCTCTTAATAAAATTTATTACTATATTACATGACGTTAAAGTTATTTACATTTTCTGAGCGCATCTTTTTATCATTTATATTATTTATAATTTTACACGAAACAAAAAATTTTTATGGACTAATAATAAAGATAACAAAAGAAATTTAATCATATTGTAAAGTTATTATTTTTTAAATTTTATAGCATTTATAGATATATAGATTTTGAGATCAAATTACTGCATGCCCATTTAATTATTTAACATTAAATTTTAAATGGAAATTTTTTAGAAGAATTTAGTTGACTGTATTTACTATTAATGTTGTGTTTAAACTATTAGAACTTTTTATATATGCATAAGAAAAAAAAAAGAAGACTTTTTAAATAGATGAAAAACATTATAAAAAGATGTTGGAGCAAAATACAAAAAAAAAAGAAACAATAACAATAACAAATAAAGAATAATTTTTCAGAAGTACGCCGTGATGATTTTTAATGCATATACCTTGAGTGTTGTATATATACATAGAGATACAATTTAACAAAAGATAACTATAATTTTTATTTACTTATAAAATGTATATAATATAATTTTTTTTCCACTTCCTATATATTTTATTTTAAGTGTGTATAATATTTGCAAATCTACAATATATTTAAATTGAAAAATAAAAAGATATTGTAACAATTTTTCTCTTATTTAATCAGATGAATATTTACATTTTGTCTGTATTATTTTTTTTCCCTCCTACAATATACCGTGTATATAATATTTTATATGAGATGAGGAGGAACAATGACAAATATTTTGTTTTACATTTTCTAATCTATTTTTATTTATTTACATTTATTATATTTTTTATTTTTTAATGAACAAAACACTGTGCTGTACTTATTTCATGCTTAAACAACAGACAAATTGTTTAAGAATTTATTATAGCATTGGCGACACGCACCTTGCAGTCGTCGACGCCGTCAACGAAATTCCCAACTATATACACCATCATCATAGTACATATATGTATAAAGAATATATTATACTTTAATTTAATTCTATATTTTATGTATGTAAATAATAAAAGAAGAGATAACATCAAAAATTTATCACAATTGTTTATAATTTATTTATCCACAGAAATATTTATGAATGAAAATTAAATGAATGGAACGAATATTTGCGCATTTATTATAAATAAATTTTTTTTTTTTTTATTTAATTGTTTTCAGTAGACTGTTTTCATTTGCACTTTCGTTTATTATATTATTATTATAATTATTTTATTATACATATTAATATATTGTATATTATATTATTGTGTATATACGAACGAAGCAATTATTATATACAGAGCAATGAATTCATTAACAAAAACATATATATATTGTTATAATTAATGAATGAATGAAAATCTATGTATATATGGCGAGTATGCAAATTTAATATACCATATAATATATGGAAAAAAGAAAAAAAATTTGACCACAAACAGAAAAATTCTTACAAAAGAAATTTATGCGAAAACAAATAAATAAATAAATAAAATAAAATTGATATGTGCGATGATATTTTTATTGATTGAATTGTGGAATTAAAATAATAAAGTTTTTATGTACAAAAATATTTGAAACTATTTTTTCCCCATATAATATGAAATGATAATTTATTTGTAAACATATTTTAACTATATACTCTAGAGGTATTACTAATTTGATAACAAACTGATAATAAATAATAGTAAAATAATTACAAATTATGAGAACTTTGATGACTTTTAAAATAAAAATCATTCAATAACAATAATAGATCCACTTTAACACACACACACCGAATGAAAAATTTCTATATTAACTATAAATTAGTAATCATTGAAACACTTTCTTTCAATTATCAGTAAATGTTTAACTATTCTAATTTTATACTTGCATCAAAATAATAATAATTCACATAAATATGCAAAAAAAAAAAAAAAAAAACAAAATGATTGTAATTTAATTGTATATTTATTTATGCCGTATATAATAGGTGTATGCATATGAAATGTAGCCTTAACAATGTATTTATAAATAAATAATAAAATGAATAAACTTAATAATTAAAGTATTTGCCATCTTTTAGACTATAAAATGATGAATTCCGCCTATTCATCGATCCAATAATATATAATTTCTACGATGGAATTGATGTGTTGTTCGGAAAGATCGTGATCAAAATGTGTTGGGGTAGAAAAATTCAGTCAAATATTTTTGGATATGTTTTACAACATACAGCCAAGCATTGTCATAGAGCAAAATCAAAATTTTACAAGTAGTTTTTTGTCTCCCAATGTTTTGCTTTTATTTCATATACAAACGACACCCTTCTGTCTGATTAATATTTCTCAAGTCATGTAAACATCTGGAAATATTTACCTGATGTTCAATATCTATAATGGTGCTGCCAATTTTTAGAGATCCTATTATTATTTCAATTTATGTAATATAGTAGACGCCATTTCATAAGCGTACACCAATCAATATTTATACAAACACAAAAACAAATATACAATCAAGTTATGCAAAAGACATGCAACACTGGCTTTAAAATATGTGTGCATATTACAACGTATACTAATAATACACCAGAACAAAAAAAAAACAATAAAAAAATTTAATAAACAACCTTGAAATGATTGAAACCTTATCAGAAAATTATAAAAAAAAAACTTGAATTTAACCTTTTTTTTCTGTTTTATTTTTATATATAATCAGTTTAAAAGAAAATTGCATTTGGTCACGGATATATTACATTATTATAATTATAAATATAAAATATCAATATATACTAGATTGAAAAACCCTATATTAAATTTCGATCTTCTTTCATTATAATTATATACGATACGAGTATTGAATATACGAAAATACAAAATTATTTTAAATGGATTATATAACAAATAAAAAGTGATTTATTTTTAATGTTTTATTTATTTGTTATTATTTTTTTTTTTGTAATAATAATATAAACATTGTATAAAAAAACACAAAAACGATTGCATTAATGTTGCAATTGAATTTAGTGCACATATATTACTAATATATTGTATTATAAAATTATTTAATTCGATAAATATTTATGCGCATTTAGTGTACATGCATTAATTTTATCATATACATTTATTACATACACAATACACTAAACTTTGTATTTTAATTTATATATACAGGTTATGTTAAATGGTACGATCCACAATCCTCACCATTTTACTATACAATTTAAATGCTATAATAAATTTACTTTGATTTTCGGTAATAAGGTAATTAATTAAAACATTAAAGCCAAATGACAGTTGTATTTCAGAACGATATTACTATATATGGATAATAATTTGAAACCGCACATAGATAAAAACTAAATTAAAAATTGATTTGTTTCGTTTAAAACATTCTGTATAACATAAAAAAAAAAAAATGTTGGTAATGTTACAAAACCAAATCCGATCTACATTCTATATTAAATATACATAAGACACATAAAATAATAATATAATTTTAATGTCTCAATAATATTATTTATACAATAATGTTTTAAAATATTATATAATAAATTAATTAAATAATGTTTACAAAAACAAATTGATGATATCAAATGACGTGCGCCAATGGGAACTTATAAGTTGAAAAATAATTATAATTAAAATAGTATAAATGCAAAGATGAAGAAGACGACAATGTTCAACAATGTGCCGGCCATTGTTTTTATCTTTATTTTTATTTTAAGTGTCAAACAACTGTGCGATGTAATTGCTGTTTGGTATCAATACATAAAATTTGAAACAGTGCAGCTTATGTAAATTAAAATTAATGTACACCAACATAATACTTTATTTATTTGTTTCAGAAAATTTATAGCCTTTTTTTTCCCCATTTAATTTAATGTTTGGATTTATGGTGTTTAAAATGAATAAACATTTATAGTTTATGACGGAATATGGGGCAAATATATACACACAATACATATTTTATTTTATCGGAATATATTGTATGTATAGTATATTGTAATATAAGAGTTATTATATTTTCAATATATGGTATTTAAAACATATATATGTTTATATTATATACATTTATTTATGCATATATGAAAAGCAAAACTAAAAAAAAAACAATTAAAACCACTTTGTTTATGTATTATTTTTTGAGTTATGAATCAACTTATATACAATATATAATCAAAACACATATGGTATATTTTTAGTAAAGTTTCTATACACTTATACTTATATAGTGAAATCTTGAAATTAAATAAGAACGAAATAACTTTTAAAAATCCATCAAAATATATGAATTGGAAATACTTTATTATTTTAATAGAAATATTATAGAGTCCATGACTATTTTTTTCTCTATAGTAAATATACCTTTGGAAATATGGTGTTCGTGGGATGCTAAACATAAAGATTAACAATGTCTCATATGAAAATAATATGGAATTAAGGAAACTACTTTATCTATATGCCATGCAGAGTATAATTTACCAACTTGACTGTATAATGAATGTTTTCGGTAGGTAACCATATAAGCTTAACTTGATGAATAACTTGAGTACATTACAGATATTAATAAGTGTATTTAAATTGTACGATTCTATTTCGGTTATGCATTCAAATAACAATGATTAACGTTAACAACACAATAAAATCACATGATTTAAATAGAAATTTCTTATAGTATTTTTCTTCAACATTTTAATTTACAATATAATATTTATATTCACCAATACGATTTATAGTTTTTATGCGTCATAAATTCAAATAATTTCTCTTATATAGTTTTTATAAAATATACGACAGATCCTTTTTTTTTTCTAATTTGGTTTTAAAATGGTAAAATGCGGTACTATATTACTACATCAGCATCATCATACAATCTACATATTTATTTATCTATATATATATATATATATACAGAAGAATATAAAATATTTGTATTCTCAAATTTATGTTAACCTATAAATATTTTAAATATTTGAAAACATTATATATTTGTTATTTATTATACCCATTAAATACTAAATGAATACAATAATTTTACTTTTGTTATGTATTTAAAAATAAATAAGAAAAAAAAATCGACCGTATAAATTTAATAGGTCATCCTTATTGCGAAATCTATACATATCTAAAAATGATTTTTTTTTGCTTAAGTCAACAATGAAATCTATCTATACACAATAATAAATTAGACTGTCAAATATTCTATATATAAACAATATATATCGTTAATTTATATATCAAAGATATAATATAATATATTTTATTGTTAATGGGAGCGAATATACAATAGAGCGTGTGTAGGTGAATCGCGGGCGCATATATATTAATATTATAAATATCAAGAGACTAATATCACATATTATAATTATTGCAATAATTTTCATCTATCATTGTCATTTTATAACAACAGCAAAAAAAATTCAACAAATATTCTAAAAATTGTAATATCATCATCATTTTGATGTATATCATAATATAAAATTACATGTTGTAATATTTTTTTGTATATATTTTATATACAATATAATTTAGAATCAGGTTAATAATATCCAAAATTTATTATAAATATAATATATACAGGAAATTTTATTTTGCAAATATTTCATATTATAATGTTGATGACAACAACAAAAGAAAACAAAAACAAAACTAATTACGTATATAGAATAATTAACTATATTATAATAATAATAATAATAACAACACAGGTGAAAAAATTGGTAAAAATGTATATTATAATTTTTTATTATTATTGAAAATGATATTATAAAAAATAAATAACAATGCGTTATTATTATTATATTTTGTTAGATTTTATTAATCTCTGGCTAAACCTCTAAAAAGTAATAAAGTTAATTGACGGCCAAGGCAACATATATTGTATATACAATAATATATATATACTTAGCATTATTATATACAAAATACACGTATATACTTAACCCATTACAAACCCATTATAATTTTTGTGGATATGGTTTGTTTTTTTTTATTATGAAATTTATTAAATTTACAAAATTGTTCATTAGCCACACACGCATATGTTATTATCATCTATACATGGATGTGTATAACTTTTAGAAAAAAATATAGATATTTAACATGTTCATCTTAAATTTTCATTAATTGCCATTATCATTATTTTAGTTTTCCGTCCTCTAATAAACACATATACGGAATATAAATGGGTTGATTACTCAGTGCGTATATAATGAAAAACCACATCTCATATAATATATAATTCCCGGTAAAGGTTAATTCGAAAATGAACAATAAATAATAGTAATTATAAATAATGGAAATTCGTGCAATTTTGGTTTATCATAATATTGTTCTTGTTTATGATCTATCTATAAATAACTTAAAATTATAATACTTTGTTAAACAATTTATATACAAATGTTAAAATATTTTAAAATAATAATATCTAATATTATTATTATTATTATTATTATTGAATGAGATTTAATCATTTTATGATGTTTAAAAATATTGAATGTGTGGGTGGTATAGAATAACAAATGTTATATATATATATTTGAATACCGAGTACTTCAAATAAAAATTTAAATAATATATAACAATTTTATTTATTCAGGTATATCGTAAAATAATATACCAATGTAATACTATACCATAAATGTATTAAAAGTAATATATATTTTCACACTTCCTGAATAAGTTAAGTGTTTTTGCATGACAAAATAAAAACAAAAATAAACTAAAATATAAATATTAATAAAAAATTAATATTAACACTTTTGACATTTTTGCTATATGTTATTAGTTATCATCGTTCATGTTAATATTAAATTTATAATAATATAAAACTATATTGCATAATATTGTATATTAATTGATTACATCATCATTTTAACTTATGCATAATAAAGTTTTTAAGGTCTGAGGTATATAACAATTAAAATTATATTTATTTTAACGTATATGCATATAACTAAAATAATATATACAATCAATTAGCAATTAATATTCTAATATATATTGTACAATATATTGGTAAAAAATTGAATAAGAAAAAAATTATAATGGATGCATTAGATCATAGCAATATATAATTTTATATGATTATATTTATATAACAAAAATGATATACATTAAGAAATTTGTAATCGTTCAGTTTTATTAAATATTAATTATTAATTACTTCAAAATATATTCTGATATTCTCATAAGTATAAGAAATTAAAATATAGAATTATAACTAAACGCAATTCGTCAAAAATAGATTGAATTTTGTATGTAACAACTGTACACCCATAATGATTAAAGAAGTAAAAATATGTCTATATGATGCAAATTGTAGCATCTACATTTTACATTTGTCAATTAATTATTTATAAATACCCATACAAAAAATTATTATTATTTAATTATTAAAGGGACACACATTTGTTGCTCAAAAGATAGTCGAAAGAAAAATATTGTATATAGACTCCCCGATGAGTTTAACATAAAAATTAAATAACTTTTATAATTCTCATAGTCCATTCACAAATTTCATAAATATAATACCAATTATTAATCATTGTTAAAATTATTGTAAATGTGTGAAAATTTTATTAATGTTAAACTACAAGTTTTCCGAAAAATAAAAAAAATAGAAAATATCGTTTAAATAATGAAGCCTATTTAATAATATTTTATTTTCCATAATTACCAAATATTTTAATGCATTATATACATAAATAAATAAAGTTAATTTAAACTAATTTAATATTTCCTGTATAAATAATAGTGCATCGCCGTACATAACATATTTCATCTAAGTTTTTGTATATATTTAGAAATAAATTATAAGTAATAAACTACAAAGAAAAAAAAAAAAAAGGTGAACGTCCATAAATTTCTCTTTTATTTAAATGCTGCGACTAATAAATCTTACAACACACTATATACACAATATATTATTATAACTTATATGCGTATATTTTGAGAACATTTTACAATTGTTTATTATCATCACTCTACTGCAGCACCCATTATTAATAAAAAAAAAACATATAAAAACATATAACACAATAAATCATTTTAAATATTTTTGTACACAAACGATAAGAGTAAATGTGTGTGTTTGGAATGGCCAAAGATTATATTATATTTCTCAAATTATTTAAAACAATTTATTTCTATTTATTTAGTTAAAGTCAAATTAATTTTCATCAATAATAACCGCGACGTTGTTATATTTTTTATTACCTATCATCGCAGCTATATGCATCCGCATCTGCAGAAATATTATAATATTATATGTAAAAATATCATAATATTATTTTAATTGCTTTATATATTAATAAAGACTCACCTTCACGCGATAATTGAATGTTATATAGCTATTGAATATATATACAATATAAAAATATTGTAATTTGATATAAGAATATAAATATATTATATCTATTTTATTTTTCAATAGATTGCAAAGAACGTAATTTATTATAATCGGCATTGTTTCAGAATATCATCAACTATAACTTTAAAAATGAGTAAATATTCCTGTATCGGTTATATACCATACATTGAAATCACATATTATAATAATATAACATTTTTATAAAATATATGATATGATAATAAATAATAATGTATTTTCTGCGTTGTATATATTTCAAATTGAAATTCACAGTGAATAGTTTTTTTTGTAGAGGAAAAACAATGTACATATTTTATAGTTTAGTAATAAAATTAAATATATGCACATATAAGACGCAAAATACCATCATATCTAATAACAATTAGAAACGACAACGTAATCATTCCGGCAATATTAATTACATATGGATTTTTTCATTTATTATTCAATATAGTATCTTATATGACAAAAAAAACTCATAATAATAACATCCTTCGAAGAAAAAAAAAATTATATATAAATTGACTTATAAATAACATTCTATTGTATATGAAAGAAATATTAAAAATCCATTCACGTATTTTAAATGCACACACACACATATAATAAACGTTATGTGTAGGATTAAATATGAATTGAAAAACCGCAGGTATAAATTTATGAACGTATACTGTTTATTTAGTTATTTAATGGAAATAAGAATAATTTAAATATCCTTTTATTATTGTAACACAACACAAACGAAATGTTATATTTCGTATAACAATATCAAAATTGTCGTACATAAGGAGTCAAACTATTCCTCATGCATATATAATTATAATGAGACTGTGTACGCACAAAAATAGATCGTAAATATGGTCATCGTCATCGTTTCATATTTCTTTCGAATGAATGAAGGAGCGGAGCTGTCGCGATATGATAAATTGTGATTGTTACATAACAATGATTAGTCAGTTTTTGTATCTGAAATTGAGTGACATGACAAGTAGACAACATGTGATTACAACAAAATCTATAAACTGTAACCAATTGATTTATGGAAAATCAAATTTTAATTATTTTGAAGAAATGAATCTGTGTGATTTGTTTTGTAATATACCGCCTTTAGATAATTTTCATTTGAGTTCAATATATTAGTAATCGTAAAATGTAATGTATATCAATAAAATAATACAATTGATAATCAAAATAATATTAAAAAACTGTTCATAGACGTCATATGAATATAGTGTGGAAAAAAATTGCCAATAAAGGCACCGATAATTATGACTTAAAATTCAAAGTTTCTATATATATTTAATTTAATTTGACTGTAAATGTGTGTATAAATATAAATTAATTATATAATAAATATTTAAAGAAAAAAAGCTTAAGTTAAACAACACGCATAAAATATATAGAAAATTTGATTAATTCCAAAAATAACATAACAAAAAGTTTATATTATTAAATAAATAATTTAAATTTGGAAAATTTTACGTTTAAAAGGAAATAATTAAAATCATGCAAAACATAAATTGAGATAATTTCAAAATTTTATATTGTTTAAATTAAAGTAAAAAATAAAATAAAAAGCAATTTTTTAAATCACAATTAATTTAAGATGGTAAGGAATGAACTCATGAAATCCGTGAATGTGTATAAGCCGGACTGATATTATGATGTGAATAGTGTTTTGTGCTGTTTTCATATATCCACACGATTCACAACATCTAACACAATTATGCCTTATAGGAAAAGTTGAGTCCTGTTGATACACATTCGGATTTATGCTCATTCCTCATGCAATATCAATTCTTATAAAGAAACGTACGATTTTTTGTAATTTATTTTAAATATACAACATATAATTTGAAGGGTTTTATTTTATTTATTTTTTTTTTCATTCTGCATAATAAAACAATAGAAATAGCAAAATAATTAAAACATATATAAAATATGTAAACAAAACAAGAGCATTCAACAACAGAATTTAGAAAAAGGATAAACATAGAAAAACGAAATGATATAGAAGAACATTTAAGCAAATTATAAAACACCTACCCTGAACCAAAAAGCAACCTTTTTAAAGTTGGTGCGTTTACGTATATATATATATATGCGGTGGTGGTGTGTGTGTGGTGGGCAGCCAGCCGGTGATAATAATTTTACATTGATGTTAAATTTTTACGCAATTATAAATATTTTTTAGAAAAAAATTATATTTTATTTCGCATTTGCCCGTATTTTATATTAGTATAGTAAAAAATAAAAAACCAGTAGCACAGTAGTTGTTGTATTGTATTGTTGTAGTAATAATTAATTAAATTAATGTATATATTATCATATATATCATGATTGAAGAATATTTGAAGATAGTCATGTCGTGCGTGTTGTTATATTGATTGATAAGTGGTTGTGCAAATTAGGCCATTTATAAAACGAACGAAATAATTAAGAAATATTTATTTATTGTTTGTTGTCGACACGTTGTTTATTTTGTTTGTTTATGTTTATATGCAACACACACACACACACACACAACAAATAATATGAAATAAATATATTGTTGTTAGTTGCAATTGTAGTCGTAATTATGTTGTAATTGTATGTTGAAAAAAGTACACATAAAAATATAAATAAAATAAAAACGAAAAAAATAAATAAAAATAAATTACGTTAAAAATGTGCTTTTTAAATATTTGAGTATATAGAGAGATTATGTATATAAAGTGATTATATTTTTAATGTATATAATAATTAATTAGGTGAATTAACTAAAATAAAATAATAAATATTGTGTATAATATTTAATTAAATAGTAGTAAAGAAACAACAAAAAAAACAATCAATAAAATTAACACTGAATTATTTATGAGATTCTTATTTTTCTTCTATAAAATAGAATTTATTATTTCTTTTTTTCCATTTCTTATATTGAAGTGTTTAAAAAATATATTTGTATAGACAAGCGACGACGTTTTTACCATTAAATGAATAATCACGATTATGTCATTAAATATAATAATATATATATATAAATATGTCGCGACAGAACATTATAATACGATGAATATTTTACAATATAATGTGTCAGACAAATTCTTCAAATTTATTAAGAATGTTGTAATTGTTTAAGTAAAATTCAATATGAAAAGAAAAATTTCAGTATATTATTATTATTAATTTTTTTTGCAGAAAATTCGCAATAACGACTATGAACGGATTATGTATAAACAAATACAAGAAATACATGTACTATTTCGGAATTGTAATATATTGATTGAAAAAAAAACTTCGATATTGTTGTAGTGCTTAAATGTTTTAGTGCGGGAAATTTGGAGCAAGTTTTTTTTTACAATCAAATCGAAATCCATCCCATACAGTTTGAAAGTGTTTTATAAAAACTACGTATAATACAAAATTGATATGATGAAAAAATTAAATATGCAAAAAGAATTTTTTTTTGTCATTATATTAAATGTCAGAAAACTTTTCAAACTGACAGACATTCTGCTCTGCAAAAGATTCAAATCATTAAAAATGAGAATTAGAAAAATTTCTCGTATACAAATTAGTTGATTTTAAAAAAAAATTCATAAATAATTTTATAATAAATAATAAAAAAAAAATAATTTTCAATTATTAACTTTAAAGAATAAATGAATTGGTGGATAAAATAAAATAATTACTGAATAAATAGAGTCATTTATGTGTGCGTTTTGTTAACTAGCATTATATATTCCCTTGACAAAACGACAAATGCCACGCGCTCTTATATATAAAATAAAATTTATCGGTTCGTTGCATTATTTCAATTTAAATATTTTATGTTTTATAATATATGTTAATGTTATTCTTCATACATTATTCACATATTCCTGAATACACATATTCCTGAATACACATTTATATATATATAACGATTTTGTATATAATTTCATATAATTTATTTTGTATAATTATTATGTGTGTACGGTGGTGGTGTATATATAAATATTAATATTAATATTATAATTATTAACAATATTATAACTCATCAGGGATTGAGTTAATGTGAACATACATATTTCGGAACTTTCATTTCATTAAAAAAAACCATATACCATATAATATTGTATGCGAATATAGTATATAATAATTCGGAGGTTAATTTATAGTATGTTTTTTTTTATAAAAAGTGTGTATATTATGTCAAAATGAATTGTTTTTAGTATATTCCAATGATATAAGACCATAATTCACAATGACATATACTTATATCGAATATATGTACATGTACATATAAATAATAAAAGGATAAAATTACAGAATATTTGAAAACACAAATATTTTGCCATTTATTATATATGCCCGAATTTTCTCTTGATTTTGATTTTGTGAAAATGTTACATAAACACTACCTACATATATATGTGGTATATATATTGTGTGTAGGCGTATGTATATATAATTGAAATTGTAAACTGCTGGATATATAATACATATAATTTGTTACACAACAATTTTTTCCATATCCGATTCGCCACCTTATAAATTCCGTATAAATATTTGTTAAAAAAAAAAAAAAAGTTTAGCATCATCTCAAATTTTTTTTAACTTTTTCGAACACTATTGTTATTTGTATAAATTATTTTAACAACAATTCTTCAATATATATATATAGTGTATACCTTTTTCTATGTGACAATATGTAACATTCTACATATAATTTTGATTGTATATAAATATAGTTTCTTTATTTATATACAAAAATGTTTCACATTATACATATGCAAATTAGAAATTACATATTTATAAACTCTATATCTATATATGATGTTTGTATATGATATACATATAATTATAATTATACTATTATTTCAAAATAAAATCATCTTTCACACAAAGTTATATAGTAAATTAAATATATATAAATGAGACAAGACAGATATTGCATTCATATATCATATAACATTTTATCATTATTATTATTATAATTTGATATTATTAATTTTATGTCAATTTTGTAAAAGATATATATATATATGTTAGAATATAATTAATATAAAAAATATGTTTTGTTAACATCAAATTAATTAACTGTCGTTCCTTATAATACATGGATAATATTGTTATGATACATGGATAATATTGTTCTAATTAATTATATACATATATATGCGACAAAAAATATCATATGTATAGATTTGATTATATTAGGACGTGATTTCGAGAACATATATTAAAGTGGAACTATTTTTAATACGTACATGTTTTCGATTTAATACCAAATTTGAGTATAAGTGTAAGAATTGATTTTAAGTGAAATTGTATAATGACTATCTATATATATATATATAAAATTACTATTTATATTAATATAGCATTTATACTTTATCTATATGTTGAACATAATATCAATAAATATTATATCTTTCAACGAATGTTCATTTTTTCACTTTAAAAAACATATATGCATACCATATAGATTTAAAAATAAGTTCTACTATATAAATTTTCCTTATATATACAATAATTTTTTTCTTTCATCAATATTATATAAAAAAAATGTTAAATTTAGGTGAAAGTTCAATGAATTATAATATGATAGATAAGATATATATAGATAGATGTACATTTGTTTATATTTAACCATAAATATCTACATAAATACTTTTGTATATATAGAATAGATATAGTTTATATTATTTATTATAGGATAAAATATTGAATGCATTTAAAAGTGGATTTTAAGTTATATATATATAACTTATTAATGCGGAAGTATACGATGATGACTAGCAAAAATTTATATAAGGGTGTACCTCTTATTTGATATCGAAATGAATTTTTTTTTTATATATATAGAACATTATTGAAATATATAAATCACATGTTATATTTGTTTATTCTCAATCGACTTATAAATTCTATAAAATTAATGAATTGTTATTAATAACTTATTATCATATAACAATAGGCGGGTTATAAATAAATTCTAAAATGATTACTATTTATTATAATTATTTTTTACATGTATACAAGACTGATTAATCTATATTCATACAATTATATAATTATATAGTGTATGTAGTGAAAAACTAAATCATTAATTGTATCATAAAGTGTTTACAAAGTTTGTATACACACTGATTTTCACCAACAGATAAAAATAATAATATTATAAACATTTAAATTAAAAACATAAAAAAAAAAAAAAAACATACTCTACATTTTTAAAGCGGCTGCATATAAATTATAAATTAAAATAAAATATAATATAAATATTTATTTATGTGTTTATTTGTATATAACAATTTCAGAGACCCTAAGAGTTATATAATTAGAAAAACGCGCACTTTTTAAAAGCGTAAATACATACGATAATAATATGTATGAGTGAGTATATAAGTTATTTGTATATATAAACTAATAAAGATAAAGAATTAAACATTTATATATTACGTACATTGTTTCTTATTTATTTTATGACAATAATTAAAAAATGAACACTTACGAAACCTTTTCTCATATGTTCGTTGCATTGTGTGTGTGTGTGATAATGTAATGTTTGTAAATGAATAATAATTAGTTGATTCTTACCTGAAAAAGACAAAAAAAAAAAAACAAAATAAAAATTATTAAAATTATATAAATTCATTGTATAAATTTGAAATTTAATGATTAAGCAGAATAATATTTATGCGATGAGCAGATATTCACTCCAACAGAAGATTAATTTTTATATTTATGGTATAATAATAGAATAATCAACGTTTATCTTCTATCTATAAAATTTAAAATAGGTATTCATTACGCATCTATAATATTATAAGGTGGGATTATAAGGTGGGACGCACTGTTTTTCAAATAATGTCATCGATATATTAATAGATGGTCCATATAGGCAATTAAAAAAGATATTTTTAGTGCGTCTATGAGGACTAGGTTTTTTGGAATAAGAAGCATAACATGTAGAGAAAGGGTAATTAAAATAATTATTATAGTTATATATAATTTTTAAAAAACTGTGTGTGTGTGTGGTAAATCTATCGTACAACCAACTAAAGAACTAATACTACACTTGAATTGAACTGCTCTTTGTAAATTCCTTACACCGAAATCAAAATTTACAATGTACCATTTTAGCAACTGAATAGATGGACAGAGTAACAGAGAGAATAAAACAACCTCTTACACCCAAAATCTACACAAACTCCATAATTTAATTAAATATAATATTTAATTCAAGTCATCATCATCAATTAATTTACCAAAAAAAAAAAAAGTGGTGTGAGTGTGTGTTTGTGTGTATGAAGACTAATTTCGTCTGGCTATAACTGTACATTAAAAATATTTAATAAAAAAAAAAATCTATGAAATTAAAAACAAAAATCAATTGAACATAATTATTAACAACAAATAAATATAAAAAGAAACAAAATATTGCTATATATAGAAATAAAAAAAAAAACCAATAAAATAACTAACCATTGAGTGAGTGTGTATTTGTGCAACTGCGTGCGACTGCAAATATGAATGTGCATTTAGAAGCAGCGTCGCACATTGCATTACAACAAATACAAAACCACAAGCTAATACTATTACGAAACGCAAACGAACGAACGATGGTAAAAATAATTGAAATGGTAATGTAAACGTATTTCGCGCGACTCTTATATTACACACACATAACGAAAATACCCGATTGCCAATTTGCACAGAGACAAAAAGAACTATAATATATTCATATGAAAATAATATAATTTATAATTTAATGGAACATTTTTTTTTGAACAATTTCTAATAAATATAAAAACATTCACTAAATTTTTAATTTAATTTAATTTATACTAAAAACTTATTAAATTTTATAAATAACACTTAAAAATTGGCAATTTCTTATTATTATTAATGTATTTATTAAGGAGAAAAAAATTAAAAACGCGAGACGCGACATAAAAAAAAAAAACTAACAAAATGCGTGACCGTCCCGAATATTTTTTTTTCTAAACTAACATTTATTTCATTCGATTATGGTGATGATAATGGACACATAAACGAAGAAAGTATAAAGGAAGAGGTGAGAGGATATAATGATAAAGATGGAAAGGAAATATATTTATTTATAGCGTTCTTTTTTTTATATATATATATCTATGCGTTGCAATAAATTAGTTTTTTTCAATTTTTGTCATATTTTTGTTGTAATAAATAAAAATTGTTTAGCTAGTCAGCTGTGTATCAGTATAGGTAAATTTGAATACGGCAACCATAGAGTAATATACCTGATGGTAGAGACCGCGTGCAAAATATGTTTCTATATGTGTATATGGTTCCTACATAATCATTCATTGGTAGATGTCGCTGCTTCTACTTAATATGAATTAAAAACCATAATTCTCGTCGAAATTTATTCTTCTAATGAGAATAAGTTTATTTTACATATAGAAATATTTTCAATTGTCTGAAATCGAATTTTTTTCCATAAAATATATAATAAATGTAATCTATCACGCATTATTTTATACTTTTATATTTAGTGAATAAATAAAGATTAATATTGCAAAAATCAATTAAATGTTAAAAACACGTGAAAAATTTTATTTATTACATAATAAATAATTCTTCATCTATAGTACAGTGAATATTGTATATATACAAGCGAATATCACATTTAATCCAATCAATTAATATGAAAATAAATACTATAAATAGCTACATTTTGACTTAAATTTTCATATCAAAAATATTGTATTCAATGGAATTTTTTTTTATCACCTTCACTTTGGACAATATTCACTGTATATTAAAAATCATATGTTTGATTTCTATTGTTTTTGACAGTATACCAATATATAATACAATAATTAAATAGAATATAAACTTACAGATAAATTAATATACAAATATAAGACTAATACATAAAAAAATACGTTATCACTTACTCAATATTTTTTCTTATTCAATATTTTATCAATGCAAATAATATAAATTGAAATTATATTCATATACGAGATACATAAATATAGATAACCTTATATTTTCTAAATTTAAGAAGCGCCACATGTGAATGTAAAATAAATTTAACTATTTGTGACTATTTTCTAATCCAAAAACTTCGTTTGGCTATATAAAAGAGGAATTCGTTATGCATCATTTGAAGACATACAAAAGACGACGACCACCGTTCTCAACCAGATTCCTTCAGGCATAAAAAATGGGGAATGTATATATATATATATATATCATTTGATGATACAACGTTATATTTCTTGAATAGAAGAGATATATGTTATATAAAAGTTGATGAGAGATTAAGTTCATCAAGTTAGGCGTATATAAAATATATAGTTATAAAAATAAATTCAAATGATTCATAACAATCGCGAACTTATCACATTATTATACGCATATACAATTCACGCAACAAATTCAATTAAAAATGAAATCCAAACAAGTAAAAAAAAAACCATCGATTAAATTATCAAAATCATTTTATAATAATAACGTTGATTTATATAATAGGAAAGGTAGCGATTTTTTGTTTCTTTATAATCATATTGTAATATTTTTATCAAAACAAATTTCATTCAAATTTTTTATATATTCATTTTTAATCGTATTTAGTGGTATATCTATCTATCTATCTATCTATCTATCTAACTAATAACAATATATTATATAAAGTCCATCAATCATTTATTATTTGAAATTAAAATTTAAAAATTTTATTGTATTGTTATCATGTTATCAAGAGGTCGGGCACATCATCAAAATTAATATAAATTTTGTATATAATACTTGGAAAAAAAAAGGATATATTATATACCATTAAAGTTATATATATTTAAATGCACACTTAAGTTTTTATCACATATATACATTTATACATTTGTCATTATCAATAATTATTATAATATACATGAAATATTTTTAAAGTAATGTTTTATTTTTTTCATTCGGTATTTTAAATTGTTATACAAATTATTTAATATAATAATAATTTTTTTCAATGAAATCTTAATGCAATGTGTTTACTATTATAAAAATTAACCGATAAATATTGTATATATGTAATTTAAGAATCTAAGAAATAAGAATATAAGGGGCATAATTCTTCATATATTGTTTTTACAAAATATAATAAAACAATTGCCGTTCACAGAGTAAAGTAAAATTATATAAATAATATATATAGACAACACATAATTCAAATCAATGTTTTAAAACAAACAAGTATTATACTATTATATTGTATATATACAATATATATCCATACGAATACTTGTACCATATATGAATAACACAAATAGTTATTATTATGAAATATATACGATATCTTTATTTATATTTTTTTTATTATATACTATGGTGGTATACGTCTCTTTAATGAAATTAAATGAAGCGAAACTAGACAGACATAATATATATAAATATAACATTTTAAAATATAAAATACAATGAAAAATAATAGTGCTAAACATTAACTACCGCCAATAATCCACGTTACAAGATCTAGTTGTTATAAATATATTTGTTTATTTAATAAATGGTATACTGTTTCTTCGCCTATATATAAAAATGCATATATATTTATGTAAGAATATAACATCATATTTTCATATGTATATAACCTACAAGTAGTGTACACATACCTACGATTATATATCATGTTATAAAAACCCATTGCAAAAGATTATAAAATACACCTATATATAAAATTAATATATAATAATATAGTTTATATTTATTTTATATTATATACAATAACATGTCAAAAGTATTAATGTTCACCGTCGTTGCCGGCAAAAAATAGCCGGAATGACTTTTGTAATACTTGTGGATCAGACAAAGTCTATCTTATCTATTAATCGACCTTAAGAAACTGTAAAAATTTTCATATTTCAAAAAATGTAGGAAATGCATAAAATCTTTGATAATTATTTATCCAAAACACACAAGCTTTTGAGTTGTGTATCCACAAAGACGACAGAAACAGTGGTATTTTGATTTTTGATGACCAAGCATGTATTTCAATTGAGGGAAAATATTTCAAAACTTAAAATTGTTGCTTTTATTTCTTAATCCATTCCGGTTATAGTTCGGACACAAGGTTTATATATTCCTACGTATATATATATATTTTATGTATACAATATATGATTCTACATATATATACGTATTTTATAATCTTATCATCATATTATTTTAGCTATTATATATTATTATATCTTTTCACATATTAGTAAGTAAGTTATCTATATATATATATATATATAGAAAAATGTTATTTAACAACAACTTATGATATTAAATATCAAATATAATCACGTTTCGTATATTATATTTAGTGAAATAATATATAAATAATTATCATTTTTATCATTCATATACTATTGTACTGTGTATATATTTTAGATTTTAAAAAAAGGTATTATATTCTTTCAACAATAAATTAAAATAACAATTTTATAATTATTATGTTTGTAAAAGATATAAATTTCCACAAATATATTATTAAAATATTATTATATGCTGCGCGTATAAATACATTTCGGCAGTTTGCACTTTGTACAATACCGAAAGATATATATCAATGCAATTGTTTATTTAAAATATATTATTGTTATCATTATTATCTGTTTATAAGTATCGTACGTATATTAGTTAGTTTTTAGTAGCATACATATATAAATTCTGACTAAATGTATAAATAAATTTCGACTGATTACGATTTTAAAATGAAATCTATATAGAACAATCCATTAAGATTTTAAATATACCTCATATGCAGAGAGAACACGATGTATACACCCAACCCAAAGTATTTATAGATTATAAACCATGTACAGAAACCGAATTAAATAAATTATATTCATAAAAAAAAAAATGTGTATTGTGCATAAGTTTAGGATAAAACTACTCTGACTTAAGATTGTAACAATGTCCCTATGCGGGATTATAAAATGTACATATGCGTATATAAATTACATGATTCTGGTAAAAATGCGCAACATCAAGAAACACCAATTAGAAGTCAAATAAATATATATGCAAAGATTTATAATCTCTGTCATTCAAATAAAATTCAATTCAATAGTTTTACCAATTTTAAGTATAACATTACATTTATTATTAATATTTTAATAACTAACTAAATATTGTTTAATATATGATTTACCAGAAATAATACTGATTTACTCCCATAACTTTCGACGCATATATCACAATATACATATAATATGAAATGAACAATCTATAATATACTAGTAAATGTACTATCCGATATTGTAACATATAATATAACCGAGTATACATAATAAAATATATATAATATATATGATCAGTTTTCACTTAAATAGTAAATATATTCATATATATATGTAGAATTATGACATCAAAATACGGTTAGTAATATATTTTATAATATATACATAAATCAATTGCACTGTAAATGATCTATGTCGATGGCAAATGATGTGTATCTTTAACATATACCATATACTCGGATATATATATATATTTTTTTCTTAAAAATACCATTTTATACTGTTGAGTGAAAGATGAGCAAATAGACACGACGAATGCCGCATTATGTAATAATTAATGAATACATTTTTTCTCGTAAAAGTGTGGTAATAATTTAATGTTTTTATATATATATTTTTTGTTTTTTTTTCTATGTGGGAATTTAACGAACACGCATTAACGTAATATGAAATATATGGAAAAAATGATTTAAATTTTTATCTCGTTTTTGTTATTTCATTTGAAAAAAATAATATATACCACGCAGGTGATGGATTTACACGAATATATGTTTAAACAATTGTTGTTAATCTATTTGTATTTGATGATATCCGTGCGTCTACAGTCTATACATCTGTTTATACAATTGCGATCATATAGTTTCATCATTGCCAGATAAAAATCTGCATAATCTGATATAATATGTGATAAGTCAACGAAATTGAAACTTGCAACTGTGTATTGAAAATATTCTGAGAAGTTTAAACAAATTTTTTCTATTCAATAATTACTATACATCGATAATAAATATTGAAATAAAGCTCAGTCTATATATTTTCTGTATTATTTGTGTGACACACTATATATTTATACTTTTGTTGTAAATCAACAAACCATAACTGCAATATAAAAGTATATATAAATAATATATAATAAAATTATAATGTGTATTTTTTTCTTATTTCTTTAATATCTTTTTAAATGCTATAATTGATAAATTGTAAAAATTGTTCTAATATACACATTTTAAATATAAGAGCTAACTAATCTATAAGTAGTAAGTATTAGTATTATAGTTATAACACATTTATATTAAAAGAATTTAATTATGTGTGACTATATAGTTATAAATAAACTGTATAATATAATATAATAAATAAATAAATAAATAAATAAATAAATAAATAAATAAATAAATAAATAAATAAATAAATAAATAAATAAATAAATAAATAAATAAACGGTTCATAGCGGATATTTCAATCATCATATATTCTATGTAATCATTATTTTTAATCATGTTATATACTCGTGTACATAAGAACATAAAATTATATAAACATAAACATAAAACAAATCAAAACGAGCATATATATTTCATAATACATAGAAATATTTTGTAATAATATGTCAATAAATCTTAATGATTTATATATATATTATTTGAATGACAAATCTATATTATATTTGTACAATGAATATATGAATTGGTCAAGTGTTGTGTATAAGAGGATGGTTTTTTTTTTTAAAAGAAATTTAAAAACAGTTATTTTTATACTAAAAAATAAGATGTAATTGCAATCCCTGAATTTAATTTGTTTTAAAATTCTGATAATTATATTATCTTTATAATTTTATTTAGTTATCACATTAATTTAT
This sequence comes from Bibio marci, assembly GCA_910594885.2. Lineage (NCBI taxonomy): Eukaryota > Metazoa > Arthropoda > Insecta > Diptera > Bibionidae > Bibio > Bibio marci. Next base: position 20,777,757 of record OU343118.1, on the reverse strand, counting down.
TTATATAAGAAAATAATGTTATAAAACTTTGTCTTTAAGTAAGTAACGAATATTATCTTAAATGATTCACACAGTAATTACTTATTTATGCAAGTATAATATATATCCATAAACATAAGAGTAAGTGGTAATAATATTATTAATACATATATATTGTAGATTAAATTATTGATAAGATATAAGAATTTGAATAAAAATAAAAGATAATAATTAGTTCACTATATAAATGTTAATGAAATTAACAACATCTAATCTAATTATAATTATTATATTATATTTTAAGCTTATTTTATACACAATTTTTGAATATAACTTCTTTTTGTTTTATGCTTTTTAATAATATTATTTTGTTGTTTTCACGTCACAGATGATTAATTAAATTTATGTTTGCTGAATGGGATATCACAGAATGGAAAAATTATAATTAATGTATATGCGTGAGAATTTATATACCATTATAGAAAAAAAGTAAAAAGTAATCATTTTATAAATAATTCTATTTATGCGTAAATGATGTATAATTTATAACAACACACTTAACGAAGCGGCGCAGTGAGTTTATATAGTTTGCATGTTAATAAATCGTGAAACACACGGGTTCAATTGCCGAAATTTACAAAAAAAAAAATTGAAAATATAGTACTCAAAAATTAACAATGTCTGGCACACACCATAATCAATAATGTAAAAATAATGCAATTCAAAAAACATCTACCTTCCGATAATTGCATATACCACAATTGATGGATTGTTATAAAAGCACCAATAATTTACCAAACATGACATTGTGTACCATATATACAATATATTTTATACACACAAAATTTAAATAGATGAAATAGATGAACATATTAGGTATATATACCTATGATTTCGAGTGAATACAATTGAAGGTAAACGAACGATCTAAAATTATTATACTGAAGATCACGGTTACACAAAAATGTGTTTCAAAGCGATTATAAATGAAGGAAAAATACTCTACCGTGTGTGAATTGTTGTTATATTATAAGTTAGTTATATTTTTGTGGATGCAGTGGTTCTAGTAAGGTGTCGTATACTTTATGCGCTACTGTAATCAAATCAAACCATCACACAAATAACAGGTGATCATTACAAGAAAAGATAAATGACAATTAATTAAAAATTGAAGAAAGTAATGACGCAAAAATATCCATGAATACGTAATAAAATACAGTCTTTGTTTATTTTAAATCAATTATTCAATTCGTTTATATTGTTCGAAAGATTCGAACAAACTTCGTATAGCCAACGATATAGATAATATAATTTTAATAATTTATTTTTAAAAAAACCAAAATGTCTTTTATTTTAAATCGAAAAAAAAGGACGAAATCATATACACGCACACACACACACACAACAGTCACATGTTTGTTAAATAATAATTTTACATTATCGCATAAATTAATTATATTATAATTTTCTATACAATATAAAGTAAATAAATTAATTTTTTACAATAACCGCATACATTAAAATCGATCAACCGAAAATCCAAATTTAACTAAATCATTATTATAAAATTTACCCGCTGAGTAATTATTTTCTAATTATATAACAAATTATCTATATATATTATTATATAAATTTATATATGGTACACGCAATAGTCTAATTATATATAGAATAGAATTGTCTCGTTTAACGTAAAAGGAATAAACTGTCACAATATATATTCTATATATCAAAATATTGTACACATAATTACAATTTTAATCGATGTCCTGATTGTTAAACCTCAATTATATATATTTAAATTATATTCAGATAATTACATAATAATACTAAAACTATTAATTTATATATATATAAAAAACAATAAATGAACCATATCCATTTATTATTTATATATAAATATACTAACGCATATACCATAGATTAATTTCAGAATAAATTAAATTGACTTTGAACTTGACTTTGTCTGGCTGTATACACATCACACACGTATTATATCCATTATATAGAATTTAATTTTGTATTGTATATATAAAAAAAAATTCAAATAAACAGATATCTAATCTAATGATTAGTTTACTTGTTATAAGTTGCATGCACATAGGGAAATATAATATTTTTCAATAACATATTTCATATCCATATAAAAATAGATTCAATGTATAAGGTATAAGTTTTTCTATATAAATATATATAAAATATAGACAATAATAAAAAAATACACAGGTAGAAAAAACAAAATCATACACACTTGCAACAATAGATCTATCGTGAAAATAAGTTTTTTTTTAGTATTTTATTTTATTAGATATTGTTATTATACGCCGATACAGACGATTATACGGCAAATCATTTCTATTGTTAATCTATATCCATATTTATATACAATACAGAATGATTATGTAATATTCCAATGTTTCGTTTTTGTTCTTATAATGCATATATTATACAGCAGCCAAGCCATATACTTACAACAATATAATAATAAATAGGAATAATAACCACAAAAATGAGGCTAAAAATTATCAATATTATTGACTTTTCAAATTGAATAAAACGATTTACAGATTGTGAATTTAAGAAGATTATGTTTAACAAAAAAAAAGTAATAAATTATTTTTGGTGGCCCGATCGATAAATGTATGCAAAGCTTTTATTCGATATAGAGTTTACTATATTATTTTTAATATAAAATCCTTAAACCGCAGATACTTAAAATCTAAAATTTGTATATAACAAACTTAAAATCTTAAATATTTATTCTTCTAGTATTTGCAATTTTGCCCTATTATATAAATATTTTAAATTTCATATATAGAACAACAATACATAGCATTTTTTTTTTATTCAGATTTTTACTCCATATTAAGAATTTTTTAAGAATATTATAAACATAATGAAACATATGGTAAGTTAAGTTAAGTATATTTTTTTTTAGTCAAATTATACAATCGCTCATCATTACTAAATATATTCATTCAATTCTTCTTCTATACCACTTCTATCCCACAACAGTATTATTACATTTGATACATTTTAGCCATTATTACCAATATATAAATTTTTATTCACAACAATGTATAAAACCTATTTGTACAATTTACAATATAAATATAGATAGAAGAAAAACATTATAATCGTGAACAATTACCAAATTATATTGTTTTATATACAATAGAATTTGCTGTAAGTTTCATGTAAATAAAATATATATCGAATTAGATTTAAGATAAAAACGATGTGAACTACATCATTATATATACCATATATAAACATATTCGTATACCCTAGTAACAAATTGTCCGTACTTTGAAAAATGAGCAAAAAATCCACATATTTGGAAAAGATATATTGAAATGTGTCCAAAGAATGTCCATAGATTTTCCATCTAATATAATAGTATTTTATTTAGGTCAATTGAAATCTTTGGATGGTCACGGTAATATGTCCAACATATATCCGCTCGGTATTGTATTCATAATTTATTTTACCAATTATTCAAGACCGATCGATTCAAATTTTGTATATTTCGCTTATCTATAAATATAATCCTCACTCTTCGTAAATTATTTTCATAATTTTTAAAACAACCAGCAATTCAAATCAATACATTTTCGAGGAATTTTGTAAAACTTTTCCTGGATTTTATCCGCGGGTTTTTTGTTCTTGTTTATTACAAAAATGAATGCACATGAATTTTTGCCATCGTTCAGCATCTTCATACCGCCGTGCTCGTAGAAGTTCTGGTAAAAAAAAAACTGAATCAAACCGTGATTTGCCATCATCGTCATAAGAATTTATTTATTCTGCTAAACGGACAATTCACGGGTATTAGTTGCCAAATTGTAAAAAAATTCGTGGAACTGCTCACAAAAAAATATGAATAAAAATTCTATAGATATTCTGTGGAATAATAGCAACGAGAAATACTTACCAAGGAGAATCCGTAGAAATTATCTTCGGAAATATACGCGGATAATCGAAGGACATTTTTTATAAAAACCCATGGACAGAGTTTGCGCTCATCAATATAAAATTCCAGCGTACATCCGTAAGAAATTCATAGATATTTTCTCGGATTTAAAACTACGGACGGACTACTACATATAATGCGGAAATTAAGCGGACAAACTACGGACCAGTGTTACTAGGGTATAGATAAAATTTTATTATTCTTTTGTTTTTATATGATCAATAAAACAAAAAAAAAACGATGCGTTAAAAGTAAACCGAAAAAAAAGACAAACAAAGATAAAATTAAATAATTTCGAAAAAATAAATTAAAATATTGTTAATTCGAAAAGAGATTATATTATCTATAGTTTTGTATTTCACATTGAAATGATCATATTATTTAATTTAAAGTTTCACACAATATACAAAAATTTATATATACTAAAGATAGAGATATAATACGAAATCCGTATATTAGATACGAATATTGCATTTTACTATATATTTTGTATAAACATAATAATGTAACAAAAACAATTTAATCAATGATAAAAACTTATTTTTAAATATCTGCAAAAAAATATTAGTTGCTGCATTTTATATAATTAAATATTCGACGAAAATTATACATTTTTTATTGTATACATTTTTTTTCGTAACCTTTTAAATTTAAATTTAATTATTCAATTCAAGCAAATTCAAAAACATCATATATAAACGTACGTAGAATTAATTTGTATATATATAATATTATTAAATACGTCAACGAAGGTCAACGTCATAAATATTTCATCATATGTTATATAGAAAAAAAAAAACTCATATAATCTATATAAATGTATTGAGTCATTAAATACCAATACATAAAAGTATATATAAAAATACTATAATTTCATAAAATATATTTTATTACATTCATCAATATAACTAAATTATTGATTTTCAGAATAAATATTATTTTGATATATAATATTATATCGATTCGAATTATTTAATGAGTTGGCATGAAACTTGAAAAATAGTTTATACTTGTAGTACAAATATATAAAAATACATATATTCAATACATATTAAAGAAAATAAGTAAATAATACATAAAAATATCAAATACCCATTTATAAAATATTTAACTATGCGATGTACGTCGATGTACACGAGGTCTATTCTTATATATATTGTAGTTTCAATGCTATATTTTTTCCGTACGTATTTCTTTTCTCAATATGATGCATACATCAAATGTAAATCAAATACTAAAATCTTAATAGGTATATATTGTAATAAATATAATTTCATCTATCGACCACCCTGTGAATATTTATCAAACCCGCACCAATGAGAACAATTAACAATCTCAAAGTTATCTTAAATTAAAATTTTTAGTGTTGAATTAAAGGGGGAAAACGCAATATAATATAAAATAAACAACAATCATCTTTTTTTACATATAACAATTTTAAAAAGAGGAGTTAAATAAATATTAATAAAAAAAAATGATTATTATCATCTGTGCGCGATAAATATATTAATATTATTGTTTAGTTAGTGATTTAATTTGGTTAAAGGTGTTTGCATATACATAAAATATAATAATATTTAAATAACTTACCTTTGGTAATGATGCTAAAACTTGTTGCTTTACATCCCAAACTAAACGATCGGTAGGAAATTGTAAACATTTATATACATTTAATTCGGGCACATGAATTCGTACCAATAGCCAACCTTCACGTGGTTCTGGTGGTAAATCATCATCGCAACCATTTGAATCCATATTATTTCTAAATAATATACAATTGCGATATTGATTCCAATAATATGTATATAAAGATTAGTATATATAGAGATGGTACTATATATATATATATATACTATATCTTTACAATATTATTATCTATATGATGTCCACCTATTCCTCTACTCACTTCCCACTCCTCCCCGTCCCCGTCCTCCTCCTCCTCCTCCTCCTCCTCCTCCGGCACTCACTATATAAACGTTTTCTTCGTCATTGAATTTACATCTGTAAATAAATAATAAAATGATTGGAAAATTAATCTTAATGTGAAGAATTTAAATGTCATTTTCTATTTATATATAGAATTATAGAATTAATAATTATTAATAATTTATACAGCGCGATATTTTATTTTTATATTATTTTATAATAAATGTTTAATTTAAGAATGTTTTTTTGTTTATTAATGCGATATACTTTATTATTTGGATTGAAAGGTCTATTTATTTCAAAAGTGCATGCTTTCAGGGATATACACGTCGTGCCACAGAAAAAGAGTACACAAGAATATAGGTGCACCGAAATTTCATGCATCAAAGAATTTCCATTATGTACCAACAGAATATGCATAAGCAAGATTGTTATATTAACCTTTTTTTTAACTATCCTATATAAATAAATGTAGAAATAGAAGCTGTGAATTCTGAATATACAAAATCATATACCACATAACAAAAATTCTATGATATGTAACTCCGGTTCATACACAAAATTCACTGCGTACATTTCTATGACTGTGTGTAATGATTCTCTTCATATGCGGTGCATATGATTACTACTATCTATATATAACATTTACATTACGCATAAAGGGTTTTTGTGGTAAAATAAAAGACATTAATAAGAGGTAATTTGTATAATATAATTATAAGGTATATTATAGATATGAGATGGTAAAAGGTTTATATTTTTTAAAATACCATAACCAACAAACAAACAAACAAACAAACAACGTGTTTTGTCAACCAAAATATATTTGAAGAAAAAAACTGTGTGTAGAAAAATTATTATAAATTTGTATACGCTAAATTATATTAATTATATATACTTTATTTATATAAATAACATTTTATTTAAATTATCAACTTGTTTTATTTTAAACAAAATATATGTAAGTATTCTCGGTGATTGACCCATAATTTTAATACATGTGCTTCATTTCATAGTTTATTGTTTTTCTTCTATTTTTACGTAATTTTCCCATATATAAAATATATCTTTAAAACCAAAATAATATAATAACTCATTATAATTATTATAGTATTAATAATAATCATTATAAAATTAAGTAAATATAAAAAGATGACTTAAATGGCTGCGGTTAATTGACGACATTATAATAATTATATATACAATTTATATTCGTCTATTGTTTTTTTTTTTAAGTTCACGTGTGACAACTATCATTTGATGCGTTTGTTTATGGTTAAAATTATAAAAATTTAATGTAAATATGATAATGCAGATAATTTATATAAGTAATAAGGTATTTTATGAATGTTGCGTTGTCAATTCTCATATATAGTGAATCAACGGATTTAATTATATATGTTATTTATCAAGTCAACATTTATAAATAGAATATACGAGTAGTGGTAAAAGTAGTAATTTTACAAATATATTTTCTATATATTAAATTATTATACGAAAATTTAAAATATCATTTTGAATAAATATGCGTTTGTTAATTATATAATTTGTGAAATTTTCAATATAATGTATATATTTTATAATAATATGCGGTTAACAATTTGTAAGTTCAAAATGTCATTCAAAAATAATTATAATATCACCTCATCTTATTAATTACAAGCTACTGTTTCCATATAGATGAAATAATTAATAGGCAACTGGAATAGTAGGAATTTAAAATATTATAAATTCTCCCACAAATGTGTGTTTTTCTTCTCATTGACTTCATCTTTCTTTACATATAATATACAATTTCCATATTCGACCTGACACAAATGATCAAATGAAGATGCATTTGATTTGTCATCGATATGTGTAATAATGTATATTGTTAAATTATTTAAGACTATTTGTTATTTTTATAAATTATGAATATAGACTGTACATGATATAACATACACATTATATAATATTCACTAATAATATATGAAATATGATTTTTTTTTTAAAAGATATTTGATATATGTACCAACACCTTTATTATAAGAAGAATGTATTATAAAATATTATAATTATAATATAATAGTACATAAATTAATTATTATTATTAATAAAATTTGTAATACTCGTGTTTTCATTCATATATCCATAAACATAAAATATTTTAAATAATTTACATTGAAAACATTATTATATTATTTTTTTTCACATTATAAGTATTAATTATTTCTCTTTATCTTAAAATTCAACATTAGAAAATGCATAATGTGTATACAATACACAAGTATAATCTGTATATTATTATATAAGCTAAGCTAAAAAAAAAAGCAATACATTAAATATTATTAGCCGTAACAAATTGAAATATGTTCGCAATATATTGTATAGATTCAATGAAATAAATAACAATTGAAATCTTTCTTAAAATGTCTATATGTATAGATTTTAATTATTTAATATACGTGAGTATATATACCATGTGTGTATATAGGGTAGAGAACAGCTCTCACTGTTAAATGCTAAGACTATAAGATTTTATATAATCATAGGTATATAATTTTACCATATATTTAAATAAATTGCTTTTCCAACTTTTGAATCAAATTTAATTTAACATAATTTAGTGTTAGTGTTTACTATAATTAAACAAATAAAATAAAATTATTGTTTAACCGTAGTATTTATATATATGTAAAGAAAACTATAAAATTTTATACTAAAAATGACCAAAGACTGGAATCGGTACCCTATGGATAATATTTATGTACAATTGTTTATAAAAAAAAAAAAGGTACAATAATAAATATGTAAATAAATTATGTTGGCATTAATGATGTAAAAATTAATTATTATACATAATATGTTAATAATATAATATAGATATTGTATTAGTTATAGTTTATATAACATGAAGTATTTTTATATAATTTACATATAATAAAAATAAATAAGAATGGAATAATAAGAATTTATTATCAAAAACAATACAAACTCATTTCTAATTTATATATACTCATACAATATAGAGCGATATATAGTATAGAATGTGTGTTGGGAATCGCATGTAACCATCCGTATACACGCAAACTATATAGAATTTTTATTATTTGCTCAGAACACGTAGCTAATCAATTTATTATTAGAAAAAAAAAATAAAAAAGTCAAACATGCTTTTATTAAATAAATAATCTGAATTTCATATATCCTACAAAGAAAACTTCTTATATTCACTAGGTATGTGTATATGAATGATACAAACGAGTCGATCTATTTATCAACAATATATAAAATAACATAACAAACTTATATATAAATAACTAAAATTGAAAACTAATAATAATATTAAGTTTTCCCAAATAATTTATTTCATATGATTTCTAATGATATTTATTTATTTTTATTTATAAAGTACGAACAAATATTGTATAACATAAATGAAATGTCTTGTTAAACATTTTCCAGTCAAAATATTGAATTACGTGCAATTTATTGAATAAAATGAAACACAGCAATCAATAATATGTGAAAATTTATTTGGTAAAAAATTAAACTAATATTTTCATATATTACAGATAAAAGTATGGCAGCAAAACTATAGATATACTGGGAGTTTTTTTATTTATTTTTCAAGAAACTACCCCAGTGGGCTATACCACCCGCTTATATTGTATACGAGATACGTATACAAGTATTATTCTCATATGTAATATGATTAATATTATTTAGCTGTAGCATGCAATCGTAATAATTTATTATATAACATAGAAATTATAATTTATAATCGAATAGATTAATATTTATTTAATATTAATTAAATATGGTGAGTATACAAATTAATGGTGTCGATGTCTTTACACCTATGATGAAATCTTATGAATATCTTTAAGACGTATTTTACATTATTATTAAAATAAATATAAAATATACATATTATAATTTATATTAGGTATGTAAAATTGTTAGTACCACCCCATCGTTCATGATCATTTGGAAAACTATAGTAAATTGGAGTAAACTTTGTGTTTAACGTCACCCCATTCAGTTATTGATAATTTCTGTGACAAATTATTGGTTACGTTTGACGAAACTTCTCGACAAAACAGATTTTAAATATATAAAAATTGTCGAATGTCTAAAAATTAAATAAAAATTCGACAAAACGTAATCACAACCAATCAAATTATTTATAGATTATAGAAAGAAAATTAAATAAATTATATTCATAAAAAAAAAAATAGTGTATTGTGCTGTGATAATTTCATTTCGAATAAAATTACCCTGACTTATGATTGTAATAATATCCATATGGGATAATAAAATGTACATAATGTTTTTAAATTACATTTTTTCGTATATACAAATAAATTTTAAAGACGCACCGACGACAACTTATTAAATTGTAACCTATAGAAACAAAAAGGTAATTAACATAACATAATTTACGATATTTTAATTTTTTTATTAATATTATATAATAATAAAATTTATTTGTCATTTAAATGTCAACATTAACTAGTTGTTGTTTTTTTTTTTTTTTAATAAGTACGTGCGCTACTTACTAAAATTTCGTAATTTAAGTAACCATAAATGAATTGTTGTTATCATAATATTATAATATTTATACAATTTTTATATGTGTGTAAATCTCATCTTAAATTAAATTTTTATTATATTACAAAAATTATATATTTTATAAAATAGTAAATTACAATTCAGAAATTTTATATATAATTATTGTATTTTTTATAGTTTTATAAACAATTACCTCTTTTTTTTCCTTCTATATTCCAATACATATATATTAATATATCCAATAATAAAATAAAATGAATAATATTAAGGTTTAAAAGCAAAAAATATATTGAAAATAATAATAATTTTTTTATTCATATATATTTTTTTAATATATAATATTACGAAACATATATTTAATTATTGAAAATATCAATACTAATTTATAAAATATGATATAAATTTAAATAACCTTGAAAATAAAGAGATAAAATTGTATTTTTAACTATATAATTTTATATAAATAATTGGTTTTTTTTTCGATTAATATAACAAAAAAAAAAACATTGTAATGCATGACAAAATTTGAAAAACTATAATTTAATTTAATTTAACTAAAAAAAAAAATATAACAATCATAAAATGTAATTTCTGTATTTAGGGAATTTTTATAATATTATACATAACAATAGGAAGAATCCAATATATCATATATATGTTCTGTGCATAGTGGTCAAAATTGTGGCTTTATTTAACATTCTTGAGTTCTTGGAAAAAAATGTTTGTGTGTTCATGACACCATTGACAGCAGACCCAAAGAAAAAATATATTAAGTTGTGGTCTCTCAATATATTTCTATATTTTTATAATAAGATGGAATAGGATGTTTATTATTACGAGAGTATATATCGGATGATATAATTACTATAATGGTATTTTGGTACGCAACGATAAAATGAATGCGGGAATATACTGAAAAAATAAAACAATTTCATCAGTCATTTCAAACTAAGAATATAATAATAATAATAATAATAATAATATATAAAATATTCATCATTGTTTATATGGATATGATAAAAAGTTTAGTGCTTAAAATTAATTGAAAAAAAACAGTAGGTTTTTCAAGTGACTGAAATGAATTATGAACAAATTTAGTATAGTATGGATAAAAAGGTAAACACTTATTATTTTTTTTTTTTATAGGTATATATTTAAATATTGAGTTGGGCACAAAGTAATTGTACATTTCACAGAGATTTAGTTGAATTTTTATATTCAGTTAATTCAGTTTATAACTGTGAGATCATTTTTTAAATCAAAGCAATAATCGATTGAGATACAATAGCACAATAGCTACACGGGATATTGTATAGACAAACTCAATGCATCACATACATATTGCAAAGCGTTTAAAACAACTTTATTCTCGATGGCTTCATCTCATGAACTTACAGAAAATCACTTGACACAATGCATTACCATCTGCATATACGATTATATGCAAAACGTATCTAACAAAAATGATCCATTTTCGAAACGATTAATAACTACTGCCGATGAAAAATGAGTTGTATATGCGTAAAAGAAGATTATGTTTTTATTATTGTCTACTTTGATGTTTTACCACACAACTAAATGATCAATTCAGATGCATTGAATAAATAACAAAACTGAATAATTAAATTCAAGAAAAGTGGATTGATCAATCGATTTGTGGTCCATCAGGCAGAAAAACAAAAAAAACGCAATTACTTTGAGTTCAAGTTAATATTACTTATTATTATTCAAAGTATATTTACTTACAAAAAAAAAAAAAACCTAAAAGAACTTTACAAGTATTAGTACTTTTAACAAAAATGTATATACGCATAGGTACATAATATTATATAGATATATACAGGGTGTCCACGAGCGGTGCGCATTCCTTCAAGCGGGTGATGGGGGACATAAATCTAAGTCGAAATTACTAAATAACATTTTTCGATTTGAGTCACTGTTTTCGAGATACGGCCCTAAGAATTTTTCTCGGCCGTCCATCATTAACGTTCCAATAACTTCGAAAGTAAGGTAAATACAGAAAATTTATAGTAGACCGAATTTATAGAAAATTAAATTGTGTTACAAATTTTTTTTATAACTTGCATCAGTTTCAAGTTATTGAACAATATAATTGAAAAATAACTATGTTTTCTCAAAAATTTCATGCTAAAACGAATTTTTTTAAAAATTTAACGGCGCAACATATTATTTTTATATCAAAAAAGTAAAACTAAATTGTTTCGCTACAATTTTGTAAAATATTTCATATAGATATGACTAACAGTTTAAAAGTTATAAACGTTTGAAAAAGTGATGTAATTGTAGAAATAAAAAAATAACAAACTAAAATTATAGCTATTTGGAACAAAAGGAATGCGCATCGCTCGTGAACACCCTGCATAGATATATGTGACTAAGTACATATAGTAATAAGAACAGAACATAAACATATAAAGGCAGTTTAGTTAATTAGCATCATCGACTTTTTACAGTATAGGTATATGAAAATATAAATAACCGAACGTCACGGGCGTCACATACACACAGAGTGTATATATATATATCGTATTTTTATATAATACGATACGATAATAAATAACTACTGCGCGGCGGCTACATTATATTGTAAATATAAAATTCATTTATTTATTCTGCGTATTATTTTATAATCAACATTTAAAAAAAAACAGAAAAAATATAAACAATGTTTTTAATTTGCAAAAACCACAATCTATTTATTTAATAAGAAAAATAAAAAAATAGGTACTTAACTTAAGCCGGGGACACTGGAATTGGATAAATAAACATTTAACCATTTTTATATGTACAAGAATTATCCATTTTTTGTACATAATAAGAAATTCGATACGTATATTGTATTGCGTATATATTTAGTTAGTTTCAATTAATTTTTAATAAGTGTATATTTATGTTTAGAACAATGCCAAGATGTATATTATAAATTAAAATTTAATGGATTAAAACAGTAACTATTTATTTATATAGACAGAGCCACTGATGTTTATCCGTTAATCAGTATACATTTAGCAGCGAATCGATAATTACGGAACCTATACAGTAAATTTTTGGTTTATTAAACATATGAAAATAATGGAGTTAAGGAAACATCTATTTATCTAAATAAATATATCGTTTGATAATCGCAGACCAAATGGTAAATTGTTATAGTACTTTATAAATGCGGAGTAATTTACCAATTAATATTTTGTATATTATATTTTTTAAAAATGTTATTGATGATTTATTCGGTGTGTTGTGTGTACGTAAGTAAAACCACTTGGACATGCAAAATGAACATAAATAAGTACTAACAACTATTAAACCAATTTTTCATCTTAGCTGACACATTTTAATTCAATAAATATATGTATAAAAAATTCATTTAACTTTAAATTTGGTATATCGCAATAAATGTCTATATAGAAAATGGAAAAATTGTATTCGCAGTTATATGACAATTTCTTTTATAACATATAAAAAAAATTATCATTTATGGTAAATAGGGTATTTTAAAGAATTTTTTCAACAGTAATAACATTAAGATTATTCATTTTTTTTATCACCCTAGTAACACTGTCCGTAGTTTGTCCGCAAAACTTCCGCATTATATGTAGTAGTGCATAGTTTCAATCCGAGGAAATATCTATGGATTTCTTACGGATATCCGCTGGAATTTTATATGATCAGTGCAACCCTGTCCATGGATTATCCGCGTACATTTCCGATGATAATTTCTATGGATTTTCCTTACATTTATTTCTCGTTGTTATTATTCCACAGAATATCCATAGAATTTAAATTCATATATTTTGTGAGCAGATCCACGCGGGTTTTGACAAAAAAAATCGTCATGCAAGAAGTGAACTCGCACAAAAATTTTGTTTGAACAGGTTGTAACATGTTGAAACAAAATTTAAGGTAATAAATACTTAAGAAATAAATAAAAATTATGATATTTATATTTTCTTATACAAAAAATAATTTAATTGTAAAATTTAAAAAAAATAATAATTGGTGAAATAAATTATGAATACAAATACCGAGCGGATATATGTTGGAAATATTACCGTGACCATCCAAAGATTTCAATTGACCTAAATAAAATACTATTACATTAAGTGGAAAATCTATGGACATTCTATGGACAAATTCCAATATATTTTTTCCATGGAACATATGTGGATTTTTGCCATGGAAATTTTCCTGATTTTTCAAAGTATGGACAAATACTGTTTCTAGGACACAAATATTTAATCAACTAACAAAATGACTGTATGTAAAATAAACATTATTTCTATTATTTCAATGTTAAAAAAAGGAAAAAAAAAAAAATAATGTGCATGTAAAAAAATTTTAATAGTTTTGTTTATTTTTAAAGGTATCGTAATAAATAAATAAAATATATGTGAAAGGTATAGCTAACATGGTTGAAAATTTTGGACTAATCCATAAACCAAAATTAGTTTACACGCTTTTTATAAACTACGAAATATTAAATAATAAACACAACGAAGTTTACGTCGATTTTTAAACTATTTTTGAGATTCATTTTCAAACCAAATTCATATTTGTGTTCAACATTGTAATAAACTTGAGTTTATATTTTCACAATTTTAAACCCTATTGAAGTTTAAAAAAAAAACGACCATCTCGGTTCGGCAACAATATTTTTAAATTTCTTAGACGTTTTGGTTATTATTTTAAAACTTTAGTGGTTTTCGTATGTATGTAACCAAAAATAGATTAAAAATTAGTCCAAAATTTCCAACCGTGTATAGATAAAATAATAAAATTGTGTATACGGTGTACGTACACGGTGCACGGTGCGTGTGCAACATAAAATTAAAACTTACATAAATACATATTTGTACATGATATATTTGTATTTATAAACTATATCTATATAAGAATATTTATACAAAAACAAGTTATTCAAGTTTATTGTATGTTAGCCAATCTTTAAAATATTCAACATTTATTATTATTTATAATGTTTGTTGTTGGTTAAACGAATTTTGCATATGTGCAAAAATGATAATAAAAAAAAAATGCATTTCATTCATCATTGATATTATTATTATTATTATTATTATTATTATTATTATTATTATTATTATTTTATTGTTATTTAATTATTTTTTTTATAATTTTTATAATGTAAATGAACTCGGCGCGTTCGCAATTGTATGTATTTCCATAATAATAAAACAATTTAAAATAAACAAATAAATACAATGAAAAATTGTATTAAAAAATAAATAAATAAGCACATATTTTTACGTTAAAACAAAAAAAAGAAAATAATAAAAATTATTAAAATAAACATAAACATAAAAAATAACATTTTTATTTTTTTTCCTTTACAATAGTATACAGTTTACATATATTTAGTTATGCACGTCATTTAATTCTTATTATAACGCAGATAAGTTAATGTTAATATGGTCACATACATAAATTGTGGAATTCTACTTATACGATTGCATTCTAAAAATTAGAAAATATAAAACAATGCAATCAAAAATAAACTTAAAACTTTATAATTACGTGTATTTTGTTATTTTAACTTTTTAAATGTTAACAGAATAAACAACTTGACTCTCTCTCTAAATTGGTATGATGGACGCATATATAAAATATATATATATTAAAATAATTTAAACAATTTCTTTTAAAGGTTTTATCAAACATATATAATAAATGTGTGTGAAACCTTCACATTTTTGTTAAATAAAAAGTACAATATAAAAAATGAAATGAAATGAAAATGCAATAAAAATTGTTAATAAATCGTACAGAAATTATAATATTTAAAATATTATACTAAAAAGTTGGAGAAAATGATTTATTAAAATTTTTAAGACAACTATGGAAATTAGAAAGTGTAAAGTGAATTATTTGGAATAAATAAGTATAGAAGAAAATTCACAACATCTTCCACACTTTACGCACAGAAATGAAATACCAATCAAATATAAAAATGTTGTCAAACAAATTAAATGTAAACTAAACTTAATATTTATACAATGAACCATTTAATCTTTTTACACGCTAGTATAATAGAAATTCTTATCAAAAATATACCAATATACCATCAAAAAAAAAGTTACTGAACATATGAACAGTGAAGAACTGATAAGTGGTGTAGTTTTCTATATGTTATGATATAAGTGTGTCACACTTTTCTATAGATATAAACTATAAAAAATAAATATTATTTATATATTAAATATCTTTTGTACAGCGACATTTTCAGAAATTGATTGTGAATTGAATTTATGATTCAAGGACCTGACACAAGGACATTATTTGAAATTGTGTATGCGCGATATCACCTCAGATATAAAAGAGAATTTAGCATATTCATTCAAGTATCATTGGTCCAGCAATGATTAAGGACAATAAATTCAATGATTTTACAAAGATAATTTTTGAAATTATTCGCATTCAACATCGCAATCGAAAGTGAATTGAACGCAATGATAATATTCTAATGCATTTATAATAAGGATAATTTTTTAAATTAAGCATGTCACACCTCTTGTACATACATTTGAAAGGGAATCGAACACAGAATTAAGTAGTAGTAGTAGAATTTTTCAATTTAATATTTATGCATAACTTTTCAAAAGTCTATGCTAAATTACATTAAAAAACGAAAATTTCTATAATCCGGATACAGTGAAACTCATCGCACTGTGTGTTTAATATAATAATAATAATATAGCGAACATTTTAATTAATTGAATGTCCTAAAATTATATATACTCTTATATAATTAATATATTCTATAGTATAAAATATAGCACTTAAATAAAAAATCCAGTAAATATATGTCAGCAAAACACATCTGTTGAAAATTTATAAATATTAATAATAATAACAATAATATTCATTATTAATATATATACTGAAAATACGTCGCGGCGTTGTTATGTTGTTTTCAAAAAATATAAAGTAAATAATCATTATTGTATATTTGGCAATAATTTACTAATTAATATATAATGAACCAAAAAAAAAAAAAAAAATATAACAATTTAATTTTGAAATCTTTTTTTCATATATTGTATTGTATATAATAAAAAAAAAAAAAAGTATGGTCTTAACGACTGTAGGCAACAAAAAATATAAATAAATGGTAATAGTTAGTTTTTTGTACATATACGAAAATACGAAAATTAAAAAATTAGACTATAATTTTATAAAATTGATCATAAATAATTTAAAGTCTATATATATTTTGCTGCTGCTGCTACTGCTACTGCTGCTGCTGCTGCTGCCATGTATCATTTATAAATAAAAAATATATATATATATTTATTTTTGTATCTTTCTTATAATATCCATTACAAATCTTGTTTTGTTTTATTTTTTATATATATATAAATATTTTTTACAAGTTTTTAAGTAGGGCACTAATTTCACGTCTTATAAAAATATTTTTATTTTTATTTTAAATAAAAATTTATAATTCTAGGGTAAACACATTGCAGGCAAATTTCACGTTTTTTGTCATATAATTTTCATCAATTTTTATACTATAAAATTTATAATACAAAATATAAAAATATTTATTGGCAAAAAATTATATTCCAATAATATCAAATTTAATTATCATATAAATTGTAGAGGTATTTCATATACATAAAATTATGGATACAATAACATAAATATAATCCAATATTTTAGAGATAAATTTGATGGAAAAATTATATTAAATCGAAACACACAATATACAACATATAATATTATGTACGAGTGAAGTTAAAAAAGTGATTATTTTTTTTTTAAATCGACAAAATTTAAATTATGTGGATTTTTTTGTTTGTTTATTTGTTATTTCTTATAACTCTTTAATTTTCTTTCATTCCAATTAATTTCTTATAATATATATTACATTTACATACACTCTGTCTATTATACACAATATATATTGTAGATAAAGAGATAGAGAGTATATATAATATAAAAGTTATATATTATTTAATATTAAATTAGCCGAAATCGAAGGTTATTATTGTTTATATACGAGAATGCAACACAAAGGTAATCAGGTTGTTTATTGTAATTGTCTTTTAATTAATGTTTTAATCAGAGCTGTATTCTATCCGATATAATTTCTTCACATTAATATAAAAACTTTCTATTATAATATTTTGATTTCATATTTTGTAATATTTTAATATATATGGAAAAAAAAAAAAAAGTAAAAATATATACACAGATTTTTTTTTATTCTCAATAGATTATAAATAGATAATATTTTTCAGATAAATAGATAATAGATAAGTTTTTGTGGTGGATTTTATTTCAACGATTTTCTTGTATAAAATGTATACCACACTCCTTCTGAATATGATTTTCATAATCAAATCTTTATTTTTTATTTTGCAATCCTCCTCATTATCAATTATTTTCGTGTATGGAGCAAATCATTGAAGCCACTTATATAAAAAAAATCATGCAGACGAGATGTAATCACATATATGACACTCCAAGTTTCGCATGTTTATATATTGATGTATAAATCAAAATATACAATATAATTATCTGGAGATAATGAATCATTTTCTTGTTATATAACACAATTTCTATAAATTTAAGGTAAACGAATCATAGCATATAAATACTTATGTGTCATTTGTTCCTCCATTTTCTCTACATAGAAAATATATATAGCTTTAAAAACCTTAAATTCTGGAAAAAAAAATAAAAAATGTACGTACATAAATAAAAATCGAAAATAAAAATTTATTAAATATAGGAAAATGTACAGAAAAATTCAAATATCTGTGTATACTATGGATTTAAATTTAAATAACAAAAAATATATATATTGTATATAAAAAATATTCGCGGTGAGTGAGGCTCGCATTTAATAATAATTTTGCATTTCAGTCAGGGGAAATTACATTTTATATCAGATTTTCAATTCAATTTTTTATTTAATATAAATCGTATATTTATAAAATATTGCGGGTAAATAAATTCAATAGAAAATAAATCAGTTATATTAGTACAAGCCTTCACTAATTTATATGCTATGGTTATATACTAAATCTTTGCATTATATATTTATAAATTCTGTTACTTTAAATTAATTTACAATAGCTTAACCGAGATTTTTTTTTTCGGCTATCAATTACAAAATAATAGTCGATCAAAGATTATTTGTCTATATACTGTAAGTAAAAAAATGATCACAGCGAATAAGTCCATATATTTTATAAAACTATTCCAATTGTAATCTGACACAATTTTTTAATAATATTTGCAATGTTATATATAATTCAGTTCTTGTATGCACATAGAAGAAGAAGTTCTTGTATGCACATAGAATGTTTTTGAATATTCTATGGATTATCTTTGAATAATTTTTTTTTATTTGTGTGTACTCGAAGGAACGAAAAGTTTTTTCCAAAACGGTCACAAAGAAAATTATTATATAGACTATTTTCACATACAACGAGTAACATTGAATTTCAATTTATATTTTTAATAGTGTCACGTTTTTCCCTAAATAATATAAAAAGTGTTATGTGTTTGCACATGCAAACGAATAATGTTCAATATGTTTATTTATAACACAAAATAAAAATGCTATATTCTTATCTGCAATCCTTAGAATAAATTTAATTTTATTATTATTTAACATTCACAACGAATAAATCAAAAATTTATATAATATGTGATAATACCATATATATTGAAGAAAGAAATTGCATTTGAAAAAATATTTTCATCAACGTGGTAAGAATTTTTAACTTTGAAAAACTAAACATTGAAATTATATTATACAAAATTAAATAGTGTTAAGTTTTATGAATCAAATTTATATAATATATGGCAAATATATATATATATATTTTAAGAGCACTGCCCATAATAACAATTGTATACGTATTATTGATTTTTATTCATAAAAGTCGATTCCTAAGAAAATATGTAGTAGATGAATATCCCCATTTTTTTTTAATGCTATCTAAAACTCTTTGTGAACATTTTTTTCATGCTTACTCACTGTCATAAACACAACATATACCCATCATATAATGTTTTCATATATTGTGGTCAATCTCAAATCATAAAAATTTGATTTCGGTATATATTATATTGATAATATTGTTTGGCTGGTCTTATCCATATAGTATAGTTGGAATGACAAAATGGCAATATACCAATATATTACTAGGTATACTACATTAAATATTATATTGTCATTGGTCAACAAAATACAAAATAAATAAATGTAGTATAAAAATGTTTTTATTATACACATAGGTTTATGTGCAAGACTGTCTTATTGTAATATCTTACAATATATTCTTAAGTATATATATTATATATATATAGATGTGAATTCACAAAGTCGATGTATTTGCTATATATACTTATATGTACTCGTATATATATCTACCTATACAGTAAGTTACAAAAAATCCACCTCAATCAAATCGTTAATAACCGACACAAATAATACATTTGAAAATAAACAAATAAGTACAAATAGACAAAATTGGAATTGCTGAAAAATTGTATCGACTTTTTATGATTTTTAAATGTTAGAATTGACACAATTATTTAGCACGCACCATTGCAACCAAATACCCTCCAAATCCTTTTAATATCAGATAAAATATATAATTGACAGCAACCCATTAACCCATAACTATTATATTTCCAAATTTTCAATGACCTCAAACTTTAAGAAAACTATAGTTGTGTACGTGTGTGTGTGTGTACAGAATAACTTTTTTAATTTACTGTATGCAATACGTAAATACAGAATAAGTACACATATTTATTTATATTAAAAAAAACAAAATAAATAAATATAAACTAGAAGAAAAAAAACAAAAACCCCCATAAATATATGGTTAAAAGAACGGTGAACATCATTTCTATGGCGAAACCAAAAACGAAATAAGAAATTTCACGAGTAAACTCAAACTAATCGTATATATAATAATATTATAGATATAGCTGTAGAATACAGAATCTTCTTGGAGAGCAGCGAATATTTATATTATGCCATACAAGTGTATATGTATATTAATTCTTTAAGTATATATAGAATCGAAATTGTAGTATATAATATATAAAATACAAACATTAAAGAAAAATAAATATAAATATACAAATCTTCTATACAGAGTACATTATACTTTGTTGGTTGGTTGGTTGGTTGGTTGTCAGGGCAACCCAGCATCATTGATTTCAAAGTGAGTGTATGTACATATATTATATATATATATATACGTACTCTCGAATATAATATGATGCTTTTGTACACAAATTACACAAACACACACACACACACATGCATTAAACTAAAAGTCTATATAGTACAAATAAAAAATTTTTGTTTCTATATAGAATTGTTTTTATATATAAATAAATGGCTATATATAGAATGAAATAAGTATATTTTACATTGAAAAGATTGCAAAAGAAGAAAATTCCATTTTAATCTTTGTGTTATTTGTTTCTTTTTTCTATTCATATACTTTAAGTTTGGTGGTAAATAAAAACAATTACAATATTATTGAAATATCATTTTCTGCTAAATAAATATATGATAAACTATTTAATATTGACATATGTTAATTTGATTATAATTATAATATACATATATATGGTAAAATTGTGTATATATAGAGATAAAGTGGTGAAAATTTTAAAAATTTTAATTTACAACAAGTAATGCAAAATTATATGTGTTATTTTTATAATCATATAATGTAATGTATATGTGAAATTAACACCAGGTATATATCGTGCGGACTTACTTACATCACCACTGTATATATATATATATACATAAAATACTCGAACCAAAATAATCAAATATATACCACACAACTATAACCGCAGCATCAAAATTATGACCATCAGTACCACCATATATACATTTTTTTCATTTTCCATTTTTAAATTACACATCTTATTATGTGTGTACAGTGTAGGTAAAATCTAAAGAGATTTCTCGGAGCAGCTCATAGACGTGTACGATTATATATGTTGATGAGATATGGTATATACAATATATATAATATATATGGTATATGTAAATATAAGGTATACACGTACGTAACAACATAAAATATATATGTTTTAGGTTTTTGACCTTTTATATATTTGTATAACTTTATTATGTTATATAGCTTCTATACATTATACATTGGTGTGTGTGTGTGTGTGTTTGTGTGTTAAAAATATATAATTTATAAAATAAAAATAAAAAAAACAAGTGTGTATGTTATTATTATTATTATTATTATTAAAATAAAAAATTTAACGACGAAAGATATTTGCACAGGGTCGGCGGCTCCTGAGATATATTTGCATGAACTTGTTTCAAATATATTTTCCTTAAAGTCACAACTAATACTACATACATTGTAAAAAATCAGTTCGGAGGCCAATGAAAAATTTTCACGAAAGTGGCTTTACATGAATTAACAAATTTTCTAATTAAGAGCCATAGTTTTAATGGATTTACAATTTTTTATTAAATAATTTCAAAATTTAATCAATTTCCAATCTTTCATTGAATAAATGTTTACAATTGCTTCACGCATCCGGAACTTTATAGTCGATTTTCCAATTGATGTCAACGAAATTTTGTATGAAATAATAATAATACTGTATACATTTTTTTGCACCATTTTTTATATTTGGAATACAGTACCATTATTTTTATTTAAATTTCTCTAACATCGAATGGAAAATCGACTATATTTTCTGGATGGGTGAAGCAATTTTAAAAATTTCTTCTATCAAAGATCAGGAAATTGATTAAATTTTTAAATTATTGTAAGTAATAAAAAAATGTAAATCCGTTAAAAAAAAAATAGCTCGTAATTAGAAAATTTTTAGTTCATGAAAAGCGATTTTCCCGAAAAATTTCCCATTGGCCTCCGAGCTAATATTTTACAATTTATGCAATATTAGTAGTGCCTATCAGAAAAATATATTTGGAACAAGCTCATGCAAATATTTTTTAGAAGCCGCACCTATATTTCATAAATAATATATGCAACGCGTATGTTGTGATAAAGAAGGTATATTTATTAAGATGCATAAGATTAATTCATTTATTATTATTATTATTATTATTATTATTATTATTATTATTATTATCACATTAATTATTATAATGTTTACTTCAAATATTGTATCTTAAATATACTAGTGTACAACATTGTGTTTCGTCTTCAAGTGTTTAATATGATGGTTAAAATAATTTCAGAAAATGTGATTTTATATGAATTAGTGAGTATATGTCTGGGAGAATTACATTCGATAGAAAGATTATCACATATATTTTAAATGATTGAAGTATTAGAAACATATTTATGTAATATAATTAAAATAGTCATGGGTATGTGAAATTTCTTTAATTAATATTATTAATATGTATAAAAACTTATTATACTGTAGCATCTGCGATGACCACTATATAGATTGCATTTTACCCATTGGTTATTATAGGACGTCGTGATGCCATCGTTTTGATTTTTTTTTTTTTTGAAGACCTGTTTTTACATGTAAATATATAGACGGTAAAGAATTCATTATTGCATATTGGTATATAGAAAAGATTTAAATGATCGATTACGCACCCAATGGAATGTTTTGAATTATTATTTTATTGTTACTATTAATATTGTATTTGTTATTCTTGTCGTTATACATATATTTTAATTTTATGTAAATATTATTCATTATTGTTATTACATATAATATATATATTTTGAATTATATTATTTAATAAAAAAAACAGTATGCAGCATAACAATATACATTTGGACTTATATTCAGATTTTATTCGAACAAATATTGTTAACCTAAATTCTATATCACCGAGTGAACAAATCAAACTGGTGTAACGACTTCAAATTGGTAATTGGTAAGGGAATTTTTTCGTATAACAATATATAACAAATTCTTGTTGCCCCGAAACAAATGCTAATTCAGTATAAAAATAATGAAAATTTGCAAATTTCGAAAATTTAACCGGCACGGTATTTCTTGGTTATAATATATGTTTATATTAAACAATTTACACAAATATATACACTAGCACTTGTTACTCTATCTCTATATATATATATATATATATATGTCGGTTAGTTAGGTGCGTACTTCACGCGGTGAGTATCTTTTTTTCTTATCTTATCTATATCGGATTTCAAAATCAACTGGATAACTTAATATATTAATATACTATAATATAGCAGCGTATGTGCTTTGATTTCGTATAATAATAAAGATAAAATTTTTAAATATATATTAGATAGATATGAACTATTTGATTGCATATCAGGTAAATTATAAATTATATTCTAATATATATTTTATTATTAAATAAAATATTATGTTGCGCAGTAGTACATAGGATTAAATATATACAAAAAATATTTATAAACATAAACGATTTAGTGAATAATTAAACTATAAATATAAACAACCAACACACGAACGAATAACAACAATTTAATTTATAAATGCATGTTCACAACAATATGTATATGGAATATATGTAAAATGCAAATAATAATAGTCCCAAACGCTCTATGCGTTTTTCATAAATGTATTTTGCTGCTTAAACAAAAAAAACAATAAATAATATTACAAAACTAATTTCTACACTTTAATTTCAATTAACATCCGATTTATTTTATATTCACAATATATACAATATATAAATTCATAATTGAGTCTCTGCCGCATAAATATTTGTTTATGAGATGAGTTAGGTAGCTATGTATAAATTTATTATTTATATATACGCGCATACGTATATATTTTAAAAAACATAATTTTCAATGTATGACATGATTTAGTTTAAAGTGTGAAAAAATACATGGGAGAGAGATAACCCTTTTTTTTAAAAAAAATTTGAAGTAGGATTTCCGGTATGAGATTTAGTTAAAATAAAAATATTTTAAATTAAACTCTTCCTTTTATTTTTTTATTTACACTATATAAATATATATATATTACACAATTACACGATATATATGGTACGAAGTGTATACATCATTAAATGATATTGTATGTATATTATATTATTTACCTGCGAATTATATTAATTCGATATAATTTATTTGTATATATAAATTCTAAATTCTATAATAATCAACCTTTTTTTTTGTGCATTGCGTCCCACGAGACAGATAAAATAATAAATTTGTAAAATTATTAATGTTAGTTAAAAGATTTATAAAATATAATCCTCAAATTTTAATAATCCCAGTGAAACCCAATCCCAATTATATACATAATATATACGAGGCACTATATATACAATATATTTTATATAAAATGTTTTAAATTATATTATATAATACGACAATATAAATATAATCGCACGAGAACCGCTTGAATCTTGAATATATATATAAACATTGATTTTCTTCTTTCTTTATTTTAATATAGGTATTCCAAGAAAATGTATAAGTCTTTATATATTGTGGGTGGGCAAATAAGTGGCTGATAATTACCCATTATATATAAACAATTTGTTGCCGTTGTGAACCAAATTAACTCTTCCGAATTTGTGGTTTAATATGTTTTAAATATTTTATTCCAGCAATAAATATATATATATATATATACATGATTTAACATGATAGCCATATTATTTGTAAGTGATTAATTGGTTTCCACATAATAAAACAATGTAATGAACTTAAAATTAAAATTAAAAACTACAACACCAAAATCAATCAATTTGGATTGGTACAATTTTATTTGTAAAAACAATTTATTTGTTTTACGGTATATGGTTCCACAAACAATACTTTATTGTTAGAATACATAGAGTGGAGAGTACATAAGGACTAAGTGATATTGAATTTTAATGAATTATTTTACTATACTCTGTGTATTAATAGTGTGTGTTGTGTATCAATTTTAAGAAATGCAGCTATACGATATCGATAATAAAATGAAAGAAAAAAATATACGATACGTATATCCTAAGGTCTAATTATATTTGAAAAAATTTTATAATACATAACTTCACGTATGTGTGTAATTAATTAATAGAAAAAAAAATGTCTCCCACACATAATCTTATTCTTATATGAATTGTATAATTTTAAATATATATTAATAATTATAATACTTTTAAATTGAAATAACTAAAATATAGAATGGTATACGCAAATTATTGTTTTAAACTTTAAACATATAATTAATTTATAATATTGTATAATAATAATAATAAATTTCCCTTCTACGTTAATTATAAAATTATTAAATGAACTTTATGAAATGCATTTTTTTTCCCATATGTAGGTTACTTTTAAATATTGTTTATATTTAGTTATTATATTTAAAAGAAGAAAAAAACCGATATAAAAATATAGGTTAAATTATTATTATTATTATTACATAAATGCGTAATGTAATTATGTATTATTATGTATGGTATTGTATATATATATGAATCGAATCTCTTGCGTGATGATATTTATAAAGTTGAAATTTAAAAATAACCATATATATCGAAAATATTTATAAAGGAAGAGATTTAATATTATAAAAATGAAATGAAATGTAACATGGCATAAAAGATAATTTAGATAACCTACTTAAAAGAAAAAAATGTCTGTATGACTGAATAATAAGATATGTAAATCACAGTTAAATTAAAGTACAAATCACTATATATATATATAGAGTTTTTAAATAAAATTAACATACGCACATAGGTCAATTATCTAATTAAAATGTATATGACCGCGTAAAGTAAATTTATGTTCATATATATATAAGCGCACATATTTACAGAGAGATTAATTCAGCGTAATAAACTAATCAGATATATTTTCATATACAATCCCATACTGTATAATACCTATATGTAATCTGTATAAATATATACAGTCATTATTATATCCTTTTAAATATAATTAACTAATAACATTGTAATTAATTATAGCATTTGTGTATAGAAAATTTTTGTAACATTGATTATAGCTATACAATATATTGTCATCGTATAGACATAGACCTTATAATAATGTGTTACAATTAAAATATTTATTTAAAAACAAAATAATTTATTGTCATCAGACCAGCACATATATATGAAGTGAATAACTATATATATTGTCAATAATTATTGCAAAATAATTTTAAAAATTTATGATTTATTACATTTTAATATACAATACAATATATGACAATAAAATATTTAACTTATTTATATATACAATTATTTTTGAATTTTCTCGATCAAAATTTAAAATAATATATTTAATAAGTTATAAAATTATAGTAAATAAATAAATAAATGTGGTTGAGGAGATTTTATGATATACGAGTATACTATATTAGTTAGAATCATTATTAAATTTATAGTAATATACTTCATAATTTACTGTTTACTGTTTGTAACATATATATATATATATATATGATATGTTGGTGTAATACATAATAATTGTAGCTATAGTGTTTTGTAATTTTAATAATAATACTGAGACTATAGTATTTATGTTATATTGTACAAAACAAATAATAATACTTTCTCTCGTGTATACAATACAATGAAAATTAGAAAAAAATATATATAAATAACATATAGTATACAAAAAATGATTACCTCATATAGTGTATTTACCTGTACAATGCCTGTGTACTGTATACACACATCATATATACATATATCTGGTGTAGATATAATATTTAAATCACCTTGTCAATATTAACCGGAGACAAATAGTCACTTATATATATATATATTTTCGTATATATAGTAATGGAAATAATTATTGAAGCATTTTTTTATTATATATAAGTCTATATAAAAGTCCGATATATAGGTATAAGAACTAATTACCTATTTATAGAGTTTTTTTTTTTTTAATTTGACTACTATAAAACTTATAGTGTCTCAGAAAATTTTTCTTAAAATAAATCTATATAAACTTATATTTAAGTGATAGTTAATGGTAAAAAAAAACATCACCATCATTTGTTATAGTAACGATACTTAACGTAAACCCTAGTAACAATTTGTCTGTACTTTGAAAAATGAGGAAAATATCCGTGGAAAACATCCACATATTACATTATATATTATAGTATATTTTATTTAGGTCAATTTGAAATCTTTGGATTGTAAGGCTAATATTTCCAACAAATATCCGTTTGTTATTGTATTCATAATTTATTTCACCAATTAACCAAGACAGTGGTTCAAATTTGGTATTTTTCGCTTTTCTACATATACTCCTCACTCTTTGTAATTTATTTTCATAATTTTTAAAACAACCAGCAACTCAAATCTATATATTTCTTAGGAATTTTGTACAATTTTTCATGGATTTTATGATTTTATTCGCGGTTTTTTGTTCTTGTTTATTACAAAAAAAAAATGCACAATCGATAAATTTTTGCCATCGTTCAGCATCTTCATTCCACCGTGCTCATAGAACTTCTGCTCTATCGGTAAAAAACTAAATCAAACCACGTTTTGACATCATCGTCGAAAGAAAATTTATTCTACTAATAAGGACAATTCACCGGTATTACTTGTTAAAATATATGGACGATTTTGTCAAAATCCGTGGATCTGCTCACAAAAAATATAAATATAAATACAACGGATATTCGTGGAATAATAGCAAAGTGATATAATTTTAAGGAGAATCCGTAGCAATTATCTTCGGAAATATACGCGGATAATCCAAGGATATTTTTTATAAAAATCCATGGACAGGGTTGCACTGATCATAAAAAATTCCAACGCACATCCGTAAGAAATCCATAGATATTTCCTCGGATTAAAACTATACGGACTACAACATATAATGCGGAAATTTTGCGGACAAAAATACGGACAGTGTTACTAGGGAATAGCGAATTAATTGTTAAAACTGCAGTATTACAACATATGTTCTAATAATTTTTTTTTACTTTTAGCTTAAGCGTGCGTGTATGCATGTATGAAAATGAAAGAGCTATGACATAAATATTTATGTCCACCACTTTAAATGTATATAATATAATATACCAGCGATTTAAACCATTAAAACTGATATCATAATAATCTCATATATATAATAAAACAAATTTCATGTATTTATATTTTAAATATTATACACCTTTTAATATATTATTTCTCTATTTAGATGTGTCACACATATGTGTGCAAAGTGATTTATTCAAATTATAAGAAGAAAAAATGTATATACTTTAATATATTATAAAAAAAATGGATGTTGTTGACCTTGCTGTGCAGACTTCATATACATATAGATATCGTGACAATCGAACTGGTTACCATTTATATTCTTTTTGTCACTTTACAAATGTATACTTAACACTTCATACAGTCTTATTTCATTTTGCATATATCTAATATATATATATGTAAATAAATAAATTGAAAAAATTGTGTTTTCATGTTTTTTGTTTTTTTGTGGCTTTTCTATAAATTATATCCATAAATTTCAATTTTTAAAATTTAAAAACTAAATAATCATAATAAATTACAAACAATATTTAAATTTATAGATATTTTATCACTTCTGAAAATAAATCGCAAAATTTCCTTTTTATGGAACACCACCACTCACGCGGAAGAAATTTTTCTATTTTCAGAAATTAATTAATAAATTATAAATTGATGGTAATTGAGAAGTTTCAAATATATAATTAATTCTTCTATATAATTTTTTACATAGTATACTATATTAATTAATATTAATTATAATTTTTTCAAAAAAATATAGTTTTCTATATATGTTACATAAAATAAAGAACATTGTACAAAATCGAATTTTACCAAATATAGTTTTTATATAAGACTAAGATTCTAAGACGTAGTACTTTAACATTGTATAGTATTTTACGTAAAATAAAGTATTAAATAAATGTGTGTGTGGAATATAATTTCATTTTAAAATTAATGAAATTTATAACAAAACATTATACATAAATTATAGTATTCTAATTCTATTCTATTCTATTCAGGAAAGTTTTAACATCATTAAATCAAATTTATTTTATATAACGTCTTTTGACGCTATACATATACATTCCATATATATATTCCAAACACACAAGAATTTTTTTTGGAGAGTTGAATCTGTAAAATTGTTATCAATATTTATATATTTATTAAGTTCCTCGTGTTACAATGCATTTGAATAGAGCCACTCCAGCAAGTGACTCGCCATAGATACGCAAGTTTCTATGGTCAAAATATCAGCAAAATAATACCCTTTTATTTTCAATACACCAAAAATCTATACGATAACAATAAGTGAATTATGTGACTATCTATTTTCATCCCGACCGAATTATATACGCAGGATGATTCACATTGTTTCTTTTTTATTGATGCGTTTAAAAACTTCTACACATCATTTGTGCAGTGATTCGTAAAATAATTGTTTCGCTACGTAATCATGCACTTTTTTTAATAATTATATTAGGGTCGTTAATGAGGTTTCTATACGTACTGCCGACTGAGATTTATACAGCGATAGACTCAAAATTTTATCGATACACTGTGTATATATGGAATAAATTTTATAACTATATATATATATATTATAGGAAAAAAAAACTGAGAATCCAAATTTATAATATATAATTGAAAAATTATTTAATGTTAACAAATTAATATATTTATAGAATAAATTACTTATTATATATTTAATACATGAATTTATAATTATATTTTATATTTTAAGTATATATATAATTAAAAAACCACTTTCAATTTTAATAATATTATTAAAAATTTATAAACTCAATTTCCATATCATCTTAAATCAATTTTCATACATATAGTGGTAGTCAATATAAAAATTTTCAAATATCTATCTCTCTATACTTTGTAGGTAATATGAATATAAACATAAATATCCAACTTGTACGTAAATGAACTAATATAATTTTGTTATTACACTATATACAAATATATATATATAGACGAAATAATATATAGTCAAGTACTAGAATATATAATATATATATATTCCACAGTCAGACAACTGGTTGGCCTTATGGCAAATATTTATAAAATTTAATGTTTATATACACATAAATGAGAAATAAAGAAAGGTATTCATATGCCTTTAAGCAACAATTTAAATTCATAAAATAAAAGTACATAAATATATATTATATACTTGTAAATATATAGTTAAATATACAACATATACATACGCAAAAGGTAAACAGAGGTAGACAAAAAAAGTCTTCGTTTATATACAATATATCGTATATATATACTATAATTAAAAAGGAAGAAACAAGTAAGTTAATTAAATTTCTTTATTTTATGAAATTAAAATTTTTGAAATGATTTTATGATAGACTAAGAAATTTTGAAATATAATTTAATGTTTCTGTATATTTATTATATAAATTGAGGTTTGTAAGAAAAATTCCAGGTTTTTAAAATAATTGATTACTGTCACACAAACATTTGTATATCTATTAATAGAAATTGAATTTAAGGACACATCTTCTTTATATGGTATATATCTTTCCAACCATAAGGACCAATTTATACCAACTTGACATGTAATAAATACCATCCATAAACATGTTTTATGTTACATAACATAACTTTTTAATAATTATGATGCTAAAATTTCTAAATGGAACACAGTGGAATGGATATAAATTAATAAAAATGGAAACACTTCAAATAACAAACAATTATTATTATTAATATGTAATAATTTATCTGAAATTTACTTTATAATAATAATAATAATACCGACACGACGACATATAATAAAATATTTTACAAAAAAATACAAAATATTATATAACTTTTTAGTCTGCCTCGTGTAGTGTATTTAAAGTCAAATAAATAAATAAAAATCCTTTATAAACATTTAATTGCCTAAAGTCATAAAGGAAAAAGATTTTATTTATAATGTCGGTGACATTATTATATTATTATTATTATTATTATTATTATTATTATGAGTTTGGTAAATAATTTTTGGCATCAAATTTTTAATAGATTTTCCAATTTCCTTATTTTATTATATATTTTAATTTTAAGGATATTATATATATATGGCATTTATAAAATAGAAGAAACTGTCGTTGTTTACGTTTGATTACGTCTCTGAATATATATATATGGCGAAATAAATTTATGATAATATAAAAAAATGAATGATTATTTGATAATATTATAAAAAACTTAAACTATCTTTTAGTTAATACAGTATTTATATTTTTACTAATATATAAATTTATAATATATACCATTATGTAGACAAAGCCATATTTGTATGCGATGGTAAGATTTTTAAAAACCCACAAAAAAGACTTATAGAAATGTTGAAAATTTTATTTCCGGATTTTTGCAATATAATTTGATTTATTATATATGAGGAGTATATTGCAAAGATGTTTAAATAATAATATCATATATAAAAGATAGATATTTTAGAGGCATATTTCCGTTTTATTATATTATTATATAAATTTATATATATGATTGAGATCACTTAAAAAGGACGACAATAATCTATATATTTTTATGTCTTAAAAATTATTTATATATATTCAGTATTTTTTTTATTTTCATTATTTTTATTATAGTTTTTATTGAAGTGAATTAACATTTACAATTACCCTAAAAATATAATTGACGAGAATTTTGGTAAATAATCAGCATTGTATATAAATATTAGAAAATGTTATTGTTTGGAATTGACGCAGCAGACAGTAAATAAAAACGATGACTGTAAATAAATAAATTACCTTTGTTTTTCTCACTTAAAATGTAAAATATATGATTTTTCTGAAAGATATTCGTTTAAACATTAATTTAGTACAACAAACACGGGTTTAATTTTTATAATTCCAATATGCGATGGTGTAAAAAAAAGCATAGGTGTGCGTTCCGTTTCCCGCTTTTGTATATAATCAATCAATATATAATTAACAATGATATGTTTATGGATCGATTTAAAAATACGGACTTAAAAATACAGAAAATTCGATTTATTATATATATTAATCATTTCAATTATCATTTTTATTAAATTATATAATAATGACTCAAAATATGTTTGTATTTTAATTATGATACACTTATTATACTACGCGTAATTTATATATTATATGGTATATTATAAAGTTATCCAAAAGTAACGTTTTCAAATATGCACTGAATTAATTTCGGCTAATCTTTAAATTACTAATTCCTTTGGTCGTAATATATTAACGTGAATGAATTGGCGGGCGCTAATTAAAAAGTGAAATTCGCCAAGAATAATAATATATAATAAAGAAATAAAATTTGCCGCTGGTAAAATTTTTAAAAGGATAAAAAATAAATTAATTTATATATATGTTTCAATTACTTAACAATAACAAATATACACGCACGCAGAACACAACTGAACTGAACTTTAATTGAACTAAAAGTAAGTTCATATATATAAATAAAAATTTAAATACTAAACTTGTGTAAATATTTTATTTTGTTATGTGTATTTTATGATTATTTTTTCTATGTTAATGAATTTTGTTGTTGTTGTTGTTATTGTTGTTGTTATTCTTTTCGAAGACCATGAAATCAATATTTTGCCAAACACCTTTATTATTATATACGTGTGTAGATGGAATTCTTTTTATTTATATTATTAATTTTTTTTTATTTAACTCTTTTATTTAAAAGTAAACAGCAGAAAATAAAAGCAAATCTCATATGGAATTTTATAATTTTATATTTCATCGTCGTCGTCGTCGTCGTCGTTGTCGACATCATATACCCTAGTAACAATTTGTCCGTACTTTAAAAAATGAGAATAATTTCTGTGGAAAAAATCCACATATTTTCCATGGAAAAAATATATTGGAATTGGTGCAAAGAATGTCCATAGATTTCCACTTAATATTATAGTATTTTATTTAGGTCAATTAAAATCTTTTGATGGTCACGGTAATATTTCCAACATATAGCCGCTCGGTATTGTATTCATAATTTATTTCACCATTTTATTTTATTTATCCAAGACAGTGGTTCTACAATTTTAAATTATTTTTTGCATAATCAAATATAAATATCATAATTTTTATTTATTTCTTACGTAATTATTAGATGGAATTTTGTTTAAGCAAGTTACAATCTGTTATAACAAAATTTTTGTTTGAGTGCACTTTTGGCATGACGTTTTTTTTTTGTCAAAATCTGTGGATCTGCTCACAAAAAATAAGAATATAAATTCTATGGATATTCTGTGGAATAATAGCAACGAGAAATAAATGTAAGGAAAATCCGTAGAAATTATCATCGCAAATATACGCGAATAATCCAAGGACATTTTTTTATAAAAATCCATGTACAGGGTTGCACTCATCATATAAAATTCCAACGGACATCCGTAAGAAATCCATAGATATTTCCTCGGATTGAAAATACGGACTACTACTACATATAATGCAGAAATTTTTGCGGACAAACTACGGACAGTGTTACTAGGGTATATATTAGTTGTTATATACATAAAAATGAATCATCAAAAACGAATTATATATTATATTTTATTAAAGAGATGAAATACTATATATATATGATACCATAACTCAACAATATACCCAGTGATGGCATATCAAAATACAAAACCATTTTATTGTCTGTATATTTTTTTTTTTATTATATTATATATACAATACAATATATTGTATTTAGTCATGCAAAGGAAAGATTACACTTGAAAAATGTTTACAAAATCAATTTATATTAATCATGTCAATTGTATATATATATTGTAGTATACATAATAATACTAGTAAATTAAATATACAGAGACTACAAAAATTTAAGATTTGATTGGGAGAAAAAATAAAAAAAACGGAAGGATTGAACTATAAGAGATGTGTATCGTTACAGTACACCACTGTATATATTTATTTTAATATAGTTATATATATGTTAATGTAGATGAATTTGATGATGATGGATCTGTGAATAGAATTAAAAAAAAAATGATTATGGTAAAATAATAACGAATTATAAGAAAAGGAGATCCGCATTTGTGTATAAACCGTATACAGTATTTTAAAACTATATATACAATAATATATTATTTTATGGAAAACTAGTTTAATAATAATAAGAAGAATATATTTTTTTTGCTTTTCATCTATATACGATACGATTTGAAACAACCAAGCAAAAGAATTTTTTCACTTATTTTTATAAGTTCATTGATTTTAATCTGAATTGGATTTTAAACGATATTGTCTTTCTTTATATATATATATATATATAATCTAATTATGCGCGCGTCTACACTTTAATTTTTTTTTTTTTTAACAAAAAAGGTTAATAACATTATAAATAAAAATATATATTTAGTTTTATATAACAAAATAATTTAACTTTAAAGGTGCTACGAGATTGCAAATAAAAAGGAAAACAAGGAAAAAGCGATGCGAAATGTTTTACTATATAAGAATGAGATTTAATTGCGTATGCATCGTTTCAAAACTATTAATTGTATACAAAATAATGATGAATTTATAGGCGATGTTTAAGAAATGGGTTTAAGCATATCTAAAAAGAAAGATGGTCACGGTAATATTTCCAACAAATATCCTTTGCCGTATTGTATATTAATAATATATTCCACCAATTGTGCAAGACCGGTGGGTTTAAATTTTGTATATTTCGCTTATCTATAAATATAATCCTCGCACTCATCGTAATTTATTTTCATAATTTTTAAAACAACCAGCAACTCAAATCTATATATTTCTTAGGAATTTTATAAAATTTTTCATGGATTTTATTCGCGGTTTTTTGTTCTTTTTTATTACAAAAAAAAAATGCACAATCGATGAATTTTTGCCATCTTTCAGAATCTTTATTCCGTGTTCATAGAACTTCTGATCAATCGGTAAATAACTGAATCAAACCGCGAAACATGGCATCATCGTCATAAGAAAATTAATTCTGCTAATACGGACAATTTGACCGGTATTACTTGCCAAAATAAGATATTTTTGTCAAAATCCGTGGATCTACTCATAAAAAATATGCGAAATTTTGCGGACAAACGACGGAAAGTGTTACTAGGGTATTTACTAATAATAATATATATATATATATATTAACTCTATTTAATGTATATTGTTATAATTATATAAATAGTAAATACAGATGTACATTTAAAGATAATGTTAAGTCGATCAACCCAGCACAATGTTACCGTATATACTTTTAAATAATGGTACATTTCGCGGTTAAAATAATGTTATAATTGGCATGTGTTTAAATAATCAATTCGCCATAAATATAGGTAATATTACACACACATTTTTCAAATCTTTTTGATCAATGGCACAATAATAAATCAACGTTTTGTAATTGTTGTTTAGTATAAGTACACACTCTAAAAATGCCGCCACCGCCGTCAAATAACATAAAAAACACTTGACTTGCCATCGTTTCATTTTGTTTCGTTTTTTTCTTTCCCAAATACAACATATTAAAAAAAACTTGAGTAGATTTAAATTTAATTATTGATTGCAAAATTATCATACATTTTCTGTGTTTTTTTTTTTTTTTTCACAATAACTTTTGCTTATTAATTCCACATTTTTTTTTTTTAAATTTTTTGTTTGTTTGTTTGTTTGTTTTCTTCACACACCGTCTCACCTGTGTGTATAATAAATATTATTATTTATTATATTAACATTCATTATCGTCATCATTGTGCGGCGGGCATCATTATTGCATACATATACATATACTAAACCATTATTTATATTAACATTACAGATTACAACTAATATACAGAAATTATGGCAAAAAATAGTAAAACATAATTTTAATTTTATAAATGACAACAATTGTTGTTTTGTTATATTTGTTTGTTATTTTATGTATGTGTGGAATATTTTGGTTATAAACTCTAATAATTACAAATTCTGTATAATAATAATAATATGTTTTCCAATGTGATGATGTGGTGATGATGTAATTTTTTACACACAACTTTTTACAACAAATTATTATAAATTACATAATAATATTAATTATTATTGTTATTATTATAACATAAATATACTACACAATTCCACACACACACACACACAAGTATATAAATATTATTCAATTGTACTAAAAATTAATGAATGGAATATTATATACAAATATTATATAGAAATTAAAATTTCAGATAAAAATGTCGTTCTATTTTCATTTATAATTTAAATAAAAAATTAAAATGTATTAACAATATATAAATTTATAGAAATTAAAAAATATAAAATACTGAAGATAATTTAGAATATATACAGAGACGAAAAAAAAAATGGCTCAAAAAAACTCAGGGGATGCTAATGACATCCGCCGATAATTATTAAATGATATTATATAATATAAAAATTATACCGAATTTATAGATTCAGATCTCTTATATGTGTGTGTGTGTGTGTTACCCTAATTTTTCATAAAATGTATTGCATGTATAAAATAAAAAGATGTTTTCTAAATTGACAAATAATATGCGGGTATGATATCATTATATTTAATAATAATTGTTATAATGTGGCTATATATATTGGTACATATATAAAATATAACTTATATAAGGGATAAAAATTCATTACATTAATGTAAATAATAATAATACTAATAATAAAAGACCATTTTTATATTAATATTTATATATTTCTAGTATTATATACACCTACCAATACTTTTATATACTACCAGAAAAATGTATTTTGTTATCAAAAAGCAATGCCGCTTTGAAAAGAAACAAAAAATTATAGACCTATAAATATAATATTAAGTATTTTGTATATGTAATCTATTTATAGAAATAATAAAAATGCTACTCCAATTTACCAAATACTTATATATACATTTTCATATACGAACTAATTTTTATAATGGACAATACAACAATGGCAAATATTGTTGTTATCATTATATTAAGATTCGAACCGAAATGGACAACGCATTAATACATAGGAATTTTTGCATATATGATATACTATAATAACTATTGAAACTAAATAAATATGGTTTAATTTCAATTGATTTAAATAGTATATAATAGAATTTATAATCTGCCATCGAACAATAATGATGTATTCTTAAAAAAATATAATAAACATATAGTTACGCATACCCGATACACATACTCGATACAATTATTTTAAATATTTTTTGTGCGAAATAGTAAATATGAAGAAAATTCTCATATATAACTTTGAAACAACAACACAACAAAAATTTGTATTTATAAGTATAAAATACAAAACTAATGAAATGTAATTTTAATTAAGAATAAAATTCTTAAATCATTCGTATAGAAATGTTTATATGATAATGTTTAATCGATTATAAAATTATTAAAATACTAGTAACAGACACATATATACAATGTATGAATATTGATGAAATATTGTTATTATATATACCAAATGGTTAAAAAGGACTCAATTATACTGGGGTGCCGCATGAATATTTGTGTTATAATAAATGCATGCAGATTTTCTATTCAAAAACGAATCGTCAGTGCACACCCAATTATTATACTATGTTTCCTTATATTTACTGCTGTGAAATCCCACTTCACAAGAAAAATATAAATGTTATAGTTGTAGCATTATTTTTCCTATTGATTTATCTTACAATAT
This sequence comes from Bibio marci, assembly GCA_910594885.2. Classification (NCBI taxonomy): domain Eukaryota; kingdom Metazoa; phylum Arthropoda; class Insecta; order Diptera; family Bibionidae; genus Bibio; species Bibio marci. The sequence goes on along the minus strand of OU343118.1, from coordinate 20,738,657 downwards.
ATACAATTTAATTTGTTTTCATATTAATATCTAACACATGTTTATATAATGCATTTATTTAATTATATTACAAGTTATAATATAAATTGTATATATAGATGGAATAAATTTCTTTAAGTTTAAATTCATATTGAAAGAAATTTTAAAAATGTATAACTGTGAAATAATGTAATCCCACTTATAGTATAATTAAAATTATACACGTCTTTGAAGAAGCTAAAAAAAATTAATTAAGAACAAAAAATATTTATTTTTTCTTTAAGATAGAATGCATGCTAATTGTTTTACAAATTGTTTAATATACAATATATATATATACGAGATTACGAGAGTGTATTATAATATATCTATTACAAAAAATAACATTGTATTATATAAATATTTAGTTCCATAAGTAGAATAAATAATTATTACTATTATATTCTTACAATAAATAATCATAATCATCATTCATTATTATTATTATTATTATTATTATTATTATTATTAGTAATAATAACTAAATATTATTATAATACAAGAATATAATAAATGCATTTAATAAATATGGCATAAATAAATATAAAAAAAATGTAATGAACACAAAACACAACGATCAAGAATGAGCGCCCATTTTTTCATTCGGTTATATTGTACATACAACACCTAGTGTATTTTAATAAAAAATATTATAAATTACAATTATGACTCGGTATATAATAAATAATAAGATTAGTATAATTTACTGGTTTTCATTGTAAATATTGAATTAAATTCATTGTAATTATATAAATAAATAAATGTATTACACACGCATACAACATATCATACACATCATATGTGCGAGAATATATCATTTAATCATCAAGAGGTAAGCTAATTGTTTTTTAACAATTAAACATCATTTAGTTTATGGTAAAAAAACACCACAGTATTTAAATGTCATGCAACTGCAATGCATATTCACTATTTAAGACTTCCAATGGTGATATATGATTGACATAGTACCACGACGACAATGCGTTATATATGTTTTATATACTATTTGATTTGATAAGTGTCGACAATTGACATAAACAATGAATTGATCACAACACGAAAAAATTTACAGATGGTATACCATAGCAGTAAATCAGAATTTATAAAGGCTATGTAATTTAATAATTTAATGATAAAGAAAATATAATGCTATTTTTATTATTTACAAAATATATTACTACACACACACACGGAGACAATGTTTCATTGTGGTATTATTGAAGATGGCTCAGGATGAAAAAAACATAAAACAATTAAAGGAGAATATTCTGCAGTGTTGTTAGATAATTTAAATACTGAAATTAAAAATAAACGAATGTATATAGAGCAAAGAAAAAATTGCTTCACTATCATCACATCCTTAAAATAAATGACAAAATTGAATGAATTGGTTTATTATTTATGTTTCCACAAACAATGTATGCCATAAATTTGCCATTTTCTATTTTAAAACTGTGAAGAGATGGCTTCAAGGAAACGTAATTATACAAAGTACAATGAAGCCGCCACATTTGATATACATCTTGACAAATATTATAAAATCGTTGAGATTAATTTAAAAAGTATAAAATGATTTTTTTGCTAAAAATTTTTTGTCATTTTCATTTTCCGAAAACTTATCCGTAAATCCTGTTTTTTATATTAATAAATAAATTATTAATAAATCAAAATCGATAATGATTTATAATTTTTCTAATGCATTCGCCTACTTGTTTTTTATTTTAATCATATTTTTTAGTTTCTATAAAATTCTAAACTAAAAATAGATAACCAATAAAAAAAATAAAGTTATAAATGTATAAATAAATTACATTTTTATGAATTCTAATTTATAATATCATTTAAATAAATATCAAATTAATATACATAACTTATAGTAAAATTATCTTTAAGATAGGATTTGTGAAAAAAAAAAAATAACAAATATGGAATTTACTTATTTTTATTATTATTTAAAGAATAAACGTGTGTGAATAAAATTTTACTATAATATTAATTATGTTTATGCGCCATCTAAAATACAGAATATTATGTAAATTTTATGCAAATTATTTAAAAAAAATTATTGTAAATTAATTGGCATAATATATATATAATTAAAAAATGTTAACAAAGAATAAAAATGGAAACATATGTATTGGAATTAATAATAACCATACACGCAAGAATAAAAAAGTGAAAAAATATATTAAATTAAATAACTTTCAGATTAACAGCGCTACACACACTAATAGTTAAATCTTAAGTTGTTGTAAGATTTTCAAGACAGATGATTAATAATTTTATACAAGTGTTTTATATAGACATTCATTAAAATTAATTTGTTAATATCACAAAATGTAAACGTAGATAGATAAATGTTTCCTTAATGCAATTACATTTCAAATGAGTAATTATTATATATACGTAAAACACCATGTTTTCAAAGATTACTTAACTTTTTATTATATTTGTATGGTATGTGTAAACAAGAAAGGACAACTTGACAATTGGCATTCAAATAAATACCAAAAATAATGTTATAAATGTTGTAAATTTCGTGAAATGAAACATGTATTTCAAGATCGATTATCATGAACGCTACCCATTCCATCACTGCAAATAATTTTTATGTATACACATGAGAATTTATGATAAATGTCGATTGTTGACGTTCCATACGAATATATGTATTTATATAGCCATGTATTATTTCTATTTGGATACTGTTTCCATCCAATACAATACAAAATACGATAAAAAATAATATGACAAAATTTTACAAAACAAATAAATTTATTTATATCATTTTTATAAACAATGCAATGCAATACGGATGATATATGCGACGATCTATATAATATTTATAATTAAATAATGTATCTGCATATGATTATTATTATTATTACTATTATTATTATTATTATTATTGGCCAAACATAAATAAAAAATAATATACGATACGTTGCTCGATACAGACATGAAGAAATATATACCACACTTTGTTTTGCAAAAAATTAATTCATTCATTTATTTATTAATATATTACATGTTTATAATTTAAGGAATTTAAATTTTAGTACACTGCCGACAGTGAATTTATTATTAAAATAAAAAAAAAACAATTAACAATAAAATATTAAAATTGCATATAGATATAGAGATAAATAACAAAAAAAAATTATCATTTCTTTTACTACATAAGTTATTAATCTCAGAAATAGTTATTTATATTTTAATTGTAATATATATATATTTACAAGTCGAGTTGAAGGACTTTTCTATCCTAAGGCATATATAATATGAAAAAATATATGAAATAAATATATATATTATACAATAAATAATTCTAATTGTAAGTCTATAAAATACATATATGATATTATCATATTATTTAAAAAAAAAACGCACACGCACGGATTAACATACAAATTATTAATTATTGCACACCTGTGCTCAGTATATATATATATATATATATATATATACCACCTAATTAATTGTAGCAATTGTAAAATTTGAGATTATATATACAGACAAAATTATAAAATTATAAAAAAAATTTTTAAACTTACCATTTTTACATTTTTCATAATTTGTTGTCCAAATAATTTCAAAAAACAAAATTATCTAATTATTTCTGAAAATAAATAATAATAATTGAAAGGTTAATAAATAAATCAATTTCAAATTTCAATATAAATTAAATATTATAGAAAATATATATTATACGAATAAATTTAGTTGTATAGTTTTTAGCGAATAAATTTAATAATTGTATTGAGCTTGCTCCGTTCAATTATTAAATTAAATATTTCTTATATATTTTATATAGATAATCTTATCCAAACAAACATTAAATAGATAAATTCAAATGTGTAATGTAAAAAAAGTTAAAATCAATTCATTATTATTCCATATACGCAGAACAAATGGTAAAAATATTTAAACATGAAAATTACAAAATCATTCACTTCACAATTCGTTTGCCATACAATATTTACCCCAAACCAAATATGAGTTAACTTGTGAGGTTCTTAAAAAAAAAAAATACATAAATTTTTAACGACAACACCACCAACCATCATTAAATTTATCTTTTCTATATGATCAATTTATTTAAATTCAACTTCAAATATTATATATTTTTTTTGAATTGATTAAACAAAAAATTTACAGATGGACAAATTAAATAAGATATTGTAGACACAATGAACTCTACATAACTAAAATCAAATTTATATGTATTATATAAATATATGCAAATTAGATTACATATACTCATACATTAACAATTTACACTCACCGGATGGTATTTTGTCATTCTCATACATTTCTTTAAGAATTCTATATATATATTCTTAAGAAATACATATTTATATATTATTCAGTTCAACGCAGGTGGCAAATAATGCTTTTTTTTGCCGCTTATGATGATGATTTTGTATCAGATGTGAACAGCACGTGATTTGTTTATGGAAATTTTGATATACATTTAACGGATACCTCAGCTGATCACGCAGTACAAAAAAAGTGAATATGAAGATATCATATGGAAAAATCCAAAAAAAAACCTCCCCCACATAAAACATTGCGTGCAGATACTAAACATGGACCACAATTTATAGTTTTACAAAAAGAAACAAGAATTAATAATGACGCACAGAATTTCCATTTGCGAATCAAATGTATAATGAAATCGATCCGTTTCTAATATAGAAAAAAATCTTGGTCGAAGCGATGTGAATAGCTTATCACAAACAAAGCCGCAAAGTCAAAATTTCAGATAAAAAGAGATTTTGTTTGTCAAATGGTATTTTAAGGTATTTGTATATTATGAACTGTTGTCGCCTATCTGGAAAAACGATTTATTGTGTGTCTTTTGTTGTGTATCATCATGACAATGTCGGACTACACACACTTCATTGATTATACTCGTTGACACAGGTTTGGAACTTTTTTTCAATACACCTATTGAAGACATACAGTACCCCATAGTAGATACACAGCCAAATACACTAATAAATAATATGTTACACGTGTGGCAGAGACAAAAAAAAATCCAACTAGAAGATATTAAAACGATCTAACCTACTTCAATATTAGTTGCCAAATTTAAGAAATACTACTAAAGTGTTTTCAGATGTTTCAAGAAACTATAGGTGGAGGTAAATTAATGGATTTCTTCCTCACATATGTCATTCAATTTATTAATATCTGTATATGTGTTGGTATTTTTTTAATAATATTATGTAAACAAATTGATGTAAATAATAACAATATAAAAATTATAATGTTTTATTTTGCTATTGTTGTAGTTGTTATTTATATGTATACTGTGTACATATATATGGTATAAGATTTGAATATGGTGCGAGTATGGCGGTACTGCGGTGTGATCAATAATGCTTGAGAAAATCATTCTATCAACGTTCTTTATACACCTCTATATGGTATAACTCTACATACATACACTTGTTTTAATATTCTTCCATATAGTTATTTATATATACAATTTAATATATGTACATACGTTAACCAATTCATGCGTGATGCATAATTTTACATAAATATTAGATATTATAAAATATTTACAATAAAAACTTTAACCAAAATATAAATATGTTTTATACAAATTGGCAGGTAGTCAGGAAAAATAAAAAAAAAAAATGAAAATGAATTATTTTAACTTTTGCATATATTTATTATTATTATAATAAATTTGTTGTAATAAAATATAAATGTCAAAAAATCTATAGCTACTTAACATTTTGCATGACATTGTATAAATTTAATTTTTGCTTTATTTATTAAGTTGTTGTTGTTTATGAATACAAAAAATTAATATATTTACTATAACAAAAAATTGTGTATCGTATCTATTTGTTAAGATACCAAACAAATAAAATGACAAATAATATAAATATAGGAGAGTACATAGTCTTCTTTGTTACATATATTCACAATATATATAACATAACATTTATATCAAAACATCCTCCATTCGCTAAATAATTATTCATACATGCTTTTTGGTTTTTGTTTTTTTTTTGCGTATATACCAACAATTAATTATACTTATTGTGTTATTGTCACCTAAAATAAAACACAAGTGACTTTAATAAACGATCATAATTAACTCTTGCGTGCTCTATATAATAAGATCTTGCAATTAATCTAAAATATATATACTTTCACTTATTATAAAATTACCTTAATTTTAGATTATTTTACGCTTTTGAGAAAATATATAAATTAATAACCTGCTGCCTGGTGAGTGTGGAATTTAAATGTATTGATGTTGATGAGGATTAAAAAATAAACAAATTTTAGTTAAACTTAAATCGTTTAAGGTTCCTACTTACAATAGATATATACATATATATATATATTGTATATATATAATATAGATGCACAAGATATTTTCAGATTAGCATTGAAAGTTACTTCTTTGTTTATATTAGGTGTACCACCGGAAAGTTCTGAGAGGCGAAAAATTGAACCAGTGTTTGTCTGATATCTTCATTGTTTTTTGGATTTTTTGTAAAAAAAAACTTTGTAAGGACAGAAAAAATGGATAATCGAACGATGCTAGGTCCGGGGAATATAGTGAATGCGACAGAATTTTCCAGCCTAGCTCTGCGAATTTCTGATGAGTCCGTAAAGAGCAATATCTGCCATTATCATAAAGCAGTATGATGTCCTTCCCATTGAACAGCGCCGGCCTCTTTTCTTGTGGAGTGCTGTTTTTAAATTATCCAATTGCTGACAGTAACTCTCTCTCGTTCGGTGCCAACATCTCAAAATATATTGCACCACGAATGTCCCACCGCAACATATACACAACATTTTCTTATTCAGGCTGAACTTCGGTGTGGCGGAGAAGAGGGCAGGCACGATGTTTTCATATAGATAATCCACTGTTCATCCACAATTATCATCCGGTCCAAAAAGAGTTAGATTTTATTCAGTGCAATCAGAGATAGAATTTCAAATTATAATCAATTTCCAATTTTTCAAAAAAAGAGATTTTTAAAATCGATGCCCGCATTCAAAAGATTTGTATAAATTTGTTGTTCACTTGTATCAGTACTTACAGTACCACAAATTTTTTTAAATTTTCTATGCCATCGATACGAAAATCGGTCATATCTTTTAAATGCTTGAATCGATTTTAAAAATCTCTTCTATCAAAGATTGAACATCGAATATAATTCCAAATTGTGTATATACAAAAATAGAAATCCATTAAACTATGGCACGTAATTAAAAAATATAATAATTCTTAAACATCAATTTTCCGGATAAAATTTAGTTCGGTGAACAACTAAATTTTTTTTTTCATAATTTATTCCACCCAAGTTATAAGAAAAATATAGTGATATTAAAAACTGAACGCTATTTCTCTGGTTGCACCACTGATATATACATAGAAAATATTTTAGTTATAGCATATTTTAAAAAGAATCATATAATAACATTAATTTTATATTTGAACAATTATAAATATGTGTACTGTTTTTCAATTAATTATTTCTAGGGTTAAATAAATAAAAACATTTAACCAAACCAAAAAATTAAACATTTCAATGCTTCTGACACATTATTGACAAATAAATAAATTTACATATTAACAATTAATTTATGCAATAACTACTACATAATAAGAATAGTATAAATAATAAGTATTAGATAAACAAACACACAATAACCATCAGAATTATAAGAAAAGATGAAAAAAAAAAAAAATTAAATTAATTAACGTACACATTCATTAAGTCTAATTTTTTTTTCCATTTTTGACATTGAAATTAATATACAAAAAAAAAAAAAAAAAATTAAATTAAAACAACTTCATATAAAAGTATTATTTTTAATCTCCTATTTATTTCTCATGTTATTTTTTTACATCAATAATTAATTATATATTTTTATTAATTACGAATAAAAATATGTATATTAAAAATACTACCCGCTTCTTATTTAAATTATTGGACAACAAATTAATTGGTTTTTTTATTTTTTCCAGTATATCATATATTGTAAACCTAAGACTTATATTATACAATGATGGTACACGCCGTAACTAAAAAAGGAATAGATTTGGTTAGCTTAAAAATGTTGCCATCGAAATGATGTATGAAAATAATTTTATTGGCTCATTTCTATTATCAATATTATTGATTGTTATCGTTCAATGTAATTGACAATTTACAAAAAAAAAAAACGCAATGAGGGGTTGCTATCTATCTACAAATATAAAAAACAACACAACAACCTCACCTCATCATTTATATATACATTTTACCACTGGATATTAATCACGTGTCTCTTATTACCAATACCAATGTATACGAGTATTTTTACATAGTGAATAGATAGATACATTCTTCATTCCCGCATTTTCACATATATCAAATTATTTATAACTTTATTTTTATAGCCTCAATTAATAATTATCATCAAATTAATTATTTTATTTTGTGTGCGGAAAAAAAAAATAGCGATAAAATAATAGCAAAAAAAAAAAAACACAATAACAATGATTTTTCAAAAAAAAAATTAAAAAAATAGCATAACTTGAAATGACAATGACATTATAAGAAAAAATAAAAAATAAAAAAATAATTATGTCAACGAGGAGCAACTTGGAGTTGTTTTGTTTTTTAATTCCATGCCATTTTTAAATATAATATAAATTAAATTAATATAAAAAAGCCAATAAACTTTAAGTTACTAATATTTATTTATTATGTTTTATAAATTGTGTTTGACGGCTTAGTTTGTAACCCATAAACATATTGTTGTATTTGTTGCAGATATATTGGTAAGTCTTTAAAAATGAACTCAAACACGGGGTATCCAGAAATACAGTAGAGGTATAGACAATTGAAAAGAGTATTAAATCAGTAAAACCTACTACTATTATATACTCGTACCATGTACACTGCAACAAATAGCCATATTTTATATCAGATAAAATATTAATTGGATAATAATGTAACTTTATAATTTATATTGTATGTGTGTACTTCTTGTAAGCGTGCACACATGTATGAAACAGAAGAAAAAATTCAATAAATTGTTTATTTTCATTTATAAAACTGTTTCTTTTTTTTATAATTAGAACACAAAATATCTATAGGATTGCATAATAATATTATAAACATATGCAATAACAATATTGTGTATAATAATATATTACAAATGATGCATCGCAAATATAATGATTGTAATATATGTACGCAATTATAAATGATGAGAAGAACGTGAATTACTTTGGGCACTCACAATATATAGTTAAAATGTATATAAATATAGAGGTAACAATATAATTATTATATAATATGAAACTACATCTGCAATAATATGGAAAAATTAAACATTCTTATATTTTGCTTCTTGTATGTTATATTTCATGGTGGACGAAATATTAACAATCAATATTTTTCAATTAATTTCACATAAAATCTTTATAAACACTTTTAATGTGAAATAATACGGAATACTAAAATAATATACTACTTGGACATATTGCTCAATTAATAAAATATATTGTGTAAATATATAATTTATGTTAAAACATTTCTATTTAGATAATATCACTTTTTTAATTCGTTATGATCATAATTGTTATCAAAACGATAGTCCAAAGTAAAGACCAATGTATAGCATTTATCAAATATTCATTAAAGTGAAATTGGTAAATTATTTCATATATAGGAATTTAACCGATGTGGCTACATCCATAGAATCATAAATGTTTATTAATCTCATAAAATTTTATATTTTGCATGATTTACTAATGCATAACAATCAATCATATAGTTTAATTATCATATTACTAATTGTTTTGTTACTATTTATGTTAAGTTAGCTAATATATAACTTCACTTGGCACTATTTTTATTGTAGAAAAATTATTGCAGCATATTTTAGTTACAAAATCGGTGAAGACTATGTCATTTAAGGGAGCAATACTATATATAGAAAACCGTAACACATACAACCAAAATTTTCAAATGTATTTACCAAAAAAAAAAACATACAACTTCAGATCATATTTTAAAAATCTTCGAATCAATTAAAATTGCTACCGAAAAATTTTTGAGCTGTTATCCCATCCAACCACATATAGACGGATTGTTTATACATCTTTAGGCATCATATTCAATTGGTTTTTATAATGCAAAATAATATGCTTCTGATTCACACTTTTTTTTTTATATATTTATACCATATATACAGCCAGATAGATAAAACCATATATACAATACATACACATAACATACAAAATAACAACAATATAATAATAAATTAAAGAATGTAATATTATTGTGTGCGATAATAATAATAAAAAAAAAAATAATTAAATTATAAAAATGATAAATGGAAAGGAATTTATGTAATTGCCAAATGAATTTTTCATGTTAAAATAAACATATATACCCGTGTATCTTTAGTTACTAAATAATATTTACAAACCGTTCAACTCACAGCATTGCACAGTGCACAGAGTCAATTGGTATTGTATGTGGTGGTAAATATAATAATATTAATAATAATATTAATAATAATATTAATAATATTAATAATAATAATAATGAAAATACGAAAGAATAATAATTATCAATATTATTGTTATTATAATATATTGTTTATTATTTATTATTTATTATTTATAATATTCTGATTTATTATTTATTATTATTTATTATTATTATTATTATTATTACAATAAATAATAATAATAAAAGAAAAGAAATAACTAAAATAATTACATATTTGCCGCCAATTGATTAGATCTTTGATTTTTGTTTGAATATATTATAACATAGAAATTATTTATTTAACAAAAATATATTCATAGTGAAAAAATCAGATTAATATCGTTTTTTTTTTTTTTTATTCATATCATTTCATTAATTGTTTTTTTCTTTTAAATAGAAAATGCCAGCCAAAAATAATAATAAAAAAAAAAAAAAATGAAAAATAAATAGATAAAAAAAAATGTTTATCATTTAACAAAATTAATAATTATATAACATAAAATTATTTTGAATACAATTTAATTAAATTATAAGAAAAGTGTTCGTTCACCTTCATACCATACCTTTACATAAAATGGTGTATAGTAATGTTGGGAGTAGTACAAAAGACAACAGTGAGACCGTAGCCGTGGTGAAGAAAAAGTAATGACATACATACTGCAGTGAAAGACTCTCGTAGTTTAAAAGGCACCCGAATGGTGACCTGTTTCATAATTATAATTATATACAAAAATAATAATAAATCAATCTAATTAAACATAATTGTCGAGTCTGTCTTAAATAAATATGCCAAAGAAATTTTATGGTTAACAATTTTAATTTTGTGGAAAATGGAATGGAATGGAACATTTTATAATTTCATATTAATTTCATGGTAATAATAAAACAATAAGATTTTACTTAAATACTTAATTTGTATACACTATAAATACTGTTGTAATTTGGTATAACTATTAAAAATTTAAAATATATAAATCAGGTCAAAATTAAACAAACGAAATGCATCTACAATAATATATATTTATGAAATAAATAATAATGTAATAATAAAGTACAAATAACTATATTGAATTTAGTTTCTTATTTTTTATTATTGTATAGGAAATTAAATATAATATAGTTAGTAACACATATTTTAATAATTAAAATATTAAATACATATGAGTTAATATATATTTAATATAATTTTGTTGTTGGTGTTAGGTGCTTTTGTCTTTTATGAACTTCAAAGAAACCGCAAAATGAAATATTATATTAAACAAAACAATACATAATACCAAGATATGACGAGTAAATTTACAATACAAACGATACATGTATAAATAAATAAATATTAACAATTATACAAGAGTAACAAACGAATATAAGTATATTTATAGTCAATAATGTAAAATAATGTTTTTATATAATATTACTTATCGTCTAAAATTGTAACCTTGAATATGGCCAATGTTTTTTTCTCTTATGAACAAATATTTAATTAGTAATTAGTCATTTTCATACTAATATATATAATATAATATTTTACTGATTGATGTTGAATATTTTGACATATGAGAGAAGAATACGTAAAAGAACATTAGTAAATTGTATTCCTTTTTAGATTAAATATATATACGAATATATAGAAACAGTTTTATTTATACAATATATTAATTAACTGTTGATGTACACCTAAACCAATATTTTCTGTCTGGCTTAGATTTTTAAATTGTAATTTATAACGAGTTATATTAATAATTAATATACCTATAATATAAATAAAGTTAAAAATTTAATAGAATTAATAGAATATTATTAAATGAATTTACGAGAAAAATAAATATGCCATATAATAATATTTGAAAAGTATAAAAAATACTTCTTAGAACGTAAATCTTCAAGATAATATTTAATTATTAATACATTTATTACTGAAATTCGAATTAGATTGATATCTATTATAATTTCAATATAGTTGATTGCTAAGCAAAACAATTCGTCAGGTATCATGACCTCCAGAAGTTCAAGTATATTTTATTGACCCCTAAATACGCAGTCATTATTTTGTGTAATCTAGGCTCTAGCATTAATTAATGAATTATCAAAACATTTTTTACTCTTTGAACAGCATCACCGAATGTATTATGTTGAGTTGGTACCATTTTACTCATGTCATGTCACGACGTTTCTTGAATTTCAGTGCAGAACCCTATCCATGCATTCACCTTAGGTTTTTATAATCGTGCTTCGTGCATATATCACTTCTAATACAGAGTCTTTGATGCCAATATATTTTGGGCTGCAATAGATGTGGTGTAATATAATTTAGCAATATTTTGGGATGCACACACAATGTATAAGAGTAGTGTAACCATTCTTTTAAGAATTGCCGTAAGTCAGTGCATATTGGCATTAGTTTTGCATTAGTATATAATGATTTTTCAAAAAAACATTATATAGCACATAAATATTGTGTATATTAGAATAATTTAAAAAGGAGTTCACTTATAATAATAAATCTTTTTGATAAATGATTAATTAACACCTTAGTTATTTGATTTCGTAAATATAATAGTATACAGCTTCCACCCACCACAGACGCAAACGCACACACACACACACACACACACACACACAACAAGATTTATTATATGGACAAAAAAAAAACATGTTAAATACATCATATAGAAAGATGAAAGAATATACAAACAAGAAATTCTTAAGATTTTTTTATTTTTATCGATTGATTATACCAATTTTTTATATATTTTTTTTGTTTTTACGTATACTGACTGAACTGAATACAGCATAACAAAGGCAAAGGGTGTATTACATCACGATTACGATAATTCTTTGCCATTATTTTTTATAATGTTTTTATTAACATCAAAAACAGGATTTAATTTTAATAAATAAGAAAATGTTTATGTGTGTTTATAATATTTGCCATTTCGATTTATAATACAATTTTATCTTCGTTTGTTATTAAAGAAATATGTTTTATTTATTTAATATTTTATTGATTTTTATCATCCCCCGTAAATAATAAAAAAAAATCGGATATTTATATGGGGAAAATTACAATTTCACATGCATATGAAATATTTATCGTCGTCGCCATTACCAAAAAATATACTATAGACAATGTACGTAAAATTTTACTGCTGGATGCTGGCTGAGGTAGTGGTATATTAATGTGGTGTTAAAAAATACCCCTCTTTTATTTAATTTTCCAAATATATGTTTTCACCAAGTTTTTTTTCGTGGGAGAAAATGTTTAATGATAAAATATGGTGAAAAAAAAGAATTTGTTTTGTTCGGGTGCGGCATTCTATGGATTTTGACTTGTGTTCTAGCAAGTCACTGATTATATGATAATTCATAATTAATTATATAAAAATATATTCTATATAAACAATAAAATTTATAGAACTTACGAAATAAATTGTAGTGTAGATGAAGATTGATGAAAAAAAAATATAATCCAAAAATTAACTATAAAAAAACAAAAAATTACACAACAAAAAAAAAACTTTAACTATTTTATGACTGTTCCTGTGCTTTTAAAGTTGTATATAAAAATGATGCTGATGTTTGTGTGTGTGTTCTCTTCTTCCTTTTCTTATTAGTTGTAATTTAAAAAATATAGCACTTTTTTTTTCTTCAAAAAATTTAATGAATAACACCACAAACAAAAACTAATGAAATTTTAATATAAAAAAAAAAAAACACTAAAACAAATGAACAAAAATGAAATAATAAAAAAAAAACAAAAATTGTATGAACCGTTACATTCAATTCAATTATTTTTGCAGTCAACGCAATTGGATATTTTTTATTAAATTTTTCTGTACATCATCATCATCATCATCATCATCATCATAATCATCTTCTTATTATATATACAAGAAAAATAACAACAATGTTAAATATGTGAAGGTATGCATGCAGATTGCAGAAATTCAGATTTACTTTTGCAGTGCATCAGCACCAAACACCACAAAACAATATTATATTTTCTTCTTCAATATTATATTTTAATTATCTTCTTCTTATTCAAATTGTAGTTGTTTAGTTTTGCGGATGATTTTTTTTTTCACAATTTAACACCAAGCAAAGAAAAAAAAAAAAAACAAAAAAACAAAAATTACGTAGACTTAATTTTTTTTTATTTCATAAATTACAAATTTATATAAAGTAATTTTTCACTTGATTTTTATTATTTAAACACTATTTTTGTTTTTTTTTACTTGATAAAGAACTTAAAAAACAGTAAACAAATAAAAACAATTAAATAAACTTTTTCTTCCCAATAAAATGTAGTATAATAAAAAAAAATTGCATACAGAAATAGAAAAACAAAAAACTGCACAATTTTTTTTTTCGATTTATTAATAAAAGAAAAACTGCATGAAAACCAAACACAGCAGTGGTAATACTTGATCTGAAGAGAAAGAAAAAAAAACAGGCCGAAAAATTAAATAAGAATGAAAAAATAAAAAACCAACACAAAACAAAATGAGAAGTGGCTGATTGAAATGGAATATGGAAAAAACTTATTAACGAAAGAACGAAATGAATTAATGCATTTTTATGAAAAAAAAAATCGAAATGATAAAAAGCGAATAAAGAATAGAAATAACATTTTTATTTTATTAAATTTTTGTTATATTCGCTCGCATGCGTAAAGTACCATGTGCCCCATCTATTTTATTCACTCAGTTTATGGTAAATAAAAAATAAAAACAAAAATATGGAATACGTTGAAAAATATATTGATTGTCGCATTTCTTCGTATTCACGTACGGTACGATTTGATTATTGAGTATTATTTATATCTCTTTATTCTCTATTTATTTTACTAATTTCCTTTTTCCCAGAGAAACCGAAACAAACTGTGAATTATTTTGAATAAATAAATAAAATGTTTGATTGTTTGTCTGATTCTCATTCTCGTGTTTGTCGCCCCTTTCGCTCCGATCTCTTTGTAACTGCATAGACTACATAGCCATACAGAATAATTGAGGAGAATAAATACATACAGTAACAGTACGTAAAAAAAATTGTTTCATACATTCAGTTGATGGCAGGAGGAACGTTTAGGTAAATTGAATTTGAATTTTAAAAATGCAATTACACCAATGGTCGGATTCATTGATCCAGAATGGAAACAATTGTATTTATAAAAACTAGGATTGAACGTACAGGTAGTTTATTAATTTATATTTATTGCATTTTTACACACACACACAAAAAATTAAACAAACAAAAAAAATGTTATGTTAAGGTTATAGAAATTAAATACAAAAATCATTTATATTATTTTTATATTTTTTATAATAGACATTTTCATGAAATATAAATTTTAATTCGTGACTAGACAAGGTGCTTCTCGTGTGAGACTTCTTCAAATACACATTATACATACATATACAACAATATAAAAGCTATATGCTCAAATATTTTTTATTCATGTATGTGCAAAGAAATGCATCTTCTTTGAACTTCTTTATAATTGCAAAATGTAAATTATATGCACTTTGTTTTTATATTCCTTTGGATAACTATAACGACACAACATCAACATCAACAACAACAACAACAATAGCAGCAACACAGCACATAAACATATGAATATAAAATAGAAAATATTAATTAACCTGCAGACAATCAACACAATAATTATATATAAATGCTATGATGTTTTTAAATCGTTATAGGATAAACAACTACATCAACATTTTTGGATAATAATTTTATGCTATTATAGATATAAAGATATATGATATGATTTAAAAAAAGTTTGTGATGAAATTTATGCAACAACTAGAATTTGTTATCACTTTTTATATATATAGACACAACATATATAGGTAGACACAACAAATATGAAAAATATGTACATAATTACGTAAATAGCTGCTAAAATGAATATATGTAAAGGTAAACTATACAATAAAAGAATGAATATTGTATATAATGATGAAGTGGACGAAAAACACATAATTATAATATGTTGAAAATAATTCTAAATTGGAACACATAGAAAAGATATACTAAGCTATACTCCAATTTTCTTAACTTACATTACTTGAATTACATACATAGTAAATCACTCGCTTCACCTTTACCAATTTACCTGATTTATTTATAATATTAATATATAGCTTTATTTGTTTTAGATCATCCTAAATATTATCGCATGCAATTTGTACACATATAGATAACATAAATCTATGATTTACATTTAAATATACACTTATTTACCATATTTCAATCTGCACTTGGTTGGATTTGATTGACTATTTTATATGCGGCCAGGCGAATAACATCAAACTGCGTAGGATGGGAAATGTAATTCCATTTCCTTTGTCGTCATCATTTTCTTCACAATCTTTGAATTTTGTTTTTTGATTTTATCAAACCTTTTTGATTTATTATATTTTTAGTCATTCATCATATAAATGCATAAACAAATTTAATGAGACACAATGGTACTCTATTTAGAGTCGAGCATCACATGGAAATTCTAATAAAGTTATTCATATTGATTATAATACCTCTTCAACTGGCATATTATATAACAATTAGAATTAATAATGCTGATCTTCGTATCCTATGTTGTAAAAGTGGTTCTTCTGAAATGGAAATCTGCATTTTTGTTTGCAGCATAAAATAAAATGTAAATGTGTTTGCTTACTGAAAATATAAAATATCTAAATAGATTAGGATAAAAATTTAATTAATTGTAAAAATATGATGGATAAGTAGTTGCATAAGACACAGGAGGGTTCCACTACGTCACATCACATGGATTTAAATTATATACCCAAGTGACAGCGAGGTAGCGGCGTTTTCCCGTATCTTTATCATTTTAATCATTAGTATTAATTCGTTCTTTCAATTATCTGTTAACATTTTAAATATGTTTTTTTTTTTATATGTTGATTTAATTAGTACGATGTATCCAAATAATATATGTCCGTTTTCTGAAATGATAAAATTAAAACTAAATTAATTTATAAAATATATGAATAGAAATTCAGTTGCAAAATTAAAAGTACACACAATCAGTGAACAATTAATTTTAGCATATCTTTTGAAATAGAGATTATATATATATATATTTCATTAAATATTTCGGATGATATCGAATCAGTCGATACTCTATATGTCAAGTGATCACAAATTCCATATAGAATCATTTATTTGATGTTATAATTTGAATAAATTTCATTCCATTTGATAACAGCTATCTTCACAGCTTTTGTAACTGGAAATTATAACAAATAACATGCGATCTGAATCATATATACAAATTTTATAAAAATCCACTGTATATAGTGTGCTGATATCGTGTATATCTGAGGTGTGGAGGAGTTATCGTCCCATTAATACATATATGCGACACAATGTTTATGTTATCTATGTGTAATTTGGCCATATTTGGCAGTAAGTTATTTTTATGTATAATGCTGTTTTAAATATACGATGTCTTTATATGGGATAATAATAGTAGTAGTAGCGAATAAATTCTCTATAACTACATAAAAACACATAGTAGATTAAAATACAAACAATGAACATCCCCAATCTCCTCTAAATAAAAACTGTTCAAAAATATTCACAATTACTTTTTTAATTTAAATATTTATTTATTTCTTTTTAATACTTATAATTAAAAAGACAATTATATTTTTAATGAATGCCTGTATGTGGTGACAAATTATATATAGTATTTTATCATTTATTTTATACTACAGGTAAAAAGCTACTATAAATAGTAAATGCAATTTATTAAAATCAATCAGACCAGACTGAAGCCGCCATCCATTGTGTAAAAACAACTAATTATTAAATTATAATAAAAAATAGCAAAAATGAAACTCGCAGTAAGTATGAGTATATTAATAACAAATTATATTAATAATATAATTTAATTTAATTTATTTATATTCATTTATTTAAGATTTTGGTAACGTTTTTATTTTTTGTAATGATGTCGATTATGCACGAGACAGAAGCACGAGGAGTACTTGGATTGTATGTTATTTATATAATTACATTATTATTACCTATATCAATTTAATTATATATTATTTTTATATTTTCATTTTCAGTCGAGCACCAATGATGGGAATGGGAGGAAGAATGGGAGGAAGAATGGGAGGAGGCAGTGTTTTTGGTAGAGCATTTGGAATTAAACCCAGAAGTGGATTTGGAACCAAAAATGTTCTGGGGTAATGTACACCTATTGTTTAATTTTAATTTATATTATGCGATTTCTCATAAAGAATTTTTCATCTTATATATGAATTACGTATGTCTGTATGGAGAATCGCAGCGTTAACAAATAAATAATAATATTATCCATGGAGTTTCTTCCTATATATTATATCTCTCTCTATATATATATATATATATATGAAATTCTCTTGCTGTATTAGCTGCACGAAATATATATAGTTAAAAATTTGTTGCCCATCATTTTAGGATACTTAATGTAATGAATATTTTATTTATTTTGTCTAACTGTGACTATATTTATATGCAATATTAATTATTCCAATATATGCACGTACATACTTATTTTATCTGTACCAGTATAAATGCAGTTCCTAAAATGGTGACAATACTATTATATAAGCATCTCAATGGTTATATATAATTTAATAATTGAAAATTTATAATATATATCTATATTTTTTAAATATTTATTTACAGACCGCGTAATCCAAAACCCATTAAAACAGATACCATCTTTGCACCCATTGACGTCAACGCAATCGTTGAACCAGTTCTTAACGCAGTCATGCCTGCGTCTGCACCAGACCAACTTGATATTGTTGAAAAAGTACATAATAGATGAACTTCTATATATTCTTGTTTTTATATGTAAATTATAATTGATGAATTTAAATTTTATATATTTGTTAAATTTATAATAAAGAATTGATAACATCAGTTATATTTATTTAATTTTATTTTTCCTCAAAGAAAACAGTAACCTTTGTAATTCACATCACCCCTTCCAAGTGCACCTTTATTATATTAAATCTATATACAAAACATTCGATTAAAATCAAGTTAACCAAATGGTCTGCCATAGTTGTGGAAAACATTTGAAGCCATAATTGAATTTTGAAATATCTAACATTTTAATATAAAAACATCTAATACATTTATTTCGATGTATCAATTCATTCCACTAGTAACATCAACTGCTTAATATTGAGTTACTGTTGATTTTTTAAATTGCATATCGTTTGCAGTGTTTAAGTTCTTATTGCTTTGGATGCCAACAGAAATTTATATTAAAAATGTGTAAGAATGCATCTCACCTTGATTTTTCATTGCGAAAAAATGGGCTGAGCTATTTCTAAATCTGATCCACAACCAATTAAAGTTGTGCAAAAACTGTGCATTAAAATACCGCAAAAATCAATCAACAAATACATCAGATGTGGTGTTACATGATCGACGAGATAAAATGCGTCAGATAACTGCGAGCTCAGGCTTAAGAAAAAATACGGATTGGAAATATTTAACTTGGAAAAATCAACTTAAATATGAAATTGGGTAGATGCGACGTATTGCATTTACTAATAATAATTAACCAAAAACGTATTCGAATATATATTTCTAGAAATATATAATGAATAAAATGTATTTCAAAAGTCATTTCAACATCATTTCAAGTCTTGATGAAACTTTGATCAACGCCACTGTACGACACATTGTCAAAACAATAGATTGAAGCCGTATAGGAAGTGCACCAAACAATAAGACGGTCCATCACCTAAAATGGTTACAACTGTTTTTTGGGATTAAAAAATATGTTTGGGTAATCGATTATCTTCAGAAAGGTATAAAACTTAGTTTATTTTGAATAATTGTAATTTTTTGGTTCTGTTAAATACAAACAAATAGTCGTGAAAATAGATTTTCTTTAAAATAGAAAATATTTATTTTTCATCAAAATTATGATCGCATAAAATTATTTTGACGATGGCAAAATCTTAAATAGAATTATTGGAAAAACATTGAAATAAATGTATTGAGTATTCGTAGTATAGAAGAATATTACCCTTCGCTACGCCCACGTCTCATGTAAATAATTTTAAAATATTTCCAATTACGCGTGCATTTCATAATATGTTATTTTTTAATTTTTATATCATTGTTTTTTAATTAAAATTAACATATACAATTAATTTTTTAATGTAAATAAACGTATATAATTTAGTTAAAGCAATTAAAACCCTATATATATAAAGTAAATATACAATAATGAAAGTCTGTAGTATTTATTTGCATTAACGCCAGAGTGCAAAAGTAAATAGTAAAAATGAAAGTTGCGGTAAGAAGTTTATTTGAGAATAAAAAATTTTCAGCTTTATATACCATGTTATTATTAAACAATATTGTAGAACTGAATATTATTATTTTAATTTAATTAATTTTATTTTATTTTATAGATTTTGGTAACGTTTTCATTTATATTAATGTGCGTTATGCACGAAACAGATGCACAAGGAAAATTTGGAGCGTATGTTTTATTATAATTATTATTAAATTCAAATAGTATCTATAGAATAGAATTATGGAATTGCGTCCATTTAATTCTTTATTATTATTTTTATATTTATTTCTATATTCTAGTCGTAAACAAATGCAAGCAAAAGGAAAATATAAAAAAGTAATTGGAACTAAACCTATTATTGCTAGGTAATGTGTATATTCTAATATATTTACCTCTTTATTTATTTATATCAAATAATTAATGAACATTATATATATATATCATTGCTATATCGATCGTTTATTATATATTAATTATTATTATTCTTCTCATATAAATCCTATAAGTTTTAATAACTTTGCTAATAATATAATCGCATAATATTGGTCTAAATTAAGAGTATATACAATTGATAATTTAATAAGGGGTGTTATGTTATGAATTTTAAATTTAATTTAATTCTTTTTAATTACAGTAGTAGTCGTTCGCGAGGTTTGCCAAAAACCTTGGCAAGAACCAACAAAGTAACACGTACACGACCGGTACAACGCGTTGTACCCGTGCATCGCATTGCACCCGGTAAACCCGTTAAACACGTAGAACCCGTTGAACACGTAGAACACGTTAAACACGTAGAACCCGTTCAACATGTTGAGCCTAATGAACACGTTGCACCCACTCAAAGCGTAGCACCCGGTTCAAAGATTGTAGCAGTTGCTAATGCTGTTGTAGCCGTTGCACCACTTGCAAATCAAGTTGTAGGAGCAGTATTACAATCTAGAAGAAATGGAAACTATTTACCTATGCAACCGCAGATGCAAAACCAATTTTCACAGCATTCGATGGATTCGTTGCAAAATTCGCCAGAGCATTTGCCAGAGGATCCGCCTCAGGATTTGCCACAGGATCCACCACAGGATTCACAACAGGATCCACCACAGGATTTACCCCAGGAATCACAGGATTCTCAAGATTCGCCGCAGGATTCACAGGATTATCCTGATTCATAGAATTCAAAGGATTATGGAACTGACACAACCGACAAAAAATAATTAAACATATATTATTTTGATACCATTATATGGTAATAATGCTAAATTACCATTATTTAAATTATTGTCATTATGTAAATATAAATATTTATAAAAATATATTTTGATAACTTTTAATTAATTTAATCAAATATATTTTACGATTTTAATTTGTTAATTTAAATTTTGAACCCGCATTGCGTGAATATTGTTTCATAATTTCATTAATTATAAGATTGTCTACTCTCGCACCTATACACAAACATACTTATATACATAACGAATCCTCAAAGGTTTGCAAAGAAATTAATATATATACATATAGCTAATAACCTAAATATCCCCTATCTACTATATTTTGTATTTTAATTTAAATGTTAATAGCATTTTTTTTAATTAACGCATTACAGAAAATAATTAACTTTTTTAATGAGTAAATAATATTTATATATGTGGGTTTATGGATACGAATAAATTCATAGTCTATATATTTATATTTATATATGCAATCCAGTAATCAGCTGGGCTTTAATGGCATACAAGTAAGTAAATGAGTATAGTAAGTAATCACACATAACAAATTATAGACAATTAAACAGTGTAAAAACGTAAATTTAAATAGCAAAAAATGAAATTTGCAGTAACATTATTGAATGTGAGTATAATTTTAGAAACTGTTTTTTGTGAGTATGGAATGAACTGTACCGCATATTCTACCATATCTATACCCACAATCTGTAATTATATATTAAATCTTGATCTATGGGAATTCGCGTAATGTTACTTAATAGTTAATACTAAAAATACTATCACTAAAATACGATCAAAAAAATTACATCAATTACAATAAAATATAGTATAAATATATAAATAAATAAATAATTAATAATAATTAAAAATTAAATTATTTTCTACTTAAATTTCTAGATTTTGATTACATTTTCATTGATAGTCATGTGTATTATGCACAAGACAAAATCAACTTATGCAACAACAGTAATTTATTAACTTATATATATTTTATTAAAATTTTGTGATAGCATCTAAAACAATATAATACAAAGATTTATTTATTATAATATTAATTGTATTATTAATACTTATTATTATTGATTTATTACAAATATTTAGACTGCAATGAATGAGGGAATTGGTGAATTTGAAGATGTACAACCAAATAATGCAGTTAAACAACTACTAAATGTAATAGCTGCCCTAAAACCAGGAACACTAGCATTACCACCATACCATAGATAACCATTTAAATAATAAAATTAAATATATGTTTATTGCCATTTATTAGCATAATATATATTATTAACAATATAAAGTTCCAGTTTATGTTATTATTTAAATATTTATCATGTGTATAGTTTATTTTTTTTTCATAATCGGTATATACTACTAACCAGCACAGAGCCGGTGTTCTTATAATTTTAATTTAATTGATAGAAAAAAAAAAACAATGAATCAAATATCAATAAACTATTTTACAATTATGTTGTACAAAAACTAAACAATCTTAATGCCCTTTCGTAACGACGCATGCACACGAATGGGATGGAATACACAATACAAACATTACAATCATATTATGAACTAATGAATATCAAAATTGAACTGGTTATCACAGAAGTATATGGTATTCATATAGTGATAACACAAAGTTCACCAGAGTGTGTATAAAGAATGATGTAAAACGATTTACGGCGTGAAAGAAATAATCATAATTAGTGATGTGCATCCCAATTGTATAGTGCGACAGTATTTATAATATTAATATGTGAACATTCATGAACAAGATTTTATTTTACACTTTACGCATATTATATATAATTTTAACTATATTAATTATTCAAAGTAGTAAAATATGAATTATGATTTTTATGAATTGCTTGAATTTTCATCAAATATATTTCCATATGATATGAATATATTAAAATATAAAAATGTATACACTTACATTTTTTGGTAAATTACAAAAAATTAAAAAATATTAATAATTTTTCATATATTCAAACAAACATATTATCAATATAATTAATTAAAAATCGGGATTTATTTGTTATTGTATAAAATTAATTTAGATTATGTGATGTGATTCATTGGTGAAATTTAAATTTTACTACTTTTAATTTACAACACTCTTTTCACAAATACATATAATTACTAATAAATAAATAATAGAAAATTTACACTTTTTATATTCACATAAAAACATTTAGTTTTACAATACCAATTACAACTAACTATACATAAAATAAATTATTAAAGTCTCAATCAAAAATTAACTTTATAATGAATTAATAAATATAAATATATATATATACCACCTCGTGTCAAACCGACAATTGAAATTACTGAATATTAATTACTTTACATTTGTTTTTTTTTTGTTAAATAGACACACACACAATTGAATTGAATTGAATTCACTAATTAAAATATGATATCAAATGAATATATTATAGTGAGTATATCTTAAAAATGTAATGTAATAATGTATATACTCTGCGATTCATATAGTTGATTTAATATGAAATACTATATATAACACTAGTATATATATTACATTATTGCATTGTATATATTTATTGTATATATATATATTATGTTATATATGTTAAAATAATATAACAATGGTAATTATATATAGAGAGTGTTTACATTTTATGAAATTATAAAGAACTAAGAAAGAAAGAATTTAGAGGTGATCGGGGCTGTATGAATTATTATAAACACAATTTCGGTTAAAGAAAATTGTTGCGATACTCGTTCAAGTATGGTCACTGTGGTGGCAACCACATTTATATAATCCAACATCGATTTGTTTTGTCAAACATAAACCCACCACCACTTTAATATAAATGTCGTGAACTGCGTGATGTAATTAAAACATTTGCTGAGGAGGATGGTATGTATCATTCGAACAATTTGCGCATCAATTGTATATAGTAAGTATATACAGTAAATATATTGTATCCTTTTTACCACTATGCGAATATCAACATCGTTATTAATTTGTATCACGAATTTAAACTAAGAAAATTGTTCTTTCCTAAGAATCATATAACACGTTAGTTTAACAAATATTAATTATTTTGGGTGATATACATTTTGTAGTAAACAATTGATTCATATATAGCCCCGATCACTCTATTTATTATTATTATTATTATAAATAAATGCATGTGCATATAAGTATATAAGAACAAAATTGCTGATTTTTTAATTTTTTGATTTGATAATTTTTTTACATTATAAACAAAATTTTATAAGCAGAAGATAAATATGATATCCTGTGTATAAATATAAATATATATAACAATAAGTCTGTCATTATATATACAATAGTTGCATATATTATGTAAAGATATATTACATATTAAAACATATATTTATTCAATTCAAATTATAAATGAATTTCTCTTCTATAATTATTAATAATAGTATAGTACTGTAATTAGATGCATATGACACATTATTGATTAGATCACCTTTAAAGTTAAAAGTTTTACATTGCATTGTATTACGTAACTCTCTATACGTTCATATATATATCTTGTATCTCATCACTGTCGTATGGAATTTATTTGAAAAATACTAACCGTATCTATATATATAACTTCTCATATATATCAATAAATCAATATAATTATGTGACATGTGTAATATTTATTACGAAATTTTAATTTTTTCAGCATATATAACTAAAAATAAAATTAACAAGATTCATCCCTGAACGTTACATTTTATTAAAATGATAATTGTTAATTAATTTTCACATAAATATACATATATGATCATACTGGGTGATTTTAAAGATTGCCAATATATCTTGACTATATTTATATCAAATAATATATGACACATTGAATTCATGATGAAACATTATATTATGCTATAAATGTGCATCCATCATCATTCTATTGATAATTTATATGAATGTAATTATGAATTCAACAAGAATTCTGCAAAAATTATCTTAAATTGTAGCTTTAGAACGTAGGTACTCTAATATTTCTTGTCATATCCAACGTACATTTATGACAATTTCCTGAAAAATTGCTTGTAGCCACTGGTCTATATGTCGCGCGGCGTAGACATCGACCTATATATTAAATGTTATACATAATAATTTCTACTTATATACTTCATCATAGAATATATTTTATTTATACATGTGTATATGAATGTATGTATCAGTATCAGCACTGGGTCAACTTAAAAATCACCCTGTATTATAGCATATATGTATGAAATTCCTTTGCATAATAAATTATAATATATTATATACAAATACACACACACCTATATTTAGAAAATGAAGAAGTTAGAAACATTTTCACAAGCACACTATACTATAACAATTACATTTTCACACGTTTTTCAATTATTCAGCAAATATAAATAATATTTTTGTTATTATAAGAAATGTATAACAAAATATAGTTATGTATTTTAAAATTTATAAATACGATAGTTATAATAATATGCATTTGCATATATAAGCTTTTGTATGCAGATATTTTGCATTTTGTTTAACATCCACTATGTATATTTCCGGTTTTTATCGCAAATAATTATATATAGTAATGCCAAAGTAATACGTAATATATATATGTTATAGTAATATATATTATTATCTATTCGATGATGTAATTATGATATATATTTTAACTTTTTAACATACGTTCAAATAACATTTAATAAATCCCACAGTATAATAATATATATATTTATTAGTATATTTATTAGTAGTGCATGCGTTAGTATACATATATAGTGATTATGATTGTGTACATATAGATTAAAAATTATAATAAATTTTTGTATTTATATATAAATAGAGGCGATAGTAATACGAGTGCAAAACAAAAAAGTGTAATTTATTTATTTTTATATAATAGATAATTAAGGGATTTATAAAAAGTATATAGCGAATCATAATTTATATAAATATAGTTAATGAAATGTAAATGATTATAGGTTGGCCTAAATGCCAATTGATTATTTTCTTTATTTAAAAACAAAGAGTTATTCAGTTGACTCTTGTACAACAAACACACACACACACCACAAAACGTATTTTTAAATAAGGAAATAATTTGAAATTTATGTAGTTTCGATTTGAATAAAAATGTGTGACCAAAATCTATTGCATTTATTCGTCGAAAACCATATTAAAATGATTCAAAATTAGATTTATTATAATTTTCTCCATATGTACTATATATCTAAAGTCCCTTGGCCCTTGTCCGACAATTTCTATTAACTTATTTTTAAAATATATAATAATAATAAAAATGTCATAGCGGCAAATAACGTATCGCGTAAAATAATGTATATACACATTCATATTATATATTATCCATATACTACGCAAACAATATATATAATAATAAATATAATTAAAATATAAATATTACATTACTGCTAATTTTGCAGTCTCTTTTAAATACCATATATATATATATTTATATATATATATGCGTATAAATTACATTATCATAGTATGTATATATAAATACAATTTTATAACACATATGAAATAAACTATGAAAATAATATATTATAACAAAATATCTCTCAACTTGCAATGCAATATTAATATTTTTATCTTTATTACATTGTTATACTTATTATGTTATAATGAGTATTCATATTATTGAATTACCCTTATTACATCTAAAGAATATACGACTTATATATATATAAACAGGATCGAGTACAGATTATTTATATACTCGTATTTTTAGATAATTATGTGTTATCATTAATAACAATTAATTCTAATTTTATTTTATAATATTATATATATGCAAGGAATTTTTCTTTCTTCGTTTTTATCAATATACTTTTATTTATATAAAATTATTGCCATAAAAATTGTTTTTTTTATATTTGCTCAACATTTTGGAAATAGAATATCTATTTCTTTTTTCCAAAAATTAAGCATAATTTAAATGGTTAGTTTCCATGATATATATATATATAATACAAATTTTATAAATTAATTAATTATGCAATAAAATACATATGCGTATTATTGGTTAAAAGTATGTATTTGAATGGAAACGTCTATAACATCCGTAGAACTATAGTGGACATTGTATGCATAAAATGTCACACTAGCCAAACGAATGTATTAGATTTTTCCATCTAAAATTTGTATTTTGTACCAATGAGACGCGTATGAATGTGCCATACTGAAAACATACTCTCCCCTATCTATAAATCCATATATTAATTTTTTTGCAGTATAAAATATATTTAATTACAAAAATTAATATGCTTTTTATTTTATTTTATTTTCGTAAACAAGGCATAATTATTTGACTATCACCTGAAACACCATTTTCAAAATATGTTTTAAATAATACATTTGCATTATTAGATATTCCATCTTTTAATGAAACAATTATAAACTGAAATTTACAAAAAAAAATTTTTCAAAAATATAGTATAGTTATTTTAATATTATAACATTGGTACCTGTGAATTATTAAAATATGTTTTTAACATATTGCCAATGTTTTGTGTATGTGACAAATCCAAAGCGGCATCAACTTCATCAAGCATATAAATTGGTAATGGTTTATATTTTAACATTGCTAATATTAATGCTAATGCAATTAGTGAACGTTGTCCGCCACTCAATTCATGCAGTGATTCTTTCCACAAACCATTGAAACCAACTTTAAGTTGTAGTCCTTGTAAAAATTCTTGACCAAAGGTTGGTATTTATTTTGCATCTGATCCCGGTAATAATGTGGAAAGTATTCTACTAAGATTGCCATCCATGCACTACAAATTTCTGATTTACGTTTCTTATCTAATTCACGAATAATCATTTCAATTTTATGTTTATCATTAGTTACAATTTCACGACGTTCTTTTACACAATTATATTTTTCCTCTTCACGTTCTAATAATATCATAGCCCTTACGTTAATTGTACGTTCCATTGTAGAGTTTTTTTCGTTTCAGCTACAATAAGTTTTTGTTCGGCCGCAATCAGATCTTCTTTTGTATAATCATAACGTGTATTTTGAATACCAAAATATTGTTTTTCCTCTTCAATCCATGGATATTTTCTTTCGAAATATTCAATTTTATTACGTGCATCTGCATTATAATTTTGAAATTTTAAAATTTGATTTTCCATTCGTTTTATCGTTAATTTTAAATCATTAATTTGATGTTCTAATTCTTCACGTTGTTTATGTTTCACTTCCATTTTATTAAGTAAGGCATTTTTGAGATGATTTCAGAAAATACCAATACCTATAATGATATTTTTTCTTTTGGTAATCACTTACTTATTAATTGTTGTTGTAAAGATTGACTTTCACCATCATCACTTACTTCTAAACTGCACTCGTTTAAAAATAAAAATAAATAAACAAACAAATGATCACGAAAATAAACAAAGAAGATATTTACAGTATCTATTTCCTTTAATTCTATATCCTTTTTATTAATATTTCTATTGGCGTCAATTCTTTTTATTTCACAGGTACTTGTACCAGCAGCTTCTTCAATAAGTGACAAAATCTATAAAAAAAAGAAAAAAGCCAAAAAATTAATTAATTTTAAATAAATATAAATCCCCAGTTAAAAAGAAAGAAATAATCTCACCTCTTACTAACTTTAATTTAACACAACAAAATAGTTCCACGATTATTTTGAACAAGTTTTCCATTTATTAAATATTTATTTTTACCACCAAGGATAACTTGTAATAAATATATCCTTACATTTTTCATAACCCATTGGACATTGATCCACATCAGAATTATCGAATACCAATGTAACAGAAGCTCTTGTAACTTTAGCTTATGCATTTGTGTACACCAAGTCCTGTAATGCCGTAGCACGAACCTATTATTTATTATTATAATGAATTTTAAATTATAAACAATTTACACTAACACATGATTGTAATGTGATGATGAAACTTTAATATTTAGCTAATTATAACACGTAAATTTTTCAAAAATTATTTAAATTAATAAAACAAATTTGCGTATGTATAAAAAATTGATGACTTACTTGTCCTAAATTAGTTATTCCCATAACAAAACATATTGCATCCAAAATATTTGATTTACCAGTTCCATTTAAATCTATAATTGCTGTAAATTGTGAATCGAAATTCTGTTCTTTTACCGTAAGATTTAAATCCGTCAATAATAATATCTTTTATATACATTTCAATATATTTCTATAATTAATCAAAAATATTTAATTTTAATTAAATAGAATAAATATTAATTAATTGAAATTTAAATTTCATTTTTTTTATATTTTAATTATCAATTAATAACATACCAATTAATACCATTTATCTGTAAAAATGTACATTAAATACAATGACAATTGATTTTTTATTTTTAATTACATTAATTATTTTTGTTTTTGGATTAGTATGATATTGAATTTTGAAATTAAATAAATGTTATTTAATTATAAGCTAATATTTTATTGGACGGATATTTCACAGTTAATAAATATACTAATTATAATAATTTTAATTTATAAATAAATATCTATAATAATATATAATTATAAATATATATATATATTGATACTTAATGTATGACAAAAATTACTAAAATTTTGTAAATATACTTAAATTAAGTATTTAGTTTACGTAAATTAATTTTTATAATGAACTGAGAGTAAAGAAACAAAATTATATGCATTCTAATCAAGTGGAACAAAAATTAAATAATATAACATTGCCCGGTGTTTATCATATGTGAAACTGAAATTTCCAAACATGCATTGACTAATTAAAATTAAACTCTTTCTAAATATAAATGTAACATTGAAATTCTAGTGGTAATAATTATTATATATTTTATAGTACGAATTTATGCCATTCCTGATAAATAACTAGCAACATTATCTACATCATTTAATCGATTTGAATCAACAATTTCAGCACACATTGGACATTGATTTATCGAATCTAAAATTCTATATAAATAAATAGTAAAATATCAATTGATCAATTTATATATTTTATTATAGTTATTTTTAAATAATATGTAAAAATAATTTATACTTTATCATTGCTGTTTTAAAACACGGAAAATCACATTCTGGACATGCAGATAAATTTTCTTTAGCAATATGTTGACCCTGTAAAATAAATATTAAAATATATATAATCTCATATCTTCTGGCTTCTAAAGGAATGTAAGACAAAATGTAAAAGCATTACAACGATTCGTATTAATTAATAAACTAATGCATTTCGATTATTGTATTTTGCCATCATTATGTAATACCATTATCATTAACGAGTCAACGGTTCGATTTACAAATTTTGCTATTCTTCAATGAGTAATGAAAATGACCAATATCACATGACAATATGTTATAGCAAGTCACGCAGTTGTGAAGCGATCCACTATTGTATTATACATTAATTACATTTAATAATTTTAACGAAGACCAATGTATTCCATAAATTCTATTTTGTATATTCCCAACTATATGTGTTATTAAATATTTATATACATGTAATGCAAAAGTTATTTACACACAATACAATTAATTTATAAATTTATCACTGTCATATAAAATTTAGACACGAAAGTATTGTATCAATCTTATGGCCATAGAAAATAATTTCGTATTGGATTTAAATATATTTATACATAATTATTTGTCGTGTTTTGGACCTATATAGCCAATATAATGGAAGGTTCGTGTGTTTGCTATAGCATTTTGTTTAACACAACAACTTTCGTGATTATAAATTTCTTGATTACATAGCGCACTCATGTTGTTATCAGAGTACACTATATAATCAAGTGAGCACAGTATAATATCGACGATGCTCGTAAAAAAGGTAAAGTTAAAAATCATTCGTCCAACGAAATTTTCTGCATTAATAACAACATAATCCAATAGTTTAAACGAATGGCAAAACTGCAGTAATACGTGAAAATTAAATCATTCGAATAAGTTTACTTCTCTGCATATACTTAAAAATATTATTTTGATTATAAAAATATTCTCAAATATAAATACTAACCGTAGCTATACAAATGGGTAATGTTGTTTTACATTGATGACATGTAATGTCCATAATTGATAAATCTGCATCACATATCGGACACGGCATTGATTCTTGTTGATAATCATCTTCCAAATCTTTGATACCTTTTGGTGCTTTACGTACAATAGCTTCAATTTTTTTAATATACTTTGAATCAATTTGATTACGATGTTCGGGTCTCATTAACATTGCCGCATATGTAAATGCAGATTTCTTCAAACCAGCCCGATTACATTCGATAACAGTTGATGTTAAAATTGGTACTACATCTAAAAAATGGAAATAAAAATAATATATTAAAGAACAAGTATTACAATATTAAACATTTAAAAGGAAATATTACGTGATGGAAATTGTGATATATTTGATGCAACTTGTACAAGTAATTTTGCAGCTAATAGATGATCACCAATTTTTACATGTATGCGTACCAAAGTATAACGATGCAATAATGTTAAATTATTTTTCATATCAAATGCTATACTTAAATTATTTCTACGAAGTTCCTATATAAATTAATAATTTTAGAAAAAATATAAATGATCTCTAACAAAAAATATTTTTTTACCTGATACATAGAAAATAAAAGATCATGTGCACTTCGATAATTGCCGGCCACTTGTTCTTGATTACCAATTATTACAGCGGTTTTAGCCGCTTCTTTAAATTGTTTTCTTGCCATATATAGACGAAATAAATATTTTGGTTCCTTTTGTAAATGAATATAAAAATATATTGTTGAATAAGAATATTATAAATACAAAAAATAATTATACCTTTGGTGAACCATCACTTTCACCTAATAGAAATTCTATTAAAATATTTGCTAAACGATCATCATTTGATGTTGCAACACAATCAATAGCCAATGATAATGCAGTATTTTCTTCATTACTAAATGTTGATGCTTTTATTAAATATTTTAATGCCTACATATATACATGTATAAATAAATGATTGAAATTATATTAAAATTGATAATCCAAATAGAAACGGCGTGGTAATGACAATTATTTATAAATAAATCTGAAATACTTACTCGTTGATATTCTTTAGCCAAAAAATAATATTTTCCAGCTAAAAGTGTATATTTTTCATTTTCAAAATATTGTGCAACCGCTAAATAATCAGATGGTTGCGCATTTTCTGATTTATCTAATAATTCACCATATTGTCGTAATTTATTATGTCGTTGGGCTAATGCTAATGCATCTGATATACAACCACAAATTATAAGAAATTGTAATGCTTGCTCATAATCACCGATTTGTTGATAGAATCTGAAATTATTTATAGAATTTATTACTAACACACATTAAAATAATAATAATAATAATAATAAAAGCAAAAATTAATAAGTAAAATATAATTTACTTTGCTAATAGTTTAGCACCTTCAGTTGATCGAGATTCTAAAATAATTTCTGAAGCACTATGTGGATCAGATAAATTATCTAAATAAATACGTACACAACTATCTAAATCACCCGATTTTTTATAATTTTCAATTGCTTCCGTATAATTTCCTTCATTTTCTTTTGCTTGAGCATACGCACCGAATACACGAGTACTTGTTACATTCGATAAATTTGCATGCACTTTATTCCATGCTTTTAATTGGACATATAATGTACATGCTTGTTCCCAATTTTCAGCTTTTTCCATTAAATTAGCAGCTTCCAATAAATGTCCAATTGTTTGTAGTGCATCACCGCATTCAGAATATAATTGTTTATCATTTATTTCCATTGCTAATTTCATCTGCATTTGGAATAACATATTTTAATAAATATTATTTATTAATTAGAATGCATTTATCGAAAAAATTCTTACCCCTTTTCTATAATCACCATTTTTTATACTTGTTCTAGCAATACCAGTATTACATAATCGTATATGTTCTTGTAATTCGTTTGATAAAACTAATCCATTAGCATCATTTTGTATCCATTCCGTAAGGATTCCTCTTTCATAATGCCTCAAAGCTTCCGCATAGCTACCACTAAGAAATACGGAAATAAATTATAAAATATTATGAATATGGCAAAACATTGTCGTTAATATAGTTAAAATCAGTTCACAAAACGTACACCATATTCAACTTTGCAAAGTTATATTGAATGAAGTTAGAAAATTTTAAAAATACATACACAAAATTCATCGAAATAGCATCATATTGTATTATAGAATAGAGGTATTTATACAATATAAAAAAATGCTGCAGAATAGTACTTTTGAATGAACAAACAAAAATTAACATGCGATTGTAAAATATTCTGAAAAACTTCAGATCAACCACAGTTTACGCAATTCATGTTACTCCAACTGAATCGTATTTCATCTATACCCAACCTCTATTACAGTTAAGTTCGTAAATGAATTACTCAACATTGGTCTACAATTATCAAATTATTATATATTTCTTTAATTCCATTATTTTTATATGAGTGATTAGCCCATAATGGTGTGTGCAAACATTGCTAATCTTTGAGTTGCGTGCAACAGTATATTTTCAAAGAAACCATTTTTTTTATTCTATAAACAAACAAATGGTAAATCAGCTGAAAAATTTTAGGAATAAAATAAATACCGAAAATTTTCACATGAAAATTCCGGTAATTGAATACGATATTTCAAGATTGATTAGAATGAACACTACCCACTGCGCCACTGAATGGAAGTATAGTATATTATAATTTTTAAATACAGCATATACGTACGTAAACTCTAATTGATGTGCATATTCACGTGCAATAAATGGCATTTGTTCCGGCGATAATGTCTCGGCTAATGATAATGCTTGTTCCCATTGTAATAAATCTCTACATAATTCTAAAGCTTCCTAAAAAAAAAAAAAACAAAACAAAAAAACCCAAATTACGTGACTTTTAGATAAAAATAAACTTTTTCTATAAATAGAATATATAATACTTGTGGATTCACACTTTTAGCAAAAAACATTTTAGCTTTATCGGTTTTATCTAAAAGTAATGCTGAATAACCTGATAAAAAATTTATATCTTCAATATGTAGTATTTCTTCCAATGACAATACCATAGCTGCATTACCAATTTGTCGAAAAACTCGAATAGCTATCATAAATATATAAATATAATTACATTTTTAAAATTGGTCACAAATTTTACACTATAATTTAATAACAACAAACCAAATGAAATATCTAAATCGGATATGGCTGCATTTCCTAATTTTGTCCAAACATTAATGTCATTAAGAATTTTACAAATTTCCCATGCATCACCAAATTTACGTAATTTTATTAACACATCGAATTGTGAATTTAAATTAGAACCTGGTACATTTAAATGAGTTGATAAAATTATAGATGATAATTTTCCAGTATTTGTACATAATGATAAATCACCATCATATAACATTAACGGTATTTGATCACTTAACAAATTTGTTTCACCAATACTTGTAACATGTTTTCCATCCACAGAATATTTTACATACACATATGTTAAACATAATTTATCATTATAGGCAATAAAAATTTGTGGATGTACACAATCCCATAACATTCCCATACAATTTTTCGGTAAATTTGTTATTAAAACAATTTCTTCAGTTGCCTATAATTATATATATTCAAAACATATAAAATTAAATTTTATTTTATTCACTTTCAACATAGATAATAAATTATAAAACCGCATATATAAGATGAGGTCAAAAGCAATCGCGGTCAAAGTATAAAATTTGATGTGTGGTAAAGAAAACACAAAAACAGAAGAGGATTTGATTCAAGATACGATCAATTTCTGGTATCTGGTTTCAAGCACTACTACCTATCAATTGGTAATGAACTTAGTACGAACTAACATTGTAATCTAAACACGTGTATACACAATTTCGTTTATATATGGAACAGCATTGATCATTCAGTTTGGACACTTGGGTATGGTCTTAAAATTTCATTTACATAAAAAATGTAATGCCAAATAATGAACTGTAATTCAATTAGTTTTGCAATCAGTAAAACTGTTGTGGGCATAGATTTACCAGTTCATGTAAAATCACATCATAATCATTTGTACAAAATTTTATTAAAATTGGATGATAATTATACAAATTTTGATGTTTATAGTAACCAAGAAAATTAGCATGGGTTTCTCAGGAAATTATTCTTATAATCCTTTTAATAAATCTAAATTTCATCAGAATTGGTTAAGGATACAGTAAAAAAAAAAAAAACTTTTTTACAACTTACTGTTGAATAAATATATCCTTGATTATGCACATCAATAAATATTACTTTTGTGCCTTCTAAATCAGATACCAAATATTTAATTCCCATTGTATGCCGATATTTGTTTACTAATGACCAGCCGTCCAATGAAAAATAAATTAAATTACCAATCTGAAATAAGAAATAATATTATAAATTAATACATGAATTAATTTAAAATTATTTTAATAATACATAATATATACTTACATCTGTAGCAAATATTAAAAAATCGTTTGTTAACACCAAACATGTTATAACAGATTCTTGCATTGCACTTATACTATCGGGAAATAATTGTGATTGCTTATCTTTTGTTTCAACATTATGTGATTCAATTGAATGTAACATAATATGACCACCACACAATACAGCACAAAATAATGAATTTAATTTTACTTCTTTAATTTCAGCCATATATTCTCGATCACCCAATAACATTTGTGTATCAGCTAACGATCGACCTAAATCATAAAACCATACATGATTATTCATACCGCACGCTAAATGATATGGTCCCACTGATATAAATGATGGTTCAATTTCTAGTTGTACTTCATTTGGTGATGATTTCATCTAAAATAAATTTAAAATTACTACAATAATCAAAAAATGAAGGTACAAAAAAACATTTGATTTCATTAATAATTTTAAACATCGAACGTCAAGGTTTACATTTCATATAGTTACTATAATTTATAATAATTTATATAATGTTAACACATTTAAGATGTAACTAAATAATAAAGGATGAATTGTACACATTAAATGTAATATGTTTTCAATGAATGTGACAAGCGCCAGCATACGTTTACACATCGTTAATATTTGAATAATTATCTAACGTGTCTACATATAAGACCGTTAATATTATGAAATGAATGAATGCCACGCCACATATCTATGTATATTATGGCCAACACGTGCGGATTATAAAAATTGGATAGATGGAATTGCATGTGATACACAAAAAGCTTAATAATCTAACAGTCTGTCGAGTTAATTGTCACTATATACATTATTAGTGGATTTCGAACGAACTCGGCTTTTACAAAATATATATAGGCTCCCAGTAAACTTATTATATAGAATTGAATAATATTCCATGTATATATGCAGTAAAACTGAGGCATACCAATATATTTATCATCATCATATAGTCGATTATATAATCAGATTCTTTAATACGCGTTCTTGTGGTATTACTTGCAGTGGTCATTCAATATAATTGAGGACCGTGATTTCGTCAATCTATTGTCACAATACAAAATAAAGAACAACTGTTGCAAAAGTTTTCTAAACATTGTAAATAAATGTCTTCAAAGAATGCGTTGTATTCGAAAAAAAATTAATTGAGTGAGGAAAACTTCCTTATCTTATCGTAGAATTCAACTGTATTTTACTACATACCTTTTCTGATGTATAATGATAAATGGAAACTTCAGCTAAACTACTTAATAATGCAATACGAGGTGGTGATGCAGCATATAAAGTATGTAATTTTGTAACAAAAACTGAGATAGAACCTTGTGTTGTTACGACCGCTAATAGTTGACCATCTGTACTCCAATCAATATTTTTTACACCAGAATGATCTGGGATATTCAGAATTTTTACGGTTTCTTGTAAATTTGTAGTTGAATGTAATTTAACGCTAAAAGCAAACAAATAATTTATTCAAATGTTATAAAATATAGCAACAAAAACTAAGTATCTTACGTGTTATCGCCGCAAGAAGCTACCATCGCAATTGGTTTCGAAACAGAAATACCAGTTAATGTATCACGATGATTTTTTACCTATTTAAAAAAAAAACAAAAACAAAAATATGATTATTATTTAAATTAGTAATTAGAACTAAATAATAATACGTATTTATATATAATTTAATAATTATATGGTATATGGTACATAATTTTCGGGGCAAACCATAATTACGGTCACTCAATAGTAAATTACTGCGTATATGAGAAATATTTTATATGAAATATTTATTATTTATTTTAATAAAACTTTTAATGAGACAGACCTTACTTATAAACATTTATACGCAAAGTGGTCGAAATTAGGATCTGGTTTGAATTAGAATTATATGCACCGTAATTTTAAAATTAATTTTATCATTTTTCTTTTTTATACCTGCCATAACTCTTGTCCAACTTCTTTTGGATGTGTTGATATGGCCACTAAATGACCTAATGAGAAACCTAATAAAATATAACCATCACCAAACCATTTATGTTGAATTAATGAACCATAACGACTTTGGAAACCTAATTCAGTAGGTGAATCTGGTTCTGGTAAATGATATAAATACAATGTTCGTTTTCCCAATATCATGCTTACCTAAAAATAAGATTCATATATAATAAATTCTAAAGCCATAGTTAACTTTTACTCACTGTATTTTCACCAGGAATACGTTCATCGGTTTTCATTTCAGCAAAATGCATGTCACTTGGTATATCACGTAATTGTACAACCCGTAATGAATCACCATCTTCTGTACTTAATGATAACGATTTGTCATCAGAACCCAATGCTAAAATTTTATCACTTGACCATGCACCGCATGTTATACGTTTTGAATGTTTTCCTAATATTGGAATTCGTCTAACGAAGTTATGAGTTAAAAATATAATGCATGAATAAAACAAAATGTAAAACTTATATTCACATTAATATTTAAAAACAAACTTTGATGTTTGATGATTATAAATAGATAAATTTCCTCGAGCTGTTGCAACTGCTAAAATTTGTGATGTTTTTGACCATATTATACATGTTAATGGATCACGTAAACCCGTATCAATTAATTGTTTTTGACGTGAATTTGCATCCCATAAAGTTACCTAAATAGTAATTTATTATTTGTCAGATAAATAATTGATTAAAAAAGCCTTTTCTATATTATATATACGCACTTGTGATGAACTTGATGTAATTATTCCAAGGATATCACCTTCACTGTCCCATGCGAAACCAGAACATAATCTATAATGAAAACAGATATTTCAAGATATACGATTAATTGAATTAAAATAAATAAAAAAAAGTAAGTTCGCTTTACCCCTGTAAAATTATACGATCTTGTAATTGTCCTTGCCTATTAAATATAGCTACAGTACCATCACTACCAGTTGATGCAAGTAACATTGCCGAATTACCATTTTGCCATATAAAATATACATCACCAAGTCCATGTGGTTCATCCAGAGTATATAAAATCTGTTATATAAAAAAATAAAATAAATTAGTTAGATTAACCAAAAAAAATTATTGAAGAAATTTTGTTTCAAGTAAAAATTATCAAACTGAAAACGTTCATTCTTTTTTTATTTAATCCTAATCATTTACTTCATTACATACATTACATTTACAGTCAATTATTGATCAATCGATTGTAAAATCTATCAATTTTTTAAATAATTATTAATAATATAGAAAGATTGGTTTCTGGAACTGTTTACTGAATTCATTGTCATCAAGTCCTTACCTTAACTAAAGTAGTAGTATTAAAATTTTTATTCCGGAAACGGTAATAACATTCATAGGTTATTTTATTTAGAACCAACATAAAAGACATAAAACCAAATGTGAATGTTGGTTTAAATTACGTATTCCCATACCTATTTTCATGAACCTAACCCATCCCACATACACAATTTCCCCTCTGTCTCTCTCTCCCGCTCACCACTCTAATTAAGAACACGCGTATCGGTTATTGCCCGCCCGGAATTTACTTGACAGTTCAGTTCCAGTTTTTTGCATCTTTGGCTTTCTTTTGTCATGTGCGAGACCTGCGAGACGGACCGACACCGACGAGTTCTTCAAAAAAAAAAATAGATATCGAAAAAATTCTTTTCAACACGAGATAATACAACTGAAAGTAAAAAATGTAAACATACAAATTATTTTAAAACATAAATTCTGTTTTTTTTTCGTTAAAAACAAATAAATTTTTAGTGATAAAACAAATTAACAAATAATAATAATATAGTTATAATAATTAAAATGTAAAATAGTAATCCGAATTACATGAGAAATTAAAAAAAATGTATGGTGCTTTGTTGTTTGTGAAATTATTTTTTTTTTTTTTTTTTCGAATTTTTACAATTATTTTTAAAATAATTTTATAAAGGAAGAAGAACAGTTTTATAAAGAATTAAATTATTTATAACTGTTTTTTTTTTGGATTTTCTTAGGTCAAGAATCACTTGAAGATTTTTCCATATTTGTAAGAGATTTTTTTTTTGTACATTGGTCAAAAGAAAGATGGAAACGTGAACCTCCATCATTAAAAAAAATTATAATCCAAAATGTATATGCAAAGTTTATGAATCATTTTTATTGTATATATAATTGAATTTATTTAAAAAAATAATATTCAGGAAATTTATTGAAAATATACATAATCCTGCATTTATATATATTACTATACCATTAATATTAATGTAATTTAAATTACAATTCAAATAGAATTTTCATAAAACGTCAAAAGGAATGGCTTATGCACCGCATAATATAAATGATGACATGTAAAAAATGGAAAAATTTAAGAAGTCATATTTATATACATTTTTCTTTAACAAATTTACGAATTTATAAAAAAAAATCTTACAATATTTTTCTTTTAACATGTTTTATGAGATTGTCGTTTAGTCAATTTGACTATGACCTATTTAATTTTTTTTTTTTTTTAATCGAATTAATAATTGTTACTTGTTGTAACATAACCTCATTTATTCTGCGAGTTCATTTATAGCATCATTTTATTTAGTAAATTTTCATGCGTAGCACATTAACTGATTAGCTTATTAAAATAATGCATTAATAGATTAAAATAATATAATTATTTTAAAGATTTAAAGAAGTCCTGTTTGATTACATACAGGTTCTTTTTTTCTTTACGAAAATATTGTATTGTATCGTACCAATTGTTGGTGAAACTGACGTTATATCTTCTTTCTTATAAGGCATTTCCGTTAATAAATTAAATAATTTTTGATAATTAGTGAATTTAATTAACATAAATTAATTAAATACTAACGCGTTGGCGGGGCGACGTCATATTTCAGCCAGATACGTTCAAGTTTTACTGCGACTGGGAGCTAAACAATAAAATGTGGTTATTGATTGATAAGCATCAATTTGTATATAGATTTTTGCTATAAATTTCTTTCTTTCCATTAATTGTGTTTATTTTCTCTACACGGTAACATATTGTGCCTATCATCATTAGAGTGTAAATTTATTGATTTCGGTAGCATACCCTTTTGTCTTTGTTTCCGGTTCACATACAACACATTCACAAATTGTTTGGAATTTTATGTATTCTATTCGATATTGTATTAATTTGTCTTTTAGTTTATTAGTATAATAGCAACTGTATTTATAGGAGGACTGTTCAAAAACTTATCGACCAACAATATTTATGGTATACGTAATATTTTTTCTGAAAAATTCATAATACAACGAAAGTTGTCATATATTAAAAACAATTCATCAAATAGTTTTTATTGCTAAATTATTCATTTAAGTTAACAACTCGTTTTTTTTATTATTTAGAAAATGGATAAAGTCGAGGGGTTCGTCCATCAAAAATGAAACCATTCTATTTTGAGTAAATGCACCATTGTTTTTAATAGTCAAAACATCAGCTGCTGAATTTAAACAATGTCGTTGCACAAATATTTTGATGATGCGTCCAAAATGAACTGCTACTAACGAAATGTAAAAGTTCATATTATATTGAATGGTCGTCGAACAAAAAGGCGTGCGAGCTCACAGACATTGTAAAACTTTCAGTTGCAAAACAAAATAGCATGATTGGTACCGCCGCGTTTGCTAACAATTTGATAAAATGGCAAGAGATTAAACATGCCCAAGGATTATTTATTTGTATTCGAGCATCTACCGTATACATTATATTTGGCACTAAGCGGCGTTTTCCTGTATTATACCAACGGTATCAAGCTATAAAAAAGCTCAAACATAGTTAAAATAAATTTATCGAGCTAAATGAGCAACTTCTGTTTTCCGAAATACGAAGAAAGGGGATCACAAAAAAGGAACAATATTCTTAAATAATGTTATCTTGGAGCGGTAATATAACATAATAATTTCATGAAATTTATTTATTGAAAATAATGTTATTATAATAATTAATTTATGATAAATGCCGTTTAAAATGCTTTCCAATATAAATAAAATAAAATATTCACATATTCACTATATTCACTTATTTTTCTTTTTTTTTTTTCAATTCACACACTTCGGTAAAATTAATATGACAAACAATCAAATACATAAATGAAACGCTATTTTCGTAGGTAAAAGTAATAGGATGTATCAGAACTTAATCTAATCTTAAGTTTCAAAACCATTCCATATTTTCAGTTCAAGAAAAGTGTATATATTTTGCTATAAAAAAATAAATGTGAATTATTTCCGATATGGAAATATATCATTTTAAATCAAAAAGCAAGCACCAGAGATTTTTTTTTATTATATTATTATAAATGTTATTTATAAATTTTGTTAATTGAATTATTTGTTTCGGTTGACGATATATTAAATTTATTTAAATGAAAATTGAAAAACATTTTAATTTTGTTTTTTTTTTTCTGTTTCCTTTTTTTTTTTTTTTGTGTTTTAGTGTTGAAAGGAATAAATTAGAAAGTAATAATGAATAATCAATATAATCAACGTACTGAACCAGATTATTATTTTCGGCAGGACGTACATTATGCTGGTTATTCACCGCAATTCGTTCAAACTCCTCAACATCATTATGGTGGAGCTGCAGTGCAACAACCGCCAGGTCCAGTATTGCCAGGACAACGAATGAGATATAATGTTCAACAAAATTTTTATGCACCAAACAAGAATTCGTATAACAATACAAATAATCGTTTTGTTGGACATCAACAGTATTGTGGTGATGAAACAGGTGATTCCATTGATGACATAGGTGGTAGTAGCGGTGGAGGTAATTATAATCATTATATAAACAGTACTAATATGAAGAATCTTCAATCAGGCGCTAATTTATCAAAAGAAGAACGTGCTAAATTACAAAGTGATAAAGCAAAAAATCCTGGTCAATTATTAGAAAAACCAACATGGGATAAATTACAACCATTTGATAAAAATTTTTATTTACCACCTGCACAAAAACGTACACCGGAAGAAATTAATACATTTCGTGAAAATTTAGAAATTACAGTTGCCGGTAATAATGTTCCTGATCCAAATTTTACATTTGATGAGGCTCATTTTCCCGAATCGGTTAGAGTTGAATTAGAGAAATTAGGTTTTAAATCACCTACAGCTATACAATCACAGGGTTGGCCAATTGCATTAAGCGGTCGTGATTTAGTTGGTATTGCACAAACTGGTAGTGGTAAAACATTAGCCTATATGTTACCAGCTATCGTTCACATTCAGCATCAACCACGTCTTGTACGTGGTGATGGACCAATTGTATTAGTATTGGCACCGACACGAGAATTAGCCCAACAAATACAAGTGGTTACAAATGATTTTGGTGTATATACAAATCCATTAGTGCGTCATACATGTATATTTGGTGGTGCACCAAAGGGACCACAATCACGTGATTTAGAGCGCGGTGTTGAAGTTGTGATTGCTACACCGGGACGATTAATTGATTTCTTAGAACGTGGTGTTACAAATTTAGGACGTTGTACGTATTTAGTATTAGATGAAGCTGATCGTATGTTAGATATGGGTTTTGAGC
This sequence comes from Bibio marci, assembly GCA_910594885.2. Lineage (NCBI taxonomy): Eukaryota > Metazoa > Arthropoda > Insecta > Diptera > Bibionidae > Bibio > Bibio marci. Next base: position 20,694,487 of record OU343118.1, on the reverse strand, counting down.
CACAAATGCGTAAAATTATTGAACAAATTCGTCCAGATCGCCAGGTATTAATGTGGTCAGCAACCTGGCCAAAAGAAGTTCAAACATTAGCAGAAGATTTTTTAAATGATTATATACAAATAAATATTGGTTCATTAAATTTGGCAGCAAATCATAATATACGACAATTAATTGAAATTTGTACGGAGGAAGAAAAAGAACAACGGATATTAAATTTATTACAAGAGATAGCCGCCGATCGTAGCAATAAAATTATTGTGTTCGTTGAAACAAAAAAAAAAGTTGAAGATATATTAAAAAGTATTCGCCGTAAAGGTTTTGCAGCCACATCAATACATGGCGACAAATCTCAACCGGAACGTGATTTTGTATTAACTGAATTTCGTAATGGTAAAACTTCAATTTTAATAGCAACAGATGTTGCTGCACGTGGTTTAGATGTTGAAGATGTTAAATATGTTATAAATTACGATTATCCAAATTCATCGGAAGATTATATTCATCGTATTGGACGTACCGGACGTTGTGAACAATCCGGTACTGCATATACATTTTTTACACATGGTAATGCACGTCAAGCACGTGAATTAGTTGGTGTATTGGAAGAGGCTGGCCAAAAACCAACCGAAGAATTAATGGAATTGGTTCGTTTAATGGGTAACACAAAAGGTAATAAACGTTTTCCGGCCCGCGTAAATCCATTAACATTGAATAGTGGTGGTTTAAAAAAATATGAACAAAGTCATCATCACGTTATTACCACTAATAATGGCAAAATTAATGTTAATACAACTGTTAATAAAAATATTTATCAACAGCAACAAAATATGTCAATGCAAAATTTAATGCCACCACATATATATAATAATTATCAGCAGCAGCAGCAGCAACAGCAGCAACAACAAAAATCGATGAATCAATACAACAGAAATAACTGGACAACACCGGCATCATCCATACTAAATGATTCAAAACCAATTGTTAATTGGAAACCGCCGCAACAATATCATCATCAACAGCAGCAGCAACAACAACAACAACAACACGCTAAATATATTGATGATACTAATAGTATCAGTACATGGCGAGGTGCAGAAAATGAACAACATCAACAAAATAACATTTTTAATAATCGAAATCATGTTGTTGGTAGTGCTGGTGGTGGTGCTGGTAATGCTATGTCTGTTGATATGTCTCATACAACAATACCACAACATTTACAACAATATCGTCAACCACAACCCTCATATAATTATATTCGTGGTAGTGCACCACCTGGCGCATTTGATATGCAACAGCATGGAAACATGCAAGGTGGTAATCGACAACAATTTTATCAAAATCGTAATCAACAACCACGTTATACTAATCCGGCGTATCATCGTAATCAATATATGCATCAACAACAATTACCATTAGAACAGCAGCATCAGCAACAGGCTGCTAATTTAGATTCTTTAAATGGTGAATTATCTCCAGCTAGTACTGGTGGCAGTGGTGTCAGTAACAGTAATATTGGTGTCATCACAAGTGGTGGTGCTGCTGCATCGTCAATGAATAATATTTCCGTTATTAATGGTACTGTTGGTAACGGTAGCATTGCTGTTACTGGTAACAGTACTGGTGTTACCCAAGGTAATCCAGATTGTTACCCAAACAATATTACCATCAATACTACGTCAACGACACCAACAGAAGATATAAATATTGGTGGATATAATGCATATCCAGCGGTAACAGGTGAACAACAATCAACTGGTTTAGCTGTTTCACAAGCAACAGCGCTACCACTTCCACCTCATTCAGCACCTTACGTAGTTGATGCTAGTGGACAAAATATGATTGGTCATTATGGTCAATATCCATCAGTGTATTATCAATATACACCAACATCATCTGCATCGGTGCAGCCACAATAACAACGTTTAACATAAGAAAAACCATTGTTTAAGAAAGTAACCTATTACTGGTAACGAAACGGCGACGAGATGATAATTGTTAAGATCATTATGAGACGTTAATAACTTTATTTCTTTTAATTTTTTTTTTTCTTTTAAAATACGATCGTCTCTATCCTACACACTATTACCATACGTAAATTCATGCAGCGTACTATAAACCAAAATAGTTAAATATATATATATAGATTATATTTTGACTATTTGACAATAACCGTGAAATTCCAAAAACCAATAACTTTTATAGAAAAATAAAATTTATAGTTCGCTACAGACAATTTACTATTACTATTATTTAATATTATTATTATTATTATTAAACTATTTGAAAGAAGAATTCTGCCGGTTTTTTCATTTATTTTTTTTTTTTTTTTTTATATATATGAATTGTATTGTAACCTTTTTGTAATAAAAGATATATTCAGTATAAATTGGTATATAACAAAACATTTACCTAATTTAGACAGAATTTATTTTATATTAGAAACATATAGGAATAATTAATAAAAGACTTGCAGAATTCTTCCAAAATGACACTTGTATTAAATCCATTTTAAATTTATACATTTTTTGAATACACAATAATCTCGTAAAAAAAAAACTATAAAAATATATACTTAAAGAAATTACGAAAGACAATGCTGAGCCATCAGACAATCGAATCTATCATATTAAAATTAATATGAGAACTACAAGGGAAAAAAAATACTGATAGTGGTTCGATTGTATAATATAAAAATTATTTATTTTGTAACATCTCCTCTCGTCATCGTCTCGTTTTTTTTTTTTTTTTTTTTTCTCGTTTTAGTTTTTGTAATAGGTAAGACAATTGATGGAAGAATATCGCACACAATGCGTTAACAAAAAAAAAATTAAAAATATAACTAAAAAAAAAAATTAAAAAATAAGAATTATTAATGATTATTAAATTGCATAAATAAATATTCTCTTTTTTTGATATTTTTTAATTTTAATTTGAAAAACCTATTCATTTCTTTTGTTTTTCTTCTTACTATTAGATTTATAGTATGCGTACTCGCCCGTACATATTCAATGATTGAATCGATCCCAACTCTGATGATGACCGAAACGTCAATGAGTTAACATTTATCGCTTGATGGTGACACAGAATGGTATTGATTGTAGACATATTAATGCAGATTCTTTTCATTGGCCATGTCCTTGTCAGAATTTTTAGTAACTATTAACCCCCACGTAATTAATTTCCTGTAAAATAACATTTTTATACTATTTTCTTGGTCTGATCAACATGAGGTAAACGTCCTGTGAGGTAAATAATTTCAAAGTAGAAAAAATACACTATTTGTGTTCTATAGTCTTTGACTAAAATGTTTGGATCAGCGTGACATTTTTTAAAATAATACATATTGATGGTTATCAAAACAACAAAATTTTGTACTGGAAGTAAGAAAGGGTTTAACATATCTATATTTGCTAAATATTATTTCGTATGCTTGTAAAGTTAATATTGTCAGTAACATAAATTGTAATTATTCAATTTCATATTTATACTACCCCTCTATTGTTCCGTTCATATAGTCCTCAATTCCAATTGAGTTTCTGTGCCTATATCTCTTGCTAATGTCCGGATAGAAGATGTAACGTATCCGTATATAATTTTGTCGTTTAGTTTTACCTATTTCATTTATATATCGAATGGCAAAAGTTTTTTGACTCAGTTAAAGTTTCATGTATCAGATTTGTATATGCAACATTACCCACACGTGGCGATGTGATCAAAATAATGCCTAGATATCACTATTTTTATGATGATTTATGCTCCACTTACGATTGCAAGTTAATAAATTAAGTGATATAATAATTGGGCATATTAACGAAAGAACAATTTGAATTGGTTTTCTAGTTTCAGCTCAGTTAGAAGAAAATTAAGAGTTTCGCAACCCACCCGATATTTATTATTTTACATTGATCAAGTACTACATTCAGAAGTGCAACGTTTCGTTAAATTAACATATATTTTAATGTAATAATATAAATTATGATAGCTAGTGAAATATGATTTATTTTGAATATATGTATAATATTGATTTTTTGTAGGTATATTAATTAATTACAGATTGATATAATGTTTTACCACAAATTAACATATAACAAATATGCTTATATGTGTATGTAATTATAAAATTGTTAAGTTTCCAATAGTAAAATTATTGTATTAATTATCTTAAATCAAAAAATAAAAAATATCACAAATACCTTTTGTGCAGACATCCTTTTTCCGTTTGTAAAAAACTTTGTTTTATTGTATTTGAATTTCCGAAATAAGATGATGGTTACAATTTGTTACAATATTAAATTAGACACAGTGGTAAAACAAATTTTATAAATTTTTCTATGTTTTAAATAATGAATAATTAATTTGTATCATAATTACATTAATATAATCAAATATATACTAAATTAAACACATAAATTTAAAATTAAGCCAAACACATTTTTTTTGTTATTTGTTGTGTGCTTTTAAAAATAAAAAATAATGAATTTGACAGCTGCCATGGAAACAAAATAGGAAAAGAAAAGAATACAAATGCAAACACAACAAAAGCAGCAGCACTCGTTCATTTTATCATTCACACATAAATGAAGTTTCAAATTTCATAATTCAAACGCGTTCAAATAAACTCCGTTCATTAACTTCAAAAGAAAATCGTGATTTCGATATGGTTGTGATTTGTCAAGCGATGATTTTATGAAATGAATTCAATCGTCTCGTCTGGTCCGGTCCGGTTTCGTTGTTTATAAATTTAATCAATAACATTTTCTTTTTATCTAAAAAATTATATCTTAACAAATATAAATCATAAGTTAATTATATTTATAAAAATTTAACTTTTCTAAAACTGCGTTGCTTTTTGATTTAAGAAAATAATTTGAAAGAAAAGCAAAAAATAGTTGGGCATTGGGTCTATTTACTTTGTTAATTTACACGAAGACATGGCTGATGAGTTACCAACAGAATTTGATTTAATTGTTATTGGTACAGGTAAGCTTAATATATAATTTTTATTATTTTACATTTATCATTATTCTGTTTTACTAATAAAATTAGAATAATTAATAATTAATAATTTTCTTTCATCTGTGTTCTCTTTATATTATAATCTAGGTTTTACAGAATCTGTAGTAGCAGCTGCTGCAAGTAGAATTGGTAAAAATGTTTTACATTTGGATCCAAATGATTTTTATGGATGTAATTGGGCATCATTTAATTTAGATACGTTACTAAAGTATGTGGATGCACAGACAAACGGAACTGAAACAGATGAAGTAATTATTTACAATAATTATTTGCTTTTGCATATGTCCTGAATTTACTATATATTTTTTTTTCCATATTAGGATATTAAAATTGAAAATGATTCAATGAAATTAATTAATAATTTAGGAAAATTAAATAACATTGAACAAAAATGGATAGCCATTGTTGAACCAAAAGAAATTCCAACATTACAACCCAAAAATGAAATTGATATATCAGAATCTGAGGCAAATGTTGCTAATGATAGTGAAAAATATATCAAAAATGTTTGGACTAAAGAAACAATTTTAAAAGAATTTCGTAAATTTAATATCGATTTAATACCGAAATTATTGTTTTCCCGTGGTGATTTGGTAGAATTATTAATTTCATCGAATATTTGTCGCTATGCTGAATTTCGCGCTGTGGATCGAGTTATTACATTATTCGATAATGCATTGAAATCCGTTCCATGTTCACGTTCTGATGTATTTACAACAAAGGATGTAAATGTTATTGAAAAACGATTATTAATGAAATTATTATCAAATTGTTTAAATTTTGATGATAAAAATTTAGATGATAAATTTCAAGGTATTAACATTTGTTTTGTCTAAAAACTCTTTAAATTCCATTATTTAATAATTATAATATAATTTAATTTTAGAATATCAAAATACAACATTCCATCAATATTTAAAAGATGAAAATTTAACACCACATTTAATACATTATATTTTATATGCAATTAGTATGAGTAATGAACAAACAAATTGCGTTGATGGTATCAAAAATACAAAGAAATTTTTGTCTAGTTTGGGCCGTTACGGAAATACACCATTTTTATTTCCAATGTATGGATGTGGTGAGATTCCACAATGTTTTTGTAGGTAAGTTTTTTTTAATTTTATTTCTTTATTTTTCAAAATTTTTATTACTGAATTTAACGGATACACAAAAACTTAAAATAGAACTAAACATCATCTTCATTACCCTATAAATGTCTTGAAATAAATAAAGTTTGGTTAACCACAATCTAATCAATGTAATCTATTGACGGACGCGTGATAATTTAGAATAATTGGAACTGACGACGGTTTTGTTCATTAAAAAATAAAAAAAAGCAAAACAATTATTTCCAAAATTTTGTTTTCTGATGACTTTTTATGAAGACAATGAAAAAATTCTTTACGCTCTTACATTTTTTTTATAACTATAGTTTACACAAATTTAAACTTAAAAATCTAACATCCAGAACTTGACTAAATACCACACCGATATAAAATTAATTATTAAAATAAATAAACAATCCAACATATTTTAATGATCTGTTGAGTTTGGCTACCAGCCTGCACACGTACTATACACACATTTCGAAAAATTTCTGTACTAAACTCTTAAAATATTTTTTTCGTATATACATTTATGTCATATGGAATATAATTGTAACAAAGCATATGTGTGTGTATATTTATGTTTGTGTATATTATTATAAATATAAATAATTAAATAAATAAATATATATGAATTTAGTTATAATACATGAATTTAAATTATAAACAACTTAAATTTCTCTCTAACTAGGTATATATATTTATTATATGTTAATTATATTGTTCTTATGAATTTTAATTTTTTTTAAATTAACAAAAAAAGAAAAGAAATGAAATAAAAAAAAAATATATAAATCATGTTTTTGTTGATTGTTGTTGTGGTATTGTTGGTGGTACACGTTTATAAATGCGTCTATGCATATCGTCAATACTTTCTAAATAGTATGTACCAGGAAATAAAACGTCAATATTACCACTTGGTACATTTGGTACTTTATGATTATTTTGTTCTCGTATTTCCATAATTTTAGTAAATTCTTCTGGTGTAACTTTTTGCCGTTGATTTAATAATGATTTTAATGGCAATAATTTTTCAATTAAATTTTTTAATTTAATAAAATCATTTGTTATTGTTATCGAATACATGGATGATGCTAAACCAGAGCCATATGAAAATAATGCAATATTTTTGCCAAGTAGCACTTCTATATTTGCGTCATTATTATTATTGTTAATATTATCATTATCATTGATTTTACCGCTACTCCCACTGTTTATTAAAAATGATACCAAACCAGAATAAACAGATGGTGTATACATATTACCAACTTGATTTGCAATTAATAAAGATTTTTTAGTTTTTTGTTCAAATTCTTTATTATAATGTGTCATAAATGTTTTTTCAATGTCTCTATCAAAATATGTATCTTCTAATTTTATATTATTATATTTATCAAATTCAATTGGATAATTATTTATATTATTATTATTATTTTTAATAATTTCTGTGACATTATTATTTTCAATAAAATCATTATTATTATTATTATTATTATTATTAGTAATAATTTGTTGTTGATAGCGTATAAAATCATTTAAACCAATACGGGCCAATGATTTTTGTACCAATTTACAAAATGGTGTATGAAATAATATAGCATCAAATTTTTTAATATTTATTGCTTTCATATGTGGATATAATTTTTTATATTTATCACAATATAATTGATAACAATGATCTAATGCACTTAAATAACATTGAATCGATAATTTACCATCAACAATTGGATATTCTGATGTTAAATCTGGTTTATAAAAATCATATGCATGTTTCATGTATGTTGCACGTAAACCACGATCAAATACTAATGGTGCATTAGGACCAATTAACATTGCAACAGCACCAGCACCACCGGTTGGACGTGCTGAACCTTTTCCATACACAGCTATATCACCACAAACAGCAATTGCTAAACGGCCATCCCAACTAGACGATTCAATCCAATTAATAGCATTAAATAATGCGGCTGTACCCCCATAACATGCATTTGTTGTATCAATACCTTCTAAATCGGTTAAACCATACGGTTCAAATAATTGCATCAGTACAGATTTTACACTTTTTGATTTATCAATAATTGTTTCGGTGCCAACATCTATACGTCCAATACGATTTAATTCAATTTGATTGTGTTCCAATAAATTTTTTACCACTGTCAAACATAATGAATTTATGTCTTCACGATCCGAACAAAAACCCATACGATTTTGTCCCAAACCAATTGTATATTTACCACTTGATACACCATCATATATTTCTAAATCATTTTGATCCACATATTGTGATGGAAATATTAGTTCTATAGCTAAAATACCAACATTTTCTGGCCACGGTGACATTATGTTTGCATAATTTAATTAACCACGTGATTTGATGTTCCAAATATCGGTCGTAAACTATACACTCAATATACTTTGATTTTATAATATTTTAATTTAAATACACTAGCTATACACACACAAGAAAAATATTAAAACAATAAAAAGTAATCCAATTACAGCAATTAAAAAATATAAAAAAAATTAAGAAAAACACTAAATTTTAGGTTAAAAAAATCATGTAATATGAAGAACGAAGTGTTAATTGTTATTTCTTCTTATGTTGTCAATATTAAACTGTTGGATGTTGGTTTATTTTATTTGATGATAAAACAGGAAAAAATTAATGAATAATAATTATAAGAAACAAATAAAAATTAAATATTAATGAGAAAAAAAAAATACAAGAACTTTCACCGATTTAAGAAAAAAAAAATGTTAATGGAATAGTGTAGTGATGTGCAAAAAGTTTTGATTGAATACAAATTACTTTTGAAACTTCTTATGTAATCCGATACATTAAATAACCTAAAATTATTCTATGTCTTTAATAAGTATAACCTAGAAACGACCACAACCAAAAGATAATATCTATTGCATTCTTTTTACATAATTAATGATTCATACGGGATAGAAATTGCGCAATACATCAATATATAAAATTTGAAAGAATGGGAAGACTGGGAACTAACACTATAATTATTTGTTTTAATTTTTGTATTAATGTGATTTTACTATATATTCATGTAAAAAACATTGAGAATTGTTTAGTTGTATTGAAATAACCGAAATTTATATTGCATGAATAGTAATCTTATAATGAAAAAAAGATACTTTCAAATACTCCATAGCAATATTGATTTTGCACAAGACTGCTTTTTCTTTATCGATCGTTTCACAATCACAAATATGTAAACTTTCTATTTATATTGCCACTTCTTTTGATCTTTTTCGTGTGTGTTTTATGCGTTTTATATATTCGAATAATTAAAAAATAAATATAAGGTAATTTATCCAATGTATTTGCTGGTTCACACACGTGTATTCTGATTTAGGTAATGGTAATTGTAATAGATGTTTTGTTATATGAGTACTTAATGTAAATTTACCAGGATGTAATAAATGGTTATAAATAGAAATAATACTAATAATTCTAATTTTACAATTAAAATATGTTTACATTTACACATATTCACATACAAATGTTAGTAGTTTATCTTCTCTATACGATAGTGTCGAAGCGAGACTAATTACACATATAAACATCATTATTATCTACGGTATGAAACTATGACTATAATGAGAGATTACAATAATTTCAACAAATTGTACTTGTTTGTAATTATAGTTATTGTTGGGGAAATGAACTTATGTGGTGGAATCTTTAGGTTGAATACAATACAATTATTACGCTAGACAATTAATTATTAATAATATACAATTAAATATAATTTACTTTGCTATATTTTTAAATTTCTTACGTAGGTATCAAACGATTTCCATGACTTGTATATAGTTTTAACTTAGAAAAATAATAATCTTGTAATTATATATCTCTTTAAAAATGTATTTATTTTGAATTCCACAGATTATGTGCTGTTTTTGGTGGTGTTTATTGTTTAAAAAGAACTGTATCAAAAATTAATTTTACAAAGTCACTTGATTCTACTGCAACCGACGATAATTTATTGACATTTCATTCAATTGAATGTGATGAACAAACAATTTTAGCCAAAAACATTGTGCTTGGTAATGGTAGTGTATCAAAAAATATATTTCCACATAATGATGAGATTGTGAAAGAAAAACAAGATAAACATTGCGGAAAAATTTCTCGCGCAATATTTATTACTGATAGACCACTATCGAATGATGAAAATATAAATTCAGGTGGTGGTGGTGTTATATTTTTAAAAATGCAATCATCATTAGATTCAGTTGGAGGGCAAACAAGAAATGATGATGGAGCTTTTGTTATACAATTATCACATTTTAGTGGAACTTGTCCAAAAGAATTATGTAAGTCTTTTTTTTCCACCCAATTAAAATATAAATAATTAATTTTCTAACTATTTAAAATGTATGTTTTGTCGTAGATTTAATTCATATAACATGTAAACAAATTAATGATGCTGCAACCGATTTATTACCATATGTTAATAAATTATTTAAAATCACAAATGATGTAAACGATAATTCGGAGAAACCAACAATTTTATGGTCTTTATATTTTAATATAAAAAGTTGTTTAAAATGTGAATATCAAATGAATAATACAAGTACAATTAATTCTTTGCATTTATGTTGTGGACCATATTTTGAATTGGATTATGACAAATCAATATTAGAAGTATATATTTGTTTTCATATTATTCCATAAATGTATTTTATTTTGTTTGTTGTTATTGTCTAATTAATTGTTATAGGCAAAAAATATATTTTCTAAATTATATCCAAATGATGAATTTTTACCAAGAGCACCAGATCCAGAAGAGATAATATTTGGTATTGGTGATGAAGTTGATGTTGTATCTGCTGCTACCGATGCCACAAATTTAACAAATATATTGGATATTGAAAATAATTTCGATGTAGGACAATTAAAAGAAAATATTGCTGATGTTGTTGAAGCCATTGAAAATGAAGAGAAATGTATTGAAGAAAATAGTATGAATGAAATTAAAGGAGATGATTAATATATTTTAATTTGGTTTCTGATTTGGGTTTAAACCGTTTATTTAATATATTTATAACCATATTATTTTAAGCTTTTAAATTAAATATTCCAATAATAATAGAATCACACATTTTATGTGGGTGATGTGTTAAATGCGCTCACGCTTACAATGATTAGCTATTATAACTCTGCATTGGTAAGGTAAGGCATATATATTTCACACACAACATATGCAGTTAGCATATGATGGATATGAATGAATTCGGATAATTTTAATAATATGTGCAACGTGAAATTTATTTTTAACAAACGCTTTTAGAAAAGCGTCTATTAAATATTTTGCATAATTTATTATAAAAATAATTTTATGTGATATAAAATGCTAAATAAATAACTTAAATTAAATTTAATTGTACTAAATTTATTTAAGCGATTAAAAGATAAAAAGGATACCATTTGCTATCGAATTTAATTTTTTTTTTCATTGCATTTATCCACTTGATTCACAGATTGTTTCACTTTAAAATATTCCATTTTCATTTTACTGTTTCAGTTTCATTTTATATCAAATTATTTTAAGCAGTTAAATTAGGACAACTGACCTAATAATAATTACTACAAAATTAGACTCGAGATTAAAAATTGTATGAAGTAAAAAAATTGAAATTATATTATGGGAATCGTATGCAAAACGAAAATTATAATAATTTTAATGTATCCAAAGCCATTTGAATACGATCAATTTCACATCGAGATTCATTTAATTTTTCATTATTATTTTCTTGAACATCAATCGGTACTTTGATACTATAATCAATAGACGTTATTAATTGTTGTAATTTTGATACAGTACTTATTAGATTATCTTTCTTTTTCTGCAATTTTTGTAATTCTTTATCAATTTCAATTAAACCTTTTAACATTAAATGAATTTCACATTGACCGGACACAGTTAATATTGCACAACCATTCGGTGGTTTCTGTTCATTAAATATGATTTTTGAACAAAATGATGTTGTTTCTAATTGTGCTGAATATATTTTTAACATATCTTCTAATTTCCTATCAGTACATACCGCATAAGCTTCAGTTTTAATTTTATTAGGTATATTATAATCACTACGTGCTGATCTTATTACTTTGGCCGTTTTTTGTATAAATTCAATATCTTTTTCAAGTATTTCATTACGCCAACATTTACGATTTTCTAATTATACAAAAAAAAAAAAAACGAAATCAGTATTTGAAATGTTTAGAGAAAGAAAGACACAAATATATATTATAATAAAATTTACCAGGATATGGAGCCACACAAATACTTGGAATATTATCTAATCTAGGTAATCGCTGATATAATTCTTCGCTAATAAATGGCATAAATGGTGATATTAATCTTAAACCATAATCTAAACATGTAAATAATGTTCTTCTAGCTGTCGACTTTTCATTATCAGTACCTGATTGAAATATTGGTTTTAAACATTCCTATTATGTAAAAAAAAAAGAAAAATGAAAGAAAATGTAATTATTTTATGAGACATAAGATTACCGGCTAGGCTTAAACGATATCTATAATAGACTAGAAAATATAATGGAAATGTGAAAGGTGAAATTTAGCCACATTGTAATAAGTCTATTAAAATACATATATTCTTAATTAACTTACCAAATATACATCGCAAAGATCAAATAACCAAAAATTATAACATGCATTTGTTGCTACTGAAAATTCATATGTTGAAAATCCTGAATTGCATATTTCAATAGCATTTGCTAATCTTGATAATATCCAATTATGCATATAACCATCCACCTATTCGCAAAACAGTAATAAGATTATTTCAATATTACTAAATAAAATATTAATTATTTTTTTTCTTTTTTACATACACTATCTTCTAAAACAGAATATTTCTCATTTTCAATAAAATATAATGAGGCAAATTTTGTTGCATTCCATATTTTGTTACAGAAAAATCGATAACCTTGAACACGTGTTATATCCAAATTTATATCTCTTGTGTGCGTATTATAAGAACATAGAGCAAATCGTAATGCATCCGTTCCTTAAATTTCGAATGAATATTTTTATAAATTTTATTCAATTGAAAACAAAACAGGTTTTATGAATTTACCACATTCTGGAATTCCATTTGGATAATCATGCTTTTGTCCTTCTATTGCTTTTTCAATTTCTTTTGGATCTAAATTTGATTCATAAAGCTGCAGATGTAATTGATCTAATGTAATACCTGTTATAACATCCATTGGATCAACAACATTACCCAATGATTTCGACATTTTTCTACCATGTGCATCGCGAACAATTGGATGTAATAATATTTCTTTAAATGGCAAACGACCAAGTAATTTTTGTCCAAAAAATACCATACGTGCTACCCAAAAAAATAGAATATCATGACCTGTTTCTAACAATGTTGTTGGATAAAATGCTTTTAATTCGTCTGTATTATTTGGCCAACCAAATACGGAAAATGGAAATAGACCAGAACTAAACCATGTATCTAAAACATCTTCATCTTGTTGTAATTGTATAATATTTTCATTAACATTAAAACGTTTAGCAGCATTTTGCATTGCTTCAGCTTCCGTACGACCAACTACCCAATATGTTGCATCATCAGACTATAAACATGAATTTTTTTGATTTTATTGCTTCAAATTCAATAATTGTTATTTGAAAAAAAAAAAGGAAAAAAATTATTACTGATCCACTTTCAATTGTAGAATCTTTGAATGTAACAAAATAAGCTGGAATACGATGACCCCACCACAATTGTCGTGAAACACACCAATCGCGAATGCCGTCCATCCAGTGATACCATGTTTTTATATGAATATCTGGTATAATTTTTAATTCACCACTTTTTACAGCTTTAACAGCTGAACTAGCCATATCATCACATTTTACATACCTGCAATTAATTGTAAATCATAATCATTAATACAATAACTATATATATTTAGTAATAATTAAATGTGATATGATATAATAAATAATAATTTTAATCCCTACCATTGTGGTTTTATCATAGGTTCAACAACATCCTTTGAACGACTACAAAATGGTATTGCCATTGGATTGTTAACGGTGTCCTTATATAAACCCTTTTCTTTTAAATCAATTAAAATGGCTTTACGACAATCAAATCGTTTCATACCGGTAAATTTACCATAATCTCCAATTATATAGCCATCATCATTAAATATTGTAATGAATGGTAAATTATGTTTTTTGCCAACATCATAATCATTTGGATCATGTGCTGGTGTAATTTTGACAGCACCTGTGCCAAATTCCATATCGACAAATTCGTCACTAATAATTGGTAGTTTACGATCAGTAAATGGATGTGAAACAAATTTACCATGTAAATGTTTATAACGGTCATCATTGGGATGTACAGCTATAGCTGTATCGCCTAACATAGTTTCAATACGTGTTGTGGCTACAATAAGCTCTTCATTCGTTTCATTTACTTTATAGGCAAATGTAATTAAAACACCAAATTCAACTTTTTCAGTATAACCGGGAATAGAGAAAAATGTACGTCCTGGTATATCAATTTTATCAACTTCAATGTCGGATATGGCCGATCGTAATGCACACGACCAATTGACAAGCCTTGAACTACGGTATATACTATTGCTTTCATAAAGACGCACAAATGCTTCAGTGACAGCATTACATAACATCGGATCCATGGTAAAACGTACACGCTCCCAATCACATGATGAACCAATGCGTTTTAATTGATTATATATTCTATTACCCTTTTCACGACGCCATTGCCATATTTTTTCGATAAATTTTTCACGTCCTAAATCATACCTTGTTAATTTTTCGTCGCGCCATAATTTTTTCTCAACAACTACTTGTGTAGCAATACCAGCATGATCACAACCGGGCACCCATAATGTTGTAAGGCCTTTCATACGATTCCATCGTGTTACAGCATCTTCAATAGCATTTGTTAAAGCATGTCCTAAATGTAAGGAACCGGTAACATTTGGTGGAGGTATTACCATTATAAAAGAACCTTTCGGATTTGGATCTAATATGGATTTTCGCTGTAAGAAAAAAGCAAATCAAAACCATGACATATATTTCAAAAAATGTGTGCAATCATTACTCCGTATTCCGGTTGAAAAAAACCTTGTTTCTCCCACCAGCTGTACCATGCTGCTTCAACATATTTTGGACTATATGCATCGGGCAATGATCCGGCAATATCTTTTTTATCACCCGGAGCTGTTTCAATAGTATACACAGCAATTTCTTTTACCTCCTTTTGTGGTTTTTTCTAAAAGAAAGATAAACATTTTA
Source organism: Bibio marci (assembly GCA_910594885.2). Taxonomy (NCBI): domain Eukaryota; kingdom Metazoa; phylum Arthropoda; class Insecta; order Diptera; family Bibionidae; genus Bibio; species Bibio marci. Next base: position 20,679,012 of record OU343118.1, on the reverse strand, counting down.
TATTTTCAATATGAACACTTATAATTATATTAAGTTTACTATTTTATATCATATAATTTACAAACCTCGACTTTTTCTTTAATGATGGGTATATTTTCACTTTTCTTATCTAATTTCTGTTGTAACTTTTGTAATTTAGCAGCTTTTTTAGCTTCTTTTTCTAATTGTTTTGCACTTTTAGGTGCATTTTCATTTGAAATTGGTACATTAGCTTCTATTCCAGACATTTTTCTTTATGTACACTATATTATTTAAATTATATTGTTATAAAAAAATATATAATAACTAGAAAATTAGTCACAAATTCACAATTCTCATAACACGAATGAATTTATTATTATTTTATTATTAAGTTTTGGCTTAGTAACATCGATTTCGATACAGAAATTAGAAAATATATTTTCCAATTTTCAGGTTGTAATATTTTTTTATGCCACGACCAAGAGGCCACGAGAAAATGATAAACGTCAAAAAAATAAATAGAGAGAAGGCCGAATACGGTACTATTGATATAACGATTCGAAACAAAGCACATGTGGCATTAAGTAGGAGCACGTTTATTTCAAATTCGATGGTTCACTATTACCGTTTTGGAATTTTGGAAACCATAATTTCCAATTTACAATTTCACATAGCAGCTTATTATTATCAGCTATGTCGTTTTACTTCACTAAGTCGTTTATTTAAAATTTACGAAATTTTATTTGATGTTTCGCTAAGCTGTACTGTTTGTTCTGACTTTTTCATTTCCAAAACATATTTATTGAGACATTTATTTAATATAAAAAAATATATTTGCATTTGATTTAATGCAAAGCTGGAAGAATTTATTAATGAAGCTGCTTCTTTAGTCACCTTTTAATTGTGCTAATGCTAAATACTTTATTCTCCAGTATTTACTGTCAAAAACGAAGCTGCTACGTTAAATTTGGTTTCGAAAACTGCTTTGTATGTAAAACACATTCATATTCATATTTTCAATTACTGACTACTTTTCAAACAGCTAGTGTGATACTGATATGAGATATTAGTTAGATGATATATAGAATACCGTCGTTCTACGTTGTGTAAAGTTGCCAAACAAATCACGTAATTTAATATTTTTTAATTTAATGTTTCTGGTTACACGTATGAAAGTAGCTTGCAAATAAAAAAGGGATTTGAAACAACTTCTTACATTTTCTTTCGCTTTCATTACATATTCGTTACGCATTGGTCGATCATTACTTTTTTTGAGAATCAAAAATAATTGTTAAAATGAACGCATTCGTCCCACATTATTCATTGGCTTTTATTTTGACATTATTCCAGAAAATTTTTTTTTTTATTTGTCATTGTCATCTTAACCAATTCTGACAGTTTTTGTTCTAGCGTTTCTTTATTTATTTCATTAGTTTTTTTTTCTAATTTTTATGTTATCAAATACGAAAAGAAAAATTTTAATTAAATTGTAAAAATTCTAAATTATTAATTTATCTAATTGTTCTTATTAAACAATGATTGATAATGTTAGTATATATGATGATTTAGATTATTTTGGTGTTGATGAATTATTAAAAACGGTACTGTACTTATTTCACATGTTTTTATAATAATTACATTTAATATAAATTATAATCATTTTCCCTCCATATTTTGTCGTACAGAAAACGGATGAATCGGAAGATCTTAAAGATAGATTAAACCAATTAGTTACAAAATTAACAAATTTACAACAAAAACATAAAAAATTAAATGGTGCACATAATACATTAAAAAGACAAGCTGCAAGTTTATTGATAACATCGAAAGCAGAAATTCAGCGTAATCATAATGCATATAGTGCACTACGTCGTGAGTAAGTTTTTTTTTAAATAATACAAATTTCAAACTTATTACTGCCATCGAATTTATTTTAAAAAAAATCAATTTTTTCTACGTTTAAGGTATGAAGATGTTTGTTTTCGCCGAAAAATTAAGCCACCGCTTCTCCAACCTGCTATAAAAATGACCGATTCCAAAAATACACAAACTAATATTACAATACAGCCATCAGCATCAAATAATCCATCTAATTTAATGTGTTATGTTGACAGAAATGCAGAATCACAAAAGAATGATTATCAGAAAAATTCACAAGAAAATATATTTGATCGTTTGGGAGAGTATAACGACAATGATGTTCGTTTTAATGACAAATATTGTAAAAGAAGTACAAAATATGAAAGTGGTACTGTTAATAGTGATTTATCTCTTTTGAATACATATCGTAATAAAAATGATTGTCGTTATGGAGCTTCTCCAATCCCATACAAGAAATTTACATCTCCACCTAGAAAACTAGAGAAACCATCAAATAATATTAAAAAGTATAGAAATGATTCTGTTGACAAAGATATTGATACCAGACGTAAAAGGAACTTTGAAGAACCGATTGATAAAAAATCACAACCATTTAAAATACCATTACAATCAAAACGACCTTCAAGAGAAAAATTAATTTATGGGTGAGTTTATAGGTCTTAAATTATATTTTTTTAAGTTTAGTAGTTCATGATTATTTAGGAGAATTACTATCAAGTCATGTTTCTACATGTGTTTCTTATGGCATCTACCAAACATTGTATACAGTCAAGTTGGACTGCAATTATTGATTGATAGATGTTTCTTTAATTCTTTTAATTAACTCGCCTTTAGTATTAATATGTTATGTATTTTGTAAACTTAAATTATATTTTACCATTTCTAACTTAAATTAAATTTTTTTTTATGGTACAGAGAAAGTAAAAGACAAAAGAAGAGTAATGATAATGATAATAACGTAACGAAAAATAAAGTTATAAATAAAATAAATGAAATATCTAATAGAAGTGAACTATCATTTGATGTTAAAGATCAAACAAAACGTAATATAATTAACGATAAATCAATTGCAGAGGACACAACCATTAATATATCAAAACAAACAACATCTGCAAGTGCATCAGCAATAAATGATTATAAAATTACAATTAAGAACGATCAATTCGATGTAAGAGAAATATTAAATAATAAGAAAGAGAAAAAGTTGACCGATAATACATCAATTGATGATAATATTATTGAAAATAATAATACAAATGAATTTAATAAAAAATTAATAAAAAGTGATGCAATAATTGAAAAATCTAAAGTGTTTAAAGACAATAAATTAATAAGTGATGAAGTTTCAAATAAAAAATTAAATGAAAATACAATTGATTCTGATATATTTGATTTTATGTTACCATTGGATTCAGAAATTCCAACTCCAGAAAAAATATTTTCTAATAAAAATGGAAATAAGAAAGAAGAATTACAATCAATAGAAGAAATAAAACAAACACCAAATACTGTAAAAAATTTACACCAAGATGATATTATTGCACAGCGCATTGATAATAATGTAGAAAAAAATAACGATAATAATATTGTTGTATTAAATGACATTAAAAACAATGAAAATAATAAAATGAAAAACGATGAATTAATTGTAACACATTTAGTAAATGCTGAAAATCCTGACAAAAAGACTGTCTCATTAAATGATCAGCCAGCAGATAAAATATTAATGGATGCAAGTCTACAATCGACTGACGAATCACTAAATCTAAATACATCAACATCATCATCAACTGTTTATGACATGGGTATAAAATCATATGTAGTTGAAGCATCTGATAACGGAAATGTAACTGTTTATTATACTAAGAAAAAACGTAATAAAATTAAAGGTTAAAATATAAATGTTATTAAAGCTTTGTATTCTATAAATTTGATATGTATGAAGAATACTGAAATATTGGAATTAAACTCGTGTATTAAAAACAGGACAAACGTTTCAATACTAATTTTTTTCATAAATAAATACATTCGCTGCCCAGCAATGCGTCCTTTTAAATATTGAGATTTATTTTACAACAAAAACTATAAAATAGTAAATTTGCATGAAAAGACTGTTGTACAATTTGGCGAAAAGTGATACAAAAAAATAAATGCACTCATTTAAAATTATTACCATTACATTTAATAATAATATAAAATATTTTTTTTAAATGTAAATAAAAAAATGTATTTTAGAAAATAATAATAATAATTATAAATCACGATAAAATAGCAACACTACGCCTTGGTCCACCTTGACTAATTTTATCCATTGATGACCATTTTTTAATTCCACTTTTTAATGCTTCGGCTGTTACTTTGTCTTGCATAACACGTGACATTGCCTCTAATCTTTGTGCACGTTCTTTTGATAAAGTCTCAGTTGGAAATGATAAATCATTTGATTCAGCCAATGTACGTAAATCAAAATAATATTTTGCATACACTGATGACGGTACATTTATATTAAATTGTAATAATTCTAAAAATTGACGTTCCAATTCATTCATATCTTCAACGGTAATATCTTTTAATATTTGGCAATAGTCAACATTCCATACGGCTTGATCATCCCATACTTTGCTTGCTAATAAAATAGCACCAAGTACAATACGTTTCCAATTACCAGGTCCTATATCTAATTCAGCATATGTTAATAAACGTTCTAAATATACCAATGTTATGATTGCACATTCGGCTGTTAATTGGGCTGCATTAAATAATGTTCGTACAAATTTATAAATTTGTCGATGTTCTGGATTATGTTTATTATATTCGTCTGACACAATATCACGTGTTAATGGATGTAAACGTTCATCAAATATATCTAAACGTCTTTCCGATTGACGATTTTTTATATGGTAATAAATTGCTAATGATACACATTTTACAGTATTTTTTAAATTCGGTTGTGAAACTGTACTATCATCTAGATAAATGGTTGAACATGAACTACTTTTTTTTAATGTTGTAGTACCATTACCGATGCCACCACTACTACTGCCACCGCCACCACTACAACCACCATGTGATCCAATTTGATTTTGTGATTTTTTACGTGTCATCATCATACCATTTTCATTATTTGATTGTTTTGAACGTTCCAGAAACATTGTAGCAGCTGATGGATCGCATGATGGATCAGCATCCCCATCACCAGCTTCACGTTCAGATATATGTTGTAAATTATTGTTTGATAATTCAGCTTCTGGTAAACGTTCTTCAAATACTGGTGGTTCTTTTGTTTTACGTGTTGGCGGCGGACTTGAATACGAACAACATGAATTTCTATTTCCCATTTTTGTTTTGTTTTCGCAATAGCAATACGTTTTCGGTTTTTTTTATGCTACAATTATAAATAGAAATTTGTGTTTTCGCCTTTTTTTATTTATATACTAACTTTTATTTAGTATAATTTTAAACATTTCTTAAATTTATTGAATTAATAAAAATAAAATGGTTAAAAGTTCGTTTTCTATTTTTTTTCTTTTATTTCTATAAAAATACGATATTATTGTTTCTTTTAACTATTAACAAAGCATGCATCATTATTATTGTTCCTCTTCTTTTTTTTTTTTAAAAATTAACAGTTAAAAGATTTACTATTTTCTGATTAAAAATTAACGTTTTCGGTAAATATGACTAGCTACCAAGTTATTTATTAGTTTTAAGTAAATGTAATTAAAATCGCAATATAAAATTAATTTTGGCACGAATATGGCTGCCAAAAAGCATTGATTTATTTATATATATTTTTGTTTTCGTTATACTAATTTATATATCTGAAATTAAAAAAAAAGAAAATGATTAGTATTAGTTTAAATATTAATATAATAAATATTAAAATACTGTCAATATTTTTTTTTTTAAAGAATTAGGAACAACTACGAAGTATATCGATCAATCATTTACTCGAAGTTAGTTTATTTAACTACCAACACCTGAAACGTTTGAAGAAGCCCATTTCGATAAATTAAATAATAAACAGTTAGTCCAAAGAAGTCGATTAAACATATTTAGATTTGATCATCTTACATAAATAAACAATAGCGTTGACATCATAAAATCTTAAATATTGTTATTTTTAAACTCAAAAGACAATAGCAAATGGGTGGCACAACGCTTGTAATATAATTACATTATTATTAGTGTAATGACCTTCGCTTTGCCATACCTTTGTTGAATATGTGCGTGCAATGGCTTAACTTTATAATTAGTTTGGAAATTTTGTACCGTTATCGTGATTGATGTAAAATAATAATTAATATTCAGGAAAAATAAATCTCTTAAGTGGATACGTTGTATATTCGATATGTGTAACGCAACAACGTAAAAGTATCTATAAATTACAAAATAAAGAAAAAGTTTAGATTTAGATATTTACTTTTTGCGTAAAATAAAAACAATAATAATAAAAAAATTAAAAATAATACAAATAAGGGTCCATACGACGCGGTGTTGTGCGTTTATCTTTTTTCTTTTTTTTTTTAAAGATAAAATTTATATAAAACCAGCAAAGCGGTAGAATTATTAGAGAATATTGTTAGATAAGAATAAAATATGATATTTGATTGGTTTTGTTTAACATTTTCTTTGCTCCCGTAAAATAAACAAAACAATTGTAACGAAAGAAAAATGAATAAATTTCAATTGTTTACATTAAACAAGATATTATGTAAATGTTAAAATACAATATGTAATATATAAAATACAAATGATCAGGAATTTTAACCCAATTGTGTATGATTTGATAATAATTGGAATTTAAGTAATATAATTTTTTACAGCTATATGATAACAAAATAAAAGTAAAATTTAAACTATTAACATCATTATTATTTTAATTAAATTTAAAAAATTAAAATTTGTATCATTTATAGACTGATATCAATTAGAATTTATAACAGATTGCACAAAATATTTATATTAGTATGGCGGTCGTATCTTGTATATTTATTCAGCTTTTTTGTTGTTTCTTATTAATCTTATAAAATATAGTATGTTTCTTATGTTTGTTTCTTCAAATCTCATTAGTATTAGAGATTAGACCGCGTATATGTTTTTATTTATTTGCATATGTATTTGTGTGTGCATTTTTATTTTGTACATTATTATGTACGCATGAATTATTTATTGATAATTTTTGAGAATTAATCTATTGATTTACAAACAAAGAAAAATATGTAGACATTTAATTTTATTAGATAATAATTCGCATTCAAGAATTAAAAAATTAAAAATCTATTTAAATATAAAAATAATAATAATAAAAATTGTAGAAATAAATAAATATTTACCATAGATAGATTTTAAAATGCATAATTATTTAAATTGTAAATGATTAATGTAGAAAATGCAATGTAAATAATTAATTGACTCTTTGTATTGTTATTGTATATGGGATAGGTCACCTCACCTTTTATTCTTATCAATATAAAAATGAATAAAAAGGACTACGCCTATGAAAAATGTAATTCTAATGATCTTGTCGATTTTTCCATTTCTTTTTAATTTTTCTTTGATCAGCGGTGCAGCGGAGGAATGTATATTTACACAAATGTGCATATAAATATAAAGTGGATTGTGGTGGTGTACCTGCACAATTATTTATATAATTATAATATTAATAGTTAATTTTATTATAATAATTTTAGTATATATATTTAGTTTTACTTTTAAAATCACTCGGACATAAATTTATCGAATAAATTACTAAAATTCCAAAATATAAATAAATTCAAAACCGCGGCCACGATAAGTCAAGCTGAATAATATATAAATAAATAAAACTATAATATAATATATAATGTGCACGAGCACGACACGAACTGCACTACACTCTGCACAATTAGAAATGTGAAATGAAAATGCAATGAATAATATCAATGATATCTGTTGACATGAAGCATTCACAAAAACGTATGAAACTGTTTCCAAATTGCATGAAATTTAAACTTTTCTTAATTGACGTTTACCTTACTGGAAAAAATATAGTGGGACATAACGTAATGTCACATTAGCAATGGAAAATTATTGAACTGATGAACGTACTCCTAAACGATAAAATTTTCTTTATCGATTTTTTCTGTCAAGAGAGAACTAAAATGAGAATATCGCTTTTTCAACATTCATGTTTTTTTTTGTTTGGCTGCTTTTTTATGCATTTAATTTCTAATGGACTGCATTTGCGCTGCATTGTATTTTGTTTTGTGGAGTAAATGAATTGATTTGGTGTTTTGTGGTTAATTTGATGGTGTAAAGAAAACAAAATTGTATGTTCTTTTTTTTTTTTTAAATATATTAAATATTAAATATAGTACCGTAATTTAATTGTTAGAATTCTTTTTTTTTATAATTTCCTATTAAAATATGAAATTTTATTGTGTCGTGTAATTGACGCAGGCAGCAGCAGTATAAAAAAAATATGTGAAAAAAATGAACACCATAAATTTTTATGAATTTGTTTTGTAAAAAAAAAAAAAAAAGGTTAAAATCGTATTGAAACAACGAGAGATAAAATGTTTGAAATAATTTAATATAAATTAGATAGAAAAATATAAAATAATCAAATATTTAATAAATTAATGCTAATTTGTGGCGGCGATGACTGCTTGATTTTCATAAGAGTGCCAACGAAGACGACCGCTGCTAAGTGATACTACTCTACAAAAAAACAAAATATAATACATAAAAAATTATTACATGCATTTTTTTTTCTTTTCTATTGCGACAATATTTTCGCTTTTTATATTAATTCCCAATTTCTTTTTTTTTTAATATCTATAACAAAAAGACAATTATTTTTCCAAAATAATAACAAAAAATAAAACAGTGCTCTTTTATTTACATAAAGACCTCAAAAAAAAAAAAAAGTGAAGAATCAATTTATCAAACCAAATTGATGGATGTACGTATTTGTAGCATTACCGATTAAAAAATAATGAAATGTAATATTTTTCATCAAAATTTATTTGATTTTAATGCGTAATTCAAATAATTACACAAAAATTTTGTAAGAAGAAAAACACAAAGCATTTTTTTTTTTTTTTTTATATATAATTTTTCAATTAATGAATAATTATAATGAACAGTTGGGCACAAAGAATGCATCGCCGTGCGGCAACACTGGGTAGTGTTGTAACATCGTGCGGTCATCCTGGTCCAGGACCATATCCACATCGTTTAGAAAAAGTTAAATTTGGTGTTGGATTAGATGAAGTATGTAAAAATGATATTCCTGGACCGCTGTTAGTGTTAATATTAAAATTAAATAAAGAGGCACCATCACGTAAAGATGTATTTCGAGCACCGGGACATCAAGGTGCAATGAAAAAATTGATACATTTTTTACAAACTGGTCGTTTAGTAAATGTTGACAATTATTCTGTATATACAATAGCTAGTGTATTGAAAAAATTTTTACGTAAAATTCCTGGTGGAATATTTGGACGGGATGGTGAATTAGAATTTTTTAACATAATCGAACTTACTGATGTATTAGAACAACAAACTAGGATTCATGAGTAAGTGTAATTATAACATATATTTATGCCTATTTACATATACATAATATTTATTATATTCTTCTTCTATTTTATAAGAAAAATCTAGGAAAAAATCATGAAATTTAGATGAATTCAAATGTACATAATTCCATTCCAATAAATAATTATAGATTCTGTACAAAAAATAATGAAAATATACTAAAGTATATGTAAAATTAAAATTAAAATTTACTCCTTATAAATGTATTATCAATATAAAATCTCTGTAATCATTCAAATCAATAGTTAAAAAACCATGTGTTCTTGAAATTAATACCTATTAAATGAAACCACATGTGGGATACATACAATAGTACACCTCAGTTGTAAAATATAACCTCATCATGTGAGGTGCTTTTTTTTATATATTTGTGAAGAGCATGCAAATGTGCTATAATTTAGAAATTTTAGTTAAACAAAAGCTATGTGATGATTTTTTTTTTTTTTTTTTACAAGATATGATGTTTGAATGAATGTTCATTATAAATTAGAATTGTTTATTTTCATACATGAGTCATTAAACATGAAACTATATAATTATAATAGGTATATTGTATACTTTTGATCGTATCGGTAATATTTATAACATAATATTAATTACTTTGTTTTGGTTATGAAATTTTTTTTCATTGAATTATTATTTTACTTTTAATAATAATGTTTTATGGGTAATATCATAACATTATTAATCAATGAATTTAATATTAAACTTAAAATACTGTTCGTTTAGTCTCATCATCAACATTATCATTAAATATTTTGTGAGATAAGAATTACGCTATTATTTAAACAATTAATTTTAAAATTATATAAGCTTATACAGCTGCCATAGTGTTTTGATATAGATTTCTTATAATAATAAATGTTATATTATATATTGGACAACTAAATATATCTAAACCTTTCTTAACATCATGATCATCATCGATTTATATTAAATTTACACTGATTTATACACTTTTTTCTTCTAAATATTATATTGATACATATATACTTTCTCTAATCTGAAATATATATTTCAAGTAACTACAATAATAATAAATATATATAATATATTTTATGATTCTTCATTATAATATGAATGAATCTATTTAATATTTAATTAATTTAAAACCGTCAAAAATTGACAGATCACAAACTAATATTACTTATACATTAATAATATATAATAATTATAATTTATATCATTAACATTATATATAGATATAGATATATATATATATAAATAAAGATATACAATTATGTAGATTTTTCTATTATACATATAATTATAATATGCTAGCGTTCGTAATGTTAAAAAATTGAAAAACATTTCCGTATCGCCAAACCAATTCAAAATATAATTTTAAAATTATATATGTTATTAATATATAAGTATTTGCGATGATTAAATAATTTTAAAATTTAAATTATTAGTATATATAGTATAATGTAAAGAGAAAAAAAAACTTCATCTTCATCGGCATCATTAATTTATAAATAATAAAATCATTTTTATCTTATCATTGAAGTTTTTTTTTCTTTTGAAAATTAAATATTGCTGAATTTCCTTTTACTACTGATACTATATTTATATTTAACAATACATAAGAACACATACGCCCTCATTTTTTATTCATTCAGAAAATATTTACAGTTTAACATTTTATATAAGAATTTATAATATGTATATTTAAATAATTAGTGAGAGTAATATTTTCCAAAATAAAAATATGCCCTTGATGATGGATGGTATATAAGTAAACAAGTATTATAAATATATAATTGATAAGCTGTCCAAGGTAGCGGACGCCTTTGGTTGATCAATCAATGAAACTATAATGCAATGTGTTGTAGTAAATACCATCAATTTCATCATTTCAATGCATGTTTTGAATGAACAGTATTTTTAATTTCATCGGAATAATTAATTTTAAAAAAGATATACACATAGTTTTTCGATGGGTGTAAAAACCCAATGACATACAATCCATATTAAATAATTTATAAACTAGGATTTGGTTTAACTGTAGCTACAATAATATAATAAAATATGTAAGATATAAATTTGCTATAACATAATAATTCATGATATTAATTTATATATATATTTTATTAACTGATGATGGCATTCGAAAATATAGATGTAACCGAAAACTTTTAATATATAATTTCACATTAAAAGTAAATAATCAATTATGGATGATTACTATTTCTAAATATCAATCAATAGTTATGAATTAAATATTAACGCTAACATAACTATACATTTTATTATATAGTGTTCATGTTAAACATAGATATTGATTTGTTAAAATTTTGGTCTTTGTTTGTTGTCCATGTTTATTACAAATACATTAAAATCAGCACTTCTATATTAATAATAATAATAATAATAATAATAATAAACAAATATTTTTTACGTTTGTTATACGAATTACGAATTCAAAATCATAATCAAATTGTTTAGTCATTAGTTAAATATTTTATAATATAATTATTTACATTTCTATATACATTTCTGATGTGTATATAAATATTTTGTGTATCAAATACAGTATGTGGAAGTTTTTTTTTTTTTTGCCCTGATTATTACAAATTATCTAACTTATAAAAATTATTAATTCACATATATCATATTAGATATTAGTATATATATATATATATATTATTCAAATTCATATTCATTCGGATTGTTATAAATTTATTATTAATTAATCAAACTAATAATCTTTTAACAAAAAAATAAACAAACAATAAGTTTTTACAAGAAGTTATAATCTATATATTTTTATAAGTTTATCTGCGTATATAAAATAGTCGTATGTTAAATTTTTGTTATTTATTTGTTTACGTTTATATTTTACATAATCAATATGTATTTTGAGAGAGAGATATACCACGAAATATACGGCCAGCATTTAATAAAATAAGATGATAAAATTAAAAATTATTTGCAAAAATGTTTGAATGAATGGATGGATGATGAATAACTAATATTTATTTATTTGTTTGTGCATTATAGTTTGAATATAGTTAATATTGTAATATTAGTAATTTTAATATTTATTTATTTGTTATTTATATATTCAATATAAAGCAAATATTTGTTATTGGGATAAATTTTAACTGAAATTCGAATAAGTATGTTAAGTGGAGGAACAGGAAGTGTATACGATATATATGTTTTTTTTTTTTATCTTTTTTAATAAAATCAAATTAAAAATATCAGACAAAAAGTGATGCCCTTTTGATGTCATTTTCTTATTATTTTCATTTCTATACATACATTTAAATAATATCAAAGGAATTTCGTTTGATTCATATTAACATATGTAATTATATTGTATATATATATAGGTTAATACCATCCAACACATTATCATTGCAATCCGCACCAAATATCATGGAATATTCTATTTGGCCTGTGATCACATGTGATGTTCACTCACTTTGAGTATATTCTTCTATCAATAACATAGTTGCAAATCTGTTATTTTTGTAGCAGGATTAAGTTTATATATAAATGATTTTAATTAGGGTGTGTGTCGTAACTAAATTACTATATAAATAAGTACACATTAATCAAAATTATATAGGTGTATAAAAAGAACTCTATTTATAATAATATATAATGAAAATAGTAAATAAACAACAACAACTACAACATCAAAATAACTATCAAAATAAATGATTTTTTCTATAGTAATAATAATAATAATAATAATAATAATAATAAACCCAAATTTTATGACTGTTGTGTCCATATTTACTTAAACGTTCCATATAAGCTAATAATAATAATAATAATAATAATACCGGGCTGACAATTTAACTAAACATTTATATATATTAATTTAATGTATATTTGCAATATGTTTATTATAATATTGAATTTAATGAAAAAAACGTTAATTAATTTGATATGAATATATTAATATAAAAAATTGTGTGTGATGATATTTCTTAAATTTTGTGATGAAGCTCCACGTGGAGCAATATATGACTTAAAAAAAAAAAATAAAAATATGATCACTGCTCGATCACATTCAAATTTTAATTTATATTTATAATAATTCCGAGAGATGCATAATAATAATTATGATATCCATATCCATAATTAAATAATACTCGTAACAATATTTTTTTGTATGGTTTTTTTATTTATAAATTATAGATTATATAAAGACCTATATGATGTGATGTGTGCTGTTTTTTTCTATACATTTAACCCAATCGATGATGATGACGATACAATTGTTTACATTTATATTACAATTAGTAGACACTTTGTGTTATAATACACACAAACATGTAATAAAAATAAAACTGAAATAAATATAAATAAAGAATTATATGTATATCGGAATGGATTAAGAGGTCAATTAGTAATTATTTCTTATCGTTTATCGCACATAATATTATAATTATTATTATATGATACATATATTTATATATATATATATATATAAACAGATAAACACACTTATGCGATGCTATTTATAATCGTAAAATATAAAAATATATTTATATATATCGAAACATAATTGTTATTGGTAAATTCTTATATATATAAGACATACTCCTATGTGTGTGTGGAGTAATTTACCAATTAGACTGCCTAATGAATATTTAAGATCGGCTAGTATATAGTAAAACATTAGTTTTATCTTTATATACTTTCCTCAAAAAATATCTTATGTCAATCATCCTTCATTCTTCTTATGTCTTCATTTTACCATACATAAAAAATGCATGAGAGTTGTATGAGTACGTATAGACTTTTAATTTAAATTATTAATTGTATTATATTATTATTATTATTATTATTAGTTACATTATTCATATATATCAAAAAGATATATAGTTTATCTAAATAATTTATTTATAAATAATGACAATTATATATGACTACTTGTAATGTATAAGTTATATCTATATATATAATGAGGAAGTTGTATTTGTTGCTATATGTACTTTGTGTGTGTATGATAGTTGATATCATTTATTTTTAAAAAAAATGTTAATTATAAACTTATCACGTTCACCAACAACAACAACAACAACAACAACAGAAAATTTAATGATTTATTTTTTATTTATTTTCAGTTTGATAGCAAAATTACCAATATATACACAACGACTATTGGTGCTATTATTTGGTACATTTCGTGTTATAGCCAGTAATGCAGAAACGGCAAGTACTGGAATGAGTAGCGAAGCACTTGGTGTATCTGTGGCACCAAGTTTTTTTCAATCTTGTGTTAGTGATGGTAAAAATGCACGAATGGAAGATGTACTACGATATAAGGTATGATTTATTTGTTTTGTTTTTATATTAAGTATGTAAATTTATTTTAAACTATAATTTCTATAAAATTGATTTCTTTATTTATTTGTTTTTAATATTGCCTATATACACAAAAACACTTATGTATATATTCTATAAGAATTATCACATCACAATATTTAAACTATATATTGTAGATAGATAGATTAACAGATGTATATAGTTATGGTGTAATTTATTTTAGCCCCTCGCGTCTGATTGAATATGTGATATGCTCATGTACTTACATTATATATTATATAAAATTATACTTAACATATTTAAATTTGTATTATTATACTATTACTATTTTATTATACTTTTTGAATTGAGAAGATTCTTGCGTCATAATCATTTTGGTTGATCTATTTTTGAACAGTTGAACAGAATACAGGAAAAATAATTACCACATAATTAAAATTTGATTAATTGTATTTTATCAGACTCAATTTTATTATTTCATTGTATATACGATATAAATAATACGATTATTTATAGGCATAAAAGAAAAATTTAGCATTATGAATTTGTTATTCTTTAATTTTAACTTTTATAATTTAACATGCGAGTTATAGTTATTGTTCGTCTTTGATGAAACCTTCATTTGTGATTCATCCATTAATTATTTCCATCGAATTTTTAACGTATAGTATATAATTTGAAATTAATATTTTTAATTGTTATATGATTGTTTTTGTTTATATAATAATAATAAATTTTCGGTTGTGTGTGCGTGGTACTAGCTGTTATCTTAAAAAACAGATAACATACATTACTGCGATATGATATGATTACCGATAAATTTATGTTTATTTTATTGTATATAGACTGACATAATATAAATAGAAAATACAACTAATTGTATACGTTTTTTTTATATTATTTTGACTATATCATAATACTTACTATAATAAATTTCAATATAAATATGTTCGCAAATATATAATAATAATAATAATTACCGCAATGATTTTAAAGTATTTATACATTTATCATGATGACCAATATTATTATTATTATTATTATTATATGCATAATTAAGTGATATATAAATAAATAAAATATATATTAAAAAAATGACAAAATAAACTTGCGTGTCATTTTTTTTGAAATTGTAAAACATTTTCATTTAATAAATTCATTCGTTTCGTATATATATATATAGTCACAGTCACAGTACACAGTACACAGTACCAGTATACAGAATATGTACAGAATATTAAATGAATATATATTTATATATGTAATTGTTATTATTATCTTCCGTTATTAAAATTTCAGTTCCTGGTCTTTCTTTACCAATTCTATATATACCATATATACAAAATAATTTTGCAATATAATAAATTTTGTCCAATTCATCATAATTATGTTTTTTGCTATTATTATGATTATAGGTCAAAATCCATATAAAAATATTTTACACTTATTAATTTATGAAATGTAATTTAACATTTAGAGAATTGAATGTAAACTCTTTTATGACGACGATAGTTATTATACCAGCAGCATTTACCATACGAACTATTACCCTAGTAACACTGTCCGTAAAATTTCCGCATTATATGTAGTAGTCCGTAGTTTTAATCCGCGGAAATATCCATATGGATTTCTTACGGATGTACGCTGGAATTTTATATTGATTAGTGCAACCATGCCCATGGATTTTTATAAAAAATATCCTTGGATTATCTGCGTATATTTCCGATAATAATTTCTACGGATTTTCCTTGGAAATATTTCTCGTTGCTCTATTATTCCACAGAATATCTATAGAATTATCAATATATCTATAGCACCTATCAATCCCCATATTCACCAATACATATATATATGGTATTATTAAGCAACACTTGAGTCAATTAATTAATTATATTAGCATAAGAAAAATTAATATATATTTAGTAACAGTGTAACAAGAAATAATTTTTTACATTATATTCTTCAATAAGCGAGCTACAGCTCGCATTCCACCATTTTCCAGTGGCAATATTTCTTACGATCAAAACAGTTGGAAAAGTTTCGTTCAATCATTAAAAAATATAATAGAATTTCATTTTTTCTGTAAATAAACATTAGTATTTTTAAACGACACTAATAAAAATACACCTAAAATCTAATCAACAAAAACAATTTTTATTTTTAACAATTTATTTATATACAATACAATAGTTATTTTTTTTAAATATTAATTGAAAATTAATCCGAAATTATAAAGATAACCTAAATTAAAAAATTAAAAAATATATATATATTTACGTTTAAATATACCGCATATAATTAGATAATTAGAACAATGTGAACATTTTTTTTATTTGTTATTTGTAAATACGACGAACACAAAAAATCGATTAGATTTGTGGTTTCATATGTAAATAATATATTAGGTAATATTATATAATTATTGTTACAATATCATATTATAACATAAACTAACTATATATATATATAAAAATAAGTATATACGAGGGCGGATCGCTATATATGTACATAACATGTTTATGGGCTGTTATCGCCAAAATACTATATTCATTTTTTAAGTCGATTAACAATTTAAACATATATTTATTTTTTGTTGATGTTAAAATACTAATTGATGACACAGAAATAAAAAAAATAGAGCTTGATAATTATGGATTCGGATCCTTCCGATAAAATGATTCAAATATAATTCCTTGTTTTATCTGTAATTGCCGCGCGTGTGTGTTATACAATAATCAGTAAAATTATAAATCAATTAAACTTAAAAAAAAACAGAAAAGAAAAGTTTATGTTGATTTAAAAAAATTATTAATACAATTTATTTCGTTGACAAAAAAATACAAACAATTAAATTTTCACTTTATTATTATCTACTTAATTATATGTGTAATAGCGATTATTTGTTTTACATACAATAATTATTGTTTTGTTTGTGTACGTGTTGTTATCACAAATCTATCTTACTAACATCTTACTTTCTTCATCTTGCGGCTTATATTATTATTAATTAAATATAGTTATTTCTTCGCAGACGAAATTGAATACAGATTTCGCAAAATTAACTATTATTTTATATTTAATTAATTAATATATACACACGAATTGTGTGAGGTGTTTTACCGCCGCTCTCTTATTAATGCTTATCATTAAGAAACTTTTACTATGAATCATTATCATTATATGAATATATGAAGCAAAAAAAAATGAAAAAATGAATCATCAAAGCGCACCAAATGTTAATTGACAATAATAACTGAAAGAATGACATGATTTTTTTTATTAATTTGATTGCAAAATTTAAATTATATATTAAAATAAAACAATGTAATATAATAAAATTGCATGAGCGCATATAAATGAAATAATTTTTAATATGTAAAATTCTATTCAATTGTTTGCCATCTAATATTTTTTCTAAAATAGACTCTATATAGCTCTGCCATTTATTTATTGTTTAAAAGAAATAATTAAAATAATATTAATAATAATATTAATATAATGTTATTATTATTATTATTATTATTTACAATTGTACACAATATATATTAATCTAAATTATGCAGATGATGATGACGATGATGATGAGTGTGGCGTGCCAACAAAATTATTAATGCATATATATTAATTAATTATTATAAAGTATAAATTTTTAATATGTTTTTAGAATTGATATTGATGAATTCTCATTAAAATTAATTTATAAAAATATTATAATAAACGACTAGTTCTTCGTACCTATATCTATAAATTTACAAAGATGATCTATTGATTATCATGTCGCAACACGATTATTATTAAATATTATCATATATACCATATATATATAAAGAGAAGATAAGATAAGCTTTGTGTTATAAACTATTAATATAAATAAATTATGTATTTCATAATTTAGTAAATTAATAATATTAAACACATTGTAATTGATGTTATAGGTAATTGATTAATTCAAAGCATTCAAAATTAGATGCTAAATATATTTTGTATGTCAGAGTATTTGCACCTAATTTTATAAATTTTTTAATATTGATTCATCATCTTTGAAATTTTTTGTTATATAATTTAATGTGAGAATTCTTGTGAATTAGGAAATTTACTTATCCATATCAAAGAAATTATATTCACTTGTTAGACAATTATGCATTTGTCTTGTGTTATATCGTATACCATATATATAAAGTAATAACAATTCATTTTTAGTGTCCTTATTATTTATATTTACACATACATTATGTTTCCATATATATGCTAATAATATTATTTGTATATTAGACAAAATTACCATATACTGAATAGTTATTTTTATGTCGGACGTATGGTATTTGTAATGTACTAATTAATAATAATATGTATATCATTAGAGTACTGATATATGGTATAGATGTTTTTAATAATGTAAATACTAACTAATCATAGACCATAGATAAATTAGTTGGAAATGGAAATACTTAAATCATCATAGTCATATAATTGTTTTTATTTTTTGTAAAAAAACTAATATTTTTCTGCCTGTAAAAAATATAATATTATTATAAAAAGCTAAATATTTATGTAAAATTCCTTATTTTGTTTTTTTTTTTGTTTTGGCTTCAAAAATAATCAGGCGGAAATTAATGTAAGTGGAATTTTTTTTTTTTTTTTTGGTTATAACATTAGATAAAAAACGTAATTAATTTTTATTGTCATGTTATTTTATCAATATTTATAGTTATTTTATTAAATTTAATATATATTATTTCGATTTTCATCCTCATCATCAATGGTAAAAAAATGTTTTCCATATATATGGAGATAAATCTCTATAATATAAATTACATAGTTATATATATATATATATGTCGTACATTAATTTATAAATAATATAATTAATTATTACACAACATTCAAAAATTCAGTTTAATTGAAACCGTCCGCGTCGCCGTATATACGATTGATTTTTAACATTTTGACCTTTATAACAAAAATTTCCAAATAATATTATTATTTAACAATTTCAATTTATATACGAATCCAACACCATCACCATCATCGCGTATGATGACAATATAACTATATTTTGAATTACCATATTCAAATTATTTTTATTGTAACAACAATATATTATTAAAATTAAATTAAATTGTATTGTATTGTATTGTGTGTGTGTGTGTGTTTATTTGTACGTCTTCCTCAATTAATTATTAAAAAAATTCCAATGTAAATTTTATTCTTTTTAATTCAATAAATCAAAAATTTAAAATATATTGTGTTACCCATATTCAAACATAATATAATATTTGTTGTGTAGAAAATAAAATCATTTGTGCTGTGTTGATTTTATTATTTGTTGCATATTAATATTTATATATATATAAAAAATATTATAATATATGTGACATGTACGTAACATGTTATATTTTTAAAACTACTATAATATGTATAGAACATATAATATATAGAAATATACTCTCATATATGATAAAACATATAATCAAAGTGTGTTGATAAATATAAAATCAGTTACAGATTGTTTGTGCGTA
Organism: Bibio marci; assembly: GCA_910594885.2. Lineage (NCBI taxonomy): Eukaryota > Metazoa > Arthropoda > Insecta > Diptera > Bibionidae > Bibio > Bibio marci. Next base: position 20,658,778 of record OU343118.1, on the reverse strand, counting down.
CATTTTTTGTTATTATTATTATTATTATTATTATTAAAAAGGAATTTTATTTTTAATAAATTAAATCATTTATTTTATCTAATATATCATAGTCATAGTCTATTTATGCTACATATTAATGTTTTTGTTAGATTGTATTTTTTTTTATTTTATTTATTTTTATGTTGTTGCTGCTGCATATCAACAACATATACATATCTTTTTTTCTTCCTACAATTTCTCATATCTTGTAGTAGCGTAGTAGTAATTAAAATATACATACCAGACCATATAAAATATAATTAATGAACAATTTTCAAATATAGTATAAAAATGTGTCATATCATATAAATGCACTATATATCTACTTAATGATGACTACATGTATATAATTGACATTAATTTTTTAACCCTGATGTACTTATTTTAATTTATATTAATTTATGTATATATGCACATATACTTAATATAAAATAATAACAAATTATAATCTTTAAAATTAAATAAAATAAAAAAATAATGGCCAATGGACTTTATTTAAACATCTCAACAATTTGATGAAAATACACATTACTATATATTGTATATTGATATTTTACGCGTCTACTTGACCCCCAACCAGGAATGTAGGAATCGATTGCTCATCATTTTGTTGTGTTAATTCAAAATTTATGATATATTGAGTTGTTGGAAATCATCTCTAGTTTAAATTATAATCTTCTTATAACTATTAACATAATACTTGTACATTTATAAATAATTAATTACCCGCATTATTTATAAATATATATATTATTACAATTAGTCTGCTATTTTAATAAATAATTAATTCCATATATATTAATATTATAATTTTTTCACTTTTGAGTAATTAGTTATGGTGATAAAAATAAAAAAAAAAAAAAAATTGAAATTAAATGTAACTGCGCGCGGAATGAATGGGAAAAAAATTAAATTAAATTAAATTATAATTATATACGTGTAATTTATATATGAATTTTAATGTATAAAATATGTAAACGCAAACATTGTGTCAATGAATTTTTAAGACTATATATTAAATAGCACGCACAGAAACAAATTATTATTATTATTTTATTCAAAATAATAATTGTCTGCAATTTTATCCTTGTGCTGTGGATCATTCAACATATACAGTACCGGACGGTCGACGCATTCAAGATTACATTGATGGCATCACCACAACACTATCTATGGCCAGACATCTATCGCGCCTATATATATATATTTATAACTTAAAGATTAATTGACATACTGTGTACCGGTGAAACTATATAATGCACACACACACACACATATATATGTCATTCATATCTTTTTATAATTATATGTTAATTAATTATTAAAATACAAAAAAATATTTTATCATTTTTAACATTGTAAAAATTTTCTATAAAATAAATTGGGTTAAAAATTGTCACAATTTAAATAAATTACCTTGTTGCCCGACGGTATGGCAAATCTTTAAAATGTTTACGCTTGCATTCACACAATTATATACTTTTTAATATAACTATACATATATTTTATTGGTTTTTATATGATCTCTAAATAACGTTTTTTAAACTACGCTCATAAACAATATATATATAAATCATAGAAATTTCAATTATTTATATGCACAAATGTTTTCTGGAAACAGTTGAACTAACAATCGAAAGGTGCACGTACAGCATCATCGTATCATCACAATCACTGCGCCGCAATCCTTTTAAAGCGTCCTACTAATATTAATCAGGTTTTTTTTTATTTGTAAATAAATTTTACAAGCAAGAAATGAAGACGGTTGAGCATTTTTTTTAAAATAATAATAATATAACCAAATGTTCAAGTTAGTTCACTCTCAGGCTTACCCACATTATCCGTTTATCCGAAATAAACAAGTTGATTGAATTTATTTTGTGTTATTAAATAGAAACGATTTGTAGATAGAATAGAATAGAATTTTATATTTTTAATTTTAAATAGCAAATAATATATTTACGATACCGCGATACTTTTTATACTATATTAGTATATTAACTATAAAGTATCGATTACTTTATAAATACAATGGATAAAATAATTGTATTTATTATATATAAATTGAAAGTAAAATAAGTCATACGGTTTCTATTATATAATAATGACGGTGGTGTCGTAGTTACTCCGACTAATAACTTTCTCGATCAATGTTGACAGTAAAATAAAAACAAAAAACTAATATTTTTAATCACAAAACATTAAATTCTTATAAAAATTATGAAAGCATAAAATTTTAAATATAAAATATATATAATAATTTAAAAATGTGATTGACTGATTTTTGTTACACTTATTATTTTGTTTAAATTTATTATTATCAATTTGGCATGCACAAAACATTTATTAATAATAATAATAATAAAATTTCGTTTATTTCTATGCTTTTTTTCTTTCTCGTTTTCTATTTTTTAAAAAAATAGTATACATAGAATTTAAAATATTAATAAATACAATTATTTTTAATAATTAATTAATTAATTTATTTATTTATTAATTTTTCCGATTATGATAAATTTATAGGTTGCCACAAGAATAATGAAACAAATGATTGATCAATTTACTGCTTATGATTTATTTGGACGTCAAAATTATGAATATTATGCACGTGTTACCGGCCGAATACTACGCATACAAGATGAATGGATATGTAGTTTTCAAAATCCACCACAACCTCGTGAACTATCTGCTCAACATAATTTTGGATGTAATTATATAATCTCGTTAAATTTATATTTATCATAAAATTATATATTAAATTTACTAATTTATTTATTTAATTAATTTTATTTGCTTTATTTATAATTTCTTTTTCGATTTTGTGTGGGGGTGTTTTTGTGTGTGTGTGTCCACAAATATGTATACAGTACATCTAGCATTAGCTGCCGAAAAAACATGGTTACAATGTGAATGTGATCGATGGGGTTTAAGTAAGTTATATTTAAAGTATATTTGGCAATTATTATTTCTTTAGAAAAAAAAAAAGAAATTTAAATCGATCGTGAAGAAAGTATGTGTTTTTTTTTTTTTTTCATATCTATTTCAATTTATGTATTTTATTTAGAATTAAATAATAAAAATTATTTGGTTGTAGGACATAAATAATTTTGATGGTATACAATATAAATATTAATTAATATAAAAATACTTATTATTTTTTTTTTTTAAGTGCAAGAAGAATCTCAATCAACACCGGCTCTATTGACTACAACTGGTTCAGCTGTTGGTAATAGTGCAATATCATTAGGAATAATACCAGAGCATACACTGTTAGAATCATGTGCTCGATTATCGGTATCATTAGAAGGTCCTGGCATATTTACATCATCAAATCATTCAAAAAGTTCATCATCACATTCATCATCAATACATTCCAATTCACAGCAGCAGCAGCAGCAGCACCAGCAACAACAACATATGACAATGGACGAATTACGTGCTGTTAATCGTTATGCTGAAAGTACAAAAAGTTTATCATATTTGCCTCAAGTGAGTTATTAAATATATATACATTATATTTACAAGTAAATAGTTTTGTTATAGCCTATCCTTATCCTATCCCAATTCATTCGTCGTCGTCGTCGTCGTGGTCCTCGTAATACTAAAATATATATTTAATTAAAATCCATTTTTAATATACATAACATGCAAATATTTGTGTGTGGGTGTGTGTCGTGGTGTGTGTGGATGAGTTTATGCTTATATTTATATATATATAAATATCCTTTTTATGTTAATTATATAAATAATATATGTTATAAGAAATACATAATTATATATATTTACATACACCTTTTTTTTTTTTAATTTAATAATTGTATGGCAAAAAAAAAAAAATGGGTTTATTTTAGTTTGGTTTTGTTTTTATTTTTTATGTAATTTAATTTAATTTTTTATTTTTAATTTTTTTAGTTTTTTAGTTTTATATACAAAAATATACATTTATGTGGTTTAGTTTAGGTCAATTTAATATAATTTTATGAAATGTTGTATGGTATGGTATTATTGTGTGTGTGTGTGGTGGGTGTTTGTACGTATATGTTTGTCTTTCTGTTTGTTTTTCATATATTGCCTATTTATTTACTAATCATTTAATTGTTTTATTAAATAATATTATGGAAAATGTTTATCGATACATTTTATTATATTTTACCAAGGAACATTGCACTTTTTTAAATTAGGTGTATCTTATCGATTTGATTATATGCTGTACGAAATTTTTTTATTATTTTATTTATACCCATAATTATTACATATATAACACAATTGGTTTCTATTCTAAAACTATATATCATTATATATTTATATATATATTTATTTATTTATTTGGAATAATAATTTCATTATGTTTTTGCAGCTACAGAATGACTCAAATCGATAAAGTTCACCTAAGAAAAACAAAATCATTCATCAAAAATATTCCTAAAAATTGGCTATAAATTTTATATACCATATGTTGTGTTGTTGTTTTCTTTAAATATCATAAAAATGTTTGTATTTATAATGTTGTGAAAGCATTTTTATAATTATGTATTAATATTATGTGGTATATGAGGTTTTTATACATTTAAAAAAATAAATATAACATGAATTTTTTTTTTTTTTTTTTTTATGGATATTGTTTTTATATATTAAAATTTTAAATAAATATTAATATATGCAAACAATAATTGGTTTGCCATTTTTTCAAACAACACCAACTCTATTGGCATACCAAATTGCATATATGATGTAGTAAATATATACACAACACATGCAGATAAATTGAATTATTTAAATTATATGGACCTCAAAAATTATTTATTAGTACATTTTAGTGCCTTTTTTTGTTTTTGGTATGGTTTGGTGTATAATTTATTAGCTGCTAAAATCATAATCATTTCTTATTTATTATTTTATCTTTTTGCTATTTTAATTTCATTTTTAATGTTTTGGTAAAACGAATGGTAATGTTTATTTAATTTAAATTAAACTGAATTGCGAATTTGTATTGCGGGGTTGACGCCGCTTAACGATGCTGCGCTACAAAATGTATAGTGTGCAAGACATTTTTCTACATCATCAAGTAAAATTACTTCAAATAAAAGATTGTATATATATGGCATCTATATCATACAGACATTCATGCACTGTCATGATTTGGAGTATATACTTGGTATTTCCACAATAACCTACCCAAGCATATATTTAATTATGGATTCATTAATTGGCGGGATACATTGACATTAATTTTAATAACATTATGTCGGATCCATAATGTGTGATGATTAACATAATAAAATATCTTTGAATTCTATGTAGTTCACATGATCATTGATGAACCGTATATGATACTGTAAATATGTCAGATATAACGTGGACATACTCGACTCCGGTTTTATTAACATTACTAATTGTTTCTTTTTACCAAAACTATTTTAATTAAAAAAAAAATAAATAAATAAATAAAACATGTAAATATTATTATTATTATTGTTATTTATATTAAATATATATATATATTTTTACTATTAATTAATTAATTTATTTAATTATTCTTTCTTAAAATCTATATAAAAAGCATTTATTCTTATTTTGTTCTTCTATATTTATTCTTTTCATATCATATAAATTGTATATGTTTTCTTGGTAGAATATTTGCATTTCCATAATTTATTTATCCTTTTTTTATTGTTTTTTTTTGTTTTTTCTTATATTTTTAACAAAATAATTAAATTTAATTATTTTTTTTTTCTATATCTCTCTATCTCTATCTCTCTCACCGTCTTTCTCTCGCCCTTATCTATAAATTTATTAATTAAATAACATATTTTCTAATAATTTACTGTGACATAAATTATCATCGCACAATATTTTAATTTAAAAACGTAAACTAACAATATAAAAAAAAAACGAATAAATAAAATATACAAATACATATAAAAAAAAAAACAAAAAAAGGTCCATGAACGACAAACAGCACGTATGAGGACACGTTCTGAATGGTTTTTAGGTGCACGTGGTGGTTCATTGGAATTAACAGCAGCTGATATACATCATTTACGTCCACCACCAGCATCGGCAACTGGAGGAATTGGTACATATCAACATCGTATTAGTAATAATAATAATTATAATAATAATAATAATAATAATAATGATAATAATATTTACAATAATACTATTAATAGTATTAATAATAATGATAATGATAAAATTATTATTGATAATATTAATTATAATCTTATTAGTAATTATTATAGTAATGATAATTTAACACATTATGACAATGAAAATTTTTTAATTAACATTACTGATGATAATAATAACAATAATATTAATAATAGTTATAGAAATGATATTAATAACAATAATAACGATTCTGTTATTGCATCATCATCATTAATGTCATCAACATTTTCAACATTTAGTAGTAGTAATAATAATAGTAATAATAATAATAACAATAATAATAATAATAATGATAATAATCATATTCATAATGATCATGTTGATCATCATTATTATAATAATATTATTAATAATAATCATTATCATCACCATCACCGTAATCATGTTCAACGTCACCGTCATCAGCATGTGGCACAACCGCTTAATCGTGTTTTAATGATGTTTTTTACAGTAGTAGATATGTTATTTTAAAAAAATATTAAATATTATAATAAGAAAATTTTACATAAAATCGTAAATCACATACTAAAAAATATGTAATTACTTTTAATCAAAGGCTATATAAATATTTTAGATAAGATTTAAATTGTTTCAACAAACACACAGACAGAGAGTGTGTGTAATTAATATATATAAAACACACAGACAGAGAGTGTGTGTAATTAAGATATAGAGTTTTTGGTGGTTGGCAGCCGTCCACCGTGTCGTGCATAATGTGGTATAATGTTTTTGTACGATATTAATTTAAAATTGAAAAATCTTATATAAAATTTATGTAGTCGTTGACTAAAAATACTTATTTAAATAACTTTATATTTTTTTAATTTATAAGTTTATTTTCTTTTTTTTTTTTATTATAGAAAGCTTGCAAATAATTTATTGTTCTTTAATTAATTTAATTTAATTTTTTTTAATGTATATGAATTTCAAATTGAATTTATTAATACTTAATTATATTTTGAATAATATGTTACTTAATTTAAAACCATTTATCTTGATACTTAAATAATATTATGTATAGTGTGTTATAGTTAAGGGGCGCGTTTTGCGAAAGTCACAATCACTCTGTGACATAGATGCAATAATAAATAATTAATATTATAGATATGTTCCTAAAATAAATATAATAATATATATATACTAAAAACTATATTATTATCAAAGACTGAATTAATTATTATAATTTTTATTTATATTTTTATGTTTTATGTTGTGTTTAATTGTGTTTCCTATCTCCATATATGTACACTTAATACAATTTAACATAAATTTAGTGAATTATCTAAATATATATATATTCATAAAAATGTGTTAAATATAAAAAAAGCTAAGAAATTAATGTTAAAAAAAAAAAAAAAACACTGTGTTAACGCTTAATTTTTATAATTTATGTTTTAACTATTACTATTTTTTTTTCCCTTTTTTTATATGTGTTTTTAATTTACAAAAAAAAAAAAAAGAAGGAAAAACAATTCCAAATTTTAGCATGATTATTTGATTGAAATATTAATAAATATATTATTTTATTTTTTTAATTATTACCACAAAATACTTGAATTATTTTTGTATGTTTGTTTTTGTTTTGTTTGGTTGTGCCTGTGACTATTTAATTAATTATTTATATTTATTTATATTGCCTGGCATTTATTGATCAAAATCAATTAAAAATAAAAGCAAAAATCATATTATCATCTCATTAATTTTGTTATAAAATTATATTTTTTGTAAATTATATTAATAATATCACATGCAGACAAAAAAATAATGATTTATGTATAATATATTTAAAATAAATATATATTCTATTTAAAAATTAATTTAAAAAACACATGAAAAAATAGAAACAATTTGTCGTATATACCCAATAAAATGAAGAATTTTTCAAAGTCTAAATTAGTTGGAATTGAATTTCCATTTTATATGACCGTGTAGTATTTTAAATTCTATTAGAATATGCAACATTTTAAAATATCATCAAAAACATGGCATTTATTTATTCAATACATTTAAAATATGCAATAGATTTGGTTTTACGGAAAATCACAATCTAACCAATTTTAGAATGGCAAATTCTTTGTCACATAACTTGGGTGTCAATGCATTCTAATTATCACAATATGCGATAACACATATTGACATTTCTTTAACAGTTGTATCTAATATAGACTTTTTTAAATGTTTAAATGTTATTTTATTTTGTAAACCATTTTCCCAATAAAAACTTACGTTAAGTTATCAAGAATAAAAAGTTTTTCAATTAATATTTTCTGCCTATCGTTTGCCGTATGAGTTATATTTTTTAAAAAGTACTCTTTCGACACACTTTTCTATTTTATTATTTTTAGTTTTCCATGTGTTTTACTAACGAATTAATTTTAAATAGAATATATGAATAATAATTTATATTTATGATACTTAATAAAATGTACATATATACAAATTTTATAAATATTAATTATAGATTATTTAACAAAAAAAAAAAACCAATTTTTAACATTTAAAAAACATAATTCTTACTTATTTTCTTTTTTATTCTTATTCGAATAAATTAAAAAAAAAAAAAAAACAATTTCAAAATATATTAGTTGGCAACATCGGCTTAAGTGCCAGTGCTGAATCTGTACATCATCAAATAAAACGACCTAGTCGACGTGGTTTATTATCACGACATCATCCACATCGTTCATCATCAAGACGTAATAAAGAAAATGGCGGTGGTGGTTGTTGTTCTTCACGTAATAATAGTTTTCGTAATCAAAATAATAGTAATAATAAATCGAATCAAGATAATGATAGTCATCTGTTACAACGTAAACAACGTGCTGTTTCATTTGAAAAATATCAGCCTGCCATACAACAATGGATTGATTATAAAATACCAACCGATATCCATAAAATACATAACATTAAAAATAATCATAATAATATAAATGTTATTGATGATGAACTGATGGATACAAGTCCATTAATGGCACCATTATCGTCGTTACACCATCATCATCATCATCATCAACAACAACAACAACAACAACACCAACAATCAATACCAGTACAATCACCATCATCACCATCGTCACCATCACTACCAGCACCACCATCAATTGTTATTATACAACCACCGTCGTCGTCTACATCAACGTCAACACCATCACCAGCCGATATTTTACACCATTTTAATTCACCACCTCCTCGAGTATGATGATGATCATGATAATACCGATGATGAATCACTGTGAAATTTTTAATTAATTTTATTTTATATATATATAAAAAATAGAAATAATATTAGAATATTACAATATGAAACAAAACAATAGTTATTTTATTCAATTTCGAATGTTATTTGTATAAGTGACTTATATATATTTAATTTTTTTTTCCATTTTAATTTAGTACACAATTGTGTACGTTATAATAAAAAAAAAAAAAAAAACCAACAATATATTTAACAATTTAATTATTACATTATTATAACAATAAAAATAATAATGATAATAAATAATAATAATAATTATAAAAAATAAAATAATAATAATAGCCACAAATTTCGAAAATTAATATAATTAATATTTGTATAGATAATTAATTTATGATTTTTTTTATATTATAAATATTATTTTCGAATTTGATTTTTGTGTTCATTATATAATTTTTGTGTCTTAATTTTAATTTAATTTATTTTATAAATTCAATCAAATTAATTATATTTTTTCGGTTAAAATTTATTGAATTTTTCTGTGTACAAAAATTATTTGTGTTTGTGTTAATTTTGTATTGTATTAAAAAAAAAAGAAAAAAAAAAAAAAACGATTATATTTAGCACAAATAAATAAAAAAAAATATTTTTCAGATCACAATTAATTTAAAACAAACAATTAAACAATTATAAATTTATTGCATTTATTTTATTTTCGATTTTTTTTTTTGTTTATCTAAAAAGAAAAAGACATTCCTTTTTTTTTTTTTTAATCTAGTTTTTTTGCTGTTTATTTAAATTAAGTTTTTTTATTTAAATTTTCATTTATTTATTTTATTTTTTTTTTTTAACTTATGTTCGATAAATTTATTTAATTAACTTTAATATTTTAATAGAAATATTTTTATAATTTTTTAATGTTTAAAAGTGCTCTTTAAAAATAAAAAATAAACAAAATTCAAAATCATTTATTCAATTGCCAAAGAACCATTAATTATTTAAGTTTTTTTCCTTTAATTTCACGACCACCGAATTTGTTTTTTAATTGGTTTTTTGTTTTTTTAACTCCCTTCTTTTCCTATTGCAATAAAAGTTTGTTTAATTATTATCTGATAATTGTTTTTTTACAACACATTTTATTGGATGTGTAATTTTTGACGACTATTGTTAATAAGAACATTTTCGAATTTGTAGCTTCACAAAAAAAAAAAAAAACAAAAGTAAACAAATTTTTTTGGATTGAATTTAATAAATATAAATAATTTAAAAATTTTGTATTTTTATCATAATTCGAATATTTATATTAGCTAAGACAATATTTTATTTATATATTAATTAAAAATAAATTTCCATTAAAATTTTAATATAGAGGAAATAATTTTAAAATCTCAAACAACAGTATTAGAAGGAAAACAAAAAAAATAAATAAAAATAAATAAATAAATTAAAATTTGTATATTTATATTTAAGAAAACAAAAAAAAAAAAAAAAAACTAATAATAAGATAATTTGTATTACACATTTAATTACTTAATTAATATTATATACAATAAGCAACATATAATTAGTGGCGCCCAGTTGTTGCGCGTACACTGCTTCATTTATTTTTTTTACAGTTTTTGTTAAATATTTCTTAAATTATATCACATTAACCTTTTTTTTTTTTTGTTTATGAACGAACAACAACAACCGTCCACAAAATATTAATTATCGTTTGTGATGTGATTTTTTAATATATCCAATATATTCAAATTTAAAACAACGAGAATAATTTTAAAAATTTTAATTTTTTTTAAAATCGTAACAAAAATTTATTTCATTTATTAAAAATTTGAATGAGAAAATTAAATGATTAGAATTTCATGAAATATTAAGTATTTTTTTAAAATTTTATGACAAATTCATCATCATCACATCAATAAATAATATATTTTCGGTTAAATTCCAAATATATAACAAATTAAACTCAATCATTAATCTCAATTTAGTTTAGTTCTTATTTTATTTTTGTCAAATTAAATTTTATATATTATGGGACTTTATAGTTAATTTTTCATTATTTTTACTTTAAAGACTGATTTTATTTTTTTTTTTTTTTGTACGTTGAGGGACGCGATACGCGTACTAACCATTCAATCGATTCCAATTAAATTTTTATTATAGTTGGCAGTACCATTGTGTACTAAAACTATATAGTAAAATAACATTGTGACAATCGACAATCGAGAATTCCATTGGACACTGCATACTAACATAAACATAATTAGAAAATATATAAAATTAAATAAATATTAAATAAATATAAATGTACAATATAAGGCCGGCGGTTTGTGTGTAAATTTCCAATGGTAATGGTTTATTTTTGTTTCACATTATATTAATAGTATTGTATTGCATGGGGTTTCTTGGTCCATAAATAATACACATGAAATTGTTGCATGAAGTGTATATTGATTCAAAATTATATAGCATTAGTTTAGAATATAGATTTGGAAATGTATTTATGTCTATTAAACTAAACGATACTTTGCTATTACTGTATTTTAAGTATATAAGACTTTAAGAGTTATAATGATGGTGGTGGTGAGAATTGTTAATATCAATTTTAGTCTTATATATTGTATTGTTTCATAATAGTAATTTCTAAAAATTTTTATAACCGTATGTGCGCAAAGTAATAGTAATTTAGATTGCATTGCATTTTCTATAATAAAATTTCTTTTCGCTGCGCGACATATATTGACTATAAATTTCCATTTTTCGAAACTTTATTTTTTTTTTTTTTAAAAAAAAGGGAGAAAACAAAAACCCACACACAATAATTTTTTTTTTCTTTTATAATTAAATGAATTTACCAATTTTTTATAATAATATATAAATTGTGTTCATTAATTATAAAATTAATGTATAATTTTATATATTGTTTTGTGTATTATTTAAAATCAAAAAATAATTACAACAATAATTTTTTTTGTTTTTATTTTTTCTCTTTATTTTAATATTTTTATGATATACATTTAAATACATTAATTATTATATATAAATTTTAAAATAGTTTTTTTTTTTCCTTAAATACAATACAATGTATATAATATAAAAAAATTAAAATAAAATAAATAGAAATATGTATAAAAATTTAATTATAAATGAAAAAAGAATTTAAAAATAATAATTTACAATTGTTTAAGAGAAATTAATCAATATATATATAATATTAATATTAATATTAGAGGCAATATGTTGAAATGGTAATTTAATAATAATAATTAAAATAATTAAATAAAAAATTTGCTGTGGAAAATGTCATATAAAAAAAAAAAAACAATTAAATTAAATTAAAATTAAAAAATAACTAAAATTGAAAACGCCAAATTTATACGAAAAAGAGAATCCAATAATTTTTTTTATATTAGATAGACATTAAAAAATACATTTATATCTATATATATATATAAATATTACCTACTACACTTAATTATAACACCAATTATTACAATTATATATTATTTATTAATTATTTTTATATTAAGAATATTTAATGTTTAAATAATAATAATAAAAAAAAAAAAAAAACAAAAAGAATTAAACAAATTTTCCAATTTTTATTAATTGAATTTATACAAATTAAAAATAATTGGAGAAGAACCAAAAATTATTTTATAAAGAATATGAAAAAATAAATAAAGAAAAAAAAAACACAAATATACAAACACACAAAAAAAATAAGGATCTTATGTTAAATATAATTATTTTTATTTCTTTTCACATTTAATTTAATAATTATTAATCAAAAAAAAATTGTTTTTTAAATTATATATTTACTACTTACTAATAACCTAAAAACAAATAATATTTTAAAATTTGTTTAATATAAATTTTCGTAATTAATAATAATAATAAAAAAGATACGCGATGCCTACAACACACACATTTAAAAGAAATTTACAAATCTGAAATTTTAATGAAATTAATAAATTCGGAATTTTATATAGAAAAAAAAAATAAACAAAAAATAAAAATACTTTTATAAATTAATTAAATTTAAATTCTGAAGACTATTTTATTAATTATATATATTTATGATAAATTTAAAGTAATGGCCAACAGAGTATTCATACACACACACACACACACCACACCACACCACACACATATATATACACTTTATTAATATAAATTATATTTTATAATACATTTATAAAATATATTATTATTATTATAATAAAACAATTAAATATTTTCCATTCATACAAAAATACAAAAAAAACAAATAAACACCACATTTAATTTATACAAAAATATTTAATATTTACTTACCGTTTTTTTTTTTTTTTAATAATAATAAAATAAAATAATAATAAATAATTATTCTATTATAAATAATAATAATATATTAATATTAATATTAATATTTATAACAATTTATGTTATTTTTTCTATTTTTAATTATAAATTATTGAATTTTTTTATGCTACATAAAAATATAGTTATGTAAAAAAAAAAATAAATAAAACAGAAAAATTATAATTAAACATCAAAAGTGGTAAAAAACTAAAAAAAATAAAAAATATATAAAATATATATTTTGGCGAACAGAGATGATGATGACTTTTAAACCAATTTGTTTACGCACCACCAAAACATTAATAATTATTTTATGCTTCTCATATTATATGATGACAACCACCCCATTTTTTATTATTTGTTGTTGCCTAGGCATAATAATTTAATATGAAATGAATTATGCAAATATATATATTTATTCATGGTGTATTATTTCGATCCTATATTTAATATTCTACAAATATATGTATGCGGTTTCATTGGTTTAATTGTTACACTTATCTAAAGTATTTAGTATCCGGTATTCAATAGGCGGTTATATATAACCATTTTATTTGCGCATATATATATATATATATAGCCTCATTTATGTGCAGCCACTATATGGTTATATAACTCTTGTTATGTGTTTATGGCCAAAATATTACGCTACTGATTTCCCTATATATATATATATATATGGTATGAAAGCAATGAATAATTAAAGTGGTATTTATATTAATAATATTTTCGCTATGTTAATTTTACAAAAAGTACAGCCCCCCCCGCATCATCAAACACACATAATTGAATGAATTGAAAATTAATTTACTAATTTTTATATTTTAACAAAATTCATTAGTCGATAACACTACGTACATTTTTAAGACTCGGAATAAATATCAAAGATTCATCACGCGTTGCACGTGCAATTAATGAAAATATTTATTTTGTAATTGTATGTGGTTCCGGATTATTAGCTCTTCCAATTCTATATTTATCTCTCCCAATATATTGTTTTTATATATAATAAATATGAATTTGCCAAAATAGAAAAATAAATTGAAAAAGAAATAGAACAAAATATTAATAAAGAAAAAAAAAGCGATTTAAATAAAAAATAAAAAAATAAAAAAATAAAAAGAATAAAGAAAAATCTATTAACAAAATAATAAAAATAATTATTTAATTTGTTTTTTTTTTTTTTTTATTTATTTTTTTAATAATAGTAAATATAATATTAATATATTATATAATTCTCCATATACACACCCACACACACACACACACACACACACATAGACTGATTTAAGACTATTCTTATTAATATTATTATTTTTTTATTTTTTTTTTTCATTTTAATTATAAAATTTAATTTAAAAGAAAAAAAAAAAAAGCAAACAAAATAAATTTATAAATAAAAAATGCAAAAAAAAAAAGAAAAAAAAAAAAAACGAAGTGTTTTTATTTTTATAATTATATTGTTTTTTTGCTATATAAATTATATTTTAACTTAAAAATTTCTTTTTTATTTTCTTTCTATTTTTTTTTTTTATTCTTTTTTCTTTTTCTTTTTATTTTTTTTTTTGTTTTACTTTTTATTTTTTTATCATTTTTATATAAATATTAGCGAAATATAGTAAATGTTTTTTTATTAATTTAGATAGCGTAAAAAATGTTTCTTTATTTATTTTTTATTTTTCTACACATTATAATTTGTATTTTATATATATATTTTTGTTTTCTTTTTTTTTTATATTTTTTACACAATATTTAATAGAAAATTAAATTAATTTTTTTATATTAGAATAATAAAATAATTGAAATAATTATTTTGATAATAACCAAAAAAAAAAAAAAAAGAAAAAATGTTGATGATGATAATAATAATAATAATATGAGAAAACAATAATTAATCATATTTTATTTTTATAGTATGATTTTTTATTTTTTATATTAATTGATAGCAAAACCAAAAAGATTTGTTACCAGAAAAAAGAATAAAATAATAATAATTAATGACAACAAAAATTTAAAGATCAATCAACTGAATCACACATTAATCTTTTTTTATTTTGTATTTGTTTTTTTTTTAGTTTATAATTTTTGTTTGGTTTTTTATTTTTATTTTTATTTTTATTTTTAATTAATATGAATATGAAATATTTTTTTTTAATGTATACATTTATTATAGACACATAAATAATATATATATATATATTATTGTCAAATAATAAGTTATATAATTATTATATTAATATTCTTAAAAATAATAATTTTCATTTATTTAATTTTTACGTTTCTCTTTTATAACTTTTTTTTATTATTGATTTATTTTTATTATTTATATGGCGCTCATATATAGCGTGCGTGATTAGTCGTAGTTTGTTACATATAGTCATTATAAACGCATCTTTCGCCACCACACAATATCTATCTATATATATAACATTGTTGTTTGTTGTTGAAAAAACGAATATAATAGTATTAGATATATTAATATTTTAAAACTAAAAAATTCGGATGCAATTTAAAAGCAAAAATTTATTAATAATAAAATATTAATATAATTTTGATGTTGTCGATCAAAAATTAAAATAAATTAAAAATTTGGTTGTAGCAAGAGTGTGTGTGCAACATGTTTAAAAAATAATGTTGGCACTCATTTATTATTATTATTATTATTATTATTATTATATGATCGACTAAAAAAATCAGTTTGTAATTATTTTTATGTTGATCCAACAAATCTTTAAATAATTTATATGTATATTTTGTTCCAATATATCTAAGATTATAAAATCTGTGACGAATTGTTGTTGCATTGGTTTCATAATTTCTTGAGTATGTAAATTTCTATACGCCAGCGAATAGATTTATTTATATATAATTTTTTTTTTTTTTTTTTTATTTCTTCTTCTCACTTAGATACTGTTTCTAAAACAAATAAAAATAATGTTATATATTAATGTAATGTAATGATTTTCAAACAGAGGGTTTAACAATCTTTCAACTATATATTTATATATACTTATTGTTTTATAGATAACAGATGAAGCGGATTATTTTTTATTACTTTTAATGAAGTTAACACATATTTCTATATATATATGAATGGGGGATTGCTCAGCATACATAATACAATTAATATTACAATATTTTTAAAGATATATATATATATATGGAAAATAACAAATATTGGTTTTATGCAGAGTTAACCTAGTAAGTGGTGTAAACAAAGGAACTAATATATTTATAATTTTGTACGTGACATAAAACAATTAATTTGAATTTATGTTTTATAATATTATTACCAATGAAAATTCAACGTTTTTGTTTGTTTGTTTGTTTACAATCATAGACATCAAAATATATATAAAGACACGTTTATTGTTTTGTATCTTCAATGTATAAATGTAACAAAAAAAATTATGGAAGGTACGTAAATTTCTACATTTTGTTTATTATATATATTTTATACCCATAAAAAGTAAATAAATAATAAATCATTCAAATAAAAAGTGATAGAAATAAAAAAAAAAAAAAAAAGGAAGATTGTCTGATAAAGAGAAAATTTATTGTATACGAATAAATTTATTTCTTGAAACGCAATATTTTGTCAATAAGCTATGTAGCGCATACAATTAACCCATTTGCATCATACGAATGTTTAACGTTATCACAATTTTCTTTGGTTTTTGTATAGTAAATCTATGTACAAATATTCAAAAAGATAAAAAAAAAACATTAATACTTCAATATTTCCCGATACATAATATCACAACGTGAATGCACGTATACATAAACCGCGCTCTTCTGGTGAGACCAATAAAAAATTGTAGCTAGCCATTCAAATGGGTTAATTTACAATTTTGCATTAGAACATAAATATATAATCAGTTGATTTGATTTCATATATTCATTCCATTCAGTAATCACTTCAGTAGCTTTACGTACTTTCATTATTCACCCAGTATTATTTATAAAATTAAATGATATTATCCTCAAAACAAAAACGGTCTAAGGAACGTAATGCGTGGAAGGAATTACAGATTATAATAAAAGGTTATCGTGAACTCGGTAAGATTCATTCTAAGAAAAAAAAAAAAAATATGAATATTTACATATAAAAAAAAAAACCAAAATTTTAATAATAAATAAATTATAGGTTTTGAATATATAATTACACGATTACCACCGGCTAAAATATGTTTTGGTTCAACATTATCCAGAGAAGTATTACCATTGAATGGACCATCATTAAGTCCATTAATGCAACGTACCGTAATAAAACCAATATCAAAAACTACAACTCCATGCATAAGCATAACCGTCACTACCGACGAAATCGACAAAAAGAAACAGTCGTCATTAACTGAAATAATAAAAACCGATGATCAACAAAAAGAACAAATTGGCTATGGTCCATTAGCATCAAAATTACCACGTTTTGTTATACAAAATTATGACTATGGTCCAACGTTATACAGTCATGCTGATTATTATAAATTACCAATACGAAAAATACCACATTTATTTAAACGTACAAAAGGTTGCGAACATTATGGGAGAGAAAATGTTCAATTATTAACACCGGGTCCAGGAACCTATACATTTCATAAAAGAAAATATATTTGGTTACATTCATTTGGTGGGCGAAAAACAGTTCAACCAGCTGTTAAAACAATTTGTATGACAAAACAATTGGAAAATTGTTCAATTTGCAATCAATTACCAATTGGTGATTATTGGCAAAATAAAAATCTAATATTAATTTGTCGCAATTGCATGAAATTGGAAATTCAAAAAGCCACATATCATTCAAAAACAAAAAGTGTAAAAATTAAACGTTTAACGGAATTAAATGAATTTCGTGTAAGTACACAATTATTTCTATATTTATTATATATATATTTTTTTTGAACATATAAGTTTTTGTAACATGTATCAACGTGTGGCCATTTGTACGTGTACGTGTATGAACATTGTTTTATGACCGAAAATTGTATGTTTTGCAGTTTTATAGTCCGAATGCGAAACCGAATGCATGTGTGATTGGTATAAGTTAAGTTTAAACGGTCGGAAATATTAACGGAGCACACTTTTTTTTTTTGCATGTTATTAAAAATTATATTTCATAACCATTTGTCTAATTTTAATATTTTAAATAGAGATATCGAGATTGCAGTTATTATCATGATCATCAAAATACTACAGCCTGTGTTAAATTAATGACAAAAAATGAATTATTACGTAAATTTCGACGCGAAAATTATTTAAGTATGTTCCACATGTAATAATAATAAATAATGCTGTCCAACAATTTTACTAATTTTACTGCGGTATGTGATCCAAATGTTTAGTGGAGGTAAGTTTCATTATTAACATACCTACTATAGGGACTTCCATAATACTCAAATGCAATTAATATAGTATCATTTAACGGATTTTCTCACGCTTATAAATTTCCTATGATTTAATTTGCTAGATATTGTATTTTCAAATTTTTCAACAACCTCTAATTCCTACGTCATAATAAATCGACTAGCAAAATTGATTCAAAATAAAAACATTTCACATCTTATAATTTATATATAAATTACTAAATTATATTAATATAATTTTTAAATGTTAATTTTTACTTTACCATTTGTTATGTTATTACTAATCTTCATTGTGGTCTTCCTCAGGGCTAATAATAGCATTCCCATGCATTTTGAGACAAAGATATTCAGCATCGTCGTCGGTATCGCTGTCAAAATCATAATTATTAGTGTTTGGACCCGTAGTAATATTAATACGATTAGTACGTCCTACAGTAGCTAGAAATTCAAATATACCTGAAGATAATTCATCTCGATTTTCTGGTCTATTTGAAAATATACCATTTGTTGTTTTACATTCATTTCTTAAATTATTTTCTATATTAGTATTTATTGTATTAGACATGTTTGCGACAGAAGTACATGTTGATGTAGTTGAAATAATGGTGTTATTATTTTTAACATTATTACCCGATGAGTTTACACTAGTCGAAGTATTAGTAGATTTTACTGATTTTTCAGATATTGGTACTGTTGATGTTATTACTGTTGTTGTTGAAGTTGTTTTTGTTGATCTTGTTGTTGTTGTTGTTGATGATGATGTTGTTTTTGTTGTTGTTGTTGTTGTTGATGATGATGTTGTTGACATTGTTGTTCGTTTAATATGTACTTCCGAAGAGCTAGATTTTGGTGTCGATGATACATTATTTAAAGTTGGCAGTTCAAACATATCATCTAAAAATGTTATATCATCATTTTGCATTGCTATAAAATCATTTAATAAATTTGCTATAATATGTGAATCTTGATTTTGTAATTGTTCCAGATCATTTAGTAGTTTATCCAAACATAATTCGTCAGAATTATGAGAACCAATTGTATCACCAAATAATTCTTCAAATGCAAGCATGTTATCATCATATGATGATGTCGATGGTATTGGTATATTTTTAAATCTTGGTGATGATTTAATTATTTGTTTTAATTGTGATGATGATTTTCTATTATTAGACTTGTCGCCGTTTGTTATTGGTAATTGTGTTTGAGTTAATGATTCTTGTGATAATTTACTTTCCATTTTTTCTGGTGGTTTCGTTTTTGATGATACATTTGGTAATACTGCAATTGGTGGTTGTGTTGGCAATAGTACTGATTCTGCAGCTAATGTTTCACTAATTATTTCTGTTGATTGTATGTCTGTTGTTGGTATAGATTGAGTCACTGTTGTTGTTGTTATAATTGATGATGATAATGGTTGTGGTGTTGTTATACTTACAACAGGTATTTCTTGTGATTTTGTTAATATAACATGCGAAGTCCAATTATTTTCATTATCATCAATTTCATTTGGATACGTATTTAAATCTTTTTCAAATTCAACATCTTCGTAATCATCATCATCAGCATCATGATTGTTATTATAATTAATTATATCATTATCATTATTATTTTTATTATTAATATTATTATAATTACAATTGTTATTTAAATCGATATTCATGTCATCAGTCTTACAACCTGTGACATCATATAAACGGGCCTTTAAACATTCTGTTATTTCATCTAATTCGACAAATTTACGTTGAAGTATTTGACTTAACATACTACCGTTTAAATCAATTGATGGAAAATCTGTATTTAATATAGATGATGATTGTAATGATTTAGTTGATGTTGGTGAATGTTGTTGTTTATACACTTCTAACTTAAGCGCATCTTGTGGTATTCGGTTTTGTATTTCCATTTGAAGTGTTTCTTCGTTCGCTTGATGTACATGTTCTTGTTTAAATACTATTGTCTTTTCCGTGCTCTGAAGTGTTTCCAGTGGTATTACTTTTTCCTGTATTTGATGTATCGCCTGCATACTTCGTAGTTCTACTGGATTTAACTGTACCACTTCCTTTGATCGTGCTTTCTGTTCTTTTAGCATTTTATTTTCTTTTTGTTCCTGTTTGTTTTGTTTTAATTCAAATGCAACTATAGCATTTCCTTCAAATTTTATTGGTAAATCTAGTTCCTGCTGATTTACCTGTTCATTTTTATCAGTTATATTTTCGCATATTTGTATAATTGCTTCTTCTTCTATTTGTTGATCCTGTTGTGGTTGTTGTTGTTGAATTTGTTGTTTGACTATTTCATACTGATTTTTAACGTCCTCGAGTCGCTGTTTTAGATTTTCCTTGTGTTGAATAATTTCTCGCTCCATTTGTAATGCAGTTTCATTTGCGTCTCGTTCAGCTTTCATTCTTTTGTTACACTTAATTTGAAAAACATTGAGTTCATTTTTTTCGCTAGTTACTAAATTTTGAAAACTCTTCTGAATACTCGTAATGTGCTCTATTTTTCTTTCATTCATGCCATTAACTTGTCCAAATTCAATGAGCATTTTCGCACTTTCACGTTGTGTAATTCGATTAAGACGAGTGCGCTCTTTTGGATTACGTGAATTCATGCAAGCTGTTTTATATGTCAAACATTTTTCTTTATGAAGTTGTTGTTCCATTTCTAATTCCAAGTTTTGTTTTTCCTTTTCAAGTAATTTCTTTTTCACTTCTAGCTCATTTATTTTTTTCTTATTTAATTGCTGTTGTCTTTGTTGTTGTTGTTGTTGTTGTTGATGATTTTCATCTTCGACTTGCTGTTTTTGTAGTTTTACTGCTTCATGTATATCTTGTTGTAGTGAGGCTTCTTTTTGAGATCGAGGATTTTGTTCAAGTTTTTCTTGATTCTGAGTTCCTTCATCAATTTCTTGTGGCCGAAGTATTACTTCTTTAATTTTTTGTTGACAATTTCTTTCTTCTTTATTTTTGTGTTGACAATTTGCCGTTTCCTCTTCAATCTTTACTTGGAGTTTTTCTTTTGCAATATTTTGTAGTCGCCGTTTTTCCTGTTCAATTTTCTGTTGTTTTTCACGATTTTTAAGCTCATTAAGTTTTTGCTGTTGTTTTTTATCTCTTTCCACTTCTAGTTGCATTTCTCTTTCTAATTTTGCCTGTTTTAATTTTAGTTCCTGATGCATATGAAATTCAATTTGCATTTGTAAATTCATTTCAGTAAATTGTTTTTCGTTTTCAAGTCGCATTTTTATTCTTATTAAATTACCTTCCTCAACCGATGATGATTTTGAACATTTTATATTTTTAATATGTTCATTTAAATGCTCAAGTTGCGATGTAATAAGTTTTAACCTTTCTTTACCTTGTTCAAATATTTCTCGTTCTTGTTTTTCAGCAAGCTCCTGCCTTTCTATTTCATGGTTTTTTAATCTTTCACGTTTGAGTTTTTCTTGTCTTTGTTTTTCCAGTTCTTCTTGCATTTTGTTCTGTTGTTTTTCAAATTGGTTTTGTTTCGGTTTCTCAAATTTTTCTATTTGAATTCGATTCCGATTTCCTTGTTTAAGCTTCTCAATCGATAACATATCGTGTGCACCCCTTACAGTTTGTTTATCTGTTCCATTTTCAAGATTTTTATTTTTAATTTGATGTTTCGGAAGGTCTTGTTTTTCATTTCTTTGTTGTTTACGTTTATTTTCTTTTTCAAACAATACTTTATCTTCGATTTTTTCTTGTTTTTTCTGTAGTTGATGCCGAATTTCTGTTTCAAACTGTTTTTGTTTATATCTTTCAAAATCATTCTTCTTTTTTTCACCGAGCCGTTCTGGTGTGTCTTTTCCAAACTCTTTTTGGTTTACTTGCTCAACTTTGCTTTGGTCCAGTAATTTCGGGTTATTATATCGAATAATTTCTGCTATTAGATTTTCAGGTTTCTCAAATTTAAGTTCCTTCTTCTCGATATCCACTCTCTGTTGTTCCTGTATTTTTGTCGTAGTATGTGTGTACATATCTTTTGCAAGACTTTTAAATTGTTTATTATGTAGTTGTTTGTCTTTTTCAAGCTGATCATCATCTAGCTGTTCTTTTTCTCGCAGTTCTTTGTCCATTTTTAGAATTTTATGTTGAAGTTCTAGTAGTGGTTGTAGTTCCAGATATCTTTCTTTCTCAAATTTTTCAAATTTTAGTCTTTCTTTTTCGAAATTATCTTGATGTTGTTTTACTCGCTGTTCTTTTTCCATTTTCAATTGCATTTTCTGATGAAGTTCTCTCTGATCCAATTTTTGGCTTTCTCTCAGGAGATCATCGTTCTGTTCTTCTTCTCGCAGTTCTTTGTCCATTTTCAATCGAATTTCATGTTGAAGTTCTCGTAGTGGTTGTAATTCCAGATATATTTCTTTCTCAAACTGTTCCAATTTTTGTCTTTCTTTGTCGAAATCATCTTGATGTTGTTTTTCTCGCTGTTCTTTTTTTTCCATTTTCAATTGCATTTTGTGATGAAGTACTCTCTGATCCAATTTTTGCCGTTCTCTAGGGAAATCATCTTTCTGTTCTTCTTCTCGCAGTTCTTTGTCCATTTTCAATCGAATTTCATGTTGAATTTCTCGTAGTGGTTGTGGTTGTAGATATTTTTCTTTCTGAAACTGTTCCAATTTTTGTCGTTCTCTTTCGAGATCATCTTGCTGTTGTTTTTTAAGTTCTTGTTTTTCTTTTTCAAGTCGTTCTTGTTTTTCTTTTACAAGTCGTTCTTGTTTTTCTTTTTCAAGTCGTTCTTTTTTTTCTTTTTCAAGTTGTTCTTGTTTTTCTTTTTCAAGTCGTTCTAGTTTTTCTTTTTCAAGCCGTTCTTGTTTTTCTTTTTCAAGTCGTTCTTGTATTTCTTTTTCAAGTCGTTCTTGTTTTTCTTTTTCAAGTTGTTCTTGTTTTTCTTTTTCAAGTCGTTCTTGTTTTTCTTTTTCAAGTTGTTCTTGTTTTTCTTTTTCAAGTCGTTCTTGGTTTTCTTTGTCGAGACGCAGTCTTTCTTTCCTTTCCTTTCGCCTTTGTTTTTCTGCACGACGATGACGTTTTTTTCGTAATTTTATTTCTTCACGTTCTCGCAATAAAATAACTATTTCCTCACGTATTTCATCTTTTCGCTTTTGATAGGATTTCTTAACTTGTAATGGTCGTTGTTGTAATGCTTGTGATTCGGTTTGAATATTATTATCAGATACAGTTGGCAATAATTGTATTGATGGTTCCATTAATTGCATATTATTGCTGTTATTATTGTTATTAGTATCATTATTATTATTATTATTATTATTATTATTATTATTATTATTATTATTATTATTATTATTATTATCATCATTATTATTATCATTATTATTATCATTATTATTATTATTATTATCATTATTATTATCATTATTATTATTATTATTATTATTACTATTATTATTATTATTATTATTATTATTATTATTATCATCAATGTTATTATTACCAATATTATTATTACCGATATTATTATTACCAATATTATTATTATCAATATTATTATTATCTATATTATTATTATAAGGAATGTCTTTACAATAAATATTTAAATTCTCGGCTGGTATAACACTAATCTAAACGACGATTATAAAGAAAAATAATAATCAAACCGAAACAATTGCAATTAATTAATTTTTAACATTTTCTTACCTGTATTTTTCCTGTAACTTTTCCACTACAATCAATGATATTATACCATCCAGTTATTTTTCGTATTCCTATTAATAAAACTGTTAAATCAATAGCAACAAACCCAATTACAGTATCTTTTAATATATCTGGTAAATATCGTGTACATGGTAAATCATTATATTCTTTCCGCCAAACTTTTAATAAAAAGCATTCATCTTTCTGTGGGTGAAGAGAATTAAATTAAAATTATTGCTAATAGACTAATAAGAAATTTCTACATCAATTTGATTAGATAAAAATACTACGAATACTGAAAATGTTAAGTTGCAATTGTGTACTACTGATGGGATTTTGTTAAATAATTATTTTCATTTACAACAATATAATTTTACACTAGCAAAAAAGAAACAAATAAACTCACCGATTTTAACATATCAACTGGTAGAAATACTTCATATTTTCGTTTCCAAATTGGGTTCATATTTTTTTTAACAACGTTCGTTGTATATATTTGTCCATGTCCATTTATATTTATTGTACGTATTAGTGGACCATCAGCTTCGAATGTCACATATGTACTTGGTGCGATTTCAATTATTTCTTGTCTTTGCTTATAATGTTGACGAATTTGTCGATTAAATTTCATAACAATTTTTGGTAAATGTATAGCTCTATCAATTTCAATATTTACTTTAAATTTCTTCGTATTATCTATTATTGTTTCATTAAATCGATCGGTGGTGTGGCCATTATATTCTTGATAATTATTTGCATCTAAATTTGGTTGTGTTCTTATTGTTTTCGGTGAATATAAGGATGATTGTGTATATGTTAAAATTTTACGTAATGGTTCTTCTATTAATGAACCACACGGGTATTTAATAGCTCTTTGTAATATATCTAATAAATCATGAGTACTTCGCCAATGACGTCTAATTTTACATATCCTCTTTTCACCTAACAATGGATCTATATGTTCTTGTATAGGTGAATCAATTTTAATGTTATAACCATTAATACTATTATTTTCTTGGTGCTTAGATTGCTGTTGTGAGTGTTGTAAATCAGGATTATGTATATGATCAATATAACAATTTAGTAAATCAGTTAATGTTTTATGATATTTATATCGTGCATCTATTGGTATTATTTCACCATTAACAGTTTGGGTTTCAGCTGTATAACATTTATTATTATTCTTTTTATTTTTATCTTTTTTATTATTGTTATTAATATTATTATTATTATTATTATTATTATTATTATTATTATTAATATTATTTTTATTTTTATATTTATTTTTATTATTATTATTATTATTATTATTATTATTATTATTATTAATTTTATTAATATTATTTATATTATTATTATTATTATTATTATTTTTATTAATATTATTATTTTTATTATTAGTATATTCAGGAATTGTTTTGTTATTATCAATATCATTACAACCATCATCATCATTATCAGTACCATCATCATCATCATCATCGTCATCATCTTCATCGTCATCATCATCTTCATCAACATCATCATCATTTTCATCGTAAACATCATGATCAACATCAACATCATTATCCTCATGATCACCTTTATCATCATCATTATCATCATCTTCATCATCGTGATCATCATCATCATCATCATCATCAACATCATCATCATCATCATCATCATCATCATCATCATCATCATAATCATCGTTACTATTATTATTATTAAGATTATCATTATCATTATTTTTATTTTTATTATTATTATTATCATTATTATTATTATTATTATTAATATTATTATTAATATTATTATTATTAATATTATTATTATTATTTTTATTATTAATATTACTATTATTATATTTATTATTATTATTCATATTAATATTAATAGTACATTTAGGAATATTTCTTTTATCATTATTAATTCCAACATTATTTTTATTATTGTTATTATTAGTAATAATGCCAATATTTGCATTTGTATTATTAACACTTTTATTACTTTTTTCACCGTTTGATGGTGTATGTGGTGTTGTGGTACGGAAACAAGTAGGTAGCGGTGGTATTTGTTGAACTGAACCTTTTTTCACATTACGTTTGTGTATATTTGAATTTGTTAATAGATAATCAATTTGTTCATTTGATGTACCAATTGCTAGTATACATTTAACTTTTGCAATTGTTATTAAATTCGTAGGTGCTTTAAATGATGTCCATCCATTATTAAAACTTATAACTGGATTTGGTACACGTGTTGCCATTTCATATGTATGTTGTGTGTGAAACACATCATAATAATGAATTAAAGGTAAATCTGTTGTGCCCATAAATATTTTTTTATGTTTTTTTTTCTGCCATAATTCTAATGTTAATGGTTTATTTTGACAACGTTCGACAAATCGTGTTGTACGTGGTATAGTGAATGTCTATATGAATATAAATTAAATAAAATTAACTGAATTATATATATATAAATATATAACAAACATAGAAAATCAGATAACGTGCGTTTCTTCTATTCTTACAATTTATTTAATTTAATTTTTACTTGTTTTTTTTTTTAATGTTATTATGTAATTTTTACCTTTAACAAATTGAGAACGAGAATATTTTTAACTGACCATATTCATTTCGATAAACACTTACTGATTCGTATTCTTCAAAAAGTTGTGTTTAATTTAAGAAAAATAAATAAATAAATACTTACGTAAAGAAAATCAAAATTATTTGTAGATGATAAATCTGATGATACAGCGGTATCTTCATCATAAAAACCACGAAACACAATAAATGTTTGGATATTTTTATCAACTTTACGAAAATGATTCATTGCACCAACATATAAAGCACCATAAAGTATTAATTCACCATTTTTCCATTTATTCATTTTTTCAGTACTAATTTTTAATTCATTTGGTGAAATTACATTTGAATTCGATTTGATTATTAAATCATTCTCAATTGTTGATGGTGTGTCATTTGGTACATTATTATCATCAGTAATACTCTCTATATTTTCATTATTATTATTATTAATATTATTGTTAGCATTGTCATTAGCATTACTAATCTTAATATCGTTATTATTATTATTAATTTCAATTTTATCGTTATTTTGATTTATATTATGTATTATGTTATTGGTTGTATTGTTATCTTTGACAGTTAAAAATAGGCTAGCAGCTACATCCTTATGACTGATGTTATTTGATGTAATTGTACCAAAATAAAACATTCTTTTATTCGTATATTTCCTTTTCGAATAGATTCTTTTAAGAAATGGTAAACGCTTAATTTCTAAAAATATTAATAATTAATAATAATTAGAAATAGTAATACAGTCATTGTTCAAATTTTGTATTAGGTCACCTTATACACATAGAATAGAATAAACGAAACCAAAACATAACTAAAAAAAACAACATACATTCGTTGAAAAAATTACTACAATAATTGGTATAATTATATAGAATAATTCTGAGGATACACACAAATGATACATACTGGTACAACCACATTCATACCCAACTTGACTAATACTAATTTTGAAAATGAAAGAATTATTTTTTTAAATTATTAATTTGTTTTACAGTTTCGGGCGATTTTTTGCAAAAGAAAAAAAAAAAAGAGAACATATTAATTAAGAAAAAAATGGGAATATAGTATTATATAAAATAATTTCCATTTGATTTTACAATCTCGGTCATTTTGCAGTCAACTTATGAGCTGCATATGACACCGTAAAATGTAGCTAGTTATCTATTTGTGATCAACACAGAAATTTCCCAATAGAAGTAATATTTACTAAATTATTCTAGGTAGATGTTAAAATATAGAGCCACTTCAAATAATCTAAATATATTAAACATAAATAATTATAATTACCTAAATTTTTCTTAATTGTTATTAATAATCGACGATATCTTGCTCGAATGAGAAACCTACTGTAAGGGCTTAACTGTTTCTTCTCGGTATCAATTTTGAGTATAATATCAAACATGGCTCTACCAAAAACTTGTGTTGTTTCATATCCATAAATGTTACTCCTTATTGTTTTACCAACTCCACCAACATCAATAAATCGACTTTGCATTAGGTATCTATACATTTTACATAACGGAAATATCGAGTATCCAATATAATATGCATTTGTTGGTTTATTCACATGATGGTATCCAAACGTTATATAAATAAAATTCTTAAATATTTTTTTTTTCTGTACATCAGACATATTAATTAAATCATATGGATATGACTGTAGATTTAAAACTGCAAAATGAAAAAAATTAGTATATTTAAATATTCAAAATTTACATAAATTTGCAGGTTTTTTAAAATTAAATTAACAAATGTAGAAAATAAATTGTTTATGTAACGTCGATAGAAATCCATATAACACAAGTAATAAAATAACAGAAACTGCAATTGATATTGATATTAATAATTAATAAAATAAAATAAAATTGATTAGTTCAACACATATATTTGAAATTATTGTATAGCTAATCATTTTATATATACACAGTCAGTAGCGCAGTGGTATAGCGTTAATGTCAATTAATCGTGAAAAATAGCGAGTTCATTTCGCCACTATTTACATGGGAAATTTTTCCGTATCTTAATACTGACATTTTTCAGCTGGATGACCATTTGTTCGTTTATGGAATATAAAAAAACGGATATCTTTGAAAATATAGTGTTGGACGCTACTCAAACATTAACAATGCCTACATACACATCACTATGGGCTAATCACCCATATAAAAATAATAGAATTATGAAAACATCTAGCTTTAGTTAATTCCAGTACAGTTGGTAAATTGTTATATACTTCCATGCGGAGTAATTTATCAACTCCACCAACATGGAAATTTTTCGATATATTACTACTGAAATATTATTAATAAAATAATATTAAAATGTTATATTGTGTGGAGGGAGGTATGTATAACAATTCATATTACTCCAAGATGGAGCTTAAATGGTAGCTACATACTAATCCGCATCGAAGTATATAACAATTTACCTATTGTACTGTTTTTATTTGGTAAATTGTTATATACTCCCATGCGGAGCAATTTATCAACTTGGCTGTCATGCATGCTTAGTAGATGCCATAAACTCCACTTGGAGTAATATGACTTGCTACTGCTAATCGTTTTAAATTACTATTCATTTGTTTAATTTATACTTATAGAACTTACTTTTCAATTGATCAAATAATTCGCTTGATGGTGTGGTATATGCTTGTTTAAATGACAACACATAATCGCCGACACACATAAAAAAATCAGCAAAACATTGAATTTCTTGTATTTTTAAACGATTATTAATGGGTCCTTTAACATTTTGTAGCACATGGCAATCAAATAAAACATAATTCAACTCAAGATGAACTGATTCAATAGGATTTGGTAAATGCATTTTTGTTGATACACGTCTTATTTTAGTGTTTCCAGTTTCTTTTATTGTATTCGCAGATATTGTTGTCTTTTGAAAAGACGGTTGTTTTGATTCATATTTAATTACATCAATTGATTGTAATGGTAATGGTAACAAAAATATGAATTGTGATAAAAACCTTGCAATTTTTTTTGATTGTTCAAGTGCTGTATTGGCACGAAATATAAGCAAATCTCGTGATT
Organism: Bibio marci; assembly: GCA_910594885.2. Lineage (NCBI taxonomy): Eukaryota > Metazoa > Arthropoda > Insecta > Diptera > Bibionidae > Bibio > Bibio marci. The sequence continues at coordinate 20,628,373 of OU343118.1, read as the reverse complement.
TAATTTTCTGATTTGCCATTAAATAAGCATAAATTTCAGTAATAGAAATATTTGAAATTATTTCAAAATCAGCTTCAAATAGTTCAGCTTCGTTCGTACCAACAAGATTAATGCATGAATGTACATCATTATTATTATTATTTTTATTATTGTTATTATAATTACAAATTGTTGTAGTAGTTGTTGTTGTTGTTCGTGTTTCCGGAAGTGATGTTGATGTTTTCTTTAATAAATCGTTATTTTGATCTTCTTTTTCTAAAATTTTAATAGCATTTAATAAAGCATCAACACCATCTATAGTATTTGATAATAATGATTGTGATGATGGCTCTGTAGGTAGCGCCATCGTTTTCACTTTTGCTTTTGTGTGTGAAGTAGCTAATTCGGATGAAGTACCACCCGCCTCTGGTGCTTGTGCCACTGATTTCGATGATGTTGTTTTTGTTGTCTTTTTCATTGGTGATGGTATATTTAGCAAATCTTTACCTATCGATTCACTAAAAATGACAACGTCAAAAGTGATTAATATTTCACCTAATAGTTGATTTTTTGCATTGTATATTTGATATGATGATGTATTAAGAATTGATTGATTTATTAATACATTCGTACGTTGATCAGTCACTGTTGATGTTGTTGTTGTTGCATTAATTTTAGTGGTTGTCGTAATAGTTTGCTTAGAAGATGTAGTTAATCTTCCCGGTAGCGCTGGTGACGTCGCTTTCTTATTAAGAAGATTTTTTTGATAATCATTTCTACATTCTTCCATATATTCTAATATATCAGTTGGCAATTGTACAAATGCTGAACCAATTTGTACATTAGACGGTATTGATGTCAATTTTATTTCAATTGAATCACCACTTTGTAAATATTCATAAAATAATCGAATATTTGTTTGAATATTGTATCGTATTGTTTTTTGTATTGAATTTGGATCAAATGATTCGCCATCGTTATTTTTATCATCACCGGTATTATTGATTTTCGTGTTAGATTTTTTTGTTTTTAATCTATACGGAAAATTTTTGATTTAGATGAAAACCGAAAAAAAACTGAATAAGTTACCACAAAACTTACCTAATTATAGTCCCTGTAAGAAAATGTTCACCCCACCAAATAACTCTTGCTTGAACACCTCCATATACATTAGCAATTTTACGCCAATTTACCTCATGGATTTTAAATTCTAAATAACCTCGAGATTTTCCACTTGTGTTTGGTGGCAATTGTTTTTCCTTATATGATTTCTCAATTTGAACTTGTTTATTATAATTTTTATTTCTATTTCTACGTAAATTTTCATATTTTCCTGGTTTCATATTCTATAGAATAAAATGTTGGTTTTCTTTTTTTCTTTTTTTTTTTTTTTTTTTTTTTTTTCTTTTTTTTGTTTCTGTAAAGACCAAAGATGAGGTTGATTGAGGATGTGTGCACTGTGCAGTTTTTCGTTGTGTTGTATTTTCAAAACTATAGAAAAAAAACACTTATTTCAATATTTTGATTGAATTTAGCAAAACAGATTTAAATAGTGTCTCCATTGTTTTGCATTTTAAACATTTAAATTAACTTCTTACAATTAATATTTACTAATTTTGTTCACTTTTTCTCACACTCTACACAGACACATTTTGACAAAAAACATCCATATTGGAAAATTTTTCTATATAATATATATAATCAGGGTAAGAGAAGTGCCAGATCGGTGAGTATTGGAAAACTCAAGAAATGGATGATTGTTATTACGATAATGCAGATTGTGTATAATGATGGAATTTTTAAAGCTAAATTTTAATTAATAAATAAGCCTATTCATAAAGAATATTTATAGTGAGTTCGTTTTCTCTGATTAGAGCAATCTGATTGCTGAAAATGATGATATGGCGTTCGTTATCTATCACCATTAATTAACTTTTCTGAAGAGAAATACTACTGAACGGAACCTAAATTTGAGCAATCAAATCGACCTTATTATCATTTTCCTAATTCCATCTGCCACTGCCTTCATTCTTATTCAATTCCAATTCAAGAAAAAACCCACACCGCCCACACCATCATTTTCATTTATTCATTTCATTATCATTATTCATTTGTCATTTGTTTTTTGCTTTTTGCAACTTTTTACTTTTTTTTTTATTTTTTTTGTACAAAGTAATAACGTAAGAAAAAAATTGAAATACTCAATTAATTATTTAGAAAATATAATTAACAATTAATTCTAATTAATTATAAATCAATATAATAAGTGCAAAAGATTAGTGCAAAATGTGATAAAAATAAAAAAAACAGAAGGAAAAAATGTGTCAAGTCAATATTATTGTTAATTAAATTCATAAAATAATATATATACAAATATATATATATATATATTTATATCAACCTTGCCAATAATAAAATGAATATTTAATATATTTTATTATGTATATTATTTTCTTTTAATATATTTATTTATGCAATTATATTAAATTCAGTGCTTATCTTTTTATATTTGCCTTTGTCTTTTTTATCATTTTGTCTACCAGAGGCATTACAATATTACAAACACACGCGCAACAATATGCACACAAAACCATATATGTACACATATTTTTAATCTGCTTGGAAATAAAACATAAAACATTTTAATTAAATTGTGCCAAGCCAAAATAATTATTTATACTTTCTATTTCTATTATTAATAATTATTCTTTATATAAAAATATTAAAAATAATAATAATAAATACAAACGAATCGATATAAAAAAATCAAAAATACGTATTGTTTTAAAAGAAAAATTGTTTTAATATATATTTACAAAATTTTAAGTAACTGTTATGCCGTCCTTACCATCATCATTATCATTACATTGTATATAAAAATAATAATTTGTACCGCACAACATTTACAAATATCTACAGATACAGCTACAGATATTGATGAATATTATTTGATTTGAAACAGAAACACTTATATGTTATTAATAAAATGAGTTGGTTACGACCAAGACCATCATTTGCATCAGCTCCGCCATCATCACCAGCAAGGCCTAGTCGCAACAATGGAGCAAATACTCGACCAATTGATGCGGCAAATGATTTTGATCCAAAAGCATGTTATGATAGTTTTTGTAAACATTGGCAGCAAGCTTATGATATAATGTTAAAAATTGAGGTACTTATTTTAGTATATTTTAATTTTAATAATTATATTAACATTAATATTCTAAGTAATTTCAATTTCGTATGTTTTAAAATTATAACAGCATTTGAATCTTATTTTCTGGTTATCGTATTTGTATGCAATAAATAATTTATTAAACTTTAAGTTTTCGGCATGTATAATCCCTAATGGAACTATTTTAATTATTATTTAATGAATGATATCATTATAATAAAATTATCTTAAATTGATAACAATTTTCGATTTAATATAGACTTTAAATTTAGATTATCGCACACACATACACATACTCTTAATTTTACAATATTTATTTTCAATATAAAAAGTTTGATAATAATAATATGATAAGCTCTGAATTTTATTAATCGAATATATAACTAATGATAAATTTAATTAATTATATTATTATGAAATCTATGATTCATTTTTCTTTATTAAATTTTTTTACGTTATATATATTCTTGCTACTATAATTCGGATGTGTTTGTATGTGTATTTAAGGATTCACTGATTAGATATGAAATCGTCGTCGTTCCACATTCAGTCAATTGTGTATAATGGAAAAATTTCATGGCTTACGAAACATTAAAATTCAAATTTATGAGTTATCAAATTTGTGGACTTTTGGATAAGAACAATTCACGTTAATGATTACCTATTGTGCCAGTAAGTTATGACTATCACTATGGGTTAATCACCCATATAAGAATAATAGAATTATGAAAACATCTATCTTTCTTTAATTACGGTACAATTAGTGAATTGTTATATACTCCCATGCGGAGTAATTTACCAACTTGGCTGTAATGAATGCTTAGTACATGTCACTTGGAGTTATATGTCATATAAGTTATATTGGTATATAATTTACAGTTGGCATACATTTTACAAAATTCTAAATTAAAATATTTCTCTATCGACCTTAAAATTACTAATTGTAATTATATCATGTATAGAAATACTACGATACAAAATGTTCGCCGTCATGCATTCCGTGATGTTCTAACAAATTTACATATTCTTCCTGTAAATCTTCTGTCAGCATAATTTTTTCGTGAATTGAAAATTATTTATCGCTTTTATCTTAACGTAACTGGTAATTTCTTACTTCACATTAAATTTTATTATTATATTACAATTTGTAATTATTGTGTGATATTTTTAATGTGCTTACTTATCAAAATTTATCTTTACTATTTTATTGTATTTTTATTTCTTTAAATTTAATACGGAGTTTTATTTTCTGTTTTTATACGACTCGTTTGTTTACTGTGAATTGGTAAACCAGAAAATATAATCATTTTATTTTTCATAATATTTACATATTATGATGTGCGTATGAATGGATAATTTACGTATTTAATAAATATTTGCTTACATAATTAATTATTTATATTTATTGGCAATTAATGGATATTTATTTTTCTTTGTTTCTCAATTTAACTTAACAATTTAAATTAACAATATAAGCAAGTATTTTAAGTAAATTATTGTTAGAATTTATTAACTCTTCAATGAACCGGTTTCCAATTGCGATATATTACTTGATTTTTACCTAGTCAAATAATGTATGTTAATGTGTTTATTCAAATTGAATATTATTGTGTTAAGATAGGAAAATATTGGATCTGTAAAATAAAATTAAAACAAGTCATTATTATTTATTTTGCTTTTCTTATTCCAAAGAAAAAGAGTACCTCTGATTTCAATACAACGTCACAGCGATTTATTAATGATTCAAATGTCTTTTCCAGTTAACTTTGTGGTATAGCTTCCAAAGCACGCTTTTAAGTTGCCATCAATATAACACCCTTTTAACTTAATTTTAAGTGTTGCGAATAAAGCGCAGTTGCTAAATCACGCAAATACTGTGAATGATTCAAATTTAGCAAATACATTTTCTATGTTATCAATCAATTATTGTAAAGATTTATATTATTAATTATTTTTTTTTTAATTTTAGCCAAATAAACCACCAACACATGATGATGTATTAGGTGTTGTTAACCATTTAGATCATATGGTAACATTATTATTAGTAGAATTACATCATTGCAATAAATTAATAATACCAGGAGTGCAACAAACACCACCAGCACCATGTTTAGAATATTTATTAAGCGAAAATCTATTAGATAAACTGTATGAATGGGGTAAATCAACGGGACGTTATGCAAATGCAGTACGGTTAGAACAATTGAAATTATATGAATTATTGGTTAGTCATTCGCGTCATCAACTATTGGTACATGAACCATTTTTACGTCCATTACTAAAAATACTTGCCTCAAGTGAAAATGAAATATTTCCACCAGATGTTGAGAAACGTCTTGTTATATTATTAAATCAATTATGTGTGGTATTAATGCAAAATGTACATTTATTAGATTTATTTTTTTTTTCATCATCCCAACAACAAGGACATGGTAAAACCAAGTAAGATTAATAGTCTATGGAAAATTTTAAAATTTTATCACATTTTAATGTAGAGATTTCTATTATTAATTAATTTTTTATAAATTATAAATTTTTCATTTATAGTTTTATAATATTTTCATTACTAATACCATATGTACATCGTGAAGGATCAATTGGTCATCAAGCACGTGATGCATTACTATTATGTATGGCATTGTCACAAAAAAATTCAAATATTGGTATATATATTGCCCATCATTCATCAATGTGTCCGGTATTGGTTACCGGATTAGGTGGTTTATATTCGGTCTTACCAAATGTCATTGAAATAACATCTATTGATTGGCATCGTATAACACCAGATGATATCATTGAATTACCCGATTTAGCATTATTCATGAATTTATTAGAATTTTGTAATGCTGTTGTACAAGTTGCACATTCACTTATACGTCAACAATTATTAGATTTTATGTACCAAGGTTTTGTTATACCAATTTTGGGTCCAGCTTTATTACAGGTATTTTATTAATAATATATATGCTGGCTCTTACATTTCTCTTCGATTTGTGTATATGCTTTAAAAATATTATAAATTGTTATTGTCGTACTACTTCCACAACTACTACTACTACTACAAATCATTTTATTTTTTATAATTGTCCTCTGTCAATATGTATCTCTTTAACCCATTAGTTTATATATTGATTATTAGTAAATGATATAAAATTTGAAATTATATATAAATATGCGTAAACGCGTAAAAATCAAAATACGTAAATAAGTTATAGGTCTATAAAACGGAAAGTATACGATAATATAACTAATGGGTTAAAATTAGTGTTTGTGTTAGATAGGGGTTTTTTTTTCAAATTTGTTAAACGTTTTTATTTTATGTTTATGCAACAAATGGTAATTTGGTGATTGGTTATTAAAAAATTAATTATTGGAACTTATAAACACTTTTGTTGTGTAAATGCTTTGTGGTGAATATATGTAATTAGCATAAAATTTTGATTTTACAGTGATATCAAAAATGTATAGCAAATATATTGTAATTTGTAAAATGCTTAAATTTACATTGATAACACACCTTTATTTTTATTATTATTTCAATCTATTGGACAGCAATTTGTAAATAAAACTTAATTTCATTAGAATAATGTTTCTTTACAATTTAAATAGCAAACATTAATTTAAAAATGAATGTATTCAATTAAATTGAGTAGTATTATTGATAAACAAATTTTGATTTTGTAGATAAATACATAATGTTTTTATATAATTTATATGTTACTGAATAATTATGTTGAAATGCGTTCACTACTTGTATTTGCTAGTTGCTCCCTATTGATTATGAATCTGATCATTTCCGGAATCCAATGACTATTTCTTGATAAATAAATAGGTTTACGTTGGTATTATGTGAACAATTTTCAAGAAACACATAACATTGTTCCCAGATTCATTAACATTAGTGGTTTTAATCGTGTTTATACACGTAAAAACAAAAAATATATATTGAAATAATCACTATTTTATGTTGCTTAAATGTAAATGTTCAAATAATGCAATTACACAAACAAAATTATGCAGAACTGTAGAATTGACGGCGAAAAAATATAATTGTACGTTTATGTTTTTACAAAAAAGAAAAAAAAAGAAACCATTCACCAAAATAACTAATTACCTAAAAAAAACGCCTTACTAACACATCAAGATCCCTTCCAGATATTCAAAGGCGATCATTTCCAGAATAACGTTGAATCACAAATATCAGCAATGGCCTACTTGGATTTAATATTACGAACTGTAACGGAACCAGGACTATTAAAAATATTTATAAAATTATTATTGGATGAAGATAAATTCGATGGACAAAGAATTCTTGATATACTTGTCGATAGATTGAATTCAGCTGATACAAGAGTATGTTTATTTTTTCATAATTTTATTGAAATTAGGTTGATTTTATAATGAACAATTATTAATTGCACGCACATCGTTTGTGTGTGTGTGTGTTGTTGTGTTGTTTCGTATTTGAATTTTTTTTAATTTTATATATATATATTTGTATTTTATTTTTTTAAATTTTCTCACAGTTATGCATGGTTACATTATCCTTATTTGATACCATCTTAGGATTATATTGTGAAGATATAATGTTAGAATTATTATTAAAATTTTTATTACCTTGTAAACATATACCAATATCACATCGTCATAAAATCAATAAAATTGATCCATATGCAACGATCAATGCTATTGATTATTTTTTAGATTTATCACCGGAAATTATGAAACAGCCGTCTCATTCACTAGCCCAACAAAAAATCCAACCAATTAGTAAAACCATTGGTGCAAATTGGAATCATTATGGTTTATATACAAATACAATTGATAGTTTATATTCAAATTATTATGCATATTTATATGATGCTAAATATAAAATTGACCAATCTAAACAAGCATGTGATCAATGGTCGAATTGCTATCGTTATGAAAAGAATTTAAACGCACGTAAACGAAATGATAAATCAATCGAATTAATAAGAAATTTTTTTAATGAATTTAAATGTGGAAATAATAGTAATAATATTAATTATAATAATACTAGTAATAATCAATATAATGATAATGATAATATAAATAATAATCAAAAGAAAAGTAATAATAATTCGTTAGAAACTATAACGCCAACAATGCACATTAGTAATAATTTTGATAAAAATAAACAATTGGATAGCCTGCAATCATCGTTAGGTGAAAGTAGTGATTATGAAAGTTTTAAAAATCATCCAGATGATGAACAAAATTTAGGTGAATATGAACCAATATCGTCACCAAAAACACAATCACCTCAACCGTCATCTGTAGATTATTTTAATTCGGAATTAAACAACGTGGGAGCAATTAATAATAATAATGATAAATTAAAAAATCATTGGATGATATCAAATAATCCAATAGATAAATTTATGGATTTAGATTTTTCTGAAGATTTATTTACACAAGGGACAGTAAGTTTAGGTATGTATATATTTAAATTATTATTTTGTTAATTGGATAATTATGTTCGATTTTTTGAATTGTTGTTTGTAATAATTTTTATTTCTTTTATTCATAGGTCCCTTCATAAATTCAATTTGGGGTAAATTACAAACATTTACTAGTAATTGTGTATATGTAAATTTACATTTAACTGGTTTAATATCACATTTAGCGTGGTATCCATTACCACTAATTCACACAATTCTGTTACGACCAGATATACCAACAACATCGGATACACCATCATTTAATCAGGTAATTTAACATAAAATTGTTTACTACCCTCGACTATTTGTGATGATATACGAACAGTAATGTCAACTACTGTCGAACTAATGTCAATACCTTTTAGGTTGAGATGTTCATTCCATCATTTTGCCTGAATTTGTTAACGTCTAATTCTATTTTTCTCATTAATAGTATTTTGCAAAATTATTTTTAGTTATTTGATTCCAGACTAACATGATAACTACTGGATTAAAGTTTCTTGGTTTTTAATATGTAATGCTATAATACTATGGGACCATATCCAAACAGCCTAACTACAGATGTGTGCTTCCATATTATTTTAGTGTTCTTAAGAATGATGTGACTATCTAAAAATTTCATACTTATCATATATTTCTAATAAAATTATGTGTTCGACTGGAATATAGTGTAACAACTTACGTAATATTCAATTTTATATCTCACTCTTACGTGTAGCATTGGCATTGTTAAAAGATATTTTTTCCTACAATAACTTATTTCTATTTTCTAAAAAATAAAATAGGTATTAAAAATATTAAAACAACAAATTGATGCTGAACTTCCTGTTAGCGAAGAATCTCTTGAATTGATTGATATGGCACGTTCAAATTTAATTGAACGTGAATTTCGATTGATAAATGCACGTAATAAAATTGGTTCTATAAATGGGACTGGTGGTGGTGATACTTCTGGTAATTTAAAAAATGGTTTTTCACATCAAACACCACTTTCAGGACAATTATCATCAACAACACCACCATTATTAACACCAAGTTCATCATATGATCCATTTAAAAGAGGTGGTGATTCAACACGACGTAGTATAAGACAATCAATATCAAATATATTTCGAAAACCAAATCATCCAAGTGAGTATCGTAACAAAAAACAAACATTATTGTTTTAAATAAAGTTTTTGACGTCCTTTTTTCTGGAAAAAAAAACATTAAAGCGTAGGTTTTTACAAAATGTATTTAATTAATTAAAAATAAAGCATAAATTTTTCGCCGGGAAATATATTATTTAAATGTAAACGGAAAGATTTAAACTGTTAGCAAACCAAAAAAAAAAAAAAAACTAGTAAAATTTTGCTTAATATATCTTAATTTCTTTTTTTTTCTAATTTTATTCAGCCACATCTGGTTTATCGCAAATATTTGAATTCTTCACTGGTAAATATCATGCTTGGCTCTTTCATTGTATATTTGTTTTTTATATAAATTTATACAACGTTTTTATTATTGGTGTCATAAATTAATTATTTACATATTATTTATTGTAATATTGTAATTATATTAATATGTTTAATTATATTTGAAATTATGTGATGTTCAATTTTATGAAGGCTATAGAGTTAAATTAATTACTGATTGAACTACAAACAATAAATTTTTGCATGTTTAATTAAGGATTACATTTTCAAATTATTACAATTTGAAATATTATTATAGTTAGTAATAAAAACGTAGTAGTAAGGTCGATACAAAATTTTTAAATGTTCGAAAAATTTATTCTTTTCAATATAAATTTAACACGCTCCATAATTACCATAAAACTTAACACAAATGTCCTGTCCTTTTGTGCTGATACAAAATAATAACAAAGAGCTTCTTTTTATTATTTATGTGCATGTATAAGCATATTTTAATTTAATATTTTAACATATAATTAATTTTGATACTTTGCATGATATAATTTGTAATTTTAATTTAATTATTAATTAATTATTACTAACAACAATTAATATAATTTGGGTAACTTACATTTCTTTTATTTTGTGAATATATAATTGACTTGCACCAAAGTGGAAGGTAAGAATTATACTATTTTGTGTTGTAAATATCTGAAATGATATATATTATACGAGACATATATTTACAAGACAATTAGGATAAAAAAAACACGAACCGACTATTATTCTGTCACATATTTTGCAACTTTATATAACATTATCTGTTTTTTGTCAATTACTTCAATTATATTTTTCAAAATATTTTCTTACAACACTATTCAAAGATTAACATTGTTTCGATATACAATACTATGATGAACTAATCGTAATATAAATATATAACATCACAAAAAATAAATATCATCCTAAATATAGCGTTGCTTAAAAAGCAATGGATGCAAGTTCTATCTATGATTTAAGAAAAATATATTTGTGTTAACGGTAGCGACCATCTACTTTATAAATACATGGTTGTATAAAAGAATCGGTCTTTTGAGAGCACGTTGTGCATTACCACTTAATGTTTGGACAATTAACTTTGCAAGAAATTCTTTTTATTTTTTTAATTAAATAACCAGAAAATAACATCTGTATACAATCAGAATAGGTATCATGTGTTTTGATAATTCATGGACAAGATCTTGTAACTTATTATGTGTAAAAACTGGCAAACACTTTAGGTTTGTATTATTTCAAGTAATTTGGCAATTTCATTTATTTTTTCAGGCAGAGTGATATTTTTAAAATGCATGAAATTCTTGTTTTTTTAATTGTTATACCGGGATAAATAAATATAAAATAATAATTGCCACAGATACATTTTAATAATTACTAAAAATGCATGACTTAAATAATTTGTATTCAAATTAATTGAAATTTGAAATTATGTATTGTTATCGTATAATATAATGTTTATGTTCTATAAATAGTACATTTATAGTATGTATGTACCCATTATTAAACATATATTTCATATAAAATTTGTATGCGGTCCTTTCAAAATGAACAAAATTTGAGAAAGAAAAACAAGAAAAAAAAAATTCTCCACATTTTCATTATGTTATTAAACTATAATTAATTTAAATTTTAATTTATAGGTTCATCACCACCAAATAATATTCCATTACGTGATTCCAATCAACCAATGTCATCATCTACGATACCTACTGAACAACAGCCTAGTTCTATGCATTCATCAATGCAACCACAAAGTTCACCGATGTTAGGTGAAAGAAATAACAATAGTACAATTAATAATAATAATAATAATAATAATAATAACAATAATAATAATAATAATAATAATAATAATAATAACAATAATAATAACAATAATAATAATAACAATAATAATAATAACAATAATACCACAAATACAAATAATAGCTCAATTAATGAACGCACACGTGATTTAGCCCAATGTGCTGTAATTTTAGATGAATGGTTAAAAGAATTATCTGCAATTTCACAAGAACAAAGTATTATTATGTTATCAATTGATAAACATTTTTAACAAAAAATGATAATATATATAATAAAAGAATGTTTATTACGGGCATAAAATGTGAGTTTGATGATCGATGCATCAGACATTAGCCAACATAAAATAGAAATTATTTTGAACAAAAAGCATTTTACAGGATTTTTGTATGTTTGTTTGTGTTTCTATTCATTTATTTTTATTTTGTAATTTTGTATATATATTTTTTTTTTGTTTGTTTGTTTTGTTTTGTTTATTTTTAAAAGTCTATTAAAAATAAGGAAAATAAATTATGAAAAAAAAAAAAAAAGTATTTAATAGTACACGTATTTCTTTTTTTCATTACTACTATAAAATATGGCGTCCTGTTTAGACTTTGAAAGTATCAATATAAAAAACAAAAAACAAATGCAAAAATGTGATATCAATAAATTATTTAAAATTATAAATTATCATGTAAATTATCACAATACATATAAACATTACTTAGTCTACAGGTATAATAATATAAAAATATTAATTCATTCTTTATTTTGACATGTCCTCATCAATGTATGAATTAAATAACCTTGGATTGGGCTGAGATGGTTCTGGATGACACACTACTACTAATGATTCCTGAAAATATATTAGATAACATCAACATCTACATATAGAATAATTTAATATGTATACAAGTAATAAAATGGAATACGAATATACGATGGCCGGTGACACTTGTCTCTAGTCTTGGATGAATGTTAAATATGCGATTACAAATGTCACAGGTAATGTTTCATATATTAATAATTATACGTTAATTTTCTTTTAACATAGTAAAATAGTAGGAAATATATATATATATAGGAATATAGTACAATATGTAATTGAGAATCCGTTAATATCGCGTAGTTTGAAGTAATGAAAGGCAAAAAAAAAAAACAAATATCTCATTGATTAATTATTTTTTTTTTGGTCTCCAATTTTATAATATTACTATTGTGCAGATGTAGATATTGTTACTCGGGTACATGGTCGAACATTACATATTGTTTTATATCATAATAAAATGAAACTTATATGAAACATCGTTCATTATTTTATAGTATTTAAAATTAATTCTAATTCTTACAATTTTATCAGACTTACATGATTTAACGATTGTTGTGATAAATTAACGTAGTTGTCAATCATTTCCGATGAGAGATTCTGGAAAAAAATTAATTTATAATTTAGTAGAGCACATTTTTTGTTATTTTAAATAATAATCTAGACAATTACAATGTCGTAGCCGTAGGATATATAAATGTATATGTAAGAAACTCTTCACCGAACGAAATTGTATCAAAAATCGATTCGTGTTATATATTCACATTTGATTTTATGATTAAAATAAATTTCAAATATCTAGATCAAATATATTTGTTATTAACATCGATAAAAATTGTTTTAGGTGTAAAATAAAATATTTTACATATTGATTTTGGTAATATTTATCTCTCAGCGTATGAATGAATTATGAGTTAATTTTTTAATTTCTTACGTTTTTATTTGTAGTTTTATTTATTGTTGTGATTGTATCTTCTACTAAATTATCATCATCTAAAATTACTTCACACGTATTTTTTTTCATAGTAGATCCCGTATCTATTTCATATTCATTTACATTTTCTAAAGTTTTTTGTTGATTGTAATTCTGTAAAATAAAAATAATACATTAATTTTTTTACTTCTACTACAATTTTAATATTAGTTTAATTATTTTGGTTTCTTTTAATGAATCTTTAAAATGATTAATATGATAATATAACAAACGAAATTAATCTGGAATCGTTATCATCATTTTAAAATCTAATAAATATTAATATCATCAACGTATCTTTCTCCACGTATACTCGTAGCAAACTAATAATTAGTATTTTAATGATAATAGGTCATAAAAATATTAATTTTTATTAAGAAGACATGTGAATAGACGTGACGGCATAGATATTATTTAAATTACTTAATAATAAAAGATTCATTACATTACATTTATTTTAAATTATTACATACAATATTCTGTAATTGTTACACAATTTATTAATAGGAATAAATAAATAAAATAATATTTATTCGATAATTAAAAATATTAATAAAAATGGGTAATGTGCATTAAATTCCAGAGATCTAAATATAATAGTTTCTAAATAATTATTACTTACCAAATCCTGTAAATTTAGAAAGATTTTCTCTAATTCTTTAAAAACATTAAATTTCAGTTTAAATTGAAAATCATTTGCCTGAAAATGTCACAACATAAGTTTACATAATTATCAATACGAAGCTTTATTATGAGGCTAATACCTGTGCAAATGCTTTATAACCATTATACAGTTCTTCAGTCGATAGCACATTCTCACCCTAAAAAAGAAAAAATATATAAATATATGTGTATTAATATTATAACTTCATAATAAAATTTATAAATAATTAAACCTACCAAAGCTAATTTAGTTTTACATTTCAAACAAGGAATAATGTTGTCATGATTAATAGTTACTGTTCTTATTGATTCAACACTGCTACTAACGCACTCTTGCACATTTTTTACTGACTCAACATTGATACTTTTGATGCTTTTGCACTTTTTATTCTGTTGTATTATTCGTGGCATTATTAAATCACTTGGCGATGATATAACATTAACTTGAACATCACGTTTTTGTAACCATTCATTATTTGTTTTTCCACATATTGTTTGTAAATCCTTTTGTCTAAAACATAGTATTGATTACAATTTTTAATTATTTCACATATCAATTTTGTTTAAAGAATGTTGATGATACAATTTATTTTATTTATTTTTAAACTCTTACATAGAATTTTTTTTAACTTACCTAATAAATTTTTGCAATTTTCTCAAATGATGATTGTTCAAATTAAAATGTTGCTTATCATTAATGTTTATTTTAAATAATTTAAATTTTCTTTCGGGCTATGGAAGAACATGAAACTTAAATTAAATAAATATAATATTACACAAACAAATTATATGTACAATAAACAAATTACATTAACTTTAGACATGGTTAACCAAATTTCAACATTAAATTCTTTATTTAGAGTATAGTTTATTATAGCCTTATGTATATCTATCAATTTGTTAGATAAATACTTAGTTGTTTTATTTCCAAAATAAAATTCAGGGTGAATATTAAAATAATGTAAAAGATAACTGAAAATAGATACAAAAAAAAAGTAGAAAATTAATTTAACAATCGTTATTTTTATAAAATTGTAAATTCGGGCCATTTGGGAATACTGGGAAATTATTCATTCATAATTCATAAACATTAAATAATAATCATCACTCATGTTAAGCTTAGAATTCATAGGGTTATATCTTTTAGATATATTATGTGTGCTATTATTAAGCTATGTTGAATTATTTAGTTTTTAATTATTTCATTTGCAACACATGAAAAACGACGATAACATATTCAATAGAATATCAGACTCCAAGTTCAGTGGTTATCAGAATTCGTGACCATAGCTGTAACTGACAATTGCAATTGACCAATTATTAATAATTTTGAAAATCATTTACATCAATTTGGTTTCGATTAGGATTATTTATAAATTTATTTGGCCATCTCGTAAGCTGTCGTCAATTGTTAATACACACCTAAGATACCCTTATATATCTATGCATTTTAATAATCATAAATTGATTATTAAATTACAATTGGTATATGTGATTATGTTTGTTTTAATAGTTTATGAATAATTTGCCATATTAAAATTGATAACATTAAAAATTGTGGGATTTACAATTTAATTGTGATTTATGAAATACTCACGGATATCTGATACGTTGACATTGTTCTTCGGAAAGTTGAAATATTGAATGGTGTAAACATGGTATTAATTTATCTTTAAAATATTTCTTTAAGTTTATCCAATGAATACATTCGGAACTATTAGCTACCGGTATACTCTAAAGAATAGAAACAAAATAATTGTTAATGGAATTAAAAAACAATATTACAAAATAATAACGGTACCGTATTCAGTTTAAATTCTATATTCTTCCAAAATAATTTATTTTTAGGATCATAATTGACATTTATTTCCTCCTTAATGTATTTTATTATATCTGCTTTGCACTCATCATAAATTGAATTCATGATTTTTAGGTAGTTTGTTTAATACACAAAATTAATAAATTAATTGTTTTGGAATTTCTAATTTGTATTTTGTTATATAGAGATATTTATATTTATAAAATTTTATTTTCAGTAATCATCTATACACAATCAAACGAAACGATAAATAAAGACAGTTGCAAAGAAATTAATATTTAATAATAAAATAATAATAATGCACTTTATTTCAGCTACTCCTGTGTAAATTCCCTACACCGTGACACTCAAAATTTGCTGTATAAAATTTAATATACTGATTCAATAGATTCACAATGAGAGAAAGAAAAGTACGCAATACGTCAAATAAAAACAACAGCCATCTATACTCATATTCAATATTAAGATTAATAAAAAACAAAAAGTAAAAGTAAAGCGATTTTTGTAGTAGAAAAGAAAGTAAAAGAAATTTTATTTAACATTTTTTTTTTATAATTTATCATAAATAATTATAAATATTACCATTTCAAATAATGATTATATATTTCTTAATGATTTTGCGGTTTCCAAATGAAAAGGAATAATATTCATCTCAAGATTGTGTTTTTAATAGATGTCTAATATAACATAACCTCTAAAAAAAAAGTAATGTATTAAAACATTTTAAACTAATTAAAAATAAAATTTAATTTATATTTTAGATAAATTAGGCATTCAGCTGCAGCCAATGATTATTTTAGTAGTGGATTTGGTGTTCGAGGTAAAGAAAAACGAAAATAATATGTGCCTATTGGTACCGTAACCAGTTTCAAAATTTTGATGATAAATGCAATATACACGTAATTTGGAAGAAATTGATTTCCACTCATTGAATAATGAAGCAATGAAGTATTAAAAATTATGCTAGTACGGAAATAAATATATCAGCGATCATCATATATGAAAAATCAGTGATAATAATGAATACTAATGTGGCTTAATTGTTAAATACAGTTAAGATGAACATACAGCTATTTATATTCTTGCAAAATTATCAGTACGTAATGGATCGTAATGGGTAATTGTCTAATAAAATCAGTAAATATCACACAATTCAATGTAAGGTAAGAAAAATATAATAATTTAAAAATATAAAAATGTTTCAATTTGAGAATATTTTTCTTTTTGCATTTTCCAACAAAATTTTTTATCATAGTTAAATGGTATCCGAATAATATTATGTTATGTTATGTATTATGTTTAATTGACCTGCCACCTTCTTCTTGAATTTGGGTACCGTCTATATCGAATAATACATGCAATTGCATATTATCAGACCTTTTTTTTTGTTGTCCTGAACATTCTTTATCTTTCACATCACATTAAAATTGTTTAAAACAGTTTTCAAATTGTTTTTTTTGTGTTTGCTTCTTATGATTAAAATCAGTTAAAATATCAAAACACAAATGTTTTGGTTGGTTCGGAATCCAATATTTTCAAAATTATATGATGCACAGTTTTACAACAAATTGATATATCAAATTAAAAAATATGTTCAGAATCCTTTAATTTGGGAAATTAACAATATCTTTTAAAATAATTGTATTAAATATATCATTTATTTTTCTTTCGCTTTTAAACAGATTAAGAAAGACGTAATGTTCTAGTGTTCGATCACCAAGTATTGAAATTAACGTGTAAAATCAATGGTATATTATGAGGATTAAATGCATCGGATTAGAGGTAATATATTATTTATAATAATATGTAACTTATTAATTAATAATAATAATTTAATTTATTATATTATAGCTTAAGAATATTTATGGTAATGCTACTTCAAGCAGAGATCAGAATTATTATATGGTAATGATATGGTTTACCAACCAATTGTGTCAATTATTGATCAGGTTAGTGTTGCAACATAAATTAAATTTGCATCTATCCGTACCATAATAAAAAACAAAACAATTAGACTGCATAGACATTTCGAAATATTCATTATGCATGTAATAAGTATGTTAAAATATTAAGTTGTACAATTAATGAAGATGCGCCAGGTGTTAATTTTAAAGAAACTTGTTAATAAATACCTGTATTATCCTATTTCGAGAACCTTTATACAAAATTTCATCGAAATTTGTCAAGAAATGATGCAGATATTCCCTGTAACAGAAATGCATAACATTACGTATACATATATATCCACCCATACCTACAATACACACAACTACATAAACAGGTCAAAAAATTCGGAAAATAACCAAAAATACGATTTTTTCAGAATAGTTATTAGGCAACCAAAACTATATGATAGTGAAAATATTGTTTAATTTTTATTTATTTAAATAGGCAGCCCATGCATTACATCTCTTGCAGTTATTTGTAATGGACAACTACAACAATGCCACACGTGGAGATAATACAAATCAAGAACATATATCATTACAGTGAAGTTGATAAATTAGTCCTAATGGGAATCTATACCAATTCACCAATTGGTCTTTAATAAATTACCACAAATTATAAATTATATTTTATTTGAGTGATTGTTCGCCCCCATATTTATTTTGTTTACTGGTAATATCAAATGTTTTTAAAAATAAATTCTCTGTAATATTAATCTCAATTCATTTCTATATTTTCAGATGATTTAAAAAAAGTACATTGAAACAACACGTATGTTACTTCTGGCATCACATTATTATTAAATGATTTATTAGCAATACACCATTCTATCAAATTGATGATATAAAATATGATATTATATATATATATAAATATATAAATAAGATAAGTTTTAGCTTTAAGCATGAATTAAATTTTAAATGTGATTGTATATTGTAACTATTACAATTAAAGATTATACTCGTATTAGATATTATATTATACATTAAAAATGAATACGGAATTAGCTAAATTAAAATTTCTACCAAGATTTCAATGTTAAAAAATAGCTTCATTTTATTATAATTCAATTTAATTTCATGATTATAAAGTTTAACAATTACAATTACATGTAACGCTTATTATATAAGATAAATAACAAACAAACCCTTAATTATAGAGTAAACCTCATTAAATTGAATCACAATTTGCATTTTAAAACTTATTATTTATATAGAACTCTCAAGAAATTGGTTTGTTTTTTTTTTTTTTCAAAGCCAATCACTGAGAATGTTTTCTTAACATATTGAATTTAAATTAAAAAATTTGTATTCGTTCAATTTAAAATATTAAAATAAATTTGTTAAAAGAACATTAGTTATTTATAATTAATTTAAAGTATTGTAATTAATAAGAAGTCATCATAAATATTTAGTTAATTAATTTATGTTTACTGAATACATGTTAAAAGGGTTAAAATTAATAATAGATAAAAATAGTAGTAAGATATTTATATATAATTATAAGTAAAAGTTAATTATTTATGGGTATACTGCAAAGATAATTCGATATTAATTGACTTCAATGCTCAGTACAATTTGATCAGACATACAGAAAATGATTACAAGAAAATAAATACCTGTATAAAATCCTATTTTGAAATTAAATACCTGTATATAATGTCATTCCAAACCTACATACCAAATTGGTCAAGGAATCATTCAGTTGTACAATGAATAAAGATTAGCCAGGCATTCATTTTAAAGAAATTAGTTAATAAATACCTGTATAAAAGTATTCCAGTCCTATATTCAAAATTTCATCGAAATTGGTCAAGAAATGATGCAAATATTCCCTTTAATAGAAATGCATAGCATTACGTACACATATAGCGAACCATACATTCAATACACACAAGTGCATAAACAGACTAAAAAATTCGAAAAAATATACGATTTTTTGAGAATAGTTATTAGGCAATCATAACCATATGATAGTGAAAATATTATTTAATTTTTATTTATTTAAATATTTATGGTAGGCGGAAGATAATACAATAACAAAGTTATAATATATAATAAATATAATAATTATAATAAATATATAATTTTTGGTCCGCATCTAATGATAGATGAAAAAATGACTTTGTATTGTATTACCAACAAATATTTAATTAAAAATTCAAAATAAAATTAGTCTAGCAATTTCTGCTCTCCTAATATATCAGCTTAAAAAATCAGATATTGCATTTCTGTTAAAGGGAATATCTGCATCATTTCTTGACCAATTTCGATGAAATTTTGTATATAGTTTCTTATGCAGGTATTTATTAAGAAGTTTCTTTAAATTAATACATAGGGCAACTGTAGGTTTGGATTGAGATTTTATACAGGTGTTGACTTATTAACAAGTAACAACTAAAAATACAAACAACTTACAAATAACAGCAGAAGAAGATATTATAGCATAATCTATATTATATTTAATATTTGAATACTCTGAAAAGCATAAGATATAGAAAAATGAATATAAAATAATGTAAACAAACATATGCTAGTATCAGTAATTATTTATTTTAATGTAAAAATACAATATTACTTATTAAAATTATTATTTTTAAAGACATAATCAATTTAATGTAAAAAAAAAATATTTGTCTAATTATTTTATTAAGTTCATCCATAGTTCCCCAACCATTCCGTTCATTGAAATCTGAAAAGAGAAAAAAAAAATAACTTATAATAAAATATAATTTTTGATAACATCGGCTTTGAGAAAAGGAAAAGAAAAAAAACAAATAAAATGGTAAGTACAAAATAAAAATATAACTAATATTTCATATACGAAATTGCAGAGCATCAAAACAATAACAAAAAAAAAAAAAAAAAATCATCTCTTACGGACACTCTGTAAAAGAAAAAAAAGTGTCTCATATTTAATGTGGTACCCTGTCTGAACAAATAAATTCAATATTTTTGTACCTTATATATCGCAACCGACATATAAATATTAATAACAAGTGTAGTGTATGAGGTAGAGGTGTAGAAAATATTCATATGGGATATGAAAGCGGCGGGTTCGAAATGAGATGATGGACGTATGAAAAAAAAAAATTTCACATAGGTGGCTCCGGCCGCCTGTGTGAATTTACAATTTTAAAAAAATCCGAAAAAAAATATGATAAAAAGTAAATAGAAAAAAAGGTAAATAAGTAAAAAAAAAAAAAAAAGGGAAAAAGAAAAAAGGGAATTTCTTTTTTGCTTTTTCCAGATTGAAAAAAAGTCAATTAAACATTTGGCACTAAAAAGCTCATAGCGTCCGATCCAATTAATTTTTTTCACAAAGTGTAGAGCACGTCCATGCGCAGTTTATAGGTTAGCTCTGGACCCATGACCCCTCCGGGAGCGGAGCTATGGCCATTCTACGGTACCGATTTTCCGACTTTTTGGGGCCCCCTAACTCCCGGAATACCCAATGATTCCTAGTAAGACTAATACCAGTTGGAGTCCTCACCTGGGCCTACAATTTATGGAGGAGAATTTTTTCCCATCTACAACAGTCTTCCGGCTATGGCGGCCCAAAGAGTGGAATTGCAAATGTAGACCTTTCTTCCGTTGGATGGAACTCTAAGAAAAACTCATATATCCCAAAATCTAATGATGCAGAAAGGTAAAGGAAGGTTTAATCTTTACGAAAAAAATTATTTTGGAATTTTCCGATGAGAAATGGGGATTTTCCTAGAACAACGAAAAACATCGATTTTCGCATGTTTTCCGATGGGATTTTTCCAGGTTTCCCAACGGAATTTTCCAAAATCCTAATTATCCCATATAGTAGACTATATGACCTGTAGTTTAAGCTATAACACAGGTCTCTAAGTATTATGATGGTCCCACAATAATTGCTCAAAGTAAGGCTTACCGAAAAAAACCGAAATTTCACCCCTTAATAACTCCGACAATTTAATTTTCCCAGAAGTGGTCCCAGGGGAAAGATGTGGTCCTTGTCCTCCTCTATTGGATTCCCAAAGGAAAAGGCGCTAGCTCTAAAACTCAAAATCTCAGAATTTTTCATGATTTGGATCCGTTTTTCCGTCACCACAAAAGTTATGAGACGATTTTCCACATTATGTTTGAAATTCATTGAAATGTCCCAAAACTTACATAAAAAGTGTTTTTTTTAACGTTTTGGACAATTATAGGTACCATTAATTGGTCAAATTCGGACATAACTTTTGCAGTGCCTTTTTTTTAAAATCGAAATAATGGTCCGATTTATCTGAAAATTACCAATTATCTCAATTAAAACATTAGGAACATATTTTACCACTAGTGAACATCGAAATTTTCACGGGTTTTCCCGGAATTTTCATTTAAAGTTTTTGATATGTATGAAAAAAAATTACGTTTTTATATGGAATTTCAGGGGAAGAAATTTCTCGTCGAAAGAAAAACAATTAAAAAAAAAATAATGTGTGCGTATGTGTGTGTATTTATTAGGAACAGAAAACTTTTAATCTAATAAAATAGGATTCAAATTTAATGATATTTTTTTATAGGATTTCTTTGAAAATTAACACCGCAATTTCTTTATTTTTATCAGTAGAGACCACAGATGTTTCCGTAGAATTTAAATTTTCCAGGATTTTTTATGAAGACAATTAATGTTTTTAAACAAAAGATATAGAAAATTTTCCCGTAGATAAAAAACCATATAGATTTACACTAAAATGTTTGAGATTTCATATAATATTGTCAACGAAATAATCAAGTCGGAATCACGCAGAAAAAAAAAAGAAAACAACAAATACAAATAAAAATAAATAAATAAATAAATAATTAAATTAATATTATATATATAAAAAAAAAAAATAAATAAATAAAACAATTCCAAGCACTGCCGAAGAATTGAACCACAAAAAAATATACACAAATCCATAATACAATTATAAAGTAAATAAAAAGTAAAAAGTATATATTAAAAATTTGCTTGACGAAATTATTCTTTACTTTCCTTTGAAAAAAAAAAAAACAATAAAAAAAAAAGAGAACAACAAAAATAGAAAACGAAAAATAAAAACAACTTAAAAAATTGATAAACAAATAATTAATCAATGTCTACACAAAATAAATTCCAAAATAAAATACGATCGATGGCGTAGTGATTATGGCGCTTGGTCGCCGTAAAAATGTTCCGTGTTCGTTTCTTTATTTAACATGTTTTTCTAATTTTTTTTTTTAATATTTTCTTATTTTTAATAATATTCCTAACCTAATATTCACTTAATTTTGATAGTCTCTTTTTTAATTAAAATAAACAAAATTAAAACTAATAATAAATACCTTTTTTTAATATGTCGTATTTTGTAACACTTTAAAAAGTTCATAATGTAAAGGGTTGATTTAAATATGGCATCTACCAACCATCCATTATATCATATTGAAGCCAAATAGTGATAATTGATTGACATGGAAGGCACCAAAAACTGAAAATAAAAATGTTTTTACGTTAACAATAGGTGATGCAACTATAGGATAGTTTTCGTTTTGTTTTTGTTAAATTTATTAATTTTATACTTACAATTTTATACATCAATAACACCTTCAGATGGAATGTTATTGCTAGTAATTATATACATTTAGATCTTTCTTTTGTGTTGCATCTTTGTAAGTTAATTTCCAAAAATGAATGAACTGCAGTCAAATACTTGAACGGCTGTCTACTATCATTTTTATTTCTTCCTGCGGTTAAACATATAGATTGTATTGCACCCGATCTAAACATACATTTAGTAATTGTTATTATATCACACATTTTTTTATTTAACTATATTATTCGTTTTTGTATTTATTATATATAAAATAATAAAAAAAAACAAAGTTATGTCAAACGAGATACTTCGCAAGCAACCATTTTGAATTTTATTTATACTTTGACATACATCACGTGAGCAATTTTTTAATGGATATACTTTAATTATAACAATATAGCATTGTGACAGCGTTTCCCCTCTTCCCAGATATTATTATGCTAGATGATGATCAATTAAACAATGAGAAACCATATGAATGTTTTAAATCATTAATAATTTTAGTTCCTGCAAAAACCAATTTATTTTAGTACGGCATAGTTTTGGTCATGTTAATTCCAGTGGAACTTATAATTGTATCCATCAAACTTTCTTTATAATCAAGTTTGTAAAATACTCCGCATGGGAGTATATAGTAATTTGATCAAAAAAGCTGTTTTCTTAATTCAAATTCAATTATTTTTTTATGAATGATTGGCTAATAAAAAAGAATAATAATAATAAGATAGGTATAATAGAACACAATGCATTTTCAAATAATGTTAGTCGTAGATATAATTGTACATTTCATGAGTTTGTTATTACGAAATTGGCATCCGTCATATTTCAATTTATTAATAATTAAAAACATTCATATTCTAGTTATTTAATTGTGTTGAAACACAAAAAGGCAGCTGTGAAATAATAGCATCGCCCTAATAATATAAATGCTATTATAATAATAACTATTTCATATCACATCAATATTTCTCATTTTAATAATTTAATATTTAATTATTGCGAGCGCGTATGTATATTTTTCGAATAGTTTAGTTGTTACTGTTTGTTTAGTTTAGTTTAAATTCCCAATAAATTGTTTATATCACAAAACTAAATTTAACACAAAATTAAATATCAATGAGAATTTGTTTTAAAGTATATAAAATATATCGTACAATAAATAAATAGTAAATAATAATTATTAATTTTTCAATAAATATTAGAAGTACCCTGCATATAATATAATATAGTTGTAAAATTAATAAATATTTAAATACATAATTAACGTATTATAATAATTCTGAAATAAATAACAACTATTATCAATTGTTAAAATATAGCATACATAGGTATTGTCACCATATAACTATGAATTCTGGCGCTATCCACCAGACTTAGAACCATATATAGTGATACTATGATGCATTAATAATAGTCGATTAAATTTGATATTGAATAACAAATCATACCGTCAATTACATAAAAACAAAATAATAATAACTAAAATAATTAATTATCTATAATCTATATAATTTAATATATATAGTAAAAAAATATACTTACGATGCAGTTTCAACATTATTCACATTTTGTCGTTAACCAGTAACATCAATAATCCATATACAACATTCAATAATTTCTGGAATTTGTAATATTAAATCATCTTTATCTTTTTTTCAATTCAGATGGTATACGTACCAACATTAAATTATCACTTTCATTTGTTATACAAAAATCAATTTTATCTAATGGTAAACGATGTTTTTGTTTGAATGTTTTCGCATCCAATAAATACAAGGCGTAATCGCTTAATAGAAAGAACAGTTCAAGCGGTTTATAACCACGACGATTAAATTGTATAACTGGTGTTGAATATTTTAATTTTTCTATGCCAAATGATGTTACAAGTTTCCATGCGGCTTGAATTTTCGATCCTAAATAATGTTTTTTCATTTGAAATGCATCTTCGGTGTCGGACAATGTTTTCGGTAAACGTATGAACATTTTTGTTTTACCCATACGATACTCTATACCATAATTTAATTCGTTAGCTAAAACTTGTACACCATCACAAGCTGAACCATTTTTATAATGTGGCCACGTTTCTTTACTTAAACATTTATAACGTTGTAAAAACATTTCATATGTACGATATGCAAAACCAGCATGTCGGGCACGTAAATTTTCTATTAAACTTAAGTATTTAACTTGATGTAATATTAATTTATCACCAAATGTGTCCGCTATTTGTACATCATTTGGTTTTATACAACGTATATACGATGTTTCTTTACACATTAATATATCCATTAAATTATTTTGTGTGGCAGCAGTCGGCGTTTTTTTATCTAAATATTTTTTTCAGGAAAACATTTACGTATTATTCTATTTACTGTGTTCGACATAACCTCTTTAATATCTCTAAATAGTAAATAATTCTGTAAATAAATAACTATTATGTATCCATAAATTTACCATTATGATGTTTCGCAACAGCTACTTGAGCTTTACTTAAATTTATCGTTTTTTTTTTGTGTGTTCGCATTTCTTCTTCTATAGTTTTATTTACATTTTTTGATACAATTTGTTTTAACTTTTGTTGCTCAAGAAATTTACTTCTTTTTGCTTGAATAGATGCATCTTTAATATATTTAAAGAAAATATATATATTTATAGAATTAACCTTAATTTTATTTATTTTTATTTTTTATTTTATCTGGTAATTTAGTTTTATTTTTTAATTTTCCTTGTGGCATTTTCTTTTTAGATATATAACAAATAATTGAATAATAATTATACGTAAAATGCAAAAATGTAAATAACTAAAAATAGAAAACCGTACCAAAATTATGTCTTATGTGGTAATATGTAACAAGAAGAAATGAAGGCACTGGCACTGCACAAGCGTAACATGTCACGACCACGAGGTGTCGTATCACGGCGTAACTATAGTTACTGTATCGGCCCAGCTTCGCTTTGGTATAGTTTGGTAATTGTTGCGTTTTTAGAGAACGCGGCGTTAAAAATAACGAATAACGAATAGATTTTATAATTAGTAAACTCATTTCGTATGAGTAACGATTACTTTCGCATTGAAAAGTAACTATTCGTCCAACTCTAAAAGAGAGTAAGTTTACCCTAAACATGTCAAGTTCATGTCTAAAACAAAGGTTACGTCTTGTTTTTTTTAAGTTCTTTACCACTTTATATAAAAATATACTACGTAATAAAATTAAATAATAAATCAATAAATTAAAAAATAAATAAATAAAATCATGTCATCATCAATATTTTCAAAAAATAGTTTAAAAGCTCATTTTCTTTTCATCACATACACAAATAAACCACATAATGTGATTAACATTGCGTTTTTTTTTGTTTTACAGACGGCCACATAGCATAATTTACATAAAATTAATTCTTTTGTACTACAAATTATAAATATATTTATTTTAATATATTTGCAATATGAATAATGGAAATAATTAAAAATTTACAGTTTAAAATATGAAGACATTGATTTGAATAATAATTAATAATCAATAATTGAAGAAAAAATGTATTCTACCTATTTAAAAACAAAAAAATTTAAAACTTCAAACTTTTTCAATTTTCTTTACTCAAATTCAAAAAACACAAGAAAGTTCTGTCGTTTCGGTTTATACTTTTTTGCTCGCTTTTTCGTCCCATTTTTATATCTGCATATGGTAATATGATGATATGTCAATGTCAACCAATAAAAAATAAAATCAAACGTAACCAACTTCAATTAATGTTACTATTTTAATTACTGCATCATATTCTTTCTTTCGTTTCCTGTACAAGATGGTGAGTGGATATATTTTATTCAATTTCTAATAAAAAAATCTTTAAAAATTTGTAACATCAACTAGCTATAAAAATTTTTTTGAATTATTATTTTTTAATAAAAAATTGAAAAGTAATATTTTATTTAATACATAAAGATTTATTAAAATAGAAAAAAAATTTAGTGTAAATAAATGTTTTTCGTTTCGTATAATGTCCAATTCTCTATTCAACGTGTACACATGGTTAAAAATTTATCAGTTTTATTTTAATTTAGTTATTTAATTTCAGTCAAATCAAAAGAGAAAAAAGACAAGAAAATTACGTGGTCATGTCAGTCATGGACACGGTCGTATTGGTAAGTGATTTTAAATTTAATTCTTTAAATCTTAGGTTATGGTTATTTGTATATTAATAATTTATCTTTATTTTAGGTAAACATCGTAAGCATCCTGGTGGACGTGGTAATGCCGGTGGTATGCATCATCATCGAATAAATTTTGATAAATACCATCCTGGTTATTTTGGTAAATTGGGCATGAGAAATTTCCACTTAAATAGAAATCATAAATTTTGTCCAACATTGAATTTGGATAAATTATGGTCATTAGTTGATGAAAAAAAATCTATTGCTGCTAAAAAAGAGGGAAAAGTTCCAGTCATAGATTTAGTACAATTTGTAAGTAAATTTATTGTTTTAAATTTTATAATTATATAGCTTCTATATATGATGAGATTACTACAGTTTAGCGACTGGCGGTCTTAAGCAAACGTACAAATTGCACTTTTCATGTGGATAATGTTAATTACTGATTATATTTCCTATTAAATTATTTTTTTTAGACAAATTCGTCACTAGTACTAATTTGGTTTTATTTTTTTTTATAATAGGGTTACTATAAATTATTAGGACGAGGTCATTTACCACAAAGACCCATTATTGTAAAATCAAAGTTTTTTTCACAGAAAGCAGAGCAAAGCATAAAGAAAGTTGGTGGTGTTTGTCTTTTACGAGCATAAAAGTAAGTATTTTTATTGTTTATACAATTATTTACACCAAAAAAAAATTAATCAATGATGCATTAAAAGACAATATAATTTTGTTAGTCTGATTTTTAAGTGAATGAAAACCATTTTTTCCATAACTGATCTGAGATTAATTTTTTTCTTTATGAACAGAATTTTTTTTTTTTTTTTCATGCAAGTTTTAATTTTAATTTTCTTTTATTTCACTTTCAGATTACATCTTCAGGACAAAATTCTTGATTATTACTATATTAATAAGATCAATAATAATATACTATAATAAAACAAATCATTTTTATTTAAAAACAAATAGATTATTTTATTCTATAATAACTCATAATAGTACAAGTTTCTATCATACATTACTTACATCTTCATGATTTTTATCATTATTTTTATAAATATTCTGAAAATCAACTAAACGTATAGATTGAAATAAATCGGCAAACGGTTTTAATAAATGTCCAATTGTTTTACCAATAGGTTCAAACATATCACTAATCGTTGAAAATATGTTGTAAAATAATATTAACGGTGGTTGTATTACACTATTAAATATAATTGTTATGACTGGTTTTAATAAATAATCGGATGTCATTTGAAAAAATCCAATAATTAATGGACGTATTAAAGCATATAAAATAAATCGATAAAATTGCAATAGAAATGCAACAATTAATGCTAACGGTATATGAATACTACCAAATATTTCTGCCCAAAATCTAGTTGCAAAATGTTGTGTTTGTTGTGCTATAATTTCTGATACAATATGTGGTGGACAATCTGTTGTACGAAAGTACGCAGAATTACCATGATCAAAATAATAAATTTCCATACGTTC
Source organism: Bibio marci (assembly GCA_910594885.2). NCBI lineage: Eukaryota > Metazoa > Arthropoda > Insecta > Diptera > Bibionidae > Bibio > Bibio marci. The sequence goes on along the minus strand of OU343118.1, from coordinate 20,599,071 downwards.
AGCTATTTCTGGAAACAATCGTTAATATTCGGTTGGCGTTTCTTATACATATAATACTGTGTGTGAATATAAAAGTTACAAACCATCAATTGAAAGATTATTTAAATTTTCATTTTCTGTTCTTAATTTATTATATGAATATTTTTCATCATTATTTTTTACACTATCATTTGATGATTGTTGATGTGATTCCAATTTTGAACACATACGTTTTTGTCTACAATGAGATTTTTTTGGTGATTTTATTACTTTCACATGTTTTTTCTTTTTATTAAATAACCCACATACATTAAATTTTTGCTCATTGGCTGTTTCATGACGTTTAATTAACTGAAATTCTATACGCTATAAAAAGGTATTTAATGAAGTTATTTATTGTCTACAAACATAATGTATTAAAGTATTTTTGCTTTATATACTGTTGGTGAACGGTGACCTTTTCTTCCATGCGCTTTCATTTTATATAATTCTTCAGCAGTAACATTCATACTTGATGAATCCATTGACGTACTTTGTAAATAATTTAGATCTGAACATTGTGTATTTGACTTTAAGAAGATTTTTTAAATTAATTGTTTTAATTAAGACATGATCATAACTAAGAATACAATACCATTATACTACTAGGTTCTTCATCTTTCGTAGTTTGGGGATTAGTGATTATATTCTTATTTGTTATATTGTTATTTTGGTCTAATGGAAGAATGTGATAATTTTATTATCTACATATTTTTAAAAGATTGTTAATTTATCACTTACTATTATCAGCTAATACCCCACGACTTATTTTATCAACTTTTTCCATATTTAGTTTTTATCGTAAAATTATTTAAATAATTATATATGAGCCCGTTTATTGATGACATTAAAGTCAAAGAATCAACAATTATTTTATTTTATATTCAATTGTAAATGGATTAATTTTTAAGAAATAATGAATGTCACTAGATAATAAACCGGTACATAATTTCTAGAAAATCTATCTATCTTTTAGTTCAAATCAAGTTAACATTTTTAGTGAAAGAATATTTATCATGTCATAAATAGCTTTTTACTATTTTCATTAGAAAGTTAAAAATCAATCTTTCAAGTAAAATATGCATCGGTTTTTGAAAGCCATAAATTCGTTATAATTTTATCGAAAATATGTCATAAAATATAGAAGTGTGATTGAGAGTTCAATAAAAATATTTACTTAAAAAATGTGGTCTTCGAAAGTTTAATTTCATAGCAATTTTCATACAGCGTATGATGTTAATTTTATAATTCATTGTTAATAAATTCTATTAAATAAATTGCTACAATTTTAGCTAATTGTAATATACAATTGTTTCGGTACATTAAAAAAATATTCAACGATTGAATTATTTCCAATCTGGGCTATTTCACTTTTATTATTTGTAATGCATCATTTGTCTATAATTGAATGAAATGTAATTAAAACTAATAAATAAATATTTGAATAATTGAAACATATGTTGAACACGTTACATATACATTTAGTTACAAATGTTTGCTATTTACATTTTCTAATTTCTCAATCCTTATATCAATAGTTTCAAATAATGCTCTTAATGATTCCATTTGATTAAATAATAAATCTAGACGTTTTGATAAATTTATATTTTCTTCAATAAGTTTTCGATGATTATTACTTGGTAAACGTATTTTTTTCAATTTTGATTGTTGTTTACCAATATTCTTTTTTAAAGAACTATTAAATAGGTTAATTGATGTGGGTGATGAATTTTCTAATTCAGAATTTATTATTTGTGCATCCTTAAAAAAATTATACAAACACATATTTATTATGAAAATCTATTAATATCTAAAACCGTATATATATATACGACTACGAGAAATAAGATAATTGTAATAATAAACTTAATCAGAGTTTTATATTAAAATTTCGTTATTTATTACGCAAAGCATTTTTGTATTTTGTTTAATAATAAATAATGATTTATTTATAAATTTAATAGTATTAAAAAAATGTATGGCAAACATCATGAATTCAATGAATCACCTCGAAAATTTCTTCACTTTCCTTATAACTATCGCTTAATCTTGGATTAATAATTTTATTATTTGTTGTAGAATTATTTTCAATATTATTGTTATCATTAATTAGTATTTGTTCATCTGATACATTCTTAACATCTTTATTAATTGTTGTACGTTTGATATTTAAAGGATTTATATTAAATTTCCATATCATAAGCTAAATTAAATAAGAATTTTTAAGTAAAGCTGTATTAAAAATATGTTCAATTATTAATATTTACTTGTTTATCATCACCACCGGATGCAAATTGATGTCCATCTTTTGAAAATGCAACTGAAGTTATACCATTTGAATGACCACCAATTGTATAAATTGGACGTCCTTCAAATAAATCTAATATTTTCATTGTACCATCCAATGAACCAGTTAATAAATAATTACCGGATGGATGAATTGCAATTGAATTTATTGAATTAGAATGAATACAATAATATTGTATTAATTTTTGTGTACGTATATCGTAAATTTTACATCGTCCATTATTCATTCCACATGCAATCATATTACCATCTGGATGCCATAAAATTTGTTGACCAAAACTTTTATCATCAACCATAATTTTATGAATTTGCTCATTTGTATTTAATAAATCAAAAATTCGTATTGTACGATCATCTGAACATGAAGCTATCATTTTACCGTTTGGTGAAAATTTGGCACAACGTACCCAATTTGTATGTCCTGTAAATGATGTTAAGAAATTGCGATGTGTTATTTTCCATAATTTAATTGTTTTATCATTTGATGAAGAAATTATCTATAAATGTGATGATGATAATTATAACATGTTCAAAAAGAATTACATCAAATTTCTACTCTTACTTTATTATTTGATTTTGGATGAAAGTCTATGGATTGAACAGCTGATGTGTGTGCTCTAAATTCAGATGATGTTCCACGTATTGTTGGTACCCATACACGTATAGTACGATCCGATGAACTAGTTACTAATAAATCTCCCATTGGTGACCAACTAACACAATTTACAGAATCTTGATGTGCAGTAAATTTTAAACAACGTATTGTTTGATCAAAATCCCATAAATGCAAGGAATGATCTAACGATGTTGATGCAATTTTTGTCGTTGTTGGATGAAATGCTATACTTGTTATCGTATCACGATGCCCTTTAAAATGCCTTAATAATGCAGGATCTGCTGTAATTGTCTCACAATCATTTGACATTGTTGATGCTATCGATGATAATGATGATGATGCCATTGCCTGTGCAGCCTATGTTAAATAACAAAGTTTTTTTTAATCAATTGTGTACTTTTATATTTATTTTATGCAATCAAATACCTTTTTTTTTAATTTAAATTAAATATAAAATTATATTATAATAATTTTACTTTATTAAATTTGAATGCATTTAAATACTTGCCAGTAATTTATTTAAAAAAATTCTAGCTACGCGAATTTGAAAATTGTAATATATTTTAAATAAAATTAAAATTAAAAACACACAAAACATGAAAAATCACAAACAGAAAACAAACTGAAAAAGTGAAAATGTAAAATCAAATCAAATTTTTAAATGTCAAAATTCTTTTGATCGAAAAAATTATGTTGCCGTATGAAAGAAACCTTACAAATTACATATTTTCTCAAAAAAAAAATGTGACAAAAAACTGGAGCTTTTGGTCGATTTTTGATTGGCTTGTCCCACGTGGGGTATATAGGGTAGTGTGGGAGTAGTGATACTTGATACACGATCATGTTTGTGTTGTGTGGTTTTTTTGTTTTGTTGATTTGATTTTTCCTTCTTTTGTTTTGTTGTGTAATGTTTGTGCGTGTAGACCAATTTTTTTAATTATAACAAATTAATTTTATTATAAATTTTAATAACATATTAAATAAAATTATACTTACATGTTATACGGATATGATATGTAAGAACTATAAAAATGAGGTAATTATGTTAATAAAATATAAACCAATCTATAATATATAATAAATAAAATTGTAGAAAAATTGTATTAAAAAAATGTAATTCTTAATGGCGACCATATTGGAAATATGCTTCAATATGATTTACCTGGTTTTTTACAATTTTTCAAGTACTGTACTGCATATTACTCTTTAATTCTACGTGCAGTTGGCGTCTTAAGCATTCTTTTGGGTTCTGGAGGTTATACTGAGGTATATGAAACATAATTACGAAAAATATGCAATAAGAACAAGAAATTGTAGCGTGCTTTAGTTTAATTCATGTGTACGGTAAATTCAATTACTATTCTTAGCATATTTGTTTTATTAAACAATGACTATGACGATTGCTGTTGTTCACTATATTAATTTTTATTTTCTAATACATTATGTTGATTTCATTAAATTATTTAAAATCATTGTTGGTATTATTTCAATCTAACAAATTTCATTTCGAAATGATGGAACCAGACAAAAACTTTTCCATACCAGTCATACATCGTTATTACTGCGTAAATTACATTTTATGGTTATGTATAAATGGCGAAAAGAAAACCAAATTTTATATAAGAGATAAAAAAAAATTAAATACATTTATATAAAAAAATACAATACATTAAATAATTTTCTAAAATCTATAATTTTAAATATATATTGTTTTTTTTTTTTTTTTGTTTTTTTTTTGTTTTTTTTTTTATTTTTTTTTTAATAAAACGAAATTCTATAATTTATTTTTATTTTATTATTTTATTGGCAACAGCAGTAACCGGTCTAATTATATTTGATGGATGATTTTGTATACCGGATTGTTGTTGACGTCTTACTTTAATACGTGTCTGTAATGTTGACAATAATCCTGATAAAACATCATGATTTGGAATTTTTTTTGCAAATAATAAACGTTTAACGGAATCATCATAAGTTAGTAGTGCAACCATATTTTGTAATAAAAATCCTTGACAATATTCCATAAGTTTTGGTGCATTATATACCTATGATGTTATATAAATAAAGTGATTAACAATTAACATTTGTAATTATGAAGTAAAAAAAATAATCATATACACCTTAGCATGAATATACATTGCCACAACATTATCAATGTCAATCATTTGTGAACAACGTGCTTCAGTAAATCGCACCAAATCATCTAATTGAAAAAAACTAGCGGCTGCCATTAATTCTAAAATATCACCGGGAATAACTTCTAATGAATTACAGCCACCACTATATAAAAACTGCATAACCAACTATAATGTTGTAAAAATGCAACGTAGCAAATAAAAGGTTAGTAAAGAATATTAAAATTTAAATAATTTTAATTTTGATTAGGAATATTTTTTCTATACTAATAATATATTTTTATTACCTGAAATATATGGTAACGAATATCATTTATTTGTACCGTTGGTGTATTTCCTTCACTTAATTTTGAACTTAACATACTTTGAAAACGTGGCGATGCTGTAACAAGTACTATTTTATGTCCATAAAATATCTTACCTTCAACTCTGTAAAAAGTATTAAATATTATATTAACTGATAGAATTCATATAGAATCCACATATTAATAAATTTGACAATAATACGTTTTAAAGTAATTACTTTCGTTAGAAGAAACAAAAAAAATATAAAATTAATCTACAAACCTAAACATAACATCACTTAATTCTGGATTATTAACAAATTTTGGATCGATGCGTGAACTATTATTTGTTTGTAAAATTGGTTCTTTAATTAATTTTATTGCTTCCCAACCAAAACATGTGGCAAAAATATCAGCCAATAATAATGTTGTACCTTCCTTCTATTTAAAAATTTTTTAAAAAATTAATAATATATTAAATATTAAGTAACTTTCACATTTACATATTTGCAAAGATTTATATTATTCGTTTATGTATAGTCGCAACTTACTTTACTATACCGAAATATATTAAATAATAGTGGAAGACATTCAGTTACAAATTGTGAACTATAATCATCTGGACAAACTTGTAAAAAATCTTGTAACAATTGATCAATAACAGCATCTAATCTTAATTCATGGGCTGCAGCTAATGCATGCATCCAGCAATGTAATGTCCATGGTACACCCAATGAGCGTAATTCAATGGTTATATCTAAAATTAAATTGAAATTACCAGTATGTGATATATCACAGTATGTGCAATATTACTGCATCGAAAGATATAACTACTCTTTAAAAATAATTTATAAATTTTACCTAGGTGATTATTTTCGGCACTATGATACATTGCTTCTTGTAAACATTTAATTTGAGTTTTATTTAATGTTGTTTGTGGTGGTGGAATGTCATTTTGTCTATCGGCAGTTGGTCTTTGATTGCCATCACCTTCGGCTAACATTTCTTCTAATGATAATATTTCACGATTACCTGGTGCCAATGGATGTGCTAATAATTTACGTAAAGACGAACGTTGACCATGTGCAGCAGCAACAGATATTGCACTGTAACATCCGCGTTGGGCTTGTCCGGAAAAACATAATGAATCTTTTTGTTGTGTAGATAGAAATGCCTGTGCACCGTGTGATAATAATAATGATACAATTTCTAAATTTCCTGAACCACTAGCAACTTGTAATGGTGTCAAAGTACATTTATCTTCATTACATAAACGTGCACCACCTTCAACGTGTCCACTACGTTCTAGTAATACACGAATAGCTTGATAATTACCACGACATGCTGCAAATGTAACAGCTGTCCAATGTTGTGTCTCTGGATGTATTGCTGGGTAATTACCGTTATGTGTAATACTAGGTACTTCAATGTTAGCATCAGCACCAGCATCTAATAGCATTTGTATTGTAGTATCATCATTGCGAATTGCAGCTATCATTAGTGCTGTTAATCCCATTTGATTTAATGTATCATAACGTGTTGTCGATGGTAAAAGTGTATTCGCTTGAATTAATAATTCTGTTCGCCCAGTTAATAATAAACGAAATGCTAGAGCTAACGTTGCGCGTCTGCCATAATCACTTGAATCTTCAGTATACTGAAATTAATAGATCGAAAATAATTGTGTATACCTATTATTAGCATTAAATCATGAGTAGAAAAAACATTTGATATACTGACACAACTTACATTAATTATGGAAGTGGGTGTTGTGGGTGTTTGTGGTTGCGCTTGTTGCTGTTGTTGTTGAGGTGATATCTGATGTTGGTTTGTTTGTTGTACACTACCATTGTGAGACAAACTGTGTTGTGATGGACTATGTTGTACATTTGTTGAAGATAAAACAGTGTTTCGTTTAGTTGGTAATTCTTCATCATTACCAACGGTACGTGGTGGGCAATCAACTCCGGGTAACAAAAGTCTAGCAGCTTGCATTACATCATCTTTATCGATAAGAACAGAATGACGATAATCAGCATGAGCTGATCCAACACGTAACCACTCTACTAATGGTGGTAATACAACATAAGCACGTTCATAACATAATTCTTGAATTTTATTACTATTATTATTATTATTATTAGTATTATTATTATTATTATTATTATTATTATTATTATTATTATTATTATTATTGTTGTTATTATTATTATTATTAATATTATTATTATTATTATTATTATTATTATTATTATTATTATTATTATTATTATTATTATTATTATTGCTATTAATAGTGTTGCCATTGACATTTGTATTAGCATTATCGCTGTGTTCAAGTTGTGAACAACGCATAAAATAAAATAATGTGTTTAATGCAACATGTGATAATGTAACTTGTTGAAATCGATTATTATTGGCACGTAAAATTAATTCTTTTAATTCGTTAATGCTACCGACACATGTTGTCAATAAACATGGTTCCATTCCAGCAATCGTCGATGAATTTGTAAGATTTTGTGAACTCGTACTTTGTGATCCAATTGATGATTGACTAGCCCAACGTGGCATTGTTAATGCACCCGATGCAACACGTCCAGCATTTAAATGTGCATAAGGTTGTAATAGTCCCCATAAATCACCAGAATTTGCTATAGCATGTTCTAAACCGGTTGATGTTAATGATACTGTTGCATCATTTGGCAATGATTGTAATAAAATTTCTTCTAAAAGATTTTCTAATCCTGCACATAAATATACTGCAGCATATTCATGAACGAAACGACCTAATCGGGCATCAGCCATCCAACGATGAAATCTGCCGACTGGTAATTGTAATCCAGCTCTTGATGATTTGCTTTGTCGCATTGCAACATCACCCGGTACTGCAAACATTGCAGCTGCACGTAAACATGCCTTTATACATGAATCCGCTAATGCTGGACATAAAACAATTTTAAATGCGCTAGCCACTTCATGTTTTGAACATAAACCTAAACTGGTCGATAAACGTTGCACTTCACGTGCTACCCGTACTAATGCACGTTGTAATAAATAGCCTAATCGTGGTATTGTTTCAGTTGATATGCGTTCTGCATGTTCACGACACCTACCAGCACGAATAACACGCATAATACAATGTTGGCTCCATGGTGGATGTTGTAATTCAACTAAACGATTATGTGAATCAACCCATACAAATTCATCAGCACTTGTTACATTTGTATTTACAGTTTCCAATGATGAATGACGTCCTAAACGACGTGCTACCGGTTCTGAACTTTCTGAACCAGCACTTAAACTACTATATGTACTTGTACTAGTTTGTGAACGCATTGTCAATTGTTGTATAGCCAATTTTATATCTTCTAATCCACTGCCACCCCATGGAACTTTAGTAGTAGCCGGCGTTGCACGATGACGAGATCTGGAATGACCACTTGCACGTGAACGTGCACTTCGATTTGTCACACCAGCTGCTAAACGGTCTTCAGGCAATGGTCCCAGTATACCATTACCATGTGTTCGGTTAATACCACCGTTATGACCATTTCCGCCACAAATACCTATACCTGCTGGTGAACTACTTCCATGACCAGTATCTGACATACTAGCGTGACCAGAAGAGCGATTTTCATCAGACGAACTATGACATTCTTGTACTCTATGTAAACCCCGAAATTCATGATGATGTGTTCGTATGCCCATTGATGAAGATGAAAGATTTACTGATGTTGCAGCGATAGGAGCAATTGATGATGATGACGCTGATAATGGTTTTGTTTGATTATAATTTACAGGATGTGAATTTAACATTTGATGATGAGACGAATTATTGTGTGATAAAAATGGTTTATTATTATTAAAATTATTATGATTATTTACTAATGGTGATGTTGCTGTCGATGTTATTATAGTTGTTGGTGATGTAATTGGTGTCGTAGATGCTGTTGCAGTCATACTTGCATTTAATAAATTATTAGAATTTTTAACAGTCGAATTATTCAAATTGGAACTAATCATTGCCGGTTGTGATTTAACTGGTTGACTTTGTATTGTTAACTTTGCTGGACCAGGTATTGGTCGATGTGGTATTGGTTTATAATTTGGTGGTGTACCTTTGGTTATATTAACTGGACCAATATCACGTTCTGGAATCATTGCTGTCGCAATTTGTAATGATTTTATTGAATTTGAACGATTCCCATTACCAATTGATAACATATCGTTGACATCTCCATTACAATGCATAATACCATTTGGTATATTTGCGGCTATTGTTAATGATGTACTGTTACGTTGTTGTTGTTGTTCGTTTGCTGGTCTAAATGCAACTTCTTTTGAAATTCGTGGAGCTGGTGTAGCAATGGCAGGACTTTGTATACGACCAGATGATAACACACCATTATTATTATTATTATTATTATTATTATTATTATTATTATTATTATTATTATTATTATTATTATTATTATTATTATTAACACCACAAACATTCGAATTAACAAGAATATTGTTATTATGATTTATTGGACTTGTTGTAATATTCAAATTTGTATTTGATGAATTGAATGGTGGTAATTCTGTACGGGAATTTCCAGATGGTCTATTTAAGAAACGAAAAAAATTGTATGCATCAATATTAATTTAATTATGTTTGAAATAAAATTAATAGTAAATTATTAGTGGCAAAAATATAATTAATAAATAAACAAACAATTAATACTATATATATTATCATATACAATATATTTATTGATTATGAATATTGATTATCGACTATATATCAAACTATTTAAATATTTTTAATTTTTTAATTTAAAAAGCACAGTATTTATCTCAAACTATTTATGCGCATAAATGATAGTTTGAGTATATATATTTTCTTTCTTGATGGCTGAATAGACGAGTTAACTTTAACTTAACTAAATAATCAAATGCCAATTACTATTAAGCTTAACCAACTCATTTTGCTATTTCAATACTTTCGTTGTACTTATAGTCTTTACTGAAATTCCTTCTTATTGTTAGTCTTATTTAAATGCCCATTTCTTATAATAGTGAACAATTATCATATGTGGTGTATTGATGTAAAACGAAACACATATCAATGCAACCAGCATATATTTATTTTTGTTACATAACAATGCACTATCTCAATAAACAATAAAATAATCTATAACCTTACCGTGAACGCCAATCTTGAACAAAACTCCAATCAAATTGATCATTATTTATTGATTCAACGTCATTACTTAAATAATTATTATTATTTCGGTTATCAACATTATTATCAATAACAGATTTTATAATATTTGTAGCACATTCAAAATTATTTTCAATTTTTATATTTATAACACCATTTACAATGCTATCAATAAATGTTGGCAAAGATTTATCTTTACCATTTTTTGTAGCAATACCTTTTTCACATAAAATTATTTCACTATTATTTTTATTATCTTTTTTTTTATCCTTATTATTATTGTTATTCTTGTCGTTTGTGGCAGATGTTACTGTCACCTCTGACGATGATAGTTGTAATACTTTTGATGAAGCAATGTCTAATTGTGGTAAAGGCGATGGTATCGGTGGCGATTTGTTTTCTACAGAAGACGTTTTATTTTTATATTTATTTTTTTCATCTAAAACAATTTTTAATTGTTTCATAACATTTAATTCTACTGGGTTATGTTCTTCTGATTTTTGTTGTTGTTGTTGTTGTTGATTATAGACAATTTCATCGGTTACATTTTTAATTAATTTTTCATTTTTAATAGCATTTAATTTGTTATCATTGTTATTATCGGATATATTTTCTACATTGATTTCAGAGGATTTTTTTTCTATTGGTGTTTTTAACCGTTTTGGTTTCATTGGTTTTTCTTGTAATTGTATTTGTGGTTGTACGTGGTGAAGTGGTCGCTGTTGTTTTTGCAAATGTTGTTGTTGTTGTTGTTTTGACATTGAATCTCCAAAGTATATAACAACTTTATGTTTTTCCACATTTTTCTTATTGTTAATGTTTTCATTTTGAGATTTGTTATTATTATTTGTAATATTATTGTTAATATCGTTAAGTTTAATATTATTAAAAGATCCTTTCGGATCAAACCGTTTCCAAATTTCACTGCAACTACTTGATTTTTTCATTTTATTACCATTATTATGATGTGCATTTTCTAATTCATATGATTTCACCGATGATGGTGATGATGAAAATGCTGAAGATGATGTTGATTGATTCAATCCTTTTTGGTGAAGATATGATGATGATGATGATAATGATAATTTCTGCTGCTGTTGATAATATTGTTTATGTTTATCATAAACATTATCAATGTCTGATAATCGACGGCACAATATAAAATTATTATTTGTGGTTGTTGTTAATTTATGATTACTATCGTTTTTATTATTTTTCAAATTTTTATATTTCTGATGTGACACAAATGATTTATTTGGTTTAAATCCTCTAAGTTCACGACACAAACTACATGTACAATCTTCGGTACAATACATTTTTAATCATTTTTTAAATAATGTATTTTATTTAAATTTTTAACTTTTGTAATTGATTTTCTTAGAATTTATTTATTTTTTTTTTTTTTTACATTTATTAACTCATCTCATATATTCATATTATTTAATTATAAAATTGGAATATATTGCTTAATTTTATAATCATAATTAATAAATTTAGTATTATATATATTAGTTCTATTACAGTACGAAGAAAATATTGAAAATATATAAATAAACAAATAATGGGCATAATTCCCAGTGGTTTCGTGTTTAAGATTTTAAATTTCAGAAGATAGTTTTACTATTAATAAATTATCAATTATGTATGAAAATTATACTATATATTATATATTCATTTAATTCATATAGAATTGTACTTTGTCATTTTTCACAAAAAAAATCGAGAATTACATTTGCGTTTATTATTGCCATAGCAACATTACGAAAAAATAATCTAAGAAATGAAATATATATAAGGTTGTCAAATATCTCCCTTCCGCCTTTTTGTCTTTTTAATTTCGCGGCTATGTACAAAGCGCTACAGAGCTCGTATCTGGCAACACTGTACATAATTTGAAAGCTCTTGACATAACAAACAAAACGACGCTATGTATGATTAGTTTGGATATTGCGTTCAACAGTTATAGACGTGTAAACATGGAGTTCACTAACGCCGAAATTCGCGCTATTTTAAAGTTTTCCTTCGTTAAAGGCAAATCCGCTAGAGAAACGTTCCGTGAGATTAATGGTGTTTTGGGGGATGGTACTCTATCACTTCGAACCGCGGAGGAATGGTTTCGACGATTCAGAGCCGGTGAAAACGACACCATGGATAAGCCAGCCGGCGGAAGACCTGTGACGACAAATACCGATCAAATCATGGAATACATCGAGTTAGACCGGCATGTGGCATCTCGTGACATCGCCCAGGAGATGGGAGTTAGTCACCAAACCATTTTAAACCATCTGCAGAAGGCTGGATACAAAAAAAAGCTTGATGTTTGGGTGCCACATGAATTAACAGTGAAAAATCTAATGGACCGAATTTCCATTTGCGAAATGCTGCTGAAACGGAACGAACTCGACCCATTCTTGAAGCGTATGGTGACTGGCGACGAAAAATGGATCACATACGACAATATCAAGCGAAAACAATCGTGGTCGCAGGCCGGTGAATCGTCCCAAACAGTGGCCAAGCCGGGATTGACGGCCAGGAAGGTTTTGCTGTGTGTTTGGTGGGATTGGAAGGGAATCATCCACTATGAGCTGCTCCCATATGGCCAGACGCTTAATTCTACCATCTACTGCGAACAACTGGACCGCTTGAAGCAGGCGATCGACCAGAAGCGTCCAGAATTGGCCAAAAGGAAGGGTGTAGTGTTCCACCAGGACAACGCCAGACCACACACTTCGTTGATGACTCGTCAGAAGCTACGGGAGCTCGGATGGGAGGTTTTATCGCATCCACCATATAGCCCGGACATAGCGCCAAGTGATTACCACCTGTTCCTGTCCATGGCGAACGCCCTTGGTGGTGTAAAGTTGATCTCAAAAGAGGCTTGTGAAAAGTGGCTGTCCGAGTTCTTCGCAAATAAGGAGGGGGGCTTCTACGAGGGAGGTATTATGAAGTTGCAGTCTAGATGGAAACAGATTATCGAACAAAACGGCGCATATTTGAACTAAATCCGATTACTGTAACACTTTTTATAAAGCATTGAATAAAGAGCAAAAAGGCGGAAGGGAGATAGTTGACAACCTAATATATTGAAACAACATAGAAAATAGGAAGGTGTTAATTAAATTATTATTACATTATTGTAATTATGTTAATTAAAAAGAATAATTTTCATTATTCATATCAACGCCGGGAAAATATTAAATATAAATAAATAATCATACAAAATTAATTTATTAAAAATAAAAATATCCTCTTGATATTTCGAATTTTAAAACGCATTTTAAATTACTCGGAATCAATTGCGCTAGTGCTGTATGTGTGAAATGAATTTAACAATTAAGAACAACGAAAGAATGACAAATTTATTGAATTTATAAATTCAAATTCAATTTTGTCTAAACAAAAAGACGATTAACTATTGTAGTAATATTATTGTATAAAGGGCAACAATAAAAAAAACAAAAGATTTAAGCGACGAACCTGAAATTTTTTATTTTTTATTTGCAATATTTTAAAATTGAATAGTTTTATATTGAATGAAGTGAATAAAAATTTTGCCAGTAAAATATTTCCGGCAATTCGATGCACACACACACACACAGCACATATATTATACTATCACGCAATTTAAAATGAAAAACAAGCGTCCCAAAAATATGTTCGACATAATAAAGACATTGTTTATGTTGAATAAAACATAATTTATTAATATATAATTAAACGCCGCGCACAGTAATATTGTTTCTGAATCAATTATTATTTTAATACACGCTCAGCATACAACATGTAATGCTGACCATTGCGTCATTTTGTCCGCTGACAATTAAATAGTATAGTAAAAATGGGATGTGGACTGGGCCTTCCTCACTGCACCAATTTATTATATACATTTTTATTAATTAATTATATTTACTATATTTATTATTATATAAAATTTAAATAATTTTATATAAATAAATATTTCGAAAAAATATTAAATGAAAGGGAAATTTTTTGGTCATTATTTTTGTCTGCAATAAAACAGTATACGAATTCATTTACTTATTTTACCATATTTATTATACATATACATTTCAAAAGTCAATTGCATATTATTGCATGTTTAAACATTTAAAGTGTAGACATCAATACATAAATATATATATATATATATATCTTCATCGTTATAATATATATGAATTCATGAAAACAACAATGATTTATACCAATAAACAAAAACAATGTGGTTTTTTTGTGTTGTTAATATGCTTTATTTTTCGTAATCGATTTGCTTCAGGGGATATAAGCATTATTTCAGTAATAAAAATAATAACAATAATTACAGTGAAAAAAAAAAAAAAACAAACCAAAATTGATAGGTTGAAGGATAAAGTGCGTTTATTTATATTGTAATAAATATGTGAATAAAAGTTGAAAACTTGTAAGTAACAAGTGATTTTTAATGGCATACATACATTTTTTTACTGTATATACTATTTAGTTTAATTTAACTTTGATCAACACGAGTTCTAATTTATTTATAAAACAATTTATTTTCATAGCGCAATAATGATATAAATTTTTGTTTAGCAATGGTGACAATTTATATGAACTATTAAATATAATCTCCAAAAAATACTATACTATATTATATATATATATAGATAACAAAAGTCCCCACAAAAGGATTATATTAATTGTATAACTTTATATATTTGTTCGTTATTATACAATGTACACCTATGTATTTAATCATATTTTCTTTAATATTCAATTTATTAATATAAATTTATACATAGAAAATTCTTTTGAAAAATTTTAACTACATTTTATGTATATATTTTTTTGGTTAATCCTATTATACATAATCATATATACAGAAGGATTATTTGTATATATTTACATATATATATTAAATAAAAACAAACCACGATAACAAATTAAAACATTAATATAATTATTTTATTATTATCATTATTATAATTATGATGATGACACATTAAAATTTATTAGGTAGATATTTTAATTTAATTTTAACCGCACACATAATACAATTTAATGTGCACTCTTGTATAAACATTATTTATTTAAAAATATAGTTCTTATATATATATTGTAATTGTAAAACGCGCAACCAACTGATCTCACCGCTCGTATTAAACTAATAATAACAAATGGAAAAAAAAACTACTTAGTTAGTATAAACAACATAATAATAAAGTATAATCAAAATATTTATAATGTATGTATATTTAGTTTTTTGTGTTTTATATACTACGTACATTACATATATATATATACCATATATAGTCATTTAATTATAATATAATAAGAATGAAAAGTGAAACAAAAAAATGTGTGTGAATTGTTGGAGGTGATCAAATTAATTATTATTATTTTTTTCGATATCACATATAAGCTAATACTACTTAGGATCATTTATATGTTTTGTACTGAATTCACGCAGAGAGTTTTATTTTTACACTTGTCATTCAATTTAAAAATGTATACACTTATGATTAATAATAGTGCATGCATATATGCATTTGTGTATATTAAACGCATGAATGAATGTAAACGGATATGAATTTACTAGCCTAATGTTAAATAGTAGGGGTAAAGTTAAAAATCAAAATAAACTCCAGTTGTAGTTACAAAGACATAAATATTTTCTGCGGTTATTGGCTTGTGTCTGAAGGGTTTTAATAAAACTATGATAACGAAATTTATAACACATAAAATAATAATATCATGCTTTTTGTTACCGTTTTTCATAAACTTTTCATATATTCTATATGTAACAACATGAAATTATTAATATAATAATAAGGAAATTTTAAATTTCCAAAACACAGCCACGCATCCTGCACCAAAACGGCAATCTCTTTGTCAATCCAAAAATTTCATATATATGCTTGCTGCATTAATGTAATTATTATAAATTACATATATTGTATATATAAACTTTTTTATCATATATATTGGAATTTTAATAGTGTGACACTCTATATATTGAAATTGACATTTGGTTATGTGTATGGGTGTATTCGATTTGGTTCCACTTTTCATATCATATAGAATGGATTATTCCAATAAAATAAATGTATATCCTTTTCTATATATATTTCATATATATTTATTATTACGTTTATTATACGCGATATATGCAAACACAATATTTTTGTAGTGAACATCAAATGTATCAAATTACAATTTTATATATATTTGCAGTTTTTATTCATTTGTAAAATAATATTTTTTGTTTAACCACTTCCCATTATTGTTTTATTTTAATTATAATTGTACGATTACTAAACTTTAAGTTATATTATTATATTAGTATATATTAATATTGAAATACAATTTGAATGGATTTAACGCATGCATATGTAATGGATAACAACACAACATACATTTATGGTGCTTCTTTAATATCCGGTATTGCTTTATTTTTTATATAAATGGTAGATATGTATATATGTGTGATATAGGTAAAAGTGAATCTTAACAAGAGATATACATTAGTTTTAATTTATATTCCTATATATATATATATAGAAATATATAGTATCACAAATAATAGTATATAGTAAGAGAGTACAAAAATATACCATAAAACAGATTCTATACTTGTTAAATTATCCTGGTATTTTATGTCATTTGTATTTATACAAATTTATATGTTTTCTTCAATTGTTAATAAAAAATGAGTTTAATATTTTTATATTTTTATTACATTTTAGTAATTGTATCAATTTTGAAAAATTAAATTGGAAAATAACTATATTATTATTATAATATTAAAACTTATATGGTGACAGGTGATCTACCGATAAAGATAACTATTATGAAAATTAATAATATACGGCATTTCTGTTTTAAACTTGATAATTCATAGTTTTTAAGAAAACTTATAATGGGTATATAAAAATGAGTTTCGTTTATATCGATTCCTCACAATAAGAAAAGATTTTTGAAGAAATCTTCCGCAGATACACACAGATGAGAAATGTATATGTAATTTTTGTAAAGAAATAATTTTTAAATTAATTGCAATAATATCTTCTCCTGTCTATCGGACAAAAAAAGAAGAAATGAAGATCTATTTTTATTATACAAATAGACAAAAAAAAAATAAAACAACTTGGTTACCAACACCATATTGCAATTATCCACATTTTTCAACACGCTATATTATTTCTTTTCCGTTTCATTATCAATTCAAGTATTCAAGCAAACACATAAATACACACAATCACAGACAATATAAAAAAAAATTCTATACAATAAATAAATGATTTTCTCATATAATACAATAAAATAACTATAATATAAATTATAATAAAAATAGAAATAGTATTATATACTTGTTTAGTTTTCATGTTTAATATTGAAAATTATTAAAGAATTTCCTGTGATATTTTCATTTTCTAATTATATATAATTTAATTTAATTATTTTTAACTATATAATTCATTATTGATGAGCCGAAGTACACGGACACAAAGTTATGCGTGTGTCACTATATCAAAATATGTATGGAATTAAAGTTTTATAATCGTTTGCGTATATATATATGAATATTATTTTTAAACAGATAATTAAACGGTAATTTCTTAGATATATATATAGAGATATAATTGCGAGAAAGAAAAGGGAAAACTTTAGAGTATTTTAAAAGAAAAATATTATACATTTATTATACGAGTATAAAATGTATAATAATCAAATAAAAATATATGTATATGTATAAATTTTATCAAAAAATTTAAATTTAATATAAATAATTGACTGAAAGTGAGAAGAAAGTGTGGGAGTTCTGTGATTATTTATATATGTAAATAATAGTTGTTTTATTTATATATATATATATATCATGTGCACTAATTGTATTAAAAATACATATTCTGTTATA
The DNA here is from genome assembly GCA_910594885.2 of Bibio marci. Taxonomy (NCBI): domain Eukaryota; kingdom Metazoa; phylum Arthropoda; class Insecta; order Diptera; family Bibionidae; genus Bibio; species Bibio marci. Next base: position 20,580,614 of record OU343118.1, on the reverse strand, counting down.
ATTTTTAAACATATATTAACACAAACACATACTGCTTTTATGAAGTGAAAAGAATTTATGGTCAGAGTTGGCGGTAGAAATTTACTCGATATTATTTTTTTAAATATTTTTATATTCTATATAAACGAAATAATTGGTAACTCAACTGAAAATAGTATTATCAAAATAAAATTTCGCCACACATATTTTTCTATAATAGTGTAGTGTAGAATTTTAAAAATTAATTAATTTACTAAAGTTATCGAAATATTACCTTAACATCGCAGCCATTGCAGTGATACTGTGCGGCCGATACATATGGTACATATATAAATATTTGTTATTTGTTATCATTTTATCGCATCAATTTCATCTTTATATATACAGATGAATGAATGTATATATAATTAATATATACAATAATTTCTATATAAGTTATTATTTTCCGAATATTTTTTTTTATTTTCTCATCCTAACATTATATTACACTTTCATTTAATTTCCATACACATTTCTTTCATATATTGTATGTTGATTTAAAATTAACTTTTGATTTTTAGATATTATTATACATTTTATAACAATTACTATATTTACATGTAACATACATTATAATAATGAAATCTATTTATAAATATTATAATAATTATCTGTAATTCTGCGTGTACATACAATATTGTTTGTTATATATATTCGCTGATTTGTTAATAAAATTTGGAATCTTTTGTGAGAAATTGAATATAAATTTCCTATTGTTAGCGATATACCTTCAAAATATATAGTGTGTATTTTAAATAGCGATACATGGTATGGTCTATAGAAGTGCTTTTATATACTGCGAAGATTTTTAGCAGCATATTTGCACTCCGAGGCCTATTTGGCCATTGTGTTTATTCTCAAATATAACGTTTTCGTTTTCGCAATCAAACTATGCCCAGACAGGTATCAAGTCAATGTACTACAATAGTGCAAAAAATTTATAGTTATATAATACATAAAACACAGATAATTAATGATATTATTATATATTATTTGCGATAGATAATATAGATTTTGTACTTTAGAAATTTTAACATAATTAAAATTTTTTTAATTTATTAAAATTACGTATATATAATAAAAAAAAAAAAAACTTGCTATATGAAAAGAATAATATAATAAATAAAAAACAATTCTATAACCAAAAACTGATAATCATTTTGTTCGACCGATGTGTTTGTGTGTGATGCGGATAAAATACATACAATAATTTTTTTTTATTTATTTACCTAAAATATTTTATGTTATATTTTTATATTATATACAAAATGTAATATATGTATTTATGTTAATTAATTTTTATATGAGAGTTAAAAAATTAAATGAGTTTTATTGTCTTTTTGAGATATACCTCTATATATATATATATTATAATATTATTAAATTTATTATTTTTTTTCTTGTTCACAGTATATAAAAGTTTTTATACATAATTATATTTCGCATATAACAATTTTCTATTTTATTAAATTCAATTTAAAAAAAAAAAAACAATTCTTTAATAAAAATTTTTGAATTTTTGTCTTCATAACCATTTTTTCATTATTAAAATCGTATATATTCATCATCATATAACTCTTCCTGATCATGTATATTATATTAATTTAATTTTGAAAAGTTATATATATATATATATTGTGCGATGAAATATGTGCGATTATTCTCATTAGTTTTTATATAAATAAATATAAATTCTTATAAAATAAATATATTAGAAGCGCTATATAACATATGTGTGTGTGTGTGTGTGTTTGTGTTTGAAATATAATAATAAATATAAAGATAATTATTAAAAAAAATACAACATAATATATATTTACCGTCTTGGTTTTGGTCGTACAATTTCATGATTGGCATCGGTAATACATAATGGACTTAATGCACCCGCTAAATGTTCAACACCAATTCGACCAGGATCCCAACTATGACGTCCAGCTAAAGACCAACTATTATTATTATTATTGTTATTGTTAATGCCATTTGAACTACCAACATTTCCACTACTACCAGACACTGGTACAGCTGCTGTTGTTACATTTCCCGATACAGTAGATTGATTCATGACGGTAACATCATTCGTATTTTATATTTTTTTATAATAAACATTTTTCCATCAAAATTATGTTTTCTGAAAAATGTGCAACAATAAGCAAAAAAGAGAAAAAAAAACACAAAAAAATAATATATTAATATTTCATTTATTTATTTCCTGTGTTCAAAGTGTTTTGTAAAAAGATTAATTCTTAAGAAAAAATTTATAATATATGTATTAAACATATATGCGGAATATGTAATATATATGTTATATATCTGTACCACCGCTTCTTGTATATAGGTACAGCAACGTGCACAAGCACAGACATTTTTGCGACACGATAAGTTATTTTTAAATATCTCTGAAAACTTATGCGTATGAATATAAATATATACAATAACATATTATAAGAATAACAAATATCAAAATTATAAATTATTGCAGTTAACCCTTTAATGAATCAAATTTCTTAATAGTTTTTCAAATGATGCCAATATTTATATAGTTATTTTATGCGGTATAGTATTAGAGTTTTTGTAATAATTCAGGTGTTTCTATTCGTTGCGGAGACGCACCCATTATTTCATTATCACACTTAATACACATAATTAAATTAAGGAAACTTAATCTTTTGGCGCTAATTCGTAAATCAATTTGTATATGTATATAGGAATTAAAAGTGCTCCAATTGAAATAACATGGGATGATGATTGATCTATATATTTATATATTTCCAGATAACCATTACCACCACGTATATATATTTTTTCCATTATATCTTTATATATATGGTATCGTAGGATAATTTTATTAAATAATATAGTAAATATATGGCTCGGTGCGCTCGGTGAATATGTTAAATACACTCTATACATGAACATGTTAAATAATTACAAAATATAAAAATGAACATAAAAAGAATATTAAAAATTATTATAAATGTAAAAAACTTGCAAATATTATATGTACAAAATTTTGTTGTCGTATACTAGTCGTATATATTGTAATATATATATTTAAAGAAAATATATAATACAATTTTATACAATTTCTCGAAAATATAATATATAAATAATATAAATAAAATAACTATATCACATCACCGCGCCATATATAAATAATATTACAATATGCATCTTATACATATATATACAATAATAAATTAAATAATGCAAAATGCATTGTGTTGCACTGTGTTTTGTATTACATATAACGTAACGTACCGTATACGCACTCTGTACATATATAAATATTATAATTTTAACATTTATCATGTTAACAACAAATCTTGTTAAACATTTTTTATATTTTGGTTTTATTTTGTTTATTTTTTTTTTTTACCATTTATTATTATTACTTTACTGTGTGTCTTGTTATTTTTTTAATTTTTTATTGAATACTACTACAAACCCAAATAATAATAATAATAATAATAATAATAAAAAAGAATATATAATCAAACATGTTTCAAAAGGTGATAATTCTATATATAGCGTGCGTTTTCAATAAGTATATAAATATTACATTCTTTTTATAACTTGAAAAATGAACGAGAATGTAAGACAATATATGGTATATATTTTCTTCCCTCGCAACCTCATTTACTACGTATACATTCATATAATAAAACAAATATGTTAATTTAAATTCAAATTATTCAAATTATTGATTATATATACACACAAAAGAAACTGATTCCAAATTGTTTATAAATATGTGTATTATAACAAAATATATTTATACAGGAAATTACTATTTTTATCAAATTGTATGTGTTTCTCGGCTGATGTCCTTTTTTATCGAAATGGTTTTTTTTTTGTTCGTTCAACAGTTCTTGCATAATTTTAAATTCAACACATTTCGATACCTATTCTTCCTTATTATTTTTCTAATATATATTTGATATTTTCATAAGGGTATTTGTTTTATGTATGGAATTTTTAGCATTTTAATAACTTTGCCAAAAATTCTATTCAGACTTGTGTCGTATATATGGAATTACTGAAAACAAAAACTCAATTCAATGAGAAATCGACATGTGAATTGCTCTGCGCAAATCTATGGCGATTAAAAATACTAACAATTGGAGGCGAACATAACTCGTAATATATTTTTCACGAAATTAATTAATCCGAATTGTTGGAAAAAGTGGTATAATATTATATAAAAGAGTTTATCGTTTTTTGTTTTTTTTTTAATTTTAAGTCCTGTGACACTTAAAAAACACTCACTAAAGAAACTCATTATATATATTTTTAATGTATATGTTTTTTTTTAAAGATTTTATAAATTACATATATATATGGTAGTTGTTAAAAAGGTGTTGAAAGGAATTTTAATATATACGTTATGTATTATTAAAATAATATGAAATGATTTTTTATTGTGTTTATTTTATTTACCATATTTCTGATAAAATTAAATTTCACAACAATATTTATTTCGTATACCAATATTTATATAATAAAAATTTATTAGTGTATATTTTATAATCAGGTTAATAACCTTATGAAAATTATTGTTTTATTAATTTATGTATATTTGCATTATATATTTTAAATAAATTAATACAACATATAAATGTTATTATATATACTTCCTAAACACACACACACACACACAGAATAGAACATTAATATTATTCGGTGGTAATATAATATTATTTAATTGCTTTTAATATAAATTGAATTTAACATTGTTAATATATATTTTATTCATGATGATGTCATGTTAAATTAATTTGGAATAAAAAATTATACGGTGAGAAATGTTAGCACAGTTTTCTTTCAATTATCTTAAAAAAAAAAAAAAAACTTACAATTTGATAAACCGGAAACCGGATATGGTAAATTGTAATAATATTTTGTTCTTAAATCCAATTTCATAAATATATATATGGTATATATTAATATAGGGATAAAAGCATAAGAGGAAATTCACTTTGAATTAATGTAACAAAATAGAAAAAACAAACTCATTCACATCATAATTAATATATATATATATGGTCATAGTACAAATTCTTCTTTGCGTTATGCAGACGATGATAACGGTATGCAAATATTAAAATACCGCCATCATCATATCATTTGCACAACATTTGACATTATTATTATTATATATTACATATAGTTTTATTTTCTTGTTACGTATTCTATATTATAGTATAATAATATATATAAAGAAACAACAAAGGAAGATGAAAAGTTTGAATAAATTAAAAAGCACGTCGCGCTATAGACAATTTTTTTAATCACTGTAAATTGGAATAATTAATTAGAAAAAAATTCTTGTTATAAATTTCTAATCCATTTATTTTTATATTAAAATTTATATAGTTATAATATTATATTTACGATTTTAATTTTTGTTTATGATGTCAATTATAGATCCGTTTTCTCTCCATACTCCATACAAATATCTATTGTATATATACCAAATTATTGGTATTTAATACCATCATAAAAAATTTTTAAAAAAAATTGGAAAAAAAAAACTAACTATATATATATTTATTTATATATAAGAAACAACGGGATATGATCTCTTCTTATTATATGTTTTGTATAATAATCATTCTATATACATACATTTCTTATGGTATGGCTGCTGGAATATATATATTTATATATATAATGCGAGAGACTTATTATGTGCGCAAAGTGTGGAAGTGAAAAACCAGTTTTAATATTTTAGTCGCATTCATACCATAAAGAATGAAAAAAAAAAAATTTTACACACAAATTATTGTTTTTCTTTAGTGGTTTTATTTAATTTTTTTTTTTTATGGGTTGTTTTTGTATATATTAAAATTATTGTAATTGTATTCATATGTAAATATATATACTAAAATTTAATATTAAACATATGTATAAATATCAATATTTGCGGTATGTACCATATATATACCATATATATATATATATTGCCCTCCATACATATTAGACTATTAGTAGTCTATATATAAATGCAGATAGATGACGTCACCGTTAGTTATTCAAGTTAAATGTTGCGAATAATTAATAAGATTATAAATAAATTGAATCTACACACTGTATATAGAATGGTGTGTTTGTGTGTGTATATATTTTTTGAAGGTTAATATATGTTTTTAAAAATATTCATGACGATATAATTTTTAATTTGTAATTTAAAGCTTTTGTATTTTGTATATATATATATATATATATAGAAATACTTATAACAATATGCTGACGAAGGATAAAAATCGGTTAAATGTATATAAGTGTGATTGATAGTTACTGTCTAAATTACCAGTTTTTTTTTCCACTGTATAAGTGTTGCATAATATTTATGTGTGGTGCCATCACAACATATTGTAAATATTTATTAGATATAAATTTTGAGCAGAAAATTAAATGAATTCATATTCATTCTATATGTAAATTTATCTGACAATGCATCTCGTTTATATTTTCTCTTATAGTTCATTAAACTTTTGCATCTCTTAATTCTTTTTTAAACAATTTTTATATCAATTGAATTTCTATATATATATAGTATAAATGGGTGGTATCTGATAAGTAATACTTCCAACCGGTGTAATTAACTGATGCTACAGTAAGTCTAAATGTGAAAAACTATATATATAATAATAATCAACAACACATCATTGTTTATACTAATTTTATAAGTCCTGAAATGCACTTTGTCCCATATATACATATTATAATAACTCCTTCACTCTTATATCATTCGTGTATATACCTTTTTTTTTTAATATAAATAAATATAATATAAATAAATAAATAGACCAAAATTGACATCGTAATTAACAAGACCATGTTACTGTAATTGGAGCATATTTGTATCTAATAATATATATATATATATATATATGAATAAATAGCCAATAAATTTACCGCGCATGGGAATATATAAAAATTAAACCGTATATTATTGTCTGCATATTAACTTGGTAAAATATATATATATATATCGCATTCGGGAGTATATAACACTTGTTATAAATATTGTTTTGATGTAATTATCAGTATATATATATATAGATGTTTCCTTAAACCTTTCGGTATATTGGCGTCTAATTTGGTATGGCCATTAAATTGTATCACCACCACCCTCACTGGTAATACTTTATTATAATTTTTATTTTATTATGATTCCAATTGATGAACGTCTTCGTTTTATGTATATTATGGTATATACCAAAATATATAGGAAACAATTTCTATGAATGATCATAAATAATTAAATAAATTTCGTAGAACATCGCACTTAAATTAATGACATCAAAAAAGTTTGCATATGTAAGTTAAATTTACATTACATACATATATATATATATATATATAGTTTATTTGGCATCCATTCAAATATATGTTTAACATACATATTTTATTATATATATATATATATTTTACTGTACATAGATAGTATAGGCATATAAAATACAAACAGGTATAATACAACGTATCGATATGCAGATGCAATGTATATATTTTATATACAATGTAATATAATATTAGTATTATTAATGATAAAAAAACAAAAATAAATACATTATTTTATATTATATAAATATATATACAAAGCCAGAAGAAATAAATAACATAACAACAGGATTTCCCTCTTTCTTGAGAGACTGGTCCGCGTTCAAATGAGGGCACATTCTTTTAATCAACGTGATGTTTTTGTTCCCGAAATCAAATAATTTTATTTTTACTTATATATTTAATATTATCATAATAATATATATTAATACAGACATAGATACGGATTTTTTATTTTTATTTTAAATATTGTAAAATACATGTGTATTTATATATGCCTTCTACCATATATTGATACCATATAATATCACATATATATATATATACAATATATATATAGGTGTATCTGTACATATATAAATGAATTTTTGTATAAGAAGATATCAACATTATTTTATAAGCACTTAAATGTTATAAATTTTGTTCTTCTGTTTAAGTATATACCTTTTTTTTTTATTATTTATTTAAACGTCGCGTATATCTTTCTTCTATACATTTATTTAAGCCTTTTAAAAAAAAATTATATTTTTATATATATATCTATAGAGTCACTCGTTCGTATATAAAAATATAAAAAGATTGATGTGGAATTTTTGTTGCTGTGAAATTCTTTAGTTTGTGATCTTGATTGTAATTTTTCGGGAAAACAACTCATTTGTTTCGTTTTTATATTTATTTATTTATTTATTATAATTTATCATATGTATATTATAATATTTATATATAATTATATACATATAATATGACAAGTAACAACGCGTACCCAAATTTTTAATAATTAAATAAGTACATATAATTTTATATTTGAAATTAAAACGTAAAGTTAAAGAATTTTTAATATGTTTTTGTATAGTGAAAATATTTATGTTGAAAATATTTATGTTGTTCTATTTTTTAGTTTTTTTTTTGAAGAATTTGGCTTAGGTATAAATTTAATTTTGTTGGACACATTTTTTTTAAGTTTAGCTAAAAAGGTTAATTTGTTAAAAAAAAAATACTACAACAATAACTAGTAATTTCTGTAGTAATTTTAATAGACGAGAAAACTCAAACTCAAAATTAAATGTTATATGTAATTTATACTGTCTCGAAATATACAAATATTTCACATAAAAAAGATAAAATAAAAAAAATTTATAAAGATAAAGATAAATTAAAAAGATAAAGATAAATTTAAAAGATAATTTTCTTACATATTAAAATTATCTACTTTTTAGCAGACATAAATATGACGAATATGACTGCAATTTTTTATGAAAAATTTATTTTAATTGGTGTTTTACGAACGTGTACTAGGATATAATTTCGTCTATTTATTTAAAATATGGGAAACAATTAATGATGCTTTTTTTTTTTGTGATTTTATGAATTATTATTAATTTCATATTAAATTGTTTTTGTCACACACATTATATTGACTATCTGTTTATTTTTTTTTGTTGTCTAAATAACGTTTCGTGACTGCACATATATACGCGAATACGCTATTAATATGTTTTACTTAATTTTTATTGTGTGTTAAAAATATACCATATAAAATAGTGAAGTGTACCGCACCGTATATGTTATAAAGATTTTTTTTTTTTACAATTATTATATAGTGAAATTTGAGATTTTTTTTTTTTTTTATTATTATAGACAAAAGATTATCTGTGACAAATAATGTAAAACAAAAACGAAAAAAAAACAAACTGGTTCCGCATATATCGAATATCTGCGGTTAATATAATTATGTTTTAAAAACAGAATTTTGTATATGTTTTTCAAACTCAATCATTCAAAAGTAATATTAAATCCTATATATTTATATATACAATATTTATTACGTGGAATAAAGGTTTTTTTTTTATATGTATAGAATAAATATAGGCCTACAAAATCTATACAAAAATTCACGTAAATACGCGGCGAGTTACTTAATGGTATATACAAAACTCTATATAAGAGACAAAAAATTTACATTAAATATGATTAGATGCTATAATTAATCTTATTCTCTATATATATATATACATTGTACATTATATAAAATTATATATTGTATTATATATAGAGATAGAATATACTTAATTCCCTATATACTTAGTACTGCTCACTACTATACTATTATATTATATATTATTGTATTTAATTCTTAGATTATATTTTAGAAATCTATATAAGTAACAAAAAAAACCATTATAAATTTTTATTTTTACTGGTTCTGTTGTTGTTGTTGATGTTCTCTACAATATATAATATAATACGTATATAGTAAGACAAAAGTATATATACGCAGGTACCATGAAGTAAATAATATGTATATAGGTAAAGTTCGTGCGTGCGATTGATAAAAATATTATGTATTATAAAAATTTCAGAGTTAATTTTTTTTTTAAACATTGTAAACTATATATACCTTTAATTTAATTTGTAAAATTGTAAAATTGAAAAGAAAGTGAACCTGTTTCATTTGATTTAATATTTATTATATATACATATAATAATCAATATAAATCTTAAAATCCTGTGTACACATATATAACACAAATCACATCAACATATTATAATAAATTTTTTATATATTTATATAACACGTGTATTTTATTAAATCGTCATTGTTAATAATAATTAGCCAGCATTTATCTATCAAAAATTTTTTGTATACCTATTAGCAAAGACTTTTCAACAATTTTGCAATCAAATTTTAATTTCACAAAAATATCTATATATCTGATGTGAATTACAATATTATATGTATTTTATATACGATATAACACTGAAAGCTGAAATCGTTGTAATTGTTGAGTAAATAAAAATAAATGATCAATTATAATTCGAAATTTATAAACGTAAGTTTGATTTTTAAACATTAAACATCTATAGTATATATCATAATTATCTTAATTTACGTTTCACTGTCGTCATTTATATATATAATTTTATAATATGTTATCCATATTTAATTTTAAATTAGACATATAATATTATATAAATATATAATTAAATGCAATATATAAATGCGTATATAAAATATATATATACAATTATTATATATTTTTATATAAAACTATTTAATTCTATTAGATTATAAATATATTAATTAATGTATATATAAGATTTTAATCAGGTGATTTTATAATGAATTATATATATATATATATCGTATAAGTATATAAATATAGTTTTAGATATTAGACTTAAAGTTATAGTATAATTATATTATTTATTCTGACAAATAGAGAATATGAAACGTAAAATAAATGACAAAATCAACTTTATAAATCTTGACTTTTATTATATGTGATCCAATTATAATATTTTTATAAAAAATTTTCCATATTATTATTATTATTATTATTAATATTATTAATATTATTATTAGATATATTGGTATATGTCGCTAAAATATCAATTTTACTATCAACAACATCTTTCTTTTCTATAAATATGTGTTTTTAAAAATTATCCGCAAAGAGTAAATCTATATGTTATTATTTTCATTTTATATAATAAAAATACCATAAATTTATATGTTTATAAAAGTATATAAATAAATTATTAACCCTATATGTATTATATATATTCAATAATATATATATATATATATCTTAATTTTTGTGTATACACTAGAATATTTTTAACTTCATCGTTAAGTGTAATCTCAATTTGTCAAATTAACTTTTCCATATAAAATGATTTATAGGATAATCGCGTAATCGCATGTAAAAAAATTAAAAAAACAATTATCTTTCGTTAATTGAAGTATTACAATTGGTTAATTGTTATATAATTTATCAACTTAGCCGTAATATGAATCTTATTGTTAGATGCCATCAGCGACACTTGGAGTAACTGGAGTTATGCTATAGATATATATATAGAAATATATTTCTTTAACATATGTCTTTAATACACACACATCATTTCAGTATTATCAGTATTTTATTAATGTCCTGCGATAGATATCCTATATATTTATATTGCTATGTATTTAATGGGTTAAATAAAAAAAATTACTTCAACAAATTAAAATTAAAATCTAATTTTATAGTAAATATATAATAATAAAAAATATTGTGCAGTTAACTTTTTCTATATACAAACTATTTTATATAACAAAAAAAGTTTTTCTATAAAATTATATGCGATAATTAAAGGTCTTGAGAGAAAAATTTAAATATAAGAATATTCTTATTCTATTCAATTTAACTCTCATATGTATATGTATACATATTCTATATATATGGTATATTTAATATTATAAATAATAATTATATAAATGTATTCATATAAATATGCAACAGTTTTACTATATTATCATATATTATTTATATATAATAGGTCTACCAATATGTGTGTGCCGTTTTTTTAAAAATAAAACACATTAATTCCGGTAATAACAGTAAAAAATTTTTATTGAATATAATTACCATCGTTAAGTATAACCTTTTTCCAATTTTTTGGCAATTTATGAATACCATCAAAATAAAACTTCTCCTCTTTTGATGCGATCCAAGAATCGATCCAATTTTGGACGTCTTCATAATTGTGGAAGCGTTGTGCACAGAGTCCATGTGCCATCGATCTGAACAAGTGGTAATCTGATGGAGCAACATCTGGTGAATAGGGCGGGTGTGGTAACACATCCCATCCGAGTGTTTCCAATGTTTCTTTTACCGGTTTTGCGACATGTGGACGAGCATTGCCGTGCATAAGGATCACTTTTTCATATCTGTTCGCCCATTCTGGTCGTTTCTTTCTTTCAATGATTGATTCAATTTATTCAATTGTCCTTTGTATACCTCACCAGTAATAGTTTGACCAGGTTTCAATAACTCATAATACAGCACGCCCTTTTGGTCCCACCAAATACACAATAAAACCTTCTTTCCATGAATATTGCGTTTTGGCGTCAATTTGACTGGTTGACCTGGATCAGTCCAATGCTTAGTCCGTTTAGGATTGTCAAAATAAATCCATTTTTCATCACCAGTGACTATTCGATGCAAAAACGACTTTCGTTGCTGTCTTTGAAACAATATTTCGCACGTGGTTTTTCGCTTTTCCATGCTTCTTTCTGTCAATTCATATGGAACCCATTTTCCTTCCTTTTGGATCTTACCCATATTGTTTAAACGATTAGAAATGGTTTGTTGACATACATTTAAGGAATCAGCTAGTTGTTGTTGCGATTGCGCATCGTCTGCATCCAACAATGCTTGCAATTCTGTATCTTCAAATTTTTTTGGTGGTTTTCCACGTTCTTTGTCATTCAGATCAAAATCACCACTTTTGAATCGTTGAAACCACTTTCTGCACATTCTTTCTTGTAAAGCATGTTCACCATAAGCTTCAACAAGAATTCGATGACTTTCAGCAGCAGTTTTCTTCCAATGAAACAATAACAATAAACCTCCCCGCAAATCACTTTTTTCTGGCACAAAACACGACATTTTCAACAAAAAAAAAAATATGTTGTTTACACTTTTAGCTCGTAACACAAACTGAGAAAGATAAAGATATAAAGTGAATACGTTCACAAAAAAATATTTCAGCAGAAACAGCCATCATTTAAGGCGGCCAAAGAGATTAATCCGTGAGCGGCACACACATATTAGTAGACCTATTATAAATTGGAGTTATAACGTAATTTAAAAATTACATAATTATATATGTGTAGTTTGTTAATTAATACATATATAAAATGCACTTTATTTTGTATGGAAATGATTTAGTTCTTGTATTTATTTACCCACGGATGGCTATATTATATATATATATATATGTAATAACAGAAGCGTCACATGGAATTTTCAATTATAGGTAAACATATTCTATTTTCCGCATCCCATCATCACATAGAAATAGTTTATCGTTAAAGTTTTTGATACCATTGGAATTTTCCAAAATGATCAAATCATATATGCTGCAATAACAAGAATGTACAATATAGTGTGGAACACTATTGCTAAATAGTCCCTATAAAAGTTCACACATTAAATCATCGTTCTTTTTTTTTTCTAAATACGCATTTTTCTTAATGCGTACGATCAAAAAAATATATATACATTTTTTTTTTATATTATTATAAATTAAACAACATTTTTAAAATTAAATATTATTAAAATTAATTAATTTCTTTTTATTTCTTTGTTTTTTAAACTATATATAGATATAGAATATGTGCGTCGACACGGCTATGATGCTAAAGATAAATTGGTGAGTACACTATTTTTATTTAAATTATATTTTAATTTTTATTTATATATTGTTTTATTCTATTATAATATCCAATATTCCTATATATGACTATAATTGTTTATGGAAATTATAATGTACGCGCGACGCCACTGATAATAATATAATCATAAAATAAAATGTCTCAAGTTCATGGAATTTATAGTATAATTTAATAAATAAATTTCTTATATTTTATATATAAATAGTATAATATTTATATATATTATTTCCGCATTTAACTAATTTATAAAATAATAATTATGTTATAAAAAATTATAGTTTAGTATATGTAAGGATTCAATTGAAATTAATTAATTAATATTAATAAATTTATTATATTCTTTGAATTGATAAATAAACGTAAAGCATTTGTGTTAACCAATAATATGTACGCTTAATTAATTATATGAAGAAGAGTTATATGCCGATACGATATAATAGCTTAATTGTGCGAATAAAAGAATGTGTTTATTATGCGTGAGAAATAAGTTGCCATATATAAACAGAATAGAATCGACATTTAGATGTCTTCAAAAGAATAAAAAAATAGTTTATGCGTAATTTACGAAACTGCAGATACTGTAATTTTTCACGCATCTTTATAAATCACTCTATACCATATATAGTTGATTTCAAATATTTTAAAATTGTCTTTATATATTTACTAAAAATAATAATGCATTGTTTTTCTTTGCATTGGGATACAATTGTCAAATTTATTCCATTTGTAAATATTGTGCGGGTGTTTTATGTATATTATATGTGCACAGAATGTCTATATGCGAATACTCGTTTTAAATATAAAATTATTAAAATTTTATATATATATTTTTCGATTTCTTTGCTGTACATATAGTGCTGGATGCGTAAACTTGTATTTATATAATAGTACTAAAAAAATGTCTATTCACACACACACACGCGTTTATTCAGAGAGCTTGTTTTTTTTTTTTTATTTAAATTTATTTTAAAACCAGAATATAATTATATAGATTTATAGAATAAAACAGTATCATGATCTAAATTCCAAATTAAATTATTTATAATATTATGTTGGAAAGAAAGTAACAAATATTTTTCAAATAATTTTAAATTGATAAAAGTATAATGTATCATATTATTATAATATACTCGTGCCATATATATGGTATATATATTTAGAGAGAGAGATATGACTGTTATTGACAACATAAAATATGCCTTTAGCAATGTGCGTAAATAAATTTACATAATTATTATTATTATTATACATAATTTTTTTTGGATAAATTATTATAATTTATAAATAAGTGTTAATGATGTATGGCCACGACGGATGGCCAAATAAAATTTATTTATTTTTTTTTTATTTTTCTATTCTATTGTATAAAAAATGATGATTTCATTTAAAAATTTATAAATCGAATCGAACAACTACAAAGAAATTGTATAATATAAATTTTTTTTTAAATTTATCATCTCGATTGGTATTTTATATATACAAAATAAATATTTGATTTTTACTGCCGGTAATTTATATTTAAAAAAAAAAAAAAAAACCGGTCTCCACCACCCATCACCTTTCTTATCTTTTTTTTAACTTAATAAATAAATAACATACAAAAAATAAATAAATGGAAGCGTCGTATAGAGTACAAGAATTATTCCCAAAATTTTTTTTTCTACTATTTTTTAACTATAGAGACAATTTTATAAATGATGAATGGAAATAATTTAATATATAGTTAAAAGAAATTATTATTAAATTACACATATATTTTGTGTATATATAGCTATAATATATACGTGTACATTACATACGCAGCTATATATAGCTATATATAAAAATATAATTAATTTGTCTTAATTTCATAAAAATGATATTTACTCTTATCCATTTTTCGTATTATTATAAATTAGAAATTTTTATGATATAGACAAAAAAGCAAACACTCACTCTGTGATATCATTTGTATAGATTATATTCTTAATGTATATAATTAAATACCCATATGTACAATATATAGCAAATATACAGTGATGGAAATATATAAATAAACGATATATAGCTTAACAAATTAATTTTATATTTTCACTCTGTGTATATTTAATAAACATTATTATATGGAAAATTGCAAAAAAAAATATTAATCGCTTTTAACATTTATATTTTTAACATATACTAACATATCACTCACAATTCTACATTATTGGTGCAGCCGGAAAATAATATGGAAATGAAATACTAATCTTGGTAATTCAATTTAAAAAAATTTGTGCACTTCCGTGTTTGTATAAATTCACAGCAGTTGCGTAAACATATATAGGAAGTTTATTAAGTTTTTCAGTATTTGCATATCAATCATATATGGATTTTAGTAAATTCTGATACAATTTTTTCTTTGTTTCTGCGGTTATTATAAATGTTGTTTGTTGGTCAAGAATGATCCATAAATTTTTTATGTCTGCTGATTGGGTTACTGACCATTATAATATAGTCATTTCTCTGCCTTTCTTGAAATTGTCTATTTTTTTTTATTTTTGATACTTGTAATATACATATAACACCTTCTCACACAGTCACCGTAATGATATATAAACCGGAAAATTTTAAATATGTACAATCGTATAGTTCCAGCACTGTATATATATATATATATATTTTAATGACTTTAGGTGTTCTTCTCACACAAAAAATACCTTACGGTAAAATGGAATGTATGTACTTGATTCAATATGTTATGTATTGTATATTTATAAAAATAAACATATCAACATATCGCATTCTTATGTCTCAAAATAAAAGAATTTTTCTACTTTTTTTTTTTTTCCATATGAGTAACCTCTGCATATATCTGTAATGATAATAATAATAATAATATCATTATTACCATTTATTTAAACATTTATAAATTTAATATATTATTATATATGTATTTTATTTTCTAATATATCATCGATGAGCATATATATATATATATATATTACCAATATAATTGTAGTTATCGAACTTCAGATCTATCACGCGGCACATCACTTTAATACCGGATTTTAACCCTTAGCGAACGAATGCCGTCATACTCACGACATTGCAAATATTCAGTATCCTTTTGTATATGGACATATCTGTTCATATACTACCTAATATTACTCTGAAAGTTTACATAAAATCCAAAATTAAGGGATAATATCGATATACTGCAAGAATAATTCCATTTCATATAATATGCGTGGTGCTGCGTATGCATATAACACAAATTCATCTAAATTTATCGGATAATGGTCCAGTACAATACAAATAATAATATACGCGGGTTATGGAATGTTTACTGCACGCCTAGCCAGCTACAATGCACCATATATACATATATATATTGTATATATATTTCCAAAAATATCCTAAATGCTAATATACTCGTATATTGTTTATATAAATTAAATTAAATTAATTTATAATGCATATTATTTTATATATATGGTATTTATATATGGAGACTATACTTTATGTATATACAATATATGGTATATAAAATTGTACATAAACAAATATGATAATATTATACATGCATCGTGAATAAATATACATAAATATTATATTGATATCTGTTTAATATGTCTGTTATTATACTTGTTGAACTAAACCAACTATAAACCTTTTAACTAATATATACATTCAGCCAAATAAGTACCCGGAAATTCTCATTTTTAATTTTCTCTCTGAGAATATTTAAAAAAAATTTTTTTCTCAGGTTGACACAACTGTCAGCCACCATTCTGTGAATTTTTATTGCTATGTGTGATTTAGTTTGCTTACGGCGTCATTAGGAACAAGTCAACCTTTTGTGTGCGTTGCGATTTTTACTATGGATAAAAATATCGATCAAAGAGTTTGTGTGAAATTTTGTGTTTCAAACGAAATTTCTTGTGTCAAAACATTGGAAATGTTGAAAAAAACATTTGGTGATTCAACCATGTCGAAAACTCAAGTTTACGATTGGTATAAATCGTTCAAAGAGGGGCGAGAAGAAGTGAACGATTTGCCACGTTCAGGACGGCCTTCGACCTCTTCAACTGAAGAAAACGTCGACAAAATAAAGGTAATGGTGCTCGAAAATCGTCATAATAGTTTGCGAGAGATAGCCAAAGAAATGAACATGTCTCATGAGACCGCTCGTCATATTTTGGTTGATGTTTTGGGTATGCGGAAAGTCGCAGCGCGATTGGTGCCAAAAGATCTGAATTTTCTTCAAAAAATGAATCGCAGTAAGGTGGCTGAAGACATGCTTGAACGCGTAAATTCAGATCCAACGTTCATCGAACGCATCATAACTGGTGACGAGACATGGGTTTACGAGTACGACATGCAAACAAGTCAACAATCATCGGAATGGCGCGCCAAAAATGAGCCGAAACCGAAAAAACCGCGCCAAAGCAAATCGAAAATCAAGGTGATGCTGACCGTTTTCTTCGATATTCGTGGTGTTGTTCATTCGGAATTCTTACCGGAGGGACAAACCGTCAATAAAGAATATTATCTTGGCGTTATGAAGCGTTTGAGAGAGAATGTTCGTCGCAAAAGACCAGATTTGTGGCGGAACAACAGTTGGATTTTGCACCACGATAATGCACCAGCGCACAAAGCGATCATTGTTAACGAGTTTTTGAACAAAAATTCAACAAATATCATCGAACAACCACCGTACTCTCCAGATATGGCACCATGTGACTTTTTCCTGTTTCCAAAACTCAAATTACCACTTCGTGGAACCCGTTTTGAGAGCATTGAAGACATCAAAACTAATTCGCAACGAGAATTGAAGGCCATCTCGGAATATAGCTTTAAAAAGTGTTTCGATGATTGGATTGTTCGTTGGAAGAAGTGTATTGCCTCAGAAGGGGCCTATTTTGAAGGGGATATAATAAATTTAGATGATTGATAAGTTGTTTGTGTTTTATTTCAAATTTCCGGGTACTTATTTGACTGAATGTATTAGTATTATATCTTTATATATAAATATCTCAGAACTTTATAAATGGAAAAAAAAGAGGAAATATTATATGTACAATTGTCTATACATATACAATATATATATGAAACAGGCCACGCAAAACACATCATTTACATATTTAAATGTGTTGTATAATACCTATACCATATATATATATATCTATTTTATAACATTAATATTTTATAATACTATTCCACGCGGAGAAAATTTGTTTTTTATATTAATATTAAAAAAAAAATTGTATATTCTTATTTTCTAAAAATAAGTTGAATATAATTATTATTGTTAAAATGGAATTTTAATACCATATTATTGGAAAAATAATATAAAACATTAAAACATAGATAAATGTTTCTTATAACATAATAATAATAATAATAATAATAATAATAATAATAAATAATAATAATAACAATAATAATAATAAATAATAATAACATGATTTAAAGGATTTCATTTGTAATATTATAATTATGTACGAATATATAGATGTATATATATGTATATAATATACTTAACGTCTATATATATAATATATAATATATAATAAATACATAATAGAAGAAAAATATATATATATATATAAGTCTTAAAACCAACAATGATATTGAAATATTATTGTCACGATTTATATAATTTTTTAATATTTCTTTTTATCTATATATATATCTATCTATTATGTATATAGTTAAGTATATGTATATTAAAATATAAATATTATATTTTTACATGAACATCCCATAAGAACAGCTAATTGTTATATTTTCTTAATTGATTAAGTGGTTGTAAAAATATTTAATGCGTGAATAATTTTATAATATTTAAAATATCACATATATTTATATATATATTGGTTTATTTAATCTTATTATAACATTATATACGTGAATTGTGTTGTCTATATATATATATTCTTCGATGTTTTGGTCATTCATCTTTATATACCATATATAAATGTATAATAATAATAATAATAAAATAAAATATATGTCTTATAAATAGTATATAAGAATACTACTGGCAGTGACGAAGGCTGAGAAATAGCATTCAGTTTTAAATATCACTATATTTTTCTATATAATCTATAGGTGAAATTATAGTAAATTATGAAAAAAAAATTGGGTGTTCATCGAATTTAATTTTCCGGAAAATCAACGTTAATGAATTACCTTTTTTTTTTTTAATTACGCGCCATATTTTTAATGGATTTCCAGTTTTGTATATAAAATTGCAAATTATAATCAATTTCCAATCTTTCATAGAAGAAATTTTTAAAATTGATTTATTGCTTCAAAAGATATGATCGATTTTCTGTTTTATATCAGTGAAATTTCGTATGAAATTGTATGATAATCAATATATAAATTTTTTATATTATTTGGGTGTTCACTTTATACAGTACCCCGAATTTCTTTAAATTTTCTCGGCCATCGATTGGAAAATCGTTCATATTGTTTGAACGTGTGAATCGATTTTTAAAAATCTCTTCTATGCACGATTGGAAATTGATTATAATTTTCAATTTTAATATATACAAAATTGAAAATCCGTTAAAAATATGGCCCGTCGTAATAAAAAAAAAGGTGATAATTCATTAAAGTTAATTTTCCGGAAAATTTAATTCGATGAACACCCACATTTTTTTTCTCCATAATTTAATTTAATTTTTCACCTAGGTTATAAGAAAAATATAACGATACGAAAAACTGAATGCTATTAGCCTTTGTCACTGTTTTTTATAAATATTAATATAACCTATCGGTCTTTCGTTATACAATAAATTTTTTAAAAAGTTTTGTTATTTATTTGTTTTATAGCTAAAGTTTTTTTGTCAAACAAATAAAAATGTATTGTGTAATCACATGACTGACAAATACTGAGACTCTGTGTATATCATAAAAAATTGTTTAATGATAAATTGAAATAGAAAATCGTATTCTTTCAAATCGTACAAGAGAAATTCAATATGTCTAGATTTTTAGTAATTTTTTTTAGAATATAAAAAATTTAAAAGATGTGTTTTTTTTTGTGTGTGTGTTTCGGACGATTACGTCCACAACGTATATATAACTATAGCGTCGGATCTAACTAAATACTACTTTTGCAGAATCGACATTTAAATATAAGCTATATATGCAGTTATAAAACTTTAAAACTTTGCGGTATCATCAAGTTACTAATCATCATATTCCAAATATATATCACTCAATATATTATAGTTAATGTAGAATTTACTTACTGTTTAGAGTGTGGTAAAGGGTTTTATTCTATAACGTATCAGCCGATATTTACATGTTTTTAATGTGTGTGTGAAAACGAAAAAGAGGTCATCTATGTATAATACATTTATACTAAGAGTTAAGTTATATATATGTTATAAAGATAAAAATCTACATATGTATAACAACACTGATTTAATATATATTGTAATAATACATATTGTCATTATTTAAAAATATGATTCTCTTTGTATATTTATTTATTGTATTATAAGCCATATGCGCATATATTATTAACTATACTACAATAAATTATTAACAGCAGAACAAATTGTACTTAATTTTTTTCTTTTTATTACATATCGAATTTTAAAATAAGTTTTATTTTTATATGTGTGTACTATATATAATCTGAAGTATTTATATATATATATATATATTTAATTATATATTCCTTATCTAAATATAAACATGACACATTATTTATAACATAGCAAATATAAAAATAAATAATATATATGAAAACATTTTTATGTTATATACCAATCCTATTTCTCTTTTCATCAATGCATGATATATGTTATATATATAATATAAAATATATATATATATAGACAAACTATTTTAATGATAATGTATAATTATTGTTCACACATATATCTATAACTAACTAATATAAAATAAATAAATTTAAAAAATATGATCTTGTTCCCATATGCGTGTATTTAT
Organism: Bibio marci; assembly: GCA_910594885.2. Classification (NCBI taxonomy): domain Eukaryota; kingdom Metazoa; phylum Arthropoda; class Insecta; order Diptera; family Bibionidae; genus Bibio; species Bibio marci. The sequence continues at coordinate 20,558,872 of OU343118.1, read as the reverse complement.
TTCAAAATGTATATTATAATATAAATATATATATATAAAAGTGACTTTTAATGCTATATAAGTTCTTTCCTTTTTTTATCTGTTTTTGTTTTTATAAAAAAAAAACTAAATAAAATGACCTGAATTAAATAAAATTAAAGATATTTATAATATGGACAACAAGTATATATTTTTATCGTTAATCTTTATATACTCTATATATTATATGTCGACCATATATATAGATATATATATATATATATATATATATATATATACCAGTTGAAGAACAACACTAACTATAACTCTATCTATATATATATATATATATCGTTTTCTTAAGACTCATCATTTATCCTTAAAATAAAGAGTATATATATATATATATAGTATTGTACTATATAACTAAATAAATATTATATATATAGATACATTCCACGCATTTACGCGCGTTGATAGATTTTCTGTATTATATATTGATATATGTTTATATATAAATTCCTCTTTTATTTTATTATATATATATATATATAATTAGATATCGATGGTGCCGGTATATATATCTATATAGAAGAACTTAGAATTCTATACACGCATTTATTATATACACAGAGGATTCGCAATTTCATGCGTATCATATACTTATCATATGTACATTAGTTATTTTTGTTATTTTTTTTTATTTATAGAGGAAAAGATATTAATCGTGCAATAAGATATTTTTGTTTGTGCGCCTGTCTTTATGCGGTGTGGTTATAAATAAACCGTCAAACGGGGTGTGTGATTGTAAACAAATTTATATACTTTTATTTACAATATATTTAACAAAAAAATTGCTTCTATTTTATATAGCCCCCCGTTGGTATGTTAGGTTTAAGGGAAAATCACATATATATATATGTATGTGATGACACGATGGTCCTGTTCATTTGAAATTGTGATAGCACATAGATTGAAATATTTGAAAGCGGTATCCTGTTAATATATATAGAAAATATTTACTATACCTATATTCAGTACTCTGACTCATTAGAAATATGTATCTATCTACCTATTATATATTTTTGTTTTAAGTTCTGACATTTGTGAATAAAATTCACATTTATACTGACGCCATCATTTGTGTAAACAATATTATTTTTTTGCGATAAGCAATGAAAAATGGATCGTGATAAATTGTTTTTGCATTTGCTTTTGATTTGAAAAAAAAGTGTAGCAGAAACGTTGCGATTGCTTCAAATGACGAACACAAATAAAAGAATAAATTGAATGAAAAATTATTGTAAAAATACCAGCAAATATCAGCTGTATATAATAAACGCAAAGTGATGCTATTGCATTATTACGCTCGGTCAAATGTTGAAGTAACAATGAAGGACATCATGTTGGAGCTCGAATAGGTAGTGCTGCCGTCGCAGCCGCAGCGTACTCATCAGACATACCACCTTCTGATTATCACTTGTTCGATGCAACATCACGGCCTTTTTTTTTTTGCGATACACTATCACCATATTTTCCAGAAAGATGGGGAAAAAGTTGTCGAAAATGATAGAAAATATTTTAATTATAATAGTTTGTAATAATTTGTTATAAATAATTCTTAAAAAACGATGGAAATACTTTCAAGCACCTATAATAAAATATAGTATATATAGAATATTATGATCGCAATATATTATATATAATATATGGTATATATATGGTATATAAGAGCGCGATACGTTACAATACATATCCAACACAAAACTGAATATAAAGAAAAATATGCTGAACAAAATATAGAAAAAAAAAGAACAAAATAAATTTATAAACTTTAAAATTTCTTTTCTTATTTGTTATATGTTTATTTATTTATTTCTTTTTTGTTCTTTCATTATTTTCTTTTTACGTTTTCTGAAGAGTTATTCATCTAAAATGTACTTGAATTTTTGTTATTGCGCTGCTCGCTGACGTTGTTGTTGTTTATTCTATAAAATTCTTTTCTTATACATATATATATATATATATTTATATATACATAAATGTCCATCTTATACTATACCATCTTGTACGGTCGATGGTCGTCGTCGTCTTCATCGTCTTCTTCTTCATATGTTATTATTATTATACATATATATATATTGAGTTATAGTATACATATATAAATATTGTGTGTAATATATAATATTTATATGTATATAATATAAATAAACTGTTTGTGGTCGTCGTCACAAGAGGTATTTGCCTTGCGGGAATGACCATCCGAGATTGGTATTTTTATTTTATTAATATTATACAATATATTATTTATATGTGTATATAGTGATAGTTTATATAAGAAAATGTATATATAATAATACATTTACACACACACACACACACACACATATATATATAATACAATAAAATATGGTAGATATTCATAAATGTATTGACGTAGTACACGCTTATAATTATAACAAAAATAAATATAATATATATGTTTTGCATATATATAAAAATCATGAAACGGGGGTGGTTTCAAAATATCGTCAAAGTCACCACCCGGGTATACCCATATATAAATTTTAATATTATATGAAATATATAACTATTTTATAATATTTTGATAAACATATATTTCTTTATATAATAATCAATGAAATGTTTTTTTTTTTTTTATAATTAAAATATACTCAAGTATATATGTTGCTGTGCCTATTTCCGGTCCAAAACTATATGTCTATGCATATCATATCATTATACACAGATATATATGTGACCCAATACACAGATATATATGTGCTAATTATTTTTGCTGTTAATTTTTTTTTATGTTCACTATGTATCATCAAAATAAATATATTAAATGAGAATATTTATTTTTTTGGCTTTGTGGGTCACATTTAAAAATATATATCATTGTATAAATATTATTTATCTTTATTTATAGTATAATGATATGTTATGCATACATCACTAAATAACTAAATATAATAATTTCACCATATCACTATTCACCACCAAATAATAATGAATTGTAGAGTAATAATGTAAATTTAGTAATTTTATTAACAAATCCGATTTGTACCATGTTTAAAATATATAATATTTCTTACTGCTATATATATTTTTAACTGTCTATACACTGCGGTATATTATACTTAACAATGTAACAACGTATTTCCATATTTTATATACGCAAATTATATGTTAGGCCAAGTGGATCTTATGGCCATCTATATCAAACATTCAATACAGTCAAGTTGATAACTATTAATCCACAGATATGGGAGTATATAACAATTCACCAATGTTTTTAATATAAAATACTATACCTCGCAGTGCATATATAATTTCAAAATAAAATTGTATATAAAAATTACTTACAAATATAATGTATAAATGAAAAATTAAATACCATTAGTAATAATAAATATAATAATAGCTTCTGGTTTTTGTATACATATTTTCATTCAATATATATATATATATATACTATTCTCCTATATATACTATGACTTCATATATGCGTATGGTGTATATATATATGCCTTGCATATACGAGTTTATATATGTTTTATTGTTGCAAATAATATTTCTTTATACATTTGTAACAATAATGCCGAGTGCGCCGAGTGAACAAAAATAAATAAATCCTTTCATAATTTATATATATAAACATCATTACTAAGAATTTAAATAATATAAATTTTATTGTTCTTTGCACACACAAGCACATAGTCACACACACCCACAATATGGTTTTTTTTTTTTTTATATTGTATCGCACACGTACACGTAAATTTAAAATTTACATAGAAAAGAATAAGATTTATTGTTTGTATTATATAAAATATTTTAATCAATTTTTCAAATTTAAACATTTAAAAAAATATAGCATCTTTTATTCTTTTTTTTTGTATCACAAAAATAGTTAAAGAAAGTTTTATTTAACGATTGTACGAATTCTCATATTTAACCGAATTGTATTGGATAATAATTTGTGGAAATCAATTAACTGCTATATTAATTCTGATAAATTTATACATAGTTTATATATACCTCGCTATAGTCTTCATATAATTAATATATATCTGTATTATACATACCGATTATACAATTTGTGGATATGTTTGTGATATCCATTGTATACAATAAATTTTCAATCAAAGTAATTGTTGCGTATTTCAAAACGGTTAGGGTTAACATCTTTCGGTACACTTTGTACGTGTGTATATTGAATATATAACGTATGCACTACACATATTTTTACTGTATAAAAAAGCACGTGCAAATATAAATTTATTAAATTTATATTAACTTGACTGACTAGGTATATATATTTTTATATGCATATAGAAATTGAATAATTGTATATTGTACATTTTTATTATACCCATATAATAGAATGCACATTTAAATAGCAAAAAAAATATTTATTTATATACTAATAAATGGAAATATTTTTTTTATAAATTGAAATCTATTTAAATAACATTCACTATTTCGTCATTATTTATATAAATTATGTATTATATATATATATACCATACATAATTGTATGTATAGTAATAAAATACTAAAATATAGTAAATATTATATTATTTGTAAATTATATTATATTAATTTAAGTTTATGGTTATAGTTAAAATAGTTTTTTTATTTTTCTATTATATTTATATGCCACTACACATATTTGTAATAACGATTTATTCTCTCGTCATACACATATCATTGCTACATAATCTTCATATAACAATAATATAAATTGACATTTGACATCACGACAATAACCACGACGCGCAAACAGCATATATATATATATATATATGGTATAGATATTCATTTATATATGGATACAACACAACATATATTCATGATGCTGTAAATATGCCATTTGCTACTTATTTATTTATTATAAATATATTTTACATTTTTGTTATAATGTTTTTTGATTAATTTTAATATATTATATATAGAAATAAAAAAAAAATAAAAAAATATCTTTAAAAAATTTAATTATAATCTATACCGGAAATTAAAGAATTTATATTGTATATTATATATCGTCTTCTGTATATAATACTCGTATATATATATAATATATATATAGTAGCACATATATACTAATTAACATACCATATTTTTAACTTTCTATTATTTTTTAACTGCAATTTTTAAAATTTCTTCTATTTCAGCGAAACACTTGCGAGACAGACACTTTATCTGAGTTTCCTTAATTCAATGACATACATATTTAACCCATCGAAACAATAATATTAGATGATTTATTTAGTATTTAAAATCAATTTTTATTAACAATTAATTCACTTGCACAAAATTAATTAACTCCCTACACATATAAGTCATATACAAGAATTATAGTACTAAATAATAAAGATTATATTTCTAGAAAATCTTAGTATATCTAATCTATAAGTAAATGTTTAAGTGTTAGAAAATTAAAGCATTGGTTTTAGAATTATTCTATATACAATATATATATATATATATATAGGTATGTATAATAGATAGAGTCTATATGGAACAAAAGACTGTAAGTGCATGACCTACATGTTTTTTTATCATATTCTGTTATGAGTCTATTGTATTGGGTTCATATAACAATTTAATAGATATTTACATCATATACTACTACTATATATTGGGTGTGGTATGTCAATATAATAATAAATATAATTGATCCTTGTTAATATAATAATAGAATTTCAATATTATTTCACAATAATTATTGTATTATTATAAAGAAATAAAAAAAAAAAAAGTTAATAAATCGATACCACCGCGCACGGTACACGGTGACCGGACCAATAATAATTGTATACTTAAAAAAATTAAATTCTACTATATATACCATATATTGGTGTATATATTACTCATTTATACTCTATAATTATTATAGTGGTATTTTTTTAATTTGCAAAATAACTATATATTATTATATTAATATAATTACGAAATAATAAAATTAGATTTTTTTCTTTTAAAATTGAGGTCATTTTGTATAAATATTAAGTTGTATATGTACCTTTTTTTTTTTTTTTATCTTAAATTTAATATATATAACTATATTTGAATTATTTTGATAGACAAACTCATATGTTCATGTACAACATTTTACATTGTTAGAGTTCATATATATATATATATACGAGTATATAAAAAAATTAAAAAAACATTATATCAATTCCATAAAAAATCGTGTACTTGCAACACACATAACAATAGCACTTGTTTTATTAATTATATGTGATTTGTTTTCTCTCTATTTGCACAGCAATACAGAGATTATTAGATTTATTAATAATTTTTACTATATAATATTACATCGTTCGTATTATATATATAGACAATAATATTAATATTTCAATTTTTATATTATTAATTATAATGATATTTAAAATTAATTATTTTCTTATACAGACGATATATTATTTGTGTTGTGATTCACAATAATATACGTATATATTTATATATAGTTTCAAAAAATAAAATATGTTTGTGAGAGATAGCTACAGGGGGGGCGGACGGGATCTATAGATTGATATTTATAATCGGTATTTATTTATAATTTTATTAAACGCATCTTATGGAATATATGTGAAAAAATACAAATAAAAATAATTGTCTAATTCTTCTATATAGTATCTAATCACATATTACAGTTAATTCATTATTTTCCCATATATTATCTATATATATATATGTTTCAAAACATATTTCACATTCAAATCGCATTAAAATAAAGAAAAATAAACCAATTGGTTTTGATGGTAGTACATCTATTGTGCCCAATATCAAATGAATTATATATTTATATATATATGCCATATTGGTATAATTGTCGCACAAAAATATGTTCTTTGCAGACGTTGTGGTGGTAAATTATATTATTTGAATTTGAGTATATTATACAATTTATTTCAGCAAATTGGTTCGCAATTATTATATTCCGATATAGTTGCATTAAATTAATTAAATTATTGTTATGGGATGACTGGCACACATAGTGTATTTTGAGTGTTATATGTGAGTGTTAAATATATAATCTAACAATAGGAATTATTTAAAATCTGTATACAATTTTAATATAATAATTTCTTTCTACAATCATATTTTTTATACTTTTTTATATAATTTCATAATTTTTCATATAATTTCACTCACTGCCCAATGGACTTGGTTTGGTTGAAATACATAGATGATTTCAAAAAGATAAAAAGTTAATCAAATTTCTTTATGTAATATTTTATATATAACACCATAAAAAAGTAAATAACATATATATATATATATATAATTTAAATTTTACATTTACAAATTTATATATCTTATATAATATTATTACATTAAAATATTTAAACTAAAAGTAATTCATATTTTATTTTATTTTTTTTTTTTGTTATTATAACAATCAAAACAATAACATATATACTAATAACAATAATAAATAAATTAAAAACGATTTATTTATAATATTCGTCTATTATAATTTTTTGCTCTAAAATATTTCAAACGTGTAACAATCTCTTTTAAAAGTGTATAGATATATATAAAAAAAAAAAAAATAAAAAATACAGTCATACCAATATATTTTGATAACGTCATAACGCACCCATTATATATTGTAAAATATTTATGCTCAATTGGTTTATACACAATTATGTCTATGGATGTTTTCACATATATTATTATTCTTTGAATTGCCGCAGCGCGTCCAACACCATATTTTTGAAATGGTATATAATAAATCATTGCGAATTGAAAAACTTTAGTATATTAAAATCAAAACCGACGCATTTCTTATATAAATTTGGGAAATTGCAAGCAATTCATATTTCACGTATGCTAACCACTGCGTTGCCATTATGTAGTATAATATATCAACCAGAATAATTTCACTATTAAAAAACTTCCCGTATGTTATACATACCATATATTTAATGAAATAAAATTCAAATTAACGTAATTAAACTGTATATATATATATATATTATTTTTAATTTAAATACCAATTGTATATATACAAAAAGAATTTATTATATATTATTTATAATGGTATTTTATAATGGTACGAGTAGAGTATAGAGTATATATCAATAGTTATAGTTAGTTAATATTTATTATTTATATTGTTTGTGTATATAAATAATCCTCAATAAAAATTGAAAGTCAATTAGCTTTTTTTTTTCTTTTATTTAATTTTATATATTTATATATATAAAATATGTTTATATAAATTCAATAAATATATAAACTTTTATATAATAAAATCATATATATCTATTAGTATATAAATCTATTTCTATATATACAGTGTCTATGTGTATGTATATGTATAAGTATATAAATAAATATATTGATCCTATTTTATTAATACAAAAAAAAAAAGAAAACCGAACATTCCATTAAGAATTTATGATCTTATTAACACTTTTTTTTTCTCTCTATTATTTTGTAACTAAACACACACACACACACACACACAGAATACAATGCAATAATAATATATAAATAAAAATGATCAACAATAACATATTATTCTGTGGTATGAGTATAAAGAAATATGTAATATGAAGTGTGTATTGTATATGTATTTATAGGTAAATATAAAATACATTAAAAACCACCTTAGATTTCAAGTAACCAGTTAATGGTATAATATAAGAAAAATTCCTAACGTAGAAGAGAATGCGCGCTGATTGCGTTAATATGTTGAATATTATATATTAACTATTTTATATATATATACAGGGTAATATATGTAGTATAAATTATAACTGCGTGTCACTTATACAATTAGCTTTATTTTACTATATATATTTGTTAACAATTTTATTGTAAATATAGAATTATTTATTAAAATATATTTGGTTCCAAAAAGTGTGGTCAAAATGTGAATATAGAAGATGATAAATGTCTTTATCAAAACGACACCAATATGGTATTGGTTGTCGTTCTATATAAATTGTATAGATATTTCTTGAGGCATGTATATTATTTATAAATTTAGTAAATTATATATATATACAATATATATATAGGCTTAGGGCGAATATGCAATTTCATATATCATCAGAATTATAACGTGTCTTATCTTAGTTATCATAATTATTATACACACTATGGCTATATATATATGAATCAATATTATTATTAATACGCACTATATATATTTATTATATTCAATTATTAAACTCAATAACATTTAGTATTTTATTTGAATAATAATTCTAAACAATAAATACGCGCGTTGTTATACTATGCGTTTGTGATTTGTTTTTTGAATAATATATATATTCCATTGGAACTTATTATTAAGATCTATAATATCAACAATATCATAAACCTATATATGGCACTAGATAGCTTACCCTATCGTTTATTTAATAAACATAAATCAATTAAAAAAAAAGTCATGTATATATTGCATGAAGGTATTGAATTGAGCTAAGCCAAATGCAAATGCAACGACATTAATAAATTTTTATAATTATTATTTATAAATTATATAATAATTAATAAATATATAACATATTCATTTAATTAAAATCATATTAATTATATATAGTATCCATTTGATCATATTACTCCGTGCGGAGCTTATATATATTGCATCTACGAAACATTCATTACAGCCACAATTGGTAAATTACTGCGCCGCATGACAGTATATATAACAACTCACCAATTGCACAGTACAATTAACGAAAGAGAGAGAGATGTTTTTATAATTCTATTTGTTTTTTATATATGGGTGATTACCATATTTTCAAAGATATTCGTTTTTCTTTTTATTATTCCATAAACGAACAAAATAATCATTATTAAAAAATACCGACAAAATTTACCATGTAAATAGCGACAGAATTGAACCCGCTATATATTTCACGATTATTATCTATGAGCTCAATATCACATGGCAATACTGAGCCATTTGGTCATATATATATATTTATTATTTAAAATAGAAACCATTAAGATCTTATAAAATTGATTAAAATTATATCTATGATATAATATATACTTTCACATTTTTATTATATTATTACATATTTATTTGAAATTCTTCGCATAAATTAATTTTTTAACCAATATATGTAATTATAATTTTTATGTATAGAATTATAATACTATAAACAACAATTTTAATTAATTACCTTAGCATATAAATTCAAATTGTTGACAAAATAATAATTATTTTCCATATATTTATATTTATATTTATTTTTATATTATTGACGAACACTTTTAATTAATAATTCATATCATAACCCACAAAATAATGTTATAATTATTCACTTATTATTAATATTTTATAATATATTTATTATTTTTTATTTTATTTGTAAATTAAATATGTATAAATAAACACTATTATTTAATTTCTTTTCATTTTTTTTTTTTTTTTTTTTCCAACCTCACCACCTCAAACAATGAAATAGTAAAAAGAAATTTTCCCATAAAATTCCATTAAAAATTCTAAAATCTAAAAAAATATATTACATATATGTAATTATGCGCGCTATATATTATATATATATATATAAAAAACAATAATAACATCTATATATAATGCCATCAAACAATAAAATTTTAAATATACAACACAAATACACATAACAACATTAATAATAAAAAAAAATATATTAAATTATATTAATGGATATAATAATAATAATAATAATAATAATTTTTCTTTTAATTTAATTGTATTTCCCACAATTTAAAAAAAAAAAAAAATTTTTATTTCACTTATTTAAAGAAAAAAAATTTCACTAAAATAAAATTAATTTTATTATACATTTTTATAAAAAGAAAAAAATAAATAAAAATAAATCCGATCGTGTCGTCGTCACTTTTTTTATGTTGTTATAAATTGTGGCACGTACGTATGCTTTTTTGCATGAAAATGAATATGCAGCCGATATTAGTTAATTTTAGATGCACCATAATTTAATATATTAAAATTAATATATTTGCATATATTTTAAAAATAAATAAATTAAATGAAAAAATTCTACGATTACAAAAAACTTCGATTAAAAACATTAAAAACCATAATTACTAAATATTTATTTATATATATAAAAATTGGTTACATTTTATATATATATTTTTATATTATGTTTGGAAAAAATTTTGCTCGCAACTATAAACTTCAATGGTCCATAACTAACTTAAATCGGGTGACCAATTTAATAAAATGTACGAGTCGATATTTATTTATTTATTATTTTTTTATTTTATTTTCTTTCGGTTAAGAAAAAAATTGTAAGATTGTAAGCTTTCAAGAATGTTTTGTTGGATATATTTGTATAATATATATACAGTATATAGTGTATATATAGAAAAGAGAGTAGAGTATATAAAATATTGTATATATATATATAACCAATGCTTTAACGTAGTATGTAAGAAGAAGGATTTTTTCAATAAGTATTCTTTTTTTTAGGTTGTTTCTTTGTGAATACAATACACAGTGGCGTAGAATGTGTATACAATACTCTATAATTAAATAATTAATTTTCTATATATGGTATGACATATATATATATATTTTTTTTGTATATACCATATACTTTTAATATTATAAATATCGAAATATTTTTTTTTTTTGTTTCTTATATAACTGATTGATTAAGATTTTATTTAATTATAAAATAATAAATTATTGTATACATCATATATATATCATCACAAATGGTAATAATAAGAAAAACCTCCAACTATGCTCAATATATATTATTTATTTATTTATTTATTTATTAATTTATATACACACAATATGCCAGAGGTATATAATGTATATATATTTAAAAAAATTATCAAACACATAAGTATATGTATTTGTGTATAGAGAAAAACTGGTTGGAATATAAATGAATATTATAAAAAATAAAATAAAAAATATTATATATTATAATATTAGAAATAAGTGTATATATAAAGGTTTCTTTTTTATTATTGTATGGTATATACACACAAATAAATCTGAATAGAATAGGATGAATAGGTGGTATTTTTTATGTATCCCATCTTACGATGACGGTGCTATATATGCCTATAATATTAATCTAATATAACATTACTATTACAATATACACCTAAATATATATATGTATTAATATACCTATATAAATTTGTTTGTGCACATATTTACATATACGATCATCGTATAATAATGATATACCAGTCGTAAATAAAAAAAAATTAAATTTACACTTTATCGATAATATTCGATCGCATATACATTTTTTTTTTTTATATTATATAATTAATTATTCCTTTTTAAAATAATATATAGCGAACTAATATATGTATAGAAACGTAGTGCGTATATCTTATATTGATACATTATACACTGATAAAATAATATATACCTATAATATACCCGATAAGAGAAAGTCAATTGTATAAAAAATGATGATTTATTCGGTGGTGATATTTTAATGTAATTTTCAATATATATATATATATATTACAATTATAATCAAGTTACACCCAATCAAATGCAATACATATACTAAAATTATATAGAAATTAATAATATATACAATTATGTGCAAGATAGTGAAGAGACACGGTGCTGATATATATATATAATATATATATTGCTGCATTAAAAATATGCCAAATACCACTAGGTATAATTACCTTGAATGATTAAATCTGCTTGATTCAATAAATTAAAGTGAATTTAAAATATGCAACTAAATATGCCAACCACTGTGTCAACCTGCACAATGATATACATATAGTGTCGGGAATGACAACAATATAAATACATATAAGTAGGGGCTGGTGAACGTGTTTTCTATAATTCCAGAGAGCGTGATTGATTATTTATCCCACAATTATAGGGTTGGCATTGCCGCGATAGAATACAATTGAATAAATGCTACTTGATGCTTCCGAAAATAATAGAACATATTTTAATATTCTGAATCAAAAGATTTCACTGAGTACGATCGACGAAATTTGTTGTTACAGATTACTGAAATGATGCAAAAAATGTCTTTGAATCTAGTCCGATCACATATTAGTAGTTTATATATAATGATATAATGCATTTGCGTAAGTTGTATAAATTCTTTAAAACACACTGTGTAAGTAAATTAATTAAAACACTCAAATGTGGAAATATGTTCTATATTTGCTGAAGATGCACGCGGTTTGCCATTTTAACCTATATTGGAAAAAGTATCATAACTATATAGTAAATATAATACAATGGTTGCTAATAATATAACAGGTTTGTGTTGTTTGGGAAGATTGCAATATTATTATTGTGATCTTTGATATAAATTGGGGATGAGATCAGATACACATTGCGCAGAAGTATGGTTTGTGGTGGACATAACAAAGGCAAAAATTTGTGCGCAACCCATAAGGTAGGAGGAAGTTGGATCTGTATAATTACCATAATGTAATGACTTGATGAAAAGTGAGACTTTAGCTCAATATAGAAAAACATGATGTTGTTTTATTGATGCAATCTATATACTATTTCGATCATACATAGACTTATGTAGTTACAAATATATATTCCAAATTATATAACCCAATTTCACTCAATCTATGTATATATGTATTTATCTAAAAACCATAGTTTAGTAAATATGTACAACATAAACAAAATTACATTTTACTATATATATATATATCAGTGTGAGAGGGTTTGTGCGGCGGCGGCTATATAATAAACTATTATATAAGATGAAATAAAAAATAAAATAACAAAAATTTAATTATAAATAAATATTTTATATTTATGTTATATCATTATAATATTATGTATATTGTGTATACATAATATATTGAAATAATATATACATACATATATAAAATATACACTATATAACGAAAAGATCGTTGATCGCTTCTGATGTTATTATATGTATAAATATATGCCTAAAAGTCAAACAACTAAGAACTAACGAACAAATAATTTTTCTTTTCGTTTTTTTGGAAAAGAATTTCATTGGAATAATAAACATCTGCTTTAAGAAGTTGATTCCATCTTTATTTTTCTTTTGCATTATTATTTTATTTATTTATTTATTTTTTTATATTTTTTAAATAATTATATGTTTTTATGTTTGCATTGCATATAAATGTATGTAGCTATAAATATGTATATATATATATATATATATATATATATTGCATATAATGTAAAGAAATTTGTTAATTAAGATAATGCTTTGATGCTGGTTGGTTTGCTTGCTATGGATGGTTAATTTTATAAACAAAAAATTTAGTTTAATATTTATATAATAATATTATTGAAATAACTATATATAAATATGTTATCAGTAAAAAAAAAAAGGAAACCTTTTTTTAGCATTTAAATTATTAAGAAATTGTATGATCGTACGTAAATGTTATAGATGGGGTTCTGAATGAATGAAAGAAATTGTGTGTATATAAAAATTCATTTGATACAAAGTATGTGCTAGGATTTATCTGGAAGATAATTTAACGCATTCGAGTCATTTTTACTGGATAATGTAATATTAGGATATTTTATGAGAAATTAACATTTTTCAATTTATGTACATATGAATAAAATTAGATCATGTTTAGTGTAACTATATTATTGTTTATAAAAACCAAAATTATAAAGTTTATGTATCTTTATGATTATGTGACCTGCTAAACAATCTATATAGTGTAGTAAAAAATTATATAAATAATAACTGCGGGATAAAAACAAAATTATTCTTATAATTTTTATAATATTCTATAATATATACACTTACATAATCATCATCACGTAATTTTACTCCTAATGGAACATATACACGGTATTTACCTCTATACCAAACATTCATCACATGTTTATAGTTGGAAGTTAGTTACTCCTTATGGACATATATAACAATTTACTTGTTTTTTTTTTTAATATTAATTTACATATAATATAACATTTTATTATTTAACTATTTAACATTTTCTATATAGCATTGTAATTATTAAAAAAAAACGAACTCTTTAAATCTTCACCACAATAATCCATCTCAATTTATCTTATCTTCACAATCTTTACCTCTTGTGAAATTCGCCAATTTCGCCATTTAAATTCGAAATTATTCAAATGTCATATATCTATTGACTTTTCTTTCTTTTTCTTTTTTATTTTATTTTATAATGTTGGTGAAACTTTATTATGTACACGTCAAATATGCGAAAGAAAAATAAACATGTCAACAAGAAATTTTTCTACCAAATAATAAAATAATCCAAATGGAAAATAAAAAATATTCGTTTAGAATGTGAATATTTTATATATATAAATTTATTAATAAAAACATTCTAATAAATAGAGAAAAAGCTAATATTTTATAAAAGGACTAAAGGAGTTAATTTATTATATACGAACAGTTAGAAATTGTTTTTTTATATATCTAATATTACATCAACATTTTTTTTTTTGTGATTTTGTACCGTGCCGTGCGTGTGTTCTTCGTGTTAAGTTTTATTTTATCAAAGAAAAACAATTATAAAAAACAGTTTTTTGTGATTTCATTTACAATTTTATAAAATTATAATTTCTTATTAATGGAATAAAAGTGTATTTTTCTTATAAATAAAAAGGAAACAATAATTATTTACAAATTACAAATATAAAATGGGTAAACAAACATTTATTAATAAATTAAGAGGTTATGACCTATATCAAAAATTGGTTGTAATATTTTGTTTTCCAAAATTATATTTTTAGGTGGAATATTTAGTTATTTTCGACGTCTATTAGGTTCTCGTGAAATGAGAATATTAATTCTTGGTTTAGATGGTGCCGGCAAAACCACTATATTATATAGACTACAAGTTGGTGAAGTTGTCACAACAATACCGACAATTGGTTTTAATGTGGAACAAGTAACATATAAAAATCTTAAATTTCAAGTATGGGATTTAGGTGGACAAACTAGTATCAGACCATATTGGCGATGTTATTATAGTAATACTGATGCAATAATATATGTTGTAGATTCAGTCGATCGAGATCGAATAGGAATATCAAAAGATGAATTATTGTATATGCTAAGGGTATGTATTTTTTTGTGTTGTCTTATTGATTGGTAGGTTATAATTAATGTTGTTTTATCTTTAAATATATAATTTATAATTTATTACTATTTTTATTTTTTTTTTTTGCTTTTTCTTTATGACACACCCATCAATAAAATGTATTTCTTTCAATAATTCATACAAATGAAAATGACCAACCGGCATTTAAGTTATTGTATTTATGTTTAATTTAAAGAAAACATACTATTATGAAACGATATTATTATAAAGATTTCGATTTTTATAATAATTTGTAAATCACATTATTTAATCATTTAATCTATATCATAATTCTATTAAATTTTGCGTTAGAAATTTTAATTTTTCTGTATTTGTATCAGATATATATAATGATTTTGTTTGTAATTTAATTATAATGTGATGATGACTCATTTTACTATTGTTGATGGATTGATATTTCTTCTTTAAAAATTTCTATCTACTTTCTTAAGCAGTTAATAAAAACGTATATATATATTTATATATATATTAATATTACTTTAATCTTAATAACTATTTATGAATTCTCAAATTTATAATATATTTATTCGTAACTTTTTTTAACAAAATATATGCTTGGGTGACATGTCAAATAAATTATAGATGTAGAATCTACAATAATATATGAATTTTAATAAACCACGCACGTCATTTAATCATAATTCATAATTGTATTTCTATATTATTTTTCCTATTAACAATACGCTATACGCTTTATCACACATCAATACAGAAATGTAAATGATTTCCCGTAAAAATTATCAAATTTTATGTGTAATGTAAATGTTATTATAGGAAGAAGAATTATCTGGAGCTATTTTAGTTGTTTTAGCAAATAAACAAGATATGGAAGGATGTATGAGTGTAGCTGAAGTTCATCAAGCCTTAGGTTTAGAGGCATTGAAAAATAGGACTTTTCAAGTAAGATTAAATAAGGACTCCGTGAAAAAAAATACAATATTTAATGTATAATTTGCAATATAGATATTTAAAACATCGGCGACAAAAGGTGAAGGACTTGATCCAGCAATGGATTGGTTATCAAATGCATTACATTCACGGAAATAACCTAAATTTATTTAAATCATCATATTATAAAATATAAAATGATGTGATGATAAGTATTTATGAAGTTAAAGAGTGTAAAAGAGAAAATTCCTTTTATAATATTATATGTAATAATTATTATTAATATTTTTTATTTTATTTCTTTTTGTTTATATAATTTATAACTTTAATTTAATAATATAAATCTTTTGCATAATTATACATGAATAGTATATTAAATAAATGGTTATCATTTCCGAAATATATGTATTTAACTAAATTAATTATCTTTTTCAACAAAAATTATTTATTATATTTGTTGTGCTGCAGACGCACAACATGCATTTGTCGGGCCAACACCAACAGCAACAAATGATAACTCTAAAATGAATCCATAATGATGAATTTATACACAATTTATATAAGATAATTAAATATAGATAAATACATAATAATATGCAATATAAAAAAAACGGATAAATAAAATTTATGTTCAAAATATTTAGATTTCATAATGTAATAAAAATTTAAAAAAATATATACATAAAAAGAAAAAGAAAAAATAAAGAAATCACTTTAAAAATAAATATCAAATTTAAAGATGAAATATAAGAATCTATAATATAGATATACATTTATATAAATATATATATATATAACCCTTTTTTTTCTATCCCAAACAGATGCTTATCAAATTACAAATATTCCAAATGTAAATTATCTTATATAACATATCCAATCAATTAAAAATATTTTCTATACATGTATCTATATATTCATTTCATAGATATTGCAGCTGTAACTATGTAGAATAGTTAATAGATATAGAATTTAATACTAATAACAAATAAAAAACTGTATAAACGATTTTAGAAACATATATTACATAAGTGAAAGAAATGTACGAATGTTTTGAGTTGGTGGTGATTGTTTATGACTTTGACTATACTATACTTGATTATTATAATTAATTTGCAGCTATTATTTTATATATAACTTATTTTAGTTATCATTTAACTTCGTAATACTCACCGTTAACAAAAAATAATTATTAAATACCACCGAATTGCCAATTAAATTTAATTTTTATTCAGGAGTTAAAATTGTTTCACAATTCATACAGTACGTGGACTTGTTTGTCGTATTCAAGGATGTGTTGTGTGTGTATAAGTGTACATCATACCACCACCTTTGATTTCTAACGACTGTAATGATGCTATTTCATTCAAATTACATGTAAAGATTTCAGCATATTCACAATTGGATAACTATTACTTCAACATATTTGTTACTTTTTTTTATAGCAGCCTGTGATATAAACGGTAGAGAATGATAATGACTCGCGGAAAGTATATGAAAAAAAAGGTTTTAAAAGAGTCTATTATACTTTAATTAGGTAAATATGTAGTTAAATTGAAATTACACAAAAAAATTAAAGTAAAATTTTAGTGGAATTGCATTAACAACATAGCCAAAACTGAAATAATTATACATTTGGCAAATATAATAATAATGCGTTGATGATGAAACGCATAAACGATAAATTTACCATAAACTCAATGTCATTGAAAACATTTAATATTTAAATTCATTTCGTTCCAAAATAAGTTTAAAGACAAATATTTTTATTTAAATTTTAAATTATTCACAAATTTAAAAAAAATATTTATTTTTGAATAAATGTTTGTGCTTTTTATTTAATTATTTATTTTTTTTTTTTTATATGTAATATTATTGCTATTTTATTTTTATTATAATTATTTAATTATAAAATAAAAATTGTCTTTTTTTTTTATTAATTAGTTTAATTAATGTTTATAAATTGTACCAGAAATATTTAACTGTTTTTTTTTTTTTAATTTATTCATTTCATTTATAACAAACATTATTAAATTAATCTAAATATTTAGAATGTGTTCTTTTTTTCCTTGTTATTAAATAATTTAGTTAGGAAAACCAGAGTGTTGTTTTTTTATCTTTATTACATTTAATATACTTAAGAACATAATTCAAAAATCGTGTATAAACTCGACTTGTAATTTAGAGTTGGAAATAAATAAATTTGTGTTTTTATTCAACATTATAAAAATTTTTTTTATATAACTAAAAATAATATTTACAAAATAAAATGTAAAATCTTAACAACCTCGCTCGCATTTTTGTGAATTATGTCTAAAGTATATTTTATATACATCGATAAATAATGTTCCTTTTTTAATTTAAAAATATTAAACTTATAAAATTTAACAAAGAAATACATCAAAATTTTTAAAAATAAAAAAATAGCTTGCAAAAAAAATATGTGCAATAGCAAAAGACAATACGCCAATATCAATTTAGCACATTCAAAGAAAAACAATTTAATTTTACATAAAAAAATGTTAATATACACAATTAATGTTATTCATTATTAAATTTGACTAGAGATACACAGGATACATTCAAATATTTAATAATTATAAAATTAGTAAATATGTTGTTATGTTATTATTAGTAATATTAATAGTTTTTTTGTTTAATTTTATTTATTTATAATACTCGTATATATCATAAAGTCGGAAATCAAATTATATAATATTAGAAATGAATTGCTTTTTAATTGCATCATATTATTGTTAACTTATTAGATCTTTAAAAATAATCATTTCTGTGCGATTGCATAAAAAATAAAACGACAGAAATGATAATTGTCATATAAAAACATGATGAAAATTGGAATAAATGACATTATGTGCAATAGTGAGAAGAGAAAATCTACTAACTAACTTGTATATAAAAAAAAAATGTACATGATGAATTTCAAATAATATTAATCAATTATAATTTATATATTCATTATATGCACAATTAGAATTCGATTGAATGCTTAAAATATAACAGCTATATATATAATTAAAATACAACAAAATTTGTAACATCGCAAATTAAAATTAATATTAGTTTTATGATGCGTATCTAATATCACAACTTATCATATTATTTAAGTCCAGCAGAATCACTATATACATATGGTACCACATATTATATTAATTACAAATTTATAATAAAAATATTCGCATTTGATTGAAAAACGAAATCCAACCAATATGTGCGTTAACAATAATATGTATCGATAATTTCACACATTTCTATGAATTCTAGTAAAATGATTGAACTCTTAGAATATGATGTAAATTGTACGGAAATATTTTTATCAGTGCGAAATTCAAACAGTAAAAATCATATGGTAAATTTGATTATTATAATTTCTAAATTAATTGTATATACTTTTTTACGTATTTATATTGTAAAGAGTTAATGGTTAGCAGCATATGTTTAACAGATTAAATATTTGCCATCAATATGACAGATTATACTATAATTAATGTAATACAATCTATACATACTTTAATTTCAAGCAATTGTAGTATGATAAGTGATGAAAAAGGACTAAAAGTTAATAGTGTCCTTATACATAAATAGTAGATAAATTTTCACCTGAAATTCTCTGCATATGCTCACATGAATATGGTAATGACACCGATTAATATATGATTAGGATCAAATTTAAAATTTTATTAACATAATTAAAGTGGAGCCAAAGAATTGTTTTATTTTTAATCATACTTTTTTCATTTTAAACTATTTAAATTAAATATATTTTTGAAGCATTCTTTCATTTTTAATATTTTTTTAATAATTAGTTTAAAAAGAAATAATTACAATTTAAATTTATATTAAATAAATGTATCTTAATTCTCTATAATTGAGAGACCTAGAACTTACTGATAGTATATGTTTATAATTTATTATATTGACGACACGGGGCGGCGTGATGGAGAAAACTAACTACGTTTTAAATATAATTTCGATAACATATTTTTAACTTATTTTGCAAATACATATATTATACTATATACAAATATGTACACATATATCGCATATAAACTTATTTTTGTGATAATAATTTTGTGCCCAAAAATTATAAGTTATATAATGTTTTTTGTTTAAATTAAATTTTAACAATTAAATTGTTAATAATGAATATATCTATAATTATTATTATTATCATAAGAAAACTGAACAATAATTAATAACTTATATACAATTTATTTTCAGTGAATTAAAATTGGTATATTAAAGCGCATATATTTTTATTCGTTATTTTTATGTATAATTATATAATTCATTAAATTAATTTATCTACGAAAATGAAAAAAAAAAAAAAAAACGAAAAAATCTTACAATAAATACAATTTTTAAATAATTTGCGATTGTATGTAAATGTTAAATAATTGATTTTATGTATATTTTTTTTTTTTGTTAATGATTTCTAGGGATATAATTTCTACAATTACATTTATTGATTAATTATTTAAAATATCGACGATGATAAATAATACTTATGCTATTATTATTAAAATGATATATGTACATTTAAATTTCACTCAAATGCTATACTATAAATTTGAAAAATTACGGATACGACATTTAATAAATAAATCGATTAATTTTTAAGTGAAAGTTCATATAAATAATTCCATATTTGATAATTAAGACTTATTATGTTGTTATTGTTAAGTATTTAAATGATGAAGATGTATGGAATTGTTTATATTATAATAATATATAAATCATCGTTGATTTTATAAATTTTCGTCATATTGATCAATGATATAAAATGTAAACAAAATTAATATAATTCTCTTTTTTTTTTTAAATTCTTACCTATGCCAGGCGAGGTAAGTAATTCCTTATCGTTATTGTTTTTGTTTTTTTTTTTTTTTTTCATTATTTTGGTGTCAATTTTTCTAATTCGGTTTTTTAAATACACACATACACCCACACACATATAATACATTAATCCTTAGTATACTTAGTAAAACAAAATATACATACAAACAACCCGACAGAAAATTCGAGCTGATATTCTAAATGGTTAAACATATTGGTAATTATCAGTTGTTGCACGTAATAATGGTTCATGTTCAATACTTTTTTCCATATCATAAAATTTCATCCAATCAATTTTTAACGGTTGTATTAAACCGAAACAACTACATTCCAAAAAATCGAATAAATTTTTAAATGGGCCACGTGTAAATGGGCTTTTACCACCAGTCGATTGAAAATGACGATAACGTCCACGATTCATACGTTCGTTTGTTGTCATACCCAAAAATATAACTTGATATGTTTGACATACTGTTAATACGGTAACCCAGCCAATATGTAATAATGCATTACATAATACCCAACCAACCCATGGACTACATGAACCAATTGATAATATTGACTTCCATGCTCCTAAAAATAAAATTGCAATTGAATGAATGTAAATAAAAAAAAAACTTAATAAATCATAATTAATTTACCATCATTTGTTGGAATAACACACGCATAAACATAATAATTTGCACCACCATAAAGCATCCAACTGCACATAAATATTAAGGACCATAAGAAACCCATAAAATATTTATGGTTTTTAGCACCTACGTTTTAATTTATTTGTATTTTTGTTAAATTATCAAAATTATTGAATTAAATCAAAATAAATAATATATAAATTTAAAAACAAACACAAACACATAAAGATCACATTTACCTATACAATTTCCCACCCATGGACAATGATGATCAAATCTAGCCACACATCTGTCACATACAGAACAATGTTTTGAACGCACCGGTCGTCTTACTAAACATGCTGAACAAAACGATGTTGGCTCAAAACCACTTCCACCCTTTTCAGCTAATTCAACGATTGTCTATATAAAGATGTTTTTTATTTTTAATTAATCAGAAAAAATTATTCAATAAGTTCTAATAAACCGATATGAATTGTTCACCATAGATTAAATCTCTATTTTTAAAATAAAACGAACGTAATATGAAATTTAACTTACTCTATAACGTTGTTCCTGTGTTGGTTGAATAACACCAGGATCACCACGCCATGATTTTAAAAAACATAACCATAATAAACCACTTGATACAATAAAGGCTAATGTTGTTAATGTTGATACTGCTTCTGCTATATAAAATATCCACGTTACATAAAACCATATTTTTGTAGCCAAATAAACACTTAATGGTAATAATGACATCAAATGTTCATCAAATAATGTTTTACCAATGCTATGTGCAATAGCATATAAACAACCCATTAAAAAAAATTTTATTATATATAATGTATCAGCACTAAATATTAAACCTGCTAAATAAAATGTTAAAAATGGTGTTGCTATCATACTCCACCATCTTACTCTCTATATATTTAAATAAATGAAAATATAAAAAAACAAATAAAAACTTAATTACACATACAAAAAAGAAAACGAAGAAAACGTACTTTGTCTAATGTGATTCGTATTATGAAATTTCGTTTTTGATTCTGTTGACTTGATTCACGTACTTTCTCAGCAACTTTTTGTCCAATCCATATGGAACCAGAATGTACTTGTAACATACTTAAGGGTGTATCACCTCTTAAATTTGGAATGTCAAAACTTGATTTACCCTATTTAATAAATAAATAATAACATTATAATTAAATGATTAATTAAAATTTTATATTGATAAAATAAAACCTAAAGACTTTCTTATTGAGCTGCGTTCAATAGGGAGGTATTTATGATAGTTTTGTGTAAAATGTATTGTCTTAAGTATAAACAACTTTTAATGAAGAATATATACTTGCAAAATTTGATCAATGATTAGCTATTTAAGGATTTTCAAGAATTAGCAACCAAATGGTTAGTTTCATAAAAACCATGTGGTTTACTTATATATGGGTTTAGCTTTAGTTTAGTTTCGGAATTCAATTATTAATAGCGACATTTATTTTATATGTACAAGTTGTAGAAAATATTTTACTAGTAACATATATCAGTATTGATTATAACAATGACTTAAAGAAGTCATTGGCCCTAAAACCGTATTGAGCCAAACTGTTTTATTTAAACAGAGATTTAATGTTGAGACTACAATTTTTATTTCTGTACCTAACTGCTTACACAGACAGTAGTACACATAGTAAATAAACATTGTGATGACAAATTTTAAATGAATTGTAAAAATTTTATATCTATAATTCTATATAAAATAAATATTGCGTCAATTCATACAAAAAAAAATTTGTAATGTAATCTACTAATTACACAATTTCCGATTTTAATATATAAATAAAATAATCTAAAATGTTTTCGATACAAATCAAAATTATACTTAATAATAGCAGCAAATCATTAAAAATTGTGGTATTGCTTTTGTTATCTTCTCTATTTGCATACATACATATGTTACACATATATATTTTTAAATTATTAATTACCTTTAAAATTAAAGTACCAATAGCTGTTGCGTTTCTAGCTAAAATTGCCCAATGCAATGCTGTATTTCCATGTGTATGGTCAACAAGAGTAGTATTTGCACCTAATGTTAATAATAAACGTACTGGATCTAGAGCAGATATTTTCCATGCAGCCCACATTAATGCTGTCATACCGCCACGATCTTGTAAATCAGGATTAACACCACGGGCAATAAAATATGCTACTAATGCTGTATGACCAAATTGCGCCGCTAAATGAATACATGAACAACCTTCAGCATCACGCAAACTAGGATCAGCGCCGGCTGCCATTAATAATACAACAGCACATAAATGTCCCTGCCGTGTAGCCCAATGTAATGGAGTAGCATTTAATTCACCGCCAATGGCATCAACAACAGCTCCTTTTTCCAAAAAATATTTTATAATATCCTTTCGATTATTTATTGATGCCCAATGTAATAATGTTACCGTTTCACTATCCGGTTGGTTAACATTCCAACCAGCTTCTATCAATTCTTTAACTCGACCAATAGCACCATATTGTGTTGCTTTAACTATATCAAAACCGCTATAATCATGTTCAATTGGTGCTACAGCCGGTTCATGTGAAATTAAACCATCACGATCACGTTCTGGTTCGGTACAACTGCCTGTTGTAGCCGCACTGCAAGCACTTTGATACATAATTTACTATTGATTTTTTTTTTCAGATTTTATTACCTTATCTCTATTTTATAGTTTGCGTTTGTTTTGTTATTTTTTGTTTTATTTCTTTATTTTTACATTACAATAACATAAATAGGATATTGGTGTGTAATATTTTTTATTTAATTAAAAAAAAAAACAATATTTTTCATTAATTTCTAATTATTTTATAAATAAAAATACAAAACAACCTATTTTTTTGTCAAATTTTTTTTTTTTGTCAATTGTCGATTTGATTGGAATATAAAAATGAGAAAAAAAATTGACAGATGGAAGTAATTCATGCTCTACAGCTCAGTAAACATGAATTCCACATTTGAAATTTCTATTATTTTCGAAATTTTGAAATGAATTTTGGTTGCAAACAAAGCAAACGAAGGTTCTATAAATAAATAGTTGACATTGGACATTAAAAATTGCGCCAGTGAGAAATGAAAACAAAAACAATACATAACCTTAAAATTTTCAGTATACTATATAACTATTTTCGTTTCTGTGCTGTGCGGTCTAGTGTCTACTAAAGCTAGTGTTTTGTTTATTAATATACAGATAGAATTATAATTAGTTTTCTAATTATATAATTATTGTTTTTCGTCATGAGTACAATTGATAAACGTAAAAATTTAAATACTTCAGTGAATGGCACAAATAATAAAAAATTGAGGTAATTGGGTAATCTTGTGAAACTTGATGGTTACTGCTAATCGTAGTTGTGACTACGCATTTTTGTTTTATATCATGTGTGTATGTGACTTATAAACGGTCTTCATTTTATTTTTTTAATATACATATATAAAGATTAAATACGATGGTATTTCCTTAAAACCCAATTTATGCCATTCTTGTTAATATATTTCATTCTTTAGAAACCGCTATTAACCGCAAAAATCGTTAACTGACAGATTGATAGTTTACTATACGAAAATAGTATGGATAAAATATTATACTTCAATTTCGTAACATTTATTCAATCTGCTCCACAATTACAATTACAGCAAAACAAAATTTAATTAATTCTTTTTTTGTAATTTCAAATTACCAGAACTGGTGTAGATGATGATGATGATGATGAATTCGGTAATGTTGCTGGAGGATTTGAGGCTGAATTGGCCAATATGGATATGGAGGAACGTGAAGTATTAATTGGTGAAGGACCAGAAACACAAGAAACATGCATAAAATGGGCCCGTCCAGATGTTCCTACATTAGATCCCGAAATTGACGCCTTAATTTTTCAACAAATCGATATTGAAAATTATATTGGCTCACCTATACCTGGTATGCCTGGATCACAAATGCCACCAGTACCTATTCTACGTATGTTTGGTGTAACAATGAATGGTAATTCTGTATGTTGTAATGTCCATGGTTTTACACCATACATGTATATTAGTGCACCAAAAGGATTTGATTCAACACATTGTCAACCATTTAAGGATTCATTAAATCGTGCTGTATTAGCTGATATGCGTTCTAATAAAGAAAATCTACAGGAGGCTATATTAGAAATTGCAATTGTTGAACGACAATCATTAATGGGATATCATGGTGAAGAAAAATTCCAATTTATAAAAATTACGATTGCTTTACCCCGATTAATTGCCGCTGTCAAACGATTACTTGAAAAGGAAATAATTTATTCGGCATTTGATTTTCAAGATTGTCGTTCATATGAAAATAATATTGATTTTGATATACGTTTTATGGTTGACACCAATGTAGTTGGTTGTAGTTGGATTGAATTACCAGCAGGTACATGGCGACGACGTGCAAAAGGACAAAATAGTATTGCAATTGAATCACGTTGTCAAATTGAAGTTGATGTTGCATGGGATGCATTTATAGCACATGAACCAGAAGGCGAATGGGCTAAAGTTGCACCATTTCGTATATTAAGTTGTGATATTGAATGCGCTGGACGTAAAGGAATTTTTCCTGAAGCACAACATGATCCCGTTATACAAATTGCAAATATGGTTATTCGTCAAGGTGATAAAGAACCGTTTTTACGTAATGTATTTACATTAAATACATGTGCACCAATTGTTGGATCACAAGTGTTAAGTTATCCGAAAGAATCTGTAAGTTTATGTTTGTTGTGATATCATTTTTTTTTCTTTATGAGATGATAAGTGATTTAAGAGAAAGCAATGAAATATCTATCGCATTTCATCTTATAAATAACATTGAAATTAATTTTTAAATCTTAACTATTTTTAGCAATTACTTGATGCATGGGCCAATTTTATACGTGAAGTTGATCCCGATATTTTAACTGGTTATAATATAAATAATTTTGATATGCCATATTTAATAAATCGTGCATCTCATTTAAAAGTAAAAAATTTTGAATATTTAGGTAGAATAAAAAATATTAGGTAAGTTTAAATAAATAGTGTTAATTTTATATGAATCTGATATTTTACTATTCAAGCAAAATTTTTTCCGGTTATAGATCTGTTGTGAAGGATACTGTTTTGCAATCGAAACAAATGGGACGTCGTGAAAATAAATATGTTAATTTTGAAGGACGTGTACCATTTGATTTATTATTGATATTATTACGTGATTATAAATTACGTTCGTATACATTAAATGCGGTGAGTTATCATTTTTTACAAGAACAAAAAGAAGATGTTCATCATAGTATAATAACAGATTTACAAAATGAAAGCGATCAAACAAGACGCCGTTTAGCTGTTTATTGTATTAAAGATGCTTATCTACCGTTACGTTTATTAAATAAATTAATGTGCGTCGTTAATTATATGGAAATGGCACGTGTCACTGGTGTACCATTATCATGTTTATTAACACGTGGTCAACAAATCAAAGTTGTAAGTCAATTATTACGTAAAGCTAAAGAAAGAGGTTATTTAATGCCATCACATACTGGTCAATCGTCTGAAGAACAGTACGAAGGTGCAACCGTTATTGAACCAAAACGTGGTTATTATGCCGATCCAATAACAACACTAGATTTCGCATCTTTATATCCAAGCATTATGATGGCTCATAATTTATGTTATACAACACTTTTGCAACAACCAAATATGAAAGATAAATTAGGGTAATTATTGATATATATTGTTTTTGTAATGTAAATGAATGTATTGTATTGCCTGTATTGCATATTTGATTATTGTTAATATTGATTAAACTTTTAATACCAATAACGACACGTCAACGAACTAAAATATTTGTCGGTTTATTATTGTTTTAACATTTACAACATTCATATGTACACATATGAAAGTTAACAAACAATTAAACGCATTAATTATTAAATTTTATAATTTTAGATTAACTGATGATAAAATAACACGTACTCCAGCCAATAATCATTTTGTGAAATCATCGGTTCGCAAGGGCTTATTACCGGAAATTTTAGAATCATTATTATCGGCACGTAAAAGAGCTAAAACAGAATTAAAAAATGAAACCGATCCATTTCGTCGTAGTGTTTTAGACGGACGTCAATTAGCATTGAAAATTAGTGCAAATTCAGTATATGGTTTTACTGGTGCACAGGTTGGTAAATTGCCATGTTTAGAAATATCGGGTAGTGTAACAGCATATGGACGTACTATGATTGAATTAGTTAAATGTGAAATTGAATCACACTATCGCATGGAAAATGGTTATGAAAATGATGCAACTGTAATTTACGGTGATACCGATTCAGTTATGATAAAATTTGGCGTTAAAGATTTGGCAAAAAGTATGGAATTGGGTAGAGAAGCAGCTGAATTTGTTA
This sequence comes from Bibio marci, assembly GCA_910594885.2. Lineage (NCBI taxonomy): Eukaryota > Metazoa > Arthropoda > Insecta > Diptera > Bibionidae > Bibio > Bibio marci. The sequence continues at coordinate 20,530,007 of OU343118.1, read as the reverse complement.
GTGCAAAATTTGTTAAGCCAATAAAATTAGAATTTGAAAAAGTCTATTTTCCATATCTATTAATTAATAAAAAACGTTATGCTGGTTTATATTTTACAAATACCGAAAAATATGATAAAATGGATTGTAAAGGTATTGAAACCGTTCGACGTGATAATTCACCATTGGTTGCAAATTTAATAAATAATTCATTACAAAAATTATTAATTGATCGTAATCCAGATGGTGCTATTGAATATGCAAAACAAATTATATCCGATTTATTGTGTAATCGTATTGATATATCACAATTAGTAATAACAAAAGAATTGTCGAAAAATGAATATATGGCAAAACAAGCGCATGTTGAATTAGCGAGTAAAATGCGTAAACGTGATCCGGGTACAGCGCCAAAATTAGGTGATCGTGTACCATACGTAATATGTGCAGCTGCTAAAAATACGCCAGCTTATATGAAAGCCGAAGATCCAATATATGTATTAGAAAATTGTATACCCATTGATTCAAAGTATTATTTAGAAAATCAATTGGCTAAACCATTATTGCGTATTTTTGAACCGATATTAGGCGATAAAGCCGAATCGATATTATTGCGTGGTGAACATACACGTACAAAATTAGTGGTAACATCTAAAGTTGGTGCATTATCAGCATTTACAAAAAAACTCGAAGCATGTATGGGTTGTAAAGCATTATTAAATAAAGAATATGTAACAAAAGCATTATGTCAACATTGTGAAATAAATGAAGCAGCTTTATATCAACAAGAATTATTTACACAACGACAGTTAGAAGAAAAATTTTGTCGATTATGGACTGAATGTCAACGATGTCAAGGTTCAATACACGAAGAAGTAATATGTACAAGTCGTGATTGTCCAATATTTTATATGAGAACAAAAATACGTATGGAATTGGATACACAAGAGAAACGTGTCAAACGTTTTGGTCTGGTGAGTTGGTAACTTATTTAAATTATATTTTGTCAAAATTAATGTTAATAAAATGAATTAAAAAGAAAAAACATTGTTTAACAAATGGATCGATCAAATGTTTAACATCAATTTTTGCGCTATATAAATTATTTAATAAAAGCATATTCTATCGCAAACAACTGGTGTGTTAATATTAAAAATCAAACAAATTTGTTTCGATTTCTTAACTTTCACCAATTGCCAAACTCAAGTGATATAAACTTTACAATGCCGGTTATAACGTTTTTTTAAACACGAAATTGTAAGTTTTTTAAATCAAAGCTCAAAAGTGTATAACTGTAAACAAATATATATTGATAAACACTAGGATTGTGGTGGATATAAGAATTGAGTCCTTTGTAGTGGAATCCATTTATTGTATGAGAAATATGTGGGGGCTTTCTAAGGTATACATGAAGCGTAACTGGACAAAAACATATCAACAAGAAGTAAAAACTTTGGATGAAAATAGAACAAGACGACACTTTTGTTTTTATTGATGCCACCTACTACCTCGAGTGAGTAACAAAAATCATTATACTCCTATAATTTTATATATTTTTTTGTTGTCATAAATACATTATCCAAATAATAATTTTTGTAATTATCAATGAAAAATAAAGAACAATTTCTTTTAAATTATGTATAATAAATAATTTAATCCATTTATTTGTTACTTTTGTATTGTGATTTTTTTTTTCTCTTATTTTTTCGTTTGTTATTTTTATTATATGATAGATATTACATATTTTTGTAGTTATATTAAATTTTTTTTTCTATATATAAAATGGAATATTTCTTTATTATATAATTTAATGTCATTTTTTGTTAATTATTTTTAATATTCTTGTGATTTTTATTTTTAGGTGTAATATCCAGTATTCACTAATAATTGTTTTATTTTTTTTGATTCCTTTAAATTCCATTTTACAAGATAAGTATTTATTTTTATATTATTTAATTAAATGTTTGTATTTGTGTTTGTGTGGGTGTGGGTGTATGTAAGGGGGAGGGTGTATTATTGTATACTTAAATTTAAGTTGTTTTTTTCTTTTTTATTAAGTTATATATTATATTTTATATATAATTTCCATGGGATTTGATTATCCTATATGCATTTCATTTTAGAATTAGATTATAATTTGTTCATTTTTTTTCTTTTTTTTTTTTTTTCATATAGTAATAATAATAATAATAATTTTTAATAATAATTTAATACACAATTAATATTAATTAAACTTTATTATAGTTATTTTTATGTTTATATATATTTTATGTGTGTGTGTGTGTGTGTTTGTTTATTTTTATATGTAGATTTGCAAAAGATTTTTATTAATAAGTTTATCATCCTTTTATTTCTTATACCTTGAATATAGAAATCTTTTGATTCGTAGTCAAGTGGAAACACCGAATTCGGTGTAAGTGAAGGAGTATATATTTTGAAGTTGTGTATGGGATTTATTAATTCGGTAAGTAAAGTTAATATATTTATAAATTATAGTGTAGAAAAAGAGATAAAGTTCTTAAATTTAAAACATACTAATCATAAATTAAAGGAATTAGAATTATTAAATTAATATGGTTTTTATTAGTGCACATTTAAATCAAACAATTTCAATATTGATTTTAGATTTTAGAATAATGAGAGGTGTGCTTTATTTTAATACCATATATGTAATTTATGTTTAGATGATATGATAGAGAGGATAAAGATTTTATGACGTTGAAATTATATGTAGTTATGTCTGTGTTTATATATATATTTATATATATATATATGAAGATATATATATATGTATGAAAATACCAATAATAATAATTATAATAGTAATCATAATAATAATAATAATAATTATAGTAATTTCTTTAGATTATCCTTAATAAATTTAACTTTTTAATTGTGATACAATTATCCATGTCACAATTATACCTATTATCACAGCAATAATTACTAATATACAAACTTTTCGTCGATATTTTGCTTGACTTTGTGCAGCTTTTATTAATTCTGATGTACCAGCCTCTACATTACTTGCAGTATGATCAATTCCGCTTTCAATCGTGTCTGTAAAATAAAGATTTTTTTTTTCTTTTTTAATCAAACATTTTAAACCTATGGTATTGAATTTTTTTTAGATTCATTTCTATTTAATTTTGTATTATGTAGGTATGAGATTATGATAAAGAAGATATTTCATAATTTGATAATCAAATTACCAACATTCTGAATATTTTTCATGTTTATTTATTTTGAACATGTATTACAAAAAGCTTTTGTATTATACGTAAACCATTCATTTATTGTGAACTAAACTTAACGAATATATAATGTCCAGAATTCTAGAATTCTAGTGTTCAATAGTATTTTTATTATTAAAAATTTATATATATATCGTAAAAATAATTCTATGGGCATAACTTAATCCATTTTAATGAATATTAATCAGTAGAACAAATTAAGTACAAATTAAATATAGTACATATTTTAAAAATTTGTTCATCACACGATGTGACTCAAATGTACAAATATTTTAATAAAATACTTTCTTCTAAAAATGTTAGGGTTATTCACATTAATATTAATATATTTACTATTTTTTATATATATTATTATAAAAGAAAAAATAATTTACCAATATTTTCCCCTTGTTGATGTATCAAAACATTTAATTCTCTCATAATCTGATTAACATCTAATACATCGTCTTCAATTTGACGTACATTTTTTTCACGTTCTAACATCATGCTTTGTTCAAATTCTAAATTTTGTTGTATCAATTGTAATTTTGGTTGCGCATTAATATCGTTATTTTGTTGTTGTTGTTGTTGATCACCGTAAATGTCATCATTTTGTGATGCATTTGATAATATTATAGCCTTCATTTTAGCAGCAATTTGCTGTTGACTTACTGAATACATTTCAACAATGTTTTTAAAATCTGATGTTAATTTTTCTACTTGTAATCTTTGTTGTTTGTCACCACGACGTACAACCACTGACAATCGTTGTATATCTTTACTTGTCGTTTGAATTTTTTTATTTGTATCAATTTGTATTTGATGGCTGTTTTTATATTAAAAATAGATAAATGATAAATTACAATAAATCTTAATTGATTTTAATTTGAAATAACAATATATATAAATTCGTCTATATAGAAGCAAAATTTAACATGAGAAAAAGTTATTTATTCATTAATTTTGAATTGAAATATAATTGATAAAGAAAAATTGAATTTAGATTAATTTTTTCTCTAGGTACATATATAATTTGTATATTCACTAAAGCTAATAACTAAATAACAAAATGAAATTAAAAAAAAGATACATAGCTTCTACATAGGCGATATTTTATGTATGTATGCATTAAACAAAAAATACTTACACCCTTTCTCTGGTTGCCAAATTATCTTTGCTAGTTCCAAGTATTTTCATAGTTTTTTCTAAAGTTTGCCAACTGGATTTTACTGATCCAACATTATGGCCAATGTTTTCACTTAATGATATAAATTCGGTAGGACTAAAACCAGCAAAATCAACTTCTGGTATATTATTTGTAGTAGTGCTACTAGTAGCACCGTAATCACGAAGTCCACGAAAGCCGCTTCCACCACCACTAGTATTATTTAGTCCTCCCCGAGACATTTTAACTATAATTATAGAAAGTAAATAAGCGGTTAATTAAAATACAAATAAATATAAATTTTTAAGTATTAAAGGTGTTGTCGTCATATCAGAGCAGATGTGTTTATGTTGGTGTGTGTGTGTGTTGTGCAGTCAAAGTTTAGTGTACTAATTTTGCTATATCAGAATTATTTTAATTATTTTTTTAATGTCGATCTATAAATTAATTTTAAAGAAGAGTAAGAACCATTAACCTTTGAGATTTTCATCATTTTTTACTTTATTATCATGTGATATGATGAACAATAAAAAAAAACAAAAGTTTAAAACAAAAATCAGAAAAAAATCATCTATCACTTTTATTTAATAGCTAATGCTATTGAAAAAGAAAATAGAATGCATAGCGTGGATTGATAAAAAGTATATAAGAATTTATTGATATAAAATAAATAAATGTGCCGACATATGAAATCCAAAACACAAAGAGAACAAAGAATTAAGCTTTTTCACCGTGATATGGTGTGGTGTGATGTGGTGAGGTGAGGAATTTTGCTGTTGTGTGTGATGATGGTCAAACTGTTTTGTTGCTGCCGCTATGTATAAATATTAATAATATTCAAAATACTATTATCACTATTCAATATATCACTAAATAAGTATAATTATGTTTTGTAACAATATTAACAAAACTACACTATAAAAAGAGCATCACAATTTGTCACTAAATACAAAGAAAGGAAAAAAACCATCAACCAAAGTTTTAACAAAATTAAAAAAAATATAGATGACTCATTTATTATTGAAAATGAAAAACAATAGACAAATAATTAAATTATATGCACAATATAATTTACAAATTTTTTTTTGAAAATATGAATTATGGAAAATTTAATAAACTTACATAAATTGATTTTTTTTTTTTTTTTACAAAATTAATGGGATGACAATGAAAAGAACACAAAAAAAATTCTCTTGTACAATTTCAGGAAAAAACTCGACATGTAACGACGATCACACAAAAAAACTAAACCAAATGCATGCAAATGAAATTGAAATAAAGAAAAATAAAAATGACAAGAAACTGATGGTGCCGTAACTTTAGTCAAGTCAATAAAATCAGCTGTGCGTGCGAGTGCAATGCGAAGATAGGATTTTTATTTGTATGTGTGTATTTGAATTTTGAAAGACAATGAATTTTGAAATATGTTCGCATTTTCATTTAAATAATAAATGTTTGCAACCGGTTTTAATTTTCTTCAATTGTTGTTGCATGAATACAAATTGCAACTTTTTGAGTATCGTATGATAATTTCATAGAAAGGTCAACATGTGTTTTTTGGTGCGTTCTTTGTCTTTTGTGAGGAAATGGAGGATTTAAAGGGTATGAAAATAATTAAATTAAATTATGTAATTCTAATTATATTTATTTTAAACATTTTTAATCAATATATTTTATTCATTTATTTAATAATATAATTATTGTATTTAACTGAATTCTAATATTTTTATTACAGACAAATTGAAAAACTGAAAACATGGTGGAAATTAGTGCTGATGAAAATTATTCAATTGTTTTCAAATTGATGTGTTAAAATTTTTTGATCGTCGAATGTTTAACCTAATATATAATATCCATTATTGTGGTGAATACTACAAGCACCAATATCATCATTTTTGGAGTAAAGTGATTTAGGTATGTTTTTCAAATTATAAATTATATAAAAACAATTATAGAACGTATTTTATGAAAATATTAATTTTTATCTTCGAGTATTTTATTAAATATAAATGATTGTTGAAATAATGAATTGTCAAATATTAAATGATTATGATAAAGCAAAATTATTACAACAAATTCAAATAACTTTAAAATGAAAATACAGCATTATTGATCGGCTTCTGATCCGAAATATTTACGCACGATTTATTAGTTAAATAACAATAATATAAATTTGTAAAATAGCTGAGTAATAACTCATAGTTCACTCGGCAGGGGGACGAATAGATCACCAAATAGTGGTCTGATTTGGTAGCCTCCGAATTATTTAAATAAGAAAAAAGATATATTAACTTTATTAAGATATGTATTATTATTACTAATAGTAAGTTTATACTCCCAGGTGCAATATTTGTGATGAGTCGATTTTCCATAAAAATTTTAATTGCTTAGTATAGCGAGTTAATTATGAAGATATATATATATATAGTAATATAGTCAATGCAATTTGTGATATAATAATATAAAATAATAAAATATCTCTGAAAGATATTATTAGAAAACAACTGATTGATATAAATATATGTGGCTGCTTTTTTTAATAGCATGAAAATGGGCCGTCTCGTAATTGCACACGGTGCAGATGTTAATCGATTTGTAAATGTTGCTAACATAACTGAAATGTTTTATACGCTACAAGATTCGTGCACCAATATTGTATTTAATGATCTATTAAATAGATTAAAAAGTTTTACAAACATTAATGAAATAACACCGGTCTGTATAGAACGAGTATTAGATTATTCTAACAAATTATTTTGTGAAAATCTAAATAATATATTTATCCGATTAGCATAAAGAATTATTTAAATCGTTTCATAAATAAGAGTTTGTAAAATTTATAATTAAAACTAAGCAAGTATCTAAGCACTGATCGTAGCTTCACAAATATAATTTTCTGTAAATAACTATATATGTATATATATATATATCTAATAATTAATTCTATAACAAATACAAAATATTTTGCACATTACCATCGTGGATTGATTATGATGTTGATACACAGTGAGTTTAAATTCAAATTTTGCTAAACAGATTGGAACAATTAAAATTAGCGCAGGTTACATTATCGTTGTCACTCAATGATTGCTAACAATAACTGATTAATTGCATTGCCGTGTAACCATATATACTTTCTTATTGGCTAAATGAAATATGATGAATAATCTACACTATTATATAGACTAAATTTTTGTGCGGATGCAATGGAGTTTCTTTATTTTCATGTGAGTATTAAGTTGCTAACTGCCACATGTAACAGTAATTTTGTTTAGTGGATTAGTTTGCCAAGAACTGAGAATTTAGTATCACTATTAAAAAAACATCACATATTAAATGTACCTTAAGTTGTATGCATACTTTTATCTGATTGTCACTGTTTTTTTTTATATTTACAAACTATATACAATACACATACAACGAGTACCTCTACATATTATATATTCTTCTGATGAAGACCCCACGAGCGGTTTTAACCTCGGCTATATATATATATATATTTATAAGTATATTCATATATACGAGTTTGTTATTTTGTGAAATTGTTGTTACTGCTTCACACAATATATAATATATAGAAATATATATATATTATAATGCATTTGATTCGTGTGTTGTGTCTCTAAGTTTACATTATATTATATATATAATGCTAAATATTATATATTATATGGTTAGAATATAGTTTTGTAAAATAAAGTAACTTGACTTGTTTCTTCTCTTCTTCATATTATTACATACAGAGGAGGTAGGTGTACCTACTTTTTCTTTCAAAAAATTTATATTATTAATATAAATACGAGTAAATTAACTATATATCTATATATATATCTATATTATATACAATTTTACATATTATTGTGGTTATATGATTCAATATTTTCAACTAAATATTTTTATTGAACAGCCAGTCAGTTCTTTGGCAGTGTTGATCAGTGAACTGTGGTCTGAATATAAAAATAATATTTAAATTAAATGATTTTGTTGTGCTTTGTTTGCGCTGTTATATTTTAATATAAATATTTTTATATGGTAAACAATAATGATGTTAAGTTTTTGCAAAAATACATATTAAAAAAAACAACAGATATGAACCCAAAAAAAAAAAAAGAATAAAGTAAAAAAAGCCGGTTAAATTATAACGAGAATTAAAAAAAAAAAAAAATTGAAATAAATATATAGAATAAAAAGAAGGAAAAAGGATACTGTGTTTGTTAATATATATATATGGACTATAGAGTAAGTAACAACTGACGAGTTTACATATTATTTTTAACGTAATATTTTATATAAATTGCTAAATATATTTTTATTTTATTTTTTGTTGAATTCATTATCTCTCCTATACGTGTGCATTGAACATTAATTTATATATAACACACAAACAAATATATAATAATATATAAAAATATAGGTGTTAGGTGGTGTATAAATAATTCTAAATAAATAATATAAAGTGAACATAGAAAAATTAATGCTGTTTTGAATGTTTTTTTTTTTTTTTTTTTGTGATAAGATAAATATTTGTTGGTTTTTATATATTGAGTATTTAGAGTATTGTTTGTGTTAAGGTGTTAAAGTGATATAAAAAAAAAAAAAAAAGAAGTGGTTTTTACTTTTTACACTAAAAGAAAGGTATTTTTATTATTCATAAATATAAATTTTGTGGTTTAGAAATTTGTGTGTTTAATTTATATATTTATTTATTTGCGCATACAAAAAAAAAAGGATATAATTCAACGTCAACATATTATTTATACAACAATTCAACAAATCATTAAAATTAAACACAATTTAATAATTAGTACGAAAATTAATAAAAATAAAAAGAAAAAATGTGAGTAATTTGATATAAAATTTTCAAAAAAAAATTTTCTAATGTTCAAAGATCAATAATTAATTTGTAAAATGAAAAAATAAAAAGGAAAAAACCACATTTTTATATATTATTTTTTGTTGTTATATATATATTAATTTATTAATTTTTTTGTGATATTAAAATGGAATTAGTAGACTATTTTTTTTGGACGTATTTAAATAACGTAAAAAAAAATGATTAATACATATTTTTTTGGCTTAAATCGGAATTAAATTTAAAACCGAATTTTAATATTTCAGTACTATAAATTAATTATAGTAAATTATATATTTTTAGTATAAATTTATTCGTTTTTATCGTTGCGTATTTATTATAAGTTTTAAAATATAAATAAAATAAAAACAATTTAAATTAATTATTTTTATAAAAGTATAAATAAAAAGTACTGTTTTTTTTTTATAAAGAAAAGGTATGTTTAGTTTAGACTTTAGTGAACGATTTTTTTTTTTCTTTTTTTTATTTATGTAATAAATATAATACACAAATGAAAGTGAAAATTATTAAAAATCATATATAATTTAAAAATTAACAATAAATATGTATTATAATTCGTGACAATACCATAAAATTATAAAAACATATATTAATAACTTATACAACACAACACATAATACGTATATATAAATATATTGAATCACGCGTTATTTTAACAGTCAGGTCAATAAATTTCTTCCATCAAGATATTTATAATATTATATTATACCTTATATTTTGTCATAATAAAAATGAATCATAATTTTGTGATAATGCAATTATAGCAAATAGATGTATGATGACCGCACCGCCGCCGTATGCGAGGTGTTCTGTATTGATCACAAATTCAATAAATAAATGCATTTATAATACAAATGTAATATTCCAAATAGTAATAGTTACGTCTCAATCTTATATATGAAAAGGAGATGCGGCTAAAATATTATTATTATTATTATTATTAAAATAGACATATATAGATATTAAAATATTTCCAATACCATTCTTATGATTTTCATATAACTTAATCAATATTTGTCAATATAATATAAAAATTTGAGATGATCATCAGCTTGAAAATGTTATACAAATAACAATTTTTATATATTTATTATCGAATCGAATGAATCATCCTGTTGTGTAATATTATATTCTCTATATGAAGATACATTTTTTTTTATATTGATTATATGCATATTAAAATAAAATATATTTTAATAATATGAGAATACAATATTATTATAATAAATTATTATTATTAATAATAATCATATATTCTGATATTCATATATATATACACCTATCCATATAATATATAATAAATAGAATGACTAGCATAATAATAACCAATTTTAACTAAATTATAAACATCGTTATAAAATTTGAATGTTCAAATTAAATATTTAATATAACATATAGCTGAAATTGATTTTTGTGCTAATTTTTGAGAATATAGTATTTTGTAGTACATAATTTCTTATAAATATAGTTCCATTCGGTATAAGGTGGTTGGATGGAATTGAATTTTATATATGAAAATTAGAAATTTTTATTATTTTATATATACATTGACAATTCCATTTTATCTTTGCTCAATACAATTATATTGTTGTTTATATTTACAAAACAGGCTATATCGTTAAAGGTTAATCATATAATGTACATTATCATAACACATCTGCAAAGAATCTGTTTATTATTTTAAGTTAAAATTACTATATCTGTTTGTGTTGGTGATTTACATTGAAGAATATATATATACAATATTAACAAAATTATGTTTCTAAGAAATACCAGTTTATATATAGTAGTACATATACAAAAATTTATTAAAAATTGAAAGTAACATCAAAAAATATATTAGAAAATCTAAAATTATAACACATTATTATTATATATATAAAAACTGATAGTTCTTAATACAATTTTTATGACATAAATGTCCGTAGATACGCTAAGAAAAAATATATATGTAATATTAAAAAGTGAGCATATTATTATGTTCGTTTGTATATAAAACTATAATAACAATAACCCACAATATATACCTTTGGTTTGAAGTAAAAATACATATAGTATATACCCGAGAGTATATTGCTTGTATATAAGATTTTGGGAAACGTAACAATTTCTTCCAATTTTCTCTTGTTTGATAATTTTTTTGTTCTTATATTTCTCTACCATGTTATGTTTTTATAGTATAATGTACAAGTCGGTTAATAAATTACAACTTTAGTACACTGTCGACAAATAGCATTTGATTTTATAATAATTTTTTTAAAACTTACCTAAAAATTATACAAGTCTGTCAGTTTTTGGTGTTTATTAAAACCTCGTATGTAGTATATGCGAACATTTTGAAATTTACTTACAAAATATATATATATATTAACAACCCTGTATTTTTTAAATGCATTATTTTAAAAATTTATTGTTAATCTCACATTTCGACGCTGTCTACATTTTTTTTTAATTTTTATTTTTACATTAAAATTTAAAACTAAAATGTACATAGGTTCCATTATTTATAAAATAAATTACCAAAAAAATAATAAATATAAATAAATATATATAGAAATAAAAATAAGTACACTTAAATAACTGCGTCATCGGGTTATCCTTATCACGTATTGTTAATCTCACACATTCCTAATCTGTTAAATTAAGTTGGTTTCTATATAAATTAGTTATAGCTTCATAATTAATTTTGTGTTAAAAATTATTTTTTTTTTTATGCAGTACAAGTACAATATTAAATGTTTTACAAATGCGCCTTAAAATAAAAATCAAAATCTAAATTACACATTATTATTGGTTAAATTTCATTATACATTATATAAGTTAAAAAAAAAGTTTCAGCTGATGTGAATAACATATTTGAAATCGATAGAAATGAATGTATACGGCGTACATATAAATAGTACAAAGTACGAAGAATTGTTGAAATAGTACGTACTAGACGTAGCTATATGTTTTATCATATAACTTAAAAAATTAGAAATATTTATCCATTATCTATTTCAAAATGTATTTATACATATATCACACTACACTTATAACCTTCGTACTCAATTACCGATAAAAAATCATATCATCTGCTGTGGTATATATTTATAATTTTCTTATTTTAAAAGCTTTCTTAAATTAAATCGTATAGCAATACTATTGATATTTCATACATGTGATTTCGTAATGAAATTCACATATATTATTTAATTTTAATTGTAATGGTATGGTAAAATTGTTATTGTAAAATAAAATATAACTATTTAATTAATATATTCGTAAATTTGCTTGGTCATATTCATATAGTTTATATATATTCATTAACTTAACCATATGACTTAATTTCAATACAATATTTAAACGTAATAGAAAAATAACAAACAGACAGAGGAAAAGATTATCTGATCATATTTACTTTAAGTTTAAGTTCAACTTAATTCACAGAGAATTTTCTTTTTATATATTTTTTCTCATTCATATTATTCCGTCTGTTTATTCATTTTTTATTGTGAATTTACTTAACTGCAAATACCTATATTATTTTTACATGATAATTTAATTAGGAACATTTTGCAATAATTTATTATAATAATACAATATAATATATAAGTAAAAAGGTAATATTGTTGGTTTTTCTACATATACAAAAAGTACATGGTATTTATGTGGAAGTGGAAACGATAATATAAATTTTGTGTAATATTATATTTATCTATAATTTATCTATTGTACTTCTCGTATATTTCTTAATGCATATATTGCAAAATATTGATATTAACTACCATATAATTTGTATATATGTATATGTATTTGTCATGTTTACTTATTATTATTATTATCGTATAAATGTGACTTATAATGTTAAATTTTAAAGTTTTCTCAAGATTGTGTGACTATTATTGAATTATGTTAATATACACTCACATACATAGCAATATTATTATTGTATAACCGCAATATTTTCAAGTACTCATTTATTACTTACTAATTTAAATATAATAATATTTTTAAAATGTTAAATTTTGTATTGTAAAACTTCTTCCATTTCGATATACAATATAGTCAAATAATAATAATGTTCAATATATATTATATGAAATACTACACATATACTAGAACATATACGTAATTTAAATATATTCATATAATGAAATCGACAATTAATCGTCTAATTATCTCTGATCTATGAGCTTATATGAAAGAGTATACATTTATTTATATATGTATGAAGTCATTAAACTTATTTTAAAATATCTGTCGATTGAATTCCATGATAATAACATGCATTTAGGTATATATATATTTATAAGTTTAAATTATTCAACAAATATGTACCTAATGTCATAATGTTTTTAAATAAATTATTTGCATATTTATTTATTTATTTATTTATTTATTTATAAATCGTTAAAGGTCACAAAATAGAAGTGTTTTTATATAATTAATTTTTTTTATTTGTTTTATTTTATATTACTACACATATAATTTATAAAAATAATATGGAGTGGAATATAACTTTAAAATCAAATAACTATATAACATCATTATCATTCTTTTATTGTGTGTTTTTGGTAAATGTTTTTTTTATTAGACCTATGGACATAATAATGTCCGCACTTATGCCAAATTTATTTGCCAGAATTTATTTCAAGAAAATATGTTGTGACAATTGAAAAAAATAAATATTTCATTGTGTCTTATACAAATACATGAACAGATAGATTGTACAGAAATTCTAAATTCGGAAAAGATAAATAACTCAGCTAAAACATAAACAATTATCGTATAATAATAACATACATACACACACAATATACTTTTTATATGGTATAATATTGTAATATAATATTTGTATTTAAATATGTATATTTAATTAATTAAAAATGTTATTTCTTATTATATATAAGAAACCATTGCATATATGATTTTTATCGACTTATTCGTATACTAAATATTTACAAATCTGTTAATAAAATAAATTCCTTTCTTTCTCTCTACGTGTAATTTCACGTATTTTTTCTTATCTTTCTTATCTTGTTATTATAAATATAATAACAACATACAATTAACTTATATATATATGATAATATGATTAATAATGTGTAATTATAAACAATCAAATACATATATTCTAATAGGTATATTACGTGCGTTACGAGCTAAAAGTATCGTTTGTTGAAATGTAGTAATATTTGTACCAGAAAAACGTGGCAAAATTTCGGGAATGATACAATTTGAAACAAGACTTAATAAAATTCCAATGTAGGCCTTCCATGGTATGCTAAAATTTTCGAATTCGAATTATTCAAATAAATTAAAAACATTTTAAAATTACCACTAAAAAATAAACATACATTGAAGTTGCCCCTTTTTTATGGATTTGCTATTTTTCGCTTTGCTTTTTATTCTGTCAAAGTATTTTTGACTTTTTGTTTTTTTTCCGATACGTGTAGCTGCTTTTCTTCAAAAAAAAAAAGATATAAAAATTAATTAATAATTAAGATAAAAATTAAAATAAATATATTTATATAAAACAATATAAAAACATAAAAAATATATAAAATAATGTTATGTTTATAATTATGTTAAAAAATTAGAATTTTTAGTAATTTTTTAATACCTAAATTTTGAAATTCATCGAAAAAGTGTTTCTATTTTAATTGAATGCTTGTAGTGAAAATAATAATGGCTACCGATTGTTTTTATTTCTCTTTTCATCAACCATTTTACAAAAAAAAAAAAGTTAAAATCTGATATTAGCAATATTTGCAGATAATTTCAATAAGGTATGAGTTATTTACTAATAATATTAATATATTATAGAATATTAGTAAAATATATTGTCAAATGTATATAGATTTATTTAATTTATGTATTTCAATAATATGTATTATGAAATTACATATAGGGAATTATATATTATTTCGCGTTCTTTTTTTGTTCATATATATTCAAGGACTCGAAGAGTATAATACCGAAATTACCATATTAGGATGATAATTTCAATTTAAATATATGTATGTATTTAGATTTACATTTAAAACAATTAGCGATCAAGATTAATATAACATAACTTTATATACATATAATCTTATATGTCATTGTTATCTTAAAACAATTATAAAATTTAATTATTCTGTTTTGACATTGTATTACATTTTACATGCATATATAGTTTCGACTTGTCAAATAAATAAATAAATAAATAAATAAATACGCAAATAAAATGAATCATTTATGCAAATATGTATATGGTATATCTGTTGATGATTAAATAATTGATTACACATACATATTTATATAATGTCATCATGAATTAACTTTATATAAATATGGAAATATTATAAATACACGTTTATTGTTTATATAATAATGAATATATTGTATAGTAATACGTATTTTGTATAATAATTTTAATCTGTAACGAACGAAATGAATTAAACATTATTTTTATTCCAATAGTTTTTACGGACCCGAAATTTTTATAGTCAAACATATGCTAAAAATGTTGTAAAAATCATTATAAAATATGGAATATTTAATTAATGTACACAATCCGGCTGAAGAAGCTTATGCGAGCTGCAATTGTTTATCTAAATTAATATAGCAAATATAAAGCACTTTGAAATAAGCCATCAATAATAATATTATTATAATATAATATAATAACTATAGCCATATAGTAAGTCATTGTATCTATCTGTATCATGTCTTTACAGAAAAATTACTATTATATATTTCAGGTCAAAGCATATAGGGATTTTATTCGAAATTAACCGTGAAATGTTTTTTGCCTCACATTCAATTTTATTGTAATTATTATCCTACAAGGAAATTCATTTTTTTAACGCTATCCTATTATTTTTATTGTCACTGTGCCTACAATATCTTTCTTTATGTGATACAAATATAAACTGTATATACATAACAATATTTTAGCCAATGTATATACCCTCTGTAGTGCTAGACTTAAGTGCCATTTGGATATCTATATATTATATGATAAAAAGAATCAAATTTAATATTCATACATGAAAAAGTTAATGATTTTTGATAAATATTATATTTATATATGGGAAAATCTATTCATACTTTTATATATGTGCGTTGCGTGGGTGTGTATATTCAAATACTTTGATAATTTGATATATTGGATTGGCATGAAAGTAATTTCTTCGGTTTTTACAAATAGATAGCTATATGTTTTTTTTCTATTAATGATTTCTTTCAATGTTTTAGATTTTAACTTACTTTAGAATCAAATTGTGTTTTTATTTTGGTTGTACAGTTGTTTTATTGGGTTCAGTGTCAATTTTAACATGGGCATAAACGACGAGAATTTTCATCGTATTTCGCTTTTTTATTTCCGAAATGGGAAGAAAACTGCCGAGGCACGCAAAAAGAATAACGCACGTTTCATAATTAGTATAAAATATGCCTTTCTGGAGATGTTACACTAAAAGATGACCAGAATTTTGTATGAGCACGGAATCATGAAGTGCGGCCAAAAGATTAACGTTATTTTGTTCCATCAAAAACATTTCTTTTATTTCACGCACAAAAACATTGAAATTATTTTCTTACCAACCCAATAATAATGTGTCATTTCGGTTAACATATTTATTATTTATTAACATAGGAATTTAATTATAATGTCACACAAACAAAAAATATAGCATATGGTTGATTTATTATGAATTATAATTAATATATTTAATACATAAATACTTGTAATTATTTAAAAATAGTTATAACACAATACATATTTTTAATAATTGGTTTGTAATATAATGTCTTTCAAATCGTTTCGGTAAATATATAAATTGAGCTAAATATTTTAATTTAACACGCATAACACAATTATATGATCTCAAATTAACAACGTTTCTATGTATCATTGTTGATGTTATATTGTAAAATAAATAATTTAAATCAGAAAGTATATGATACATATGTGTGCATCCAATATTTTTACTAAATACCATATACGAGATATACGACAAAAAATGATGGCATTGCGTATAAATAAATTAAAATTTACATACAAGGGATAACCATAAAACATATGTAATATTATCCCCTAAAAGAAATATAAATATATGAGTCATTGGAAAAAAAAATCAAAGAATATAATGTTACAGCCGCAGATTATTCAATGTCAATTGATGACTACACTTTATATATCTATTTTGTATATTACTCACTATATAGATATAATAATATTAGCTTATTTACACTTATTTACACTTACTATATGTATTAGCATATATATTATTATTATTATTATTGTATATGAAAAACGAAATAGAAATATGATAATGTTTTTCGGAAAACTTGTAGACCAAATAGTAAATTTAATTATGTATATGTGTAGTATTAGGTACACCGAGGTACTTGTTTATTTGCAAACAAAACAACAAATTAATACATCTTTACGAATTTTTTATATTCTGTCCAATTTCTTCACTTATAGATGTATCTACCACCAGATAAGCTATAATCTTTTGTAGTATACATAAATCAAATATATAATTTATTTCAACTGCTTGCTGATCCACAGTGCAGTATTTAAATGCCATTACATCTTAAATATTGGATCATTCTTTATGTACATAATATGAAATTTTTTTCAAAAACCATGTGTTCATAATTTTTTTTTTGTATTTATTTGGATTAATTTTTGTTATCGTTATTTTCTTTGAAACTTTTATTTCCTTTTATAATAATATATGTGATGTGAGTGTATTTTGTGTATAATACACAATATATAATATTTATATGTGAATAAATATTTAAAAATAAACATGACAGAGAATCGTGATATATAAATGAATAATATTGTAAATAAAATGTATCAAGATTTATTGCAAATTCTTTTTAATTTTTTGGTATATATGTATTATATTTGTGTAAATAAATATAATTATATAGAAAATATATAGAACAGCGAACAGGATATATACTGATGATAATATTCTGTACATATATCGGTTTAATTTTAATTTTCTATATTATAAACGTAAAGAAAAATTCATACATATATATGCCTGCGTTCAATGGTTAATATTGCCATATATAAAGGACACATTAAATTGTAGAAAATATCGTATTTTGGGTGACTTGCTCAACGATTATTTATATATGAAAATTTCAATTGCAAGCAACATGTATTGTGCCTATATTATTGTACGAGCGAGTACATATACAAAAATAATTATATAATATTTATATTTTGCTTTACACAAACATCGAAAATTATTATACAAACAGATAAAAATAAAAATAAAATTGAAATGCGGTATAATAAAAATACAAAAAAAAAAAATTCATTTATTATATTTTTATCAATACAAAATTATATTCAAGATAGAAAATAAATATATGTATATTATTATATGTTTTGTATGAAAAATGGCAATGATATTTATATTTAATCTATTTATTTTTTTATTTGTTAATTTTATATGTGTTTGTGTGTGGGTTGTCGCCCGGCGCATTACGATTCATTTCATTTTTTCTTTTTATAATTTTTATATTTATTTTTATTTTTATTTCAAATGATGAAATTTTCATTTGGCCAATATTTTCGAAAATTATGTGCAATTAAATACTCGAAAAAATTCCCTAAATCAGAAGACAAATCTATCGTACATGTAAGACAGGTAAATTAAAGAGGCCACCAATAGACGATTTATTATCTATATATTTCTGTAACTTAACTTTTCTTTTTTTCCATATAGCTAAAGAACTGAATTCTTTTATAATAATTCTGTTATTTATATTTATATATATTTTATGAAGAAAAAAAATGTGTCACAATTGTTTTTTTTTTTTTAGTTTAAAAAAAATATTTGAAAGTCGTATGTTTGGAATATTAATAAAATAATATATAAAATATAAACCATTATTAAATTATTAATACTCGTATAGCCGCAACAAAATATTGTAAACCAAAACTTGATTCAACAATAATACGAGAATAAAAGCTGTAATGATGACCTGTCATACAATTTTCTTATTTATTACTCATCATAATTCATTTTTTAACAAAATTATTTTAAATTATTTACATACATACAATTCATGTAAAAACCGTTTTTATTATGTAGATTTTTAATATTTTATTTTTCTATATACAAGTTTAAACTTTTATATTATTAAAGTTGCTAATTATTATATATTTCGGATGATATCATTGCAAAATGTATACATAACTACGCGTGCATACTTTAAATTGTCTATATTGAAATGCATATAAAATATTACGCATATAAATTTGGTTTTAAAATTAATAAATATTACGGGTAACGTTATACGAATGTTGATCATTCAGGCAGGCAATTCATTGAAATTCTAAAATGTCTATAGGTACATTTATAAAATTAAGTCAGTAATAAAATCGGCCGATGTATTCATTATCGAACATGTAGAAAACACTATATATGATTCATAATTCTAAAAAAATCGAGAATATAATTTTAATGATTAGTCGCACCGCCACCGCGTCTCTCTATTGTGGAGTTTTACGCTGACTTAAATTAATTATTCCACTTTATTCTATAGCGTAATTTTTACACAACCATAAAATTTAACCTTATATACGATATATGAATGTTTATATTTTAAAATTAAAGTGCCAGTAAATAGATATTAATATTGCATTGTACTGTAAAAAAATAAATATTTATATATAAATTATTCCAATTAGAATAAATTATAAATTGTTTATAATTTTATGTAATATGTAAAAAAAAAAAATAATAAATAAATTTACTTTTATTTTCTATTGACTAACAACTGCTAAACACAACATATTTATAATAAATTATTAAACTTCATTTTTAAAAATTTCATCACCTTGAAATAATAACATTATTAATTTAATATATTATATTTGATTTTTGTATAATGAAAAGAAAATTTTGACTTCCAAATTAGGAAAATGAGGACAAGACATGCATATATATATATATATTGTGTCAAATAAAATTATACAGAGGCGTCGGAAATATACCATAGAATAATTTGTAAACTAAATATTACATGGTTAAAATTAAATTCATCTATAAATCTATGAATAAATAACATGCAGAATTTTTGGTGAATATTTAATTTCACAATTATGCGAAAGTAAACAATTTGGATTCTTCTTAACCGGTGCAGAATCAATCTATACCCTTTATACTAAAAAAGGTGAGGTAAAGATAAAATGGAAAATGAAAGAATATATGTGTTATTTAACCTTCTTTTTTTGTTTATAATTATTACACTTTAAAATTCTATTATACTATAACTTTATTTTTATGTATATAATATATATTATATATTAATGTAATTATGTATTATGTATTATATATTATATATGCTATTTAATATATATATAATATATATAATTTCATATAAAAAACGTAATAAGAGAAGGTTAATTTAATTGCTTTGTTTATAGAATCGAAAGCAACATTGTTACAGAAATTTTATAGAGCACCATTCTAATATCTTGATGTGTTGTTATAATAGCAAATTTGCTGAATATATTTTATTAACTATACTTGAGTGATTATGATATAATATAATTAGTACTTTTATTTTCGAATTGTTTATATTTTTAATGCTATATATATGTATGTATTCACAAAACATGATTAAAACATATATATCATAATATCATCACCATAAATCAAATATACAATAATTTCTATTTAGAAATAATATGGTTAAAATTGTCATGTTTACGACTTGTTAACATTTGCTGCTATACTCTGTTAAAAGTAGTATTCAAAAATTTTTTTTATTTAGTTTTTAATTGTTTCTATATAAAGTTATTTGATCAATCTTCACTAACAATGTTTGAATGGTTCACAATACACATATATAGCTTAATTATTAATCTTTAATTATTTTACGTAGTTACATCTTTCTCATATATATATATAAATTACAATACCATTTACTATTGTTTTTAATTTAAAGTTATAGAGTCGCACAGAAACGATAAACATTATTATAAAATAGTTATGTTTATTATTTTATTAAATTACGTGTTATTATGAAAAAAGTGTTTTTTTTTTATTATCTACTTTTATATTATAATCCAAATAATATTTTTTCTTTAATCTTTTTAAATGTGTGGATCTAATCTCTTGTTTAACCATAATTTTTATGTCTTTATTTTCATTATAAGAATTAATTTTTATATATTATATGTTATTATATATTGTGAATATTATTTCCTCAAAAACACTCACTCACACTACACGTGTATGCATTACATTTTAAAATCTTTTCTCTTCACATATAATAATCTAATAATATATTTGTTATATATTTATCTCAACAGATCATTAACTTATATTTCTTAATACACCCAATGAAATGTGATTAACTACAAATATAATAATAATAATAATAATAATAATAATAATAATAATAATAATAATAATAATAATAATAATAATAATAATACGAGTAAAATAATAATAATAATAATTAAATGTAATTTGATTTCATCATCAACATTTATTTATTTAATTTTAGATTACTCTGCGAGGGATACAAAGAGCATAAATAAAATAGTATTAACTTGTTCTATTTATATACATATGACCATCTTCATCTCCGCCCTTTGGTTTGACAAACAATATTTGTTTCTTTGCATTGTCCTCATTACTAATTTTATTCGGTCATAGAACTCAAAAGATTCTTCGACAACTCTTACTTAAAAAAAACTTGTGGACCAGACTTGATCACAGACGGTTACTCTCTAAGTTTCGCATGCATATATAATGTGATTTAATTTCACCAATTACAAATATATAGTAAACAAATTATATACACATTGTAAATTAACTAACTATTAATTGTTAATGAAATAATATAGGAACATAAAATATATAAAATTATATATTGTATTATTGTTAATTTTTTTATTTAATAAATAAAAATCGATGGATTTAATCAAATTTCATTGAGTGCTTAAAATAGTGAAGCAGTAAAAACAAATAAAGTAAAGTAAAAAATAATAAAATTTATATTAATTTCAAACTTATATTAAAAAAAAATAAATAATACGATTAATATCTTTTTAACAAATTATAAAAATACATGATTTTAATTAATATATATAATTAAATAGATAAATTCATTAATGTAATATAAAGAGACAGGCTATTTTACTTCAAGAACTGAATTGTAATTAATTAAATCGTAATATAATTTAATTATAATGTATTTACTTCTTTCCCCAAATTTCGAATAGTTCTGTTTTTTATGTTTATAATATAGAATTCAATGATTTTACAAAATAATATATACAATACACATTCAATGACAAAAAAGAGGAGGACTAAAAGGGATTGTTTATATAAATGTGCATTTAATTAATAATGCATTTTATTGTATTTATTTTTAAAACATTGCATTTGTGCATCGTCGTGTATGTAATGGTCAAAAATAAAATATATATTTTTATTACCATCATCTGTATACTTGAAATATTAAAAAAAAACATTTTCGTTATGGAAAATAGCGCATTCAACAGTCAAATTAAATGGTGGTGTGGTGCACAGTTAATAAAAAAAATAAGGAACAAATTGTTATGAATTGCAAATGAAATATTGGTGTAATTTTTCAAATACTGCTGTATAAAATAAATATATTGGTAAATTGTATAGTTTTTGATTTATACTATACAATATCTAGTACATATATTAAATACAAAAATGTCCTCAAATGCAATGTTTTATACTATATATAATTTATGCGGAAATAAAATATACTATTTTTTGTATAATTATTGGAAGTTTTTTATATTTCTTTTGCCACACCACACCACTCTTTTTATGCACGATTGTATGTTTTTTTTATTTTATAGAGAACTGGTTATAAAAAGTATTTAATAGATTTAATATAAAATATACAAATAATAAAAAATAATGATGTTCTGTTGATATGAAATGGATAATGGTTAATGTTATGTGCAAATAAATAAATGGATAAAAAGTGTAATGTAATTTCAGTTTGCATGAAAAAACATAATTCATGCAGCATATATCCTGTCCCTTTATATATTATATTAGTATAATTAATAATAATTATATGGTATCTCTTTCCGTAGATAATTTCAAATGTATATTATATATGGGTCAATTTTAATACATACAATTTCTTATAATATTATACCACATTAATTTTTTAATTTACACGTACTATATTATATATAGTATCTGTTTACTTACAATATATACGAGTGTTGTAACAAATGCTTATTATGTTATTATTGATGTAATGCAACATCAATAATAACATATATTATTTTATCTATATATATACTGATAAGATTTAATATAAATGATAAAATGATTACATATATTCTTTTAAGATATAGGCTTGGCGTATCCCTACAATTTCGTGCCGGGACTTTACCAATACAGAAATGACACTTATATATTATCGTATGTATTGGTCGATTGTGATATAGATTTTTGTAAGATTAAAACCACCTACTACCACATGAGGAGTTCTGATCACATATATGAATTTTAAATATTACTATTAGAATATAATTTGAGATCCATTTACTGTAGATTCCCCTTCAGTTTTATTTCATGAATGAGGTTTGTGTGGTATGACTTAACTTTTTTATTTAACATTTAAGATAAACTAATAATATAGTGAACATATTGTTAAATATTAAATATTAATAATGCCATTTTGACTATTGTTTTACTAAAAACGATTAAAATATTTGTATGTTTTGCTTTATCAACATTTATACATATAATTAAAATTCTCATCATGTTATTTATTAGTTAGTTGTTATTATATACCACATATAGCCAGAACAATGAAATAACTCTTTTTCTAAATAAAGAATATATTTATTTTTTGTAAAGTTATTGTCCATATATTTTATTTTATATAATATTTTATTAATGTATTATTAATATTTACGCGAGCATATATATCTCCTATTATATGTTTCAATTCAATTAATTAATAGTAAAAGATATAGATAGGTATTTATATATATAATTATATTATAATATATACTATTTATTGTGTATAACACTTAACTTACATTATAACTATTATAAATATATATTATTATAAACAAAAAATATTAATAGATATACACCTATATTTATTATTGTATTTCTATAAAAGCATCAAACAAATATTACACTATTGCCAATTAAAAATACTTACGTATCTCTTTGGTTATTGTTACTACATGTTGGTTATATTTTTTTTTATATTTTACCTATAGATACTTATTTATATATAAACGAAGAGGTATATCAATTATATACATTATTCTATGCACTATGTAATTGGTGTCAAGATAAGAAAATACGACTGCATTGACATAATACGTGTATATTCATCAATATTTTGTATTTTATATTATTAATGAATAATCATTCCGATTACTATATTATATGTTCCAAATCTATCAATTCATATATATATATATTGTATAATGTTCAATGCAACAGCAGAGCTGTGTATAATCACTAATTTTCTTTTATTGTATAGCTTTTTTTTTTTTTTTAAAGTTTTTGTATGAATTTGTGTGTCATAACATATTAACTTTCTTTTATATATAAATATATATATAGTCAATTAAATAGCATATGCTCTATATGGTATGATTGTTTGAGTTGCTCGATATGTATTTATATATATACTGATAAATATTTATTAAATAATAAGTAATCTATTTATATAATAACCGCACATAGTATAGTAATTAATATTTTAAAATGAATTCCTTGATGAGTTTTTTAATATTTTAAAATTTTGTTGTACAATAATATGATTTTATACACATGAGACGATTAGTCTATTTTTAATCGTGCGTTTAAATATATATATATATATATGTGTATAGTTGTACTATTCTCTGAATAGCGTCAAACACCATATTTTAATATCAATGATATTCGTTTTTATGATTCCATAAACGAACAACTGGGGTGGGTACCTGAGCATTATATGAATATACCGCAAAAATTTCTCATGCAAATTGAATCCAGTAATTTTCACAATTGTTTGAATACACATTACAGCTACTGCACCGCTGAGTATTTATTATATATATTTATAGGTATATATTTAAAAAGATGCTTTTTTCCATCACACATCGTATATAATACATCTTTGTTAATTAATGTTACTATAAATCTATAAATATAGTCTAATATATGATGTGCATAAACTAGTTGAAAAAGCAATTTATATTTTTTTGTCACAACACACTAACACCACAATATGTTTCCTAAAAAAAAATGTGATATTAATAGAGAATCAACTTGATAATTTTTGTATACGTATTCATATTCATTATCAATATGCATATACAATACTTATTATACCATTTATATACTATATTACTTAAAACAATATTTTAAAATAGTATAACAGATAGACACGACGACTTATTTTGTATCAAAGATTTAAAATTATGTATAGTTGAATTTATTTAATGTTCCTTCTATCTATTACAATCTACAATATATATATATATAAGTTTGTAGTTTGTAATAATAATTAAATTATAATTAAATATTTTATGATATTTCGTATATTGATATAATACTAATATTATATATTATTAGATACAATAATTTGTTCTCAACGCACACACCATATATATTTACGTTTATTTATTTATTTAAAAAATACATCCACAGAATAGTGATTTGAAAATCGTTTTTTTCCATATATACACAACTATTAATATTAATATACGATAAAATAAATAATATTAAAAGAAAACAATTTTTATTTTTTGTAATATTTAATGGTTTTTTTATTTTATTTTTTATTATGCAATTAAAGTATATATATTCAGTGAAATCGATTATCATATATTATGTATTATCTTTATACATATATATTATATGCATTTTAATGGTAATATATAAAGTGTGTACATTATGTGATGATGCGATATATGATGACAACGATACACATACAATTATTTATACAAAATATATGATAATAAATGGCATAATTTTTGTACATTATTATTATTATTATTGCTTATATTATAATTATTAATATTGTTATAGCCGAACTCTTACTATATATATTTAAATATATATGTGTATACTCATATACGAGTATAGTATAGTATAGTAAAAACAAATGGTGTCATTCATCCAGCTGCTGGTTATTTATTTATTTTTATAAATAAAAACAACTCCTTGGGATATAAATTACACAATAAATTGTGCAAAAAAAGACATTTTCATATGAAATAACTATAACCGCGCATTTGATAACTGCATACAATTTTATTAAATTTTATGTATTGTAATATTAAATTTTATTTGAGTATATACAGAGATAAAAACATTTTATTTAATATATATAACTTTAAACAAATATAAAACAATGTTTAATATGGGTGAAGTTAAAATTTAACAGGTTCTTCAATTTTGCTTATATTATATATACATTTTATTATAATTCTTTGATTGGTATTTATTGCAAATAAATATAAGAAGTGGCAAACTATTAAAATATACGAATTCTATAGAAGAACAAGCTTAACACTATATTTACATATACAATAATGGTCAATATAAAATGAAATATTCTATCTATATTACTATTACATATATAGTATGGTATATATATTAACACTTTGAGATGAGGTCGGAATCACATTTATGTGACTTCAATGGTGTTGCTATAATGCTGCTATATAAATAGATGTTGTAATGTCTATTGTAATACAAAAACTAAATTAGTTTTCATCAGTAGATATGTTGACGGCAAAGATTTTTGTCAACTGCTATAATTTTTAAAATATATACATTTTGTTTGTTTTAAAATTAAATTATTTGTTCTTAAATAAATGGTATGTATCTATAGATAGAGGCTGTTATATATATGGTGTCATATCCGGGATCAATGCATTGGTATACCATATTTAATTTCTTTTCTAAATTATGACGATTTTCGTGATGATCGATCGCCCAATGGAAAAGAAAACAATCCTATAGAAATTGATATAGAAATTGTCCGATAAATTGTTTCACTTTAGATTTATTACGTTTTCATTGTCTTGAAAGAAGTTGTTTCTACTTTTTCCATTACACATATAGGTATTAGACACACAAACAATATTTTGTTAATTAATGTTCTCGAATATATATATACCACTTATGTTATAAGCACATATAATTTATACAATATATAATTTTATTATAACAACATTTTTCTTAAAATACATTTGATTTTTTTATTTCCATAATACAATATTATAAATGTATGGGACACACGTGTCATAATATCTCATATATATATATAATTGCATAATGTACGCAATATATAAATATAGATCAAATTGTTTATTTTTTTTTATGTTATGTAAAAAGTGGAAAAGACGACACGCGACACATATTAACCAAATATTAAATAAAACAATTTTTTTTGAAAAATAAAATAAACATAAAAAATAGTATACTCTTTTTTCAAATTATTAAGCTATTAAAATTATGATATTTTTTTTTTAAAAATGTGACACATATATGAAAAAAAATATTATGAGTGTAAAATAAGAACTGGAAAATACAATGGATAGATAAATCATATTATATAAAAAAAATACGAGTATATATACATAAAAAAAAAGAAGGTATTCATATGATTCAGTGAAATTATATAGTAATTTTTTTTATTATTAAATTTTACTACATTGTGTTGATGTGATGTTAGATGATGTCGAGATATATAAATAGATAATTTTTTAATTTATTTACATATACATTATTATGGATAAAACAAAAGTGAAAGAATAGATGTATTATAAACATTTCCATAGATAATTTTTTGTCTATGGATATTGGTTATTATAATATGGTATAAGATTAATAAACTATAAATTGTTTGATATTTGTCACACCCCCTACAATAGCTAATATATAATTTAAATTTTTATTGCAAAATATATATATATATGCAATGGATTTACGAATATATATATACTTTGATTTTACGTCAGTTCGTCGCACACGTTTCCAGTATCTCTTTTTTCTTGCATAATTCTTCTAAGTTTTTCTTTTATAAAGAAGTATCATTCTATATTTATAAAGTTATATTTTATTTTATACTTATATTACAATCTTACATATAATTCCATAGATAATACACAACAACGAATGCATTTCTTATTGTTTATTGTATAAATAAAATGATGTTTTATAAATAAATGTATGTTACAATGACGAAATGAGAACATAATATTATATACAATATATATTATTTAGTGTTATAAAAATTATTATTATTATTATTATTATTACATATAACAATGACAATATATAATATATTTGAATTAAATTACGTTTATATTAGCATTTTCATCAGAAAATTTTTATTTTTTTAAAAATAATAATAATAATATGGTAAAAATAAATAGAAAAACTAACATATTTAGTAATCTAAAATCAACACAATTATATTTTGAACATATATATATATGGTATATTATATTATTATTGAGTGACAACCAACACCACATATCGCATATATTTACGTGTAATATATTTATTTATATTTTTTTATCATTTACTAAACTTTCACGGGATCGAAAAATTTGTCTAATATTCATATACATATTTTATATGGATAAATTTTCAAGAGAACTAAAAACATCATTTTACATTTTATGTAATTCAACTATATATATATATATACAGGCTGTCCCAATTTTCGACGGCAATACGAAAACACTAGGTTCTCTGGGTCATTTTGCGTTGAAAATATTATATAACATTTTGGCCGATTCGACTTCGGTACGAAGTTACACGCAAATAACCAAATTTTCAATCAGACCATGTTTTGCACTCTACTGGCATCAATATCTCAATAACTAATTAACCGATTTTAAATTTTTGATACACTATTAGCATTAGCATACCGAGATCGTTAATTTGACGTTAAGATAAGGCAATTATCGGACATGTGGTTAACCAGATACTTACAGAAATGTTGACAGTTAGCTGAACGCCATTTTTCTTTTTGAAAGTTTGTTCAAGCATAAATCGAAAAATCATAATGAAAAATTTTTTTCGGTATAAGTTTAAAAACTTGCCACATTCATAAGCTTTCGTTTAAGCTATAACATTACGATAGGTCTCAACTGGTTCAAAAGATATACACAAATAACTACAACGATGTAGGCATAAAATTGATTTTCGCTATGGAAAAATTTTATCTTTTTTTGATTTTTTCCAAAACCAATAATATGGACGTGACAGATAATTGATTCCATACACTCCTATGCATTCACGCAAATCTTCACACACACACACACACACAAACGATCTCACACACAAAGGCCTACACACATAAACCCACAAAAGCACACGCACGCATATCACTACAGTTTTAAACAAACAAAGTAATTGTTGAAAATGTGTTCCTTCATCTCGAATACATAGACAACAATGCTTTTCAATAGACCGAATCAATCTAAGTGTTTGTTGTGACTTGTGGCGAAATTCTTGGATACAGTCTTCAGTACGTTGAATCAACTCGTCACGTGAATTAATAACAGTTGCATAGACTTTTTTTTCAAGGCAACCCCATAAGTCGAATCGGCCAAAATGTTATATGATATTTTCGCGACGCAAAATGACCCAGAGAATCTAGTGTTTTCGTATTGCCGTCGATAATTGGGACACCCTGTATATATACACAATAATATAATAATAAATTTCAATTTAGCAAAATATTAAAATATATCAATACAGTTTATTAATTATATTGTTGTGTTTTATATTCAGCCGATTTTTAACTAACTAATATAATTTAGATAAAAAAAAAAATGTTCCACATCACCATTGTTGTCGGTGCCGGGCGAGGGGTCATTCACATTTTGTTTATCTTGTAAATAATTATATATTAATAAATTATTCAAAAAAGAAACGAAATTAATATAGCTTAAAATATATACAATATATGAAAATAACACAATATAAAATTTAATATAATAATGATATAAAATCCATAATAAATTAAAAGAAGATCAAATGTATAAGATCGTATATATAAATGTGCATAAAATAATAATAAAAACTTGCAAATATTTATGGATTGTCTTTAATTTATTGTGTAGCACATTTATACTTTATATCGCTTTATATACGACTTATATAGATACATTAAAATCGTATATATATATATATATAAAATATATAAATTCATTTGTATATAATATAAAATAAATGTATATATTACATGTAACACATAAATGCAATTGATATTATTAATTATATAAATGTACAATGCATTTGAAATACATAAATAAACTTTTCAAACTTTTGTATATGTATATAAAAAATATTTATATACATTTTTAAGAATAAAAATCATCAGTGCACGCGAAATCTCACTGTTCTCCACATTAACTTCTATTTTTTTTTTACATACTATAATTATATTTAATATCACAGTTAACCGAAGGTATAATTTTGCTATAATTAACATTTCAAAAAAAATATATAAAAATTATTAAATTATGATAATCAAATTTTGTTGCCAAATAATTTATATAATAAAATTTAACTATATTAGATTTGCTATATATAAATATATTGAAGTTATAATTAAAAAAAAAATTGTGAAAGGTTTACTGTATTTTAAAAATATATATATGCATTTATTCAATGTGTAAAACTCTTTGTTGCAACCTTCAAATTCAACTGAATGTGTATAACATATATATGTAAATAAGACTATGCAGTACTATATATAAGTAAAATATATATTGGCAATATTGGTAACATATTAAGTACAAGAATAAAATTAAAACCGTTTCCAATAAGATTAACGCATTTTAAATATGTTGTATATTCTATATATATATATGCGGTCCAGTATATGCGTGTATTGTGTGGTATTTTATTATATATATTTACATGAAAAATACACATAAATTATATATACAGATCCGAAAAAATCTATATAAGTTATATACAATTAACTTTGAAATAACAACATCTGCTAAATTTTGCTCTATGTGTGAATATGGTTTTCACTGTTTTTATTTTTTTGTTTTTAATTTTACTATTACATTTTATATGTTTTTCTTTATTTTTCACTATTGATTCATGATGTCTGAAATAAATATTTAATTAAACAATAATAATATAGAAATTTTAAAATAACAGTATAAGAAAAATATATAAATGGTATATCACCAATTTATATTTGTGGCGCGCGCTATATACGCTATAGGTCGATGTTGGTTGAATAATATTATATAATTAAAATAGAAATTTATGTACGTATAGATTAAAATGCCAAAAACACAGTGTGTAATGGTATACATATTACAAACAATTGATTATAATAAACAATATATGGTATACAACATAATTAAATGGAAAAAATAATAATTATTTTGGATTTGTTATTTATTTTTCTATATTCTAAATTTTTTTTTCTCGTACACTCGTACTGTGTCAGATTTATCTATTCAATATATTTACATATATCTAACGTACTTTTGAAATCACAATTAAATGCTGTATCATCAACGATTTATTACTAGATTTGTTATTACTTATAATTAATATTAATTAACACACAAACGCATTTTTATTAAATTATAAAACACAAAACACAAAAGTAACTAAAATACTAGTAAAAACTTTCAATTGTCCATAGCCACCGGTAAGGACATTTACCGAAGTCCTTATCATCAGATGATTCCATTTGTAATGTAACCATTCGTAACACCCAACCAACCATACTCTCTATACTTAATCATATATGCATCAAAATTATATAATTTATATGTTATATTAATCATGTGATCAAATATTTAGTTTATAGATCAAATCAACCGAAAAAATTTATATGTGTTATGTTGTATAGGAGGATATATTTTTTTTCCTATCAGATAATAATTTATTTATATGATGAAAAATATATGAATTTATAAAATAAATAAATGCGATAAACTAAATTGATATTGATAACAATATACAGATAAATCGTATATTATCATATATATGATTATTATTATTATTATTATTATTATTTATAAAATTATATAATATAAAATAAGTCTATATATAAGTACAAATTAAATAATATTGATTTATTTAGCAATTTGGTGTTATAGGTATATATAAAGTGTGCAATTCAATTGTGTATATTAAGTCAATATTATTTAAATATATATATATATTTATATTTGTCTGGTTATTATATAATTTTCACACTTGTCACTTGTGCCAATAAATAAATATAATTTTATTAGGAAATTTTTAAAATACCTTATCACACACACACACACACACACACAATTATTTGATATATTACAAAATATTTTATGAACAATAGAAAAAAAAAAGTTATACGAGAAAGAAGGAAATAACAATAGTCTGATATAAAAATTATAAAAATTGTATACTACTCAGCAAATATAAATAATATTTAAATAATGATTTTCAGCAAATATAAATATTTAAATAATGATTACAGTACAATTGGTAAATTGTTGTTATATACTTCGATGCGAAGTAGTATGTTGTATGTTGTTAGATACCATATAAGCTCCATCTTAGAGTAATATGAATTGGTTATACATACCTCCACACAATATAACATTTTAATATTATAATTTTACCAATAATATTGCAGTAGCAGTATATATCGAAAAATTTCCCATATAAATAAATAGTAGACATAAAATATTTTAATATCAATAAATGAGAAATAAATAATTGTAAGAATTTATAGGATAAAAACTAAAAAAATGATTATCTATTTTATATATTTATTATTATTTTTTATATATAAAGAGACATAACAATAAAATACTTTTTGATAATGCCGGAAAAAAGATAAAACTAAAATATACCAATTATTAGAATTTTGAAAATTGATCTTATTAGAAAATTATTCATATTAATATTCACTTAATACTATTCAAGCAAAGATATATATTGTATAAAAAATATTAATTTTTTGACCTATTGTGCGATCTATAAAAATATTTTTCAACATGTTTTTACATATATCTCTATAATCGATAGAAACTAAATTTAATTACACATATTTATCAATTTTATGAAATATTATATTATTGATAATATTAGAAGAACTCGAAGTTCATATTGTATATTTATTATATTATCTTATCGTTGCAATTTATATATTATCTTTTATCTGATTTATTTGTTATATATATTTATTTGCATTATTGCATTATTTAATGTGTCTTTATAGATAAAACACAAAAATTGAAGTAAACATATAGTTAAATTTCAGTGGCCAGGAATTCTATTTTCAATATCATTAAATTTTTAAAATTATCATCTCATCTATAGTTTAATTATTTTCTATATATATAAAATTTCTAATTACAACAATCAATCTTTCTATTATATATGGAAAAGATTTTTGCATTCGCTTCATGCGTTCAAAAGATTTGATGAATTTTTCTATGGTATATAAGTGAAATTTGAGATAACATTTCATTGACTATTTTTCTTATTATATATTATATAAGTTTCATAAAATAAAAAATATTCATTGACTCATTGAATACAGTATTAAGCAATTTATAAAAATATATATATATTTTAAAATAATTGAGTATTATTATATACTGTTTTATATTTTATCTTACAAATATTAGGTATAATGATAAAAATAATAAATTGATTGATTACAACAATTAATTAAATATAATTTTATAAAACATTTATATATATTTTTTTTTTTTTGCAATTTTATCAATTTATCACTTATATTACACAAATACAATTAAATGAAAAAATGAAAAGCTGATAACAAATTAACCATTTTTAAATAAAAAAAAACATTAATAATAATAAAAACAACATATTGTATATAGTAAATTAAATTGAGGACATTATTTTTTAAAGAGAGTTCAATAGTACTAGTAGTAGTATATATTGTAGTATATAGATGAAATTCCATGAACACTTGAAATTTGTATTTGGTATATGGTATACAAATACTATAATTTTATAGATTCAATATAAAATTAAATAAAATAAAATAAATAAATAATTTTATTTTTATTATCATATTATCGTATCGCACAACAATAAACTTGTCGAACAACTGTGTGTAAGATTTCAAGTTAAATTAAACAAGCCTTTAACCGGCTCACATTATTGACATATATGAATATTATATATATTAATACTTGTTTTTCATTGCTGCATGAATATACCATATTTTGGTTGGGGAATCTTTGCCATACCACACTTTATTATCAATAATACAATATATATTGTGTACTGTAAATTCGTATTTTAAATAGTATTAATTATAATTATATGATAAAAGTTTTTCTTATGGACTATGTTAGATGATAATTTTTTTTTTTTCTTACAAATTCTATATTTAAATATGTGTGTTATTTATTATATATGTGAAAATTTATATGCATGATGATAATAAGCAGCACCATCGTCGTATAATAAATATAATAAATTATCATCGGTATCTATCTATATATATATATAGAAAGAAAAGAAAGAAATCTTTTGATATGGACGGTATCACAAAATCGGAGAAAAATGCATAAATATTGTTATTGTTTTATTCCTATAGTGGACTTTAAATTCTCAAACTATAATATGAATTCGTTTGCAAATTTACTTTTATATGTTCCCTACCAAAACATGACCACAAACTATTTGTTTTCTTACACAGTTCACAAAGATTAATAATAATAATAATAATAATAATAATAATAATAATAATAATTTTTTTCTTTTGAAAACGCAGTGTGAAGTACTGTAAAAATGAAGGAAAAAAAAGTGTATATCGCTTCTATGTGTGTAAAAAAAAAATATATGATAAAAACAACCGAAAAATGACTTCCTGTGTGCGTGAGATAATGACTCAGTTTAGTGTTGTATATTTTCTGATTTTTTATACATATATTTTTTTTTTTTTTTTTACAAATACTATTTAAACACAAATTATTTCGTTAAATTTTACCATTTTTTAAAATTAATACGTATAAGGTATGATTTACTGCAGTACAGTATTTGCCAAGTATTGCGTTCGTTGTTCAATTTTTTACAAATTTCCATACATATGATATAAACCCACGCATTAATTATCCGTGCATAAATCACGGTTTTAAAATTTTTACGCAACAATATGTATAACAAAACATTAAAGTTAAAGGATATTTGCTAATTTGTAATTTATCAAATTTATTTAAATTATAAACAAGATATACTAATAAAAAATATATAATATCGTATGTGTGGGATGATATCATCAATAAAACGTATGTGGTGGTGGAACCAACAATTTTAGATTTGTGCTGTGCACACTTGCAATTTTGCCATTAGGAGGATTACGGGAAATTATCGATGACAAATATTAGGAGCATTTTTTTTTCTTAATTTTATTTCGAATACATTTGCGATATATAGAAATATTACTCTATTATGGCCTTCACTCTTCCATGTATACATACGAGTATATAGGCATAGTTCGTACACATACAATACCACCACTATACAGTATATATAATAAATGCGATAATAATGAATAGATTAAAGTACTGAAAACAATTAAAAAACTACATATATAAAATATAAGGCTATATGAAAATAATAAAATGAAAAAAATTTCATTTAAAATTGTTGTTAAAACACATATATTAATTATCAATTATTTGTTTGTGCTGCTGATACAAGAATTTAGAAGTGCTCTCCCATATACTGTACACAACACATTGCACATTTTGTGTTTAAGTGTACAAATAGAGAGACAGTGACTATATCGTGACCCGGCACATATAAAGTGTTCCACATATATATTTTAAATTTATATTTAATAATTGATATATGTTTTTCTTTCCTCGGTTTTTAGATAACATTTTCTTTTTATACTCTTTAATTACACACACACACACACACACGTATATATTTAAAATTTAATAATTTTTGTGTAGTCTATTTATAATGAAAAAATTAGTATTGTTATGATATTCTTAATAATTAGTCATAAATAATTTTTTTTTTGTGGTCCTTAGTTATGTGATGTGAAAAAAAACAACCCTTGCACAGCAGTGATAAATGTTATGGGTTTTTAAAATTTTTAATATTTTGTATAGTGCGAATTTATATTTAATTTAATTGCATTTTTTTTTTTATAACAAAATCGGAAGAATAAAATTAATATCGTTTCAATAATGGACAGGTATTAATACTGTTTTTTTTTTCCTCCAATAATATTAATTTATTAACTATTAATTATATATTGTAATTTATCAATCATATTTGATTTAAAAATTTTGTTAACAATATAGATTGTATTTTTTCTATCTATACCATCCATTATATTTGATTATAATAACTAATTCTTCTTTTAAAATTGATGAATTTTTTTTTCAATATTTATTATATAAATTGATTAAAATAAAGTGAAATCAATAGATTTGAATTGATTAGTTCCGTAATAATTTTATTGTAATACATATAGTTAATATAATAACAAACATACATTGTATATTTGTGTACGTTGTGTGTGAGTGTGAAGTAGCAATTTTATTATTTCTTTTTTAAATTTTTATACAATTTGTATACCTACGAACTTTCATTGTATATTGGTATAGTTAAATGTAAATATATATATATATGATTAAAAAAAATTGAATACAGGAAAGAAGTAATAAAATAAAAAATACATAGTCAAGATTATTGTCTTTTATTTTAACATCTTAACAATTATCAATGTAGTATAACTTGTATATGAATATTATATAGTTTATATACAAAGACAATTGTATACCCGTATTCATTAGTGCGTATTTTTTAACGCTTTACTTTACTTTATAAGTCAATTACATGACAAAATAATTATTTACTGAGCCATAATAACGTCCACAGTCCGATATGGATGGATGCGAAATAACATAATATATATTATTAAAAAGAAAGAATCCTTGAATATGTGATTAACAGTTGAATTTTTTATGTAAATAGATATATATAGTAATAACAAAAAATATATGATATAGACTATAGTCTGCTACACTGACCGGATTCCATATATATATATTAAACTCTATAATAATAGTATGAAGTAAAAAAAATATATATTTTTATCTATTCACATTAATTATCATTATAAATTAATAGTTTTTAAGAAATATTTATATGTTGAAAGAGATTATTAATAATAATATGTATTGTATGAACACAGTTTGATTTTAAAAAATTCATATATTTATTTTATCACTTTTTCTTACTGCGTATATAGAAATATAGAAATTGTAGTGCGTGTAGCATAATTATTATGGCTATCATAAATATTTTGGCTATCACAATTTTCCAAACAGTTGTAATTCACGATGTTGTTATGTATATTAAAATTAAATTACAAAAAAAAATATGATCGATTCATATATATTTTAAATTATTATTATTATTATTATTATTATTATTTAGATGGATATTTCAAGAAATATATTTCTTTTTAATGTTTGGCACTGGAAATAGAACCATGAAATGGTCTCGCTTATTATAATTGATCTAACCAAGAAAATATTTGCTCTATATATATATGTTATTATTAGTTGGTTTTAGTTATACTTCTCATATTCCAATAATGATAAAAAAACCAAATTATTTTTAATTTATAACCCTTTTAAATGTCCGATTTGAATGTTAAAATTATGCGATTAATTATAATCAGCTGTTTTTTTTTCATATATATAATTGAATATCTATTATATAACAACTGCAACTGCACATAATAAACATAAACACACTCATATAAATATTTGTATAATAGAAACATTTTTATATTGTTGTATTGATCGATTGATATCGCCCAAAATTTTTAAAAAGTTTGTATCCATTCACATAAAACAAAACAATGTATTTTTTATCATTGGAATTATTTATACTTTTTGCTTTAATTATATTAATCGCACGTAATATATTATTATTATTATTATTATTATTATTATTATTATTGTTATAATAATAATTTATTGATAATTAATTTAATACCTATTGAATTGAATTGTTACTCTTATACGTTTACGTTTACACAGATAGTATTTTATTTATAAAAATATATTTCGAGTGTATATATTAAATAATATTATGTATCATTTATATTTTTGACAAATCATAATTTTGTGTCATATAAATTTCTATATAATAGCAGCTTGTAATGATTTTGTGTAAAAAAAAAATTAAAATTAACTTAACAATTATTAAAAGATATTAAAGTATCATATGATTTTTTTAATTTTTTATGATACTCTATACATGTTTCTATAAATGGTAAATGGTTTGTTGATATTGCCCTCACACACATACACGTAACATATTATTATTATGCGATAAGAAACCAAATATATATAAAATATGATCATAATCCATTCATTCATCATATAAATATGATATGATAACAACAAAAATTTAATATAAAAAATTTTTATTCAATTTTATTGTTTGTACAAAATTATTATTATTATTATTATTATTATTATTATTATTGTATGCTATAATTTTATAAATAATTATTATATCTATATCGATATATTTTTTTTTTAATTTTATTAATTGATGATTAAATTTCAATTAAAATATTTGGTTGTTTTGTCTATTTGCGTAATTTCATTTTCAAATATGCGTTAAATATTATGTCTTTAAATAATTAGTAATTTAAAAATAATTATGCGGTTTTATCGTAATGAATTTTTGTTTTTTTTTTTTTTAAGAACTCAAACTTGTTTACATTTTTTTTTTGTTTATGTTTATTTTTAAAATAAAAAAATATATTTAATTTTATATTCATTTTATGTGCGGAATATGCATATATATATATATATATATATAATCAGTGCGTTATCAATTGATAAGACCATCAATCACAATGCAATGACCAGTGAGGCGAAACCAGAGAAATGTATAGCATTCAGTATTTAATATCACGATATTTAAATTAACGTATAAGCTGAGTGTGGAATATAAAATCAAATTATGAAAAAAAAGTTTATGGTTTTATATTCATCGCACTAAATTTTACCGAATTATCATCTTTTTAAATTATCTATTTAACAGATTTTCATTTTTATATACAGAATTGCAAATATTATAATCAATTTTTAATCGTTCGTATATAGAAGAAGAGATTTTACCAATCGATGGCATAGAAAATTTAAATAAATTTGTGATATTCTGTATATTTATATACACCAACCCAAATGGTACCGAAAATATTAATATTAATATTTTAATTTAGTTTTTCAATAAAGGTAAAAATCAATACGAATTTTAATGAGAAAAACGTCATATATATCATAATTTTTTCTTCCTGCGTTGCTGCGCCTTAGAAAAACCTATTGTAATAATATTTAAATATATCTATATATAGCATAAAATATCTTCATAAAATATAATACCATAAGGATTTATATGGCTGCAAAAGGATAAAGATTACGTTTTAATTAAAAATTTCTCCTCAAATCAAATCTCACGTGGTGGTGTATATGCTTTCCGCTAATGTCTATACATGTCTAAATAAACTATAATAAAAGTATCAAAATATATTATGTTTTATTAAAATATAGTCAATTACAATTAATTAAATGAATATTATGTAAAATACCTAATCATTATAGATATAATAAAAATATCTATATATATTATACCTTTCTATAGTATAGTATAACACTCCCTTTACAGTATTTATATACGCATTATGCACGCAAAAAAAACAAAAAAAGTAATCACCATAATATTATGTTAATTTATTAATTTTATTAATAAGTATTGTTATTACAAAAAAAAATAAATATTTTTTAAAATTGAAAATATATATTAATTTAACATACTATCTATTATGCGTGTGTATAATAAAAGAAATCGTTTAATCATACATACAATATATATATATCAGCAAAAACATAATAAAATTTCGATTTCCATGATGGACATTTTCATCATTTCTTTTATAACGATTATATTTATATTCCACGCTGCCACTCTAAATTTGAAAATGATAAACAGATAAATTTAGAATTATCTCATCGGAAATTAAACTATCA
The DNA here is from genome assembly GCA_910594885.2 of Bibio marci. Taxonomy (NCBI): domain Eukaryota; kingdom Metazoa; phylum Arthropoda; class Insecta; order Diptera; family Bibionidae; genus Bibio; species Bibio marci. The sequence continues at coordinate 20,489,685 of OU343118.1, read as the reverse complement.
ATATATATAGTTTTTGTATTGCATAGGCTATATAAGTATGATTTATTGATAAATTAAACAAAGAAATTATAAATATGATGATGATAAATTTAACCATAATTTTATTAGTTACACAGTATAGATATTAACAATGTTGCATATATACCATAATTTATGATAAAAATTCATCAAAAGAAATTTTTTTTTGATTATGGGTTTTGTTAACAACAGATATATTATAATATAGAAAAGTTATATATATATATAGAAAGTTAAATAATATAATAAATAATCAAAACATAAATACTCAAATTAATATGGTTCAATAATTCAAAATTATAGTATATAAAATAATATTATATAATAACAACAAAAAATTAATATATAATAATTAATAATAATTAAGTTAGTTATTTTTGTGTGTAAAATAATAATGTAATTGGAAATTTTTTTATATTACGAAATAATGTTTTTTCTTCCATCTATAGTTTTACGCATAGTTATTTGCAAGCACCAACCATGGAGAAAGGTTTACAGGATCGAGATATTGTTGGTCTTCAAGATTTTGTTTTATTAGAAGATTATCATAGTGAAAGTGCATTTGTCGAAAATCTTAAAAAACGTTTTCAAGCTAATTTAATTTATGTAAGTAAAATTGAAATGAATCTATTATTAATTTCGTAAATATATTTATTTTTAATGTCAAAATTTGATATACAACAATTTAGGTATATATATATATGTTTTTAAAAGTGTCCATATTATACATCTCATTTTGCATATAATGCGTTCAGCGTGAAATTTTCAAAGATATTTGATTTTCTGATTCCATAAACAAACACTAGTCAGTTGCTATTAGCTGGCAAATTTTAGTATTTATAGTATGAATTTAATTGATTGCATATATTCTGCATGTATTGCATAGTTTTTATAGTTTACTATATTAAAAAAACATATAAACGACGTGCCTTTCGTATATGCCAATTTAGCTTGTATTGTATATAGATTTTACCAAACAAAAAAAAATAGACGACACACTTCATTAAATATTTACATGCGAAGTAATTTATTATTTACGTATGACTGTATGCTGAATATTTGAGTATACATATAGATGCCATATGGTGGTGCACTTGCTTGGAGTAACACATATGACTTTTATTGATGATGAAACTAAATATTCATAAAATATGGTACATATATATAATATGCTTTTTGATGGAACAAATAGTGTTGTGTGTAATATGTCTAAATGTATCTGAAAATGAAAAAAAAACCTTGTAAAATTTCACTTCAAAATGATAACCAGATATAGTAATTTATTTATAAATCTTTTAAAATACATATTTTAGGAATGAAAATAATCATTTATTGCATTTTTAAACATTATTATTAAGTATATGTAAAATATGTTTGAATTTCTTTTTTCATATATTATATAGGTAAAACTATATTTACACATACATTAATTTGTTTCGAATTAATTTCGTATATTAATTAAACGAAAATATTAATTTAATATTCATGGTTTAATAATTTTATCAAATTGAAATTTTCTTCACTCTTATTGTATATATTATTATTATTATTATTATAGTTGATTTTTTAATAACATGCCGATAACAAAAATATATTCCATTTATATGCGTTCATATTATATTTACCATATATTTTAAATGTAATACATATGCAAATGCATATACAATATAATGACATATATTAATTATATATAAATTGCATTATATAATGCTAGAAAATTGCTTACCAGTAATTTTGTTCACTTATAATTTGATAATCAATATATAAATAAACAGTACATGGTACAGGTTTTTGGGCTATATCTAATTGATATGCAACACCCACCACCTACTTAGTTTTTTCTTAATTTACCATTGCTTACTTATACATTCTTATCATATCAAAATAATTAAAATATTTGAATAATTTTTAAAATAATTTTCAATGAATATTAATATAGTATTATAGAATTAGATTATAGTATATGGCTAATCACCCATATAATAATAATAGAGTTATGGAAACATCTATCTTTCGTTAATTTCAATTGGTGAACTGATTGTTCCATGACATGCCGGCTAATTTACCAACTTGGCTGTAATGAATGTTTAGTTGATGTCATCATAAGCTCCACGAATATGACTTACTAAAAATTAGTATTTATAAGAAGAAAGAAATGTTTGTGTACTATATAAGATATGATGTGATCATTATAACTGGAAATCGTTAAAACTCTATATTATTAGTATAACCAACAATTTGTTTCATTTATTAAAAATAGTTTAATAATTTTATATATTTAAATTTCTATTATTATTTCATATATATTTATTGCATTATAAATAATATATATATATATATATATTTTTCAGACATACATTGGACAGGTTTTAGTTTCAGTTAATCCATATAAAGAATTACCAATTTATTCAGAAGAAGCAATTAAAGAATATAGAAGACGACACTTTTTTGAAGCACCACCTCATATGTAAGTAAATAGATTATATTTTATTTTATTAGTTGTGTGTATATAGAAAAGGATTTTGATTACTCCAAGTCTATAAGAATTTTTTATGATCAACCCTATAAGTTTTGATTATAGAAGTCGTTTTTTTTTGCTATATTTTTAACAATAAATTAAATTATGTATTGCTTATCGGCTACAAAACATAAACTCGATATTTTTTATTTATTTTTATAATTGATGATTATTAAACTAATGAATTTGTTGCATAGTGTTAAAATTTCGATTCTTTTAATATTATTAAATTTTATATTATTTTATATATTAATCTATATATTTTTTATTATCAATATCATAAAACAATATACCGATTAACGACAACATCATCAAAAAAAAAAATAGAAAAAAAGACAGTGTTTTAAAAAAAATAACCGTCTTGAGATTGTTTTGTTTTTTTGTTATGTATTTGACATGCAGAAATTAAATTAGGTACCTATAATATCTATTAATATACACATTAATTTCATTATATTTAGATTTGCTGTAAGTGACAATGCTTATAGATCATTAACAGAAGAAAACAGAGGACAATGTATATTGATTTCAGGTAATTAATATTGTTATATAATAACATATTACATAGAGTAAATAACAAATAGCTTATTTATTAATATTATCTGCTTTATTTTATTTATTTATTTTTTTTTTTACTGAAGATTTTCAAATATCATTGTAAAAATAAAAATAAATTTTGATAAGAAAATAAAATGATAACAATTTTGAAAGTGTCAATTATAATATAGTATAACTCTATACTATGGGTATATTTTATAGCAAATATATAACTAATGATGCATTTCATATTAATATAATAATATAAATAATACAATATAAAATTATAGTAATATAAGTTAATGATCATTTTCACTGTATGATGATGATAATATGATTATTATTTACATTGGTAAACCGAGTGATATAAACAATCGTCAACATCAAATCATGTTAGTCTAATTGGAGAGCTTATGGCATAGCATCTACCGTCAGATAAATGGTCGTATAAGGCACTCAATTTCTATTATAAGATAAATATCGAAAAATGTCGAAAAATGGTTATCAATTAGCTGCACGCTATCCGCTGTGATCCATTGAGTATTATAATGCAAAATATAAATTATTTTTATTGTTATCAATCAATCAATACTAAATGACTGATACTGAATAATGATATACAAAATTTGAATTTGACTTCAAATTATGTTGACTATATTTAATTTATATGCATAGTCATTCTGAAGAAATAACTTATGTCTGTATTTATATATCATCATATAAATCGTTTTAAAATAAATCTAAAGAAACAATTCAGAATAAGATTTTATGTTTAGGTATTGAATATAAATATAGGGTATTGTATATACTATAAAATTCCTTTGTCAATGTTTCTTTTAATAATATACACTTTTATATTTCCTACAATTTATTTAGGTCAAGTTTTTTATAATAATTTAGTTAAATAAAATTACATTAAATTTCAAAAATTTTAAAAACAACACATGAAAACGTAGTCAATCAATGAAAATCAATAAAAAGGAAATTGATGACTTGCTATATATGATGGATTTACATACAGCTCACGTAAAAGATTTTCCTTCTTTTTGCCTGTGGTTTACAATTATTAACTTCACGCACCCACATCCATTATGTATTCAGTATTGTAAGGTTATTTCAAAATAGTATAACTAAAAAATTTATGACACTTTTTTCCCCATTTATATTTATAGTTAATAAATCATTAAGAATATATGCGATTGTATTTGGTATTTATATATATATATATCTATATCTTTTTACTGAATTTGTGGCTATTGGTCTGTTTATCACCTACTTTAACATATAATTATTGTATATTGTAGTTATTTTTCATATCTTAAAATAAAAATTCTTTAATTATTATGTACATGTTATAGGTGAAAGTGGTTCTGGTAAAACTGAAGCATCCAAAAAAGTACTACAATTTATAGCGGCTGCATCCGGTCATATAACAACAGTTGAAGGTGTTAAAGATAAATTATTACAAAGTAATCCAATGTTAGAAGCATTTGGTAATGCAAAAACAAATCGTAATGATAATTCATCACGTTTTGGTAAATATATGGATGTTCAATTCAATTTTACTGGTGCACCCGAAGGTGGTAATATATTAAATTATTTATTGGAAAAATCACGTGTTGTTCATCAAAGTTCTGGTGAACGTAATTTTCACATATTTTATCAGTTGTTAGAAGGCGGTGATGATGCCCTGTTAAAAGAGTTACAATTAAAACGTAATTTAGATACATATTATTATTTAACTGATGGGGTATGTTTTGTAATATAAATATATAAATTAATTTTAGTACATATTATTTAATTTATATAAATTATATTTACATATATACATAGGCTAATGGTAATGTTGCTCGTATTTATGATGCAGATAATTTTAAATTAATACAAAATGCAATGGATGTTATTGAAATTACGGCACATGAACAAAAAGAAATATTTGAAATTATTGCAAGTGTTTTGCATATGGGTAATGTTGGTTTCACCGAAGAAGATAGTAAATCGAAGATTTTAAAACCAGAATCGGTTAAAGCAATTACAAAAGTAAGTTATATAAATATAATTATTTAAGTATAAGAAACATTAATATATATATATTCTTATGTACCGCATTCAAATTAACTAATTTATATATTCGTGTCTTATTATCTCATATGGCAAAGGATTCTAGAGTTTCAAAACCTTTTTGACATTAATATATAGTAATGTTAATTTAATCTATTATCATTATTTAATTATAAAGTTCTTGAGTCTAGTAATTTTCTGATTCATATTTTCATTTAATATTGTATATTATGTAAAGCTATGTAACCTGTTTAATGCCATTAATTTTATTTTAGAAATATTTTTCAAACACGATGTGGCATCTGATACAGTTACGAATAATTATGAACATTAATTCTGTTTAATAATTCAAATTTGTTTTTTTTTTAATACAGCTTTTAGGTTGTAATGAGGACAAATTAAGTAAGGCATTAACACATCGTACAATTGAAGCACGTGCTGATGTTGTTACCAGTCCATTAGGTCGTGAAATGGCAATTTATGCACGGGATGCATTAGCGAAAGCTGTTTATGATCGTTTATTTACTTGGTTAGTGAGCCGTATAAATGTTTCATTACATCCGGAAAATGCAAGTCGTAAAAATAATGTTATGGGTATTTTAGATATTTACGGTTTTGAAATATTTCGAAAAAATAGTTTTGAACAATTTTGTATAAATTTTTGTAATGAAAAATTACAACAATTATTTATTGAATTAACATTAAAATCAGAACAAGAAGAATATTTACGTGAAGGTATCGAATGGGAACCGGTCCAATATTTTGATAACACAATCATATGTAATTTAATTGAAGAAAAACATAAAGGTATTATTTCTATAATGGATGAAGAATGTTTACGACCCGGTGACCCAACAGATATAAGTTTTTTAAATAAAATGAATGAAAAATTAGGTGATCATAAACATTATATGTGTCATCGTAATGCAACAACGGCTGTACAAAAAACAATGGGTCGTGATGATTTTCGTTTAATTCATTATGCCGGTGATGTAACTTATAATGTTAATGGATTTTTAGATAAAAATAATGATTTACTATTTAGAGATGTTAAAGAGGTTATGTCGAATACAGTAAATAGTATAATACGTAAATGTTTTCCAGAAAAAGAATATTTAGATAAAAAACGTCCACACACTGCTGCTACACAATTTAAAAATTCATTAAATAATTTAATGGATATATTAATGTGTAAAGAACCATCATATATACGTTGTATAAAACCAAATGATGTACAAACAGCGGACACATTTGATGATAAATTAATATTACATCAAGTTAAATACTTAGGTTTAATGGAAAATTTACGTGTACGACGTGCTGGTTTTGCATATCGTCGTACATATGAAATGTTTTTACAACGTTATAAATGTTTAAGTAAAGAAACGTGGCCACATTATAAAAATGGTTCAGCTCGTGATGGTGTACAAGTTTTAGCTAACGAATTAAATTATGGTAAAGATGAGTATCGTATGGGTAAAACAAAAATATTTATACGTTTACCGAAAACATTGTTCGACACCGAAGATGCATTTCAAATGAAAAAACATTATTTAGCATCGAAAATTCAAGCCGCATGGAAAGGTCGTAAACAACGTAGAATCTATTTGCAAATGCGTAGTGCCGCAATATTTGCACAAAAATATATACGACGTTATTTAGCGATAAAAAAAGCGGAACAACGTCGTGATGCTGCCATTCGAATACGTGCTTTTATTAAAGGTTTTATAACACGTAATGATAAACCGAATGGTTATAATGACTCATTTATTGCACATTCAAAACGTTTATGGTTAATACGCTTATCGAAAAATTTACCACAAAATTTGCTAGATAATACATGGATTTCATGTCCGGGCCATTGTGCTGAAGCATCATTACTGTTACGTCAATTATATCGGCGTCATTTAGTTCGCCTGTATAAGCGTAATTTAAGCCACGAAAAACGACGTCAATTTGAATTAAAAGTATTGGCAGAAAGTTTATTTAAAGGTAAAAAGAAAAATTATGCTGATAGCATTGGACCGTGGTTTATTGACGAACGTATTTCTAAACAAAGTATGACACAAATTAACAATTTTGTAACAACATCATTTGGCATAGAAAAATTAAAATATTCAACACCAGTTATAAAATTTGATCGTCGCGGTTATAAACCGCGTGAACGTTTCTTTCTATTAAGCGATTACGCCTTGTATTTATTGGATGCGAAAACATTCAAACAAAAACATCGTTTACCATTAGATAAAATTGATTTTTGTATAACAAGTGAACGTGATAATTTAATGTTGGTACGTATACCATCTGAATTGAAAAAAGATAAAGGTGATTTAATATTACAAATCCCAGAAATTATTGAATGTTGTATATGGATTATTGATGTTACCGGTAAACGACAAAATGTGAATATTGTTGAAACTACATCGTAAGTATATTCTATTACTATATATGTTATATTATATAGATTTATTATTATTATTTATTGTTAATTTTCAATTTCAGAATAAATCATAATTCTGTACGTGGTAAATCTGGTATAATTGAAATTCAACATGGAGCTGAAATGAGTATTACAAGAGCTAAAAGTGGAAACCTTTTAGTTGTAAGTATAGATATCAATTAAATCTATTATTTAATAAAATGATTCGTTATTATTGCACAAATTTTATACGACTTTAATACAACATATACTATAACCAGTCCATACCCACTGAGACATTATTGTACCAGAATTATATTTAATTATTTATTAAATTATTTATAATTGCCGGTTCATACAATTTATTTGGGTATCAAGTCTTTTCCTAATAGCATATTTCTTCTTTTGCTAAAAGTACAATTAGATTGAAATCCCATATACAACTATCACTATATAATATTTAAATTAAAATCATGGTGATAAATCTACTTTACCAGTTCTCTGCTATCAGCTGTAACATAATATCACATTTTTTCAATCTCTATAATAATATGCTCACGAACAATTCCTACAATTTTTGTTGTCGTTTGATTTAAAAGGCTATACGCTCTGCTGTAGATTATAACAACGTAATGCATATGTTAGAGTAGTATTAAGTTATAAGTATAGGTATAAGTATTAATTAATTATATTAATTTTTATTTAATTTATTTCAGGTTGCTGCCCAATAATTTTTTATACAATTATACATAGAGAGCCACTTCTATTTGTACATTAATTTAGTTTTTACATTATTGTAATATTTAATTTTATAATATAACCATAAGACGGTGCCTTTTTAATTACTATTTTATATTATTATATATATTTTATAGATTACTATTATATAATTTATATAAGCCTACATCTACATAAGAACAAACAAAATAGATTTATGAAATATGTATTATAAATAACATATATTTATTGATTTTAGGCAAAAAAACATCACGCACACGAATTATAATAAGCGAATGCGATAATTTTTTTTTTCTCTCAATTTTTAAGGACTTATATTAATCAGAAAACAAAAAATAATAAAGTGCCATCAAAAAATTAATACCTAATTAAAAACAAAAGATATTTCGACCATTTCAGTAAAGAGTATAAATGCTCTGTTGTTTTTACAATTCAACATGTACTTACTTATATGTTATTATTATTATTATAACTATTACTATTACTATTACTATTGTGTTGTCATTGATTAGAAAAGAGATATATTTAAAAATTTAATTATTAATTTAATAAAAAAATATAATAAATTTGATAATCGTAAGTTGTTATTTATGTGATAATTTGCATATTGCATTTTGTGTTAATTGATCTGTAATGCTTCAAATGAAAATTCTGGGAAAACCAATTAAAATATACTGATTAAAAATGCTTATAATATTATAATTAAGTTAATTGGGGAATTTCAGGAAAATCGAAAATACTGAAAGCAAATGAAAAAATAAATTAGTGAAGAAATTATGGTACATGGTAAAAATCCTAGTTCAGCTGTTTGAAGTGGTTGGAGGATGGGTAGGTATCAAAAGATAGATAATTAAATTAATTAAATAGTAATTACACTAAAAAGATAATTTTCTTTTCTTTTTTCAGATTCCAAATAGATTCTGTTATTATTTAAACATAATGGAACAAAATGAATTAATAGTACTACAAATAACACTAGCAACAATAACAAATTCAATGATAACGACAATCATCATCAGTTTCATTATCATAATTATAATCATAAGCTCCAGGAACAACTACTACACCAACAATCTTAAAACACATGATAATGATTATCATTATAAGAAAAAATATTGATATTTATTTAATTTATTTATAATTCATAATGTTTATATGATATAATTTTCCTTTTTCTTTTTTTATTTGTGAAAAGACGCATTTTTAATTTATTTTAAAACAAATTCTCATTGATACTTAATTTTGTTTTAAATAAGTTTTGTGGTATAAATAATTTATTGAGAATTTAAACTAAACTAAACAAACAGTAACAATTAAACAATATGGAAAATATACATTTACGCTCACACACACATAGAATAATTAAATATTAAATTATTAAAAGAAATATTGATGCGATATGCAATAGTTATTACACATAGTATTTAAATAATAAGGGCGATGCTATTATTTTATAGCTGCCTTTTTGTGTTTCAACACAATTAAATACCTAGAAAATATTTGTATATTTTCAATGAGGAATCATCTGAATGTTTTTAATTATTAATAAATTGAAATATGATGGATGCCAATAACGTAATAACACAACCTCATGAAGTATACAATTATATTTACGACTAACATTATTTAAAAATGCATTGTGGGCTAAAATACCTATCTTATTATTATTCTTTTATATTAGCCAATAATTCATAAAAAAATAATTGAATTTGAATTAAAAAAGCAGCTATCTTTTGATAATTATAGATCAAATTACTATATACTCCCATTAGGAGTATTTCACCAACTTTATTGTAATAAATGTTTGATGGATAACATTATAAGTTCCACTGAAATTAACTAAGAATAAATACAATTCAAAATGTTTGCTTGCGAAGTTTCTCGTTTGACATAGCTTTGTTTTTGTTTTATTAATTTTTTTTTTTTTTGATGGTATGGAATTTCGTATATGAAATATTATTTATGTTTTTATTTTGTACTTACCATTTTTTTTTTTTGGTATATTTTTTGTTGATGCTTTGGTTTTCTCAGACGTTTTATTATAAGTTAATTTTTTTTTTCTCTTTTCAGATTTCAATGGACGGTAGTTAAAGGTTGGGGAACTTAATAAAATAATTAGACACATTTTTTTTTTTCTAAATTAAACTAATTACATTTAATAAGTATGTTAAACATTAAAATAAAGATCACAATTAGTGATAATTAGCATATATTTATATTGTTTTAAATCTATTATTTATATTATTTTATATTAATCTTCAAAGGTTTCAAAATAATTGATGGTCGTTTAACATTTTTTCGGATGTATATCACATTCTTCTGCAATCCATTGTTAAATAAGATGTTTGTTTTTCTTAAGGCAACACTTCTAAAAATAAAATTAATCTGTAATGGTTGATAGATTTCGTATGTGATGCACTTGATTTAATAATATTATACTTTTTATTTATTAGATTTATGCTATATATTCTGCTTTTATTTGTTAGTTGTTTGTATTTTTATTTGTTACTTGTTAATAAATACCTGAATATAATCTAATTCCAAACCAACATACCATCGGTACGAAATTGGCCAAGAGATCATTCTGTTGTACAATTAATTTTAGAGAAACTAGTTAATAAATACCTGTATAATAGTATTCCAGTAATTCTGCGCGACTGTTACTTCGTCTGAAAAATGCCTGGTATTTTAGTGGAAATTTTTATGAATTTCTTAAAAACGCTATAACTCAGCCGTTTGAAGTGGTAGGCGGGTGGGATAGGTATCAAACGATAGGTAATTACATAACCTAACTTTTGGTAACATAAAAACATGGCTGTTTCTCCATGTTTTTTGTTTATTAAAAAACACTATATCTCAGCCGTTTGAAGTGGTAGGTGGGTGGGATAGGTATCAAACGATAGGTAATTACATAACCTAACTCTTGGTATCCAAAAAAATTTCCAAAAAATGGCTGAAAATAGGCACAAACGATCGGGAGTGATCGTGCGAACAAGAATCCGTTGAGATTTTTCGAAAATTCCACCTTTAAGTGGGTCAAAAATGAAAAACAAAAAAAGAAAATTCCGGAAAATTCCGTGAAAATTTATGGCTAAAAATAGGCTCAAACGATCGGGGCTGGTCGTGCGAACAAAAATCCGTTGAGATTTTTTGAAAATTCCGACTCTAAGTGGGTCAAAAATGAAAAACAAAAAAAGAAAATTCCGGAAAATTCCGTGAAAATTTATGGCTAAAAATAGGCGCAAACGATCGGGGCAGGTCGTGCGAACAAGAATCCGTTGAGATTTTTCGAAAATTCCGCCTCTAAGTGGGTCAAAAGTGAAAAAGAAAAAAATTTAAAAAAAAATTTGCCTCCTGTTAATTCTGCGCGACTGTTACTTCGTCTTAAAATTGCCTGGTATTTTAGTGGAAATTTTTATGAATTTCTTAAAAACGCTATAACTCAGCCGTTTGAAGTGGTAGGAGGGAAAGATAGGTATCAAACGAAAGGTAATTACATAACCTAACTTTTGGTAACATAAAAACATGGAAAAATTTTCCAAAAATTTTCCAAAATAATTTCCAAAAAACGCTATAACTCAGCCGTTTAAAGTGGTAGGAGGGAGGGATAGGTATCAAACGATAGGTAAATATATAACCTAACTTATGGTAACATAAAAACAGAAATTTTTTTCCAAAAATTTTCTAAAAAAATTTCCAAAAATTGCCTAAAAATAGGTTCAAACGATCGGGGCTGATCGTGCGAACAATAATCCGTTGAGATTTTTCGAAAATTCCACCTTTAAGTGGGTCAAAAATGAAAAACAAAAAAAGAAAATTCCGGAAAATTCCGTGAAAATTTATGGCTAAAAATAGGCTCAAACGATCGGGGCTGGTCGTGCGAACAAAAATCCGTTGAGATTTTTTGAAAATTCCGACTCTAAGTGGGTCAAAAATGAAAAACAAAAAAAGAAAATTCCGGAAAATTCCGTGAAAATTTATGGCTAAAAATAGGCGCAAACGATCGGGGCAGGTCGTGCGAACAAGAATCCGTTGAGATTTTTCGAAAATTCCGCCTCTAAGTGGGTCAAAAGTGAAAAAGAAAAAAATTTAAAAAAAAATTTGCCTCCTGTTAATTCTGCGCGACTGTTACTTCGTCTTAAAATTGCCTGGTATTTTAGTGGAAATTTTTATGGATTTCTTAAAAACGCTATAACTCAGCCGTTTGAAGTGGTAGGAGGGAAAGATAGGTATCAAACGAAAGGTAATTACATAACCTAACTTTTGGTAACATAAAAACATGGAAAAATTTTCCAAAAATTTTCCAAAAAAATTTCCAAAAAACGCTATAACTCAGCCGTTTAAAGTGGTAGGAGGGAGGGATAGGTATCAAACGATAGGTAAATATATAACCTAACTTATGGTAACATAAAAACAGGAATTTTTTTCCAAAAATTTTCTAAAAAAATTTCCAAAAATTGCCTAAAAATAGGCTCGAACGATCGGGGCTGATCGTGCGAACAAGAATCCGTTGAGATTTTTCGAAAATTCCGCCTCTAAGTGGGTCAAAAATGAAAAACAAAAAAATTTAAAAAAAAATTTGCCTCCTGTTAATTCTGCGCGACTGTTACTTCGTCTTAAAATTGCCTGGTATTTTAGTGGAAATTTTTATGGATTTCTTAAAAACGCTATAACTCAGCCGTTTGAAGTGGTAGGAGGGAAAGATAGGTATCAAACGAAAGGTAATTACATAACCTAACTTTTGGTAACATAAAAACATGGAAAAATTTTCCAAAAAAATTTCCAAAAAACGCGATAACTCAGCCGTTTAAAGTGGTAGGAGGGAGGGATAGGTATCAAACGATAGGTAAATATATAACCTAACTTATGGTAACATAAAAACAGGAATTTTTTTCCAAAAATTTTCTAAAAAAATTTCCAAAAATTGCCTAAAAATAGGCTCAAACGATCGGGGCTGATCGTGCGAACAAGAATCCGTTGAGATTTTTCGAAAATTCCGCCTCTAAGTGGGTCAAAAATGAAAAACAAAAAAAGAAAATTCCGGAAAATTCCGTGAAAATTTATGGCTAAAAATAGGCGCAAACGATCGGGGCAGGTCGTGCGAACAAGAATCCGTTGAGATTTTTCGAAAATTCCGCCTCTAAGTGGGTCAAAAGTGAAAAAGAAAAAAATTTAAAAAAAAATTTGCCTCCTGTTAATTCTGCGCGACTGTTACTTCGTCTTAAAATTGCCTGGTATTTTAGTGGAAATTTTTATGGATTTCTTAAAAACGCTATAACTCAGCCGTTTGAAGTGGTAGGAGGGAAAGATAGGTATCAAACGAAAGGTAATTACATAACCTAACTTTTGGTAACATAAAAACATGGAAAAATTTTCCAAAAATTTTCCAAAAAAATTTCCAAAAAACGCTATAACTCAGCCGTTTAAAGTGGTAGGAGGGAGGGATAGGTATCAAACGATAGGTAAATATATAACCTAACTTATGGTAACATAAAAACAGGAATTTTTTTCCAAAAATTTTCTAAAAAAATTTCCAAAAATTGCCTAAAATAGGCTCAAACGATCGGGGCTGATCGTGCGAACAAGAATCCGTTGAGATTTTTCGAAAATTCCGCCTCTAAGTGGGTCAAAAATGAAAAACAAAAAAAGAAAATTCCGGAAAATTCCGTGAAAATTTATGGCTAAAAATAGGCGCAAACGATCGGGGCAGGTCGTGCGAACAAGAATCCGTTGAGATTTTTCGAAAATTCCGCCTCTAAGTGGGTCAAAAGTGAAAAAGAAAAAAATTTAAAAAAAAATTTGCCTCCTGTTAATTCTGCGCGACTGTTACTTCGTCTTAAAATTGCCTGGTATTTTAGTGGAAATTTTTATGGATTTCTTAAAAACGCTATAACTCAGCCGTTTGAAGTGGTAGGAGGGAAAGATAGGTATCAAACGAAAGGTAATTACATAACCTAACTTTTGGTAACATAAAAACATGGAAAAATTTTCCAAAAATTTTCCAAAAAAATTTCCAAAAAACGCTATAACTCAGCCGTTTAAAGTGGTAGGAGGGAGGGATAGGTATCAAACGATAGGTAAATATATAACCTAACTTATGGTAACATAAAAACAGGAATTTTTTTCCAAAAATTTTCTAAAAAAATTTCCAAAAATTGCCTAAAAATAGGCTCAAACGATCGGGGCTGATCGTGCGAACAAGAATCCGTTGAGATTTTTCGAAAATTCCGCCTCTAAGTGGGTCAAAAATGAAAAACAAAAAAAGAAAATTCCGGAAAATTCCGTGAAAATTTATGGCTAAAAATAGGCGCAAACGATCGGGGCAGGTCGTGCGAACAAGAATCCGTTGAGATTTTTCGAAAATTCCGCCTCTAAGTGGGTCAAAAGTGAAAAAGAAAAAAATTTAAAAAAAAATTTGCCTCCTGTTAATTCTGCGCGACTGTTACTTCGTCTTAAAATTGCCTGGTATTTTAGTGGAAATTTTTATGGATTTCTTAAAAACGCTATAACTCAGCCGTTTGAAGTGGTAGGAGGGAAAGATAGGTATCAAACGAAAGGTAATTACATAACCTAACTTTTGGTAACATAAAAACATGGAAAAATTTTCCAAAAATTTTCCAAAAAAATTTCCAAAAAACGCTATAACTCAGCCGTTTAAAGTGGTAGGAGGGAGGGATAGGTATCAAACGATAGGTAAATATATAACCTAACTTATGGTAACATAAAACAGGAATTTTTTTCCAAAAATTTTCTAAAAAAATTTCCAAAAATTGCCTAAAAATAGGCTCAAACGATCGGGGCTGATTGTGCGAACAAGAATCCGTTGAGATTTTTCGAAAATTCCGCCTCTAAGTGGGTCAAAAATGAAAAACAAAAAAAGAAAATTCCGGAAAATTCCGTGAAAATTTATGGCTGAAAATAGGCACAAACGATCGGGAGTGATCGTGCGAACAAGAATCCGTTGAGATTTTTCAAAAATTCCGCCTCTAAGTGGGTCAAAAGTGAAAAAGAAAAAAATTTTAAAAAAAATTTGCCTCCTGTTAATTCTGCGCGACTGTTACTTCGTTTTAAAATTGCCTGGTATTTTGGTGGAAATTTTTATGGATTTCTTAAAAACGCTATAACTCAGCCGTTTGAAGTGGTAGGAGGGAAAGATAGGTATCAAACGAAAGGTAATTACATAACCTAACTTTTGGTAACATAAAAACATGGAAAAATTTTCCAAAAATTTTCCAAAAAAATTTCCTAAAAACGCTATAACTCAGCCGTTTAAAGTGGTAGGAGGGAGGGATAGGTATCAAACGATAGGTAAATATTTAACCTAACTTATGGTAACATAAAAACAGAAATTTTTTTCCAAAAATTTTCTAAAAAAATTTCCAAAAATTGCCTAAAAATAGGTTCAAACGATCGGGGCTGATCGTGCGAACAAGAATCCGTTGAGATTTTTCGAAAATTCCACCTTTAAGTGGGTCAAAAATGAAAAACAAAAAAAGAAAATTCCGGAAAATTCCGTGAAAATTTATGGCTAAAAATAGGCGCAAACGATCGGGGCTGGTCGTGCGAACAAAAATCCGTTGAGATTTTTTGAAAATTCCGACTCTAAGTGGGTCAAAAATGAAAAACAAAAAAAGAAAATTCCGGAAAATTCCGTGAAAATTTATGGCTAAAAATAGGCGCAAACGATCGGGGCAGGTCGTGCGAACAAGAATCCGTTGAGATTTTTCGAAAATTCCGCCTCTAAGTGGGTCAAAAGTGAAAAAGAAAAAAATTTAAAAAAAAATTTGCCTCCTGTTAATTCTGCGCGACTGTTACTTCGTCTTAAAATTGCCTGGTATTTTAGTGGAAATTTTTATGGATTTCTTAAAAACTCTATAACTCAGCCGTTTGAAGTGGTAGGAGGGAAAGATAGGTATCAAACGAAAGGTAATTACATAACCTAACTTTTGGTAACATAAAAACATGGAAAAATTTTCCAAAAATTTTCCAAAAAAATTTCCAAAAAACGCTATAACTCAGCCGTTTAAAGTGGTAGGAGGGAGGGATAGGTATCAAACGATAGGTAAATATATAACCTAACTTATGGTAACATAAAAACAGGAATTTTTTTCCAAAAATTTTCTAAAAAAATTTCCAAAAATTGCCTAAAAATAGGCTCAAACGATCGGGGCTGATTGTGCGAACAAGAATCCGTTGAGATTTTTCGAAAATTCCGCCTCTAAGTGGGTCAAAAATGAAAAACAAAAAAAGAAAATTCCGGAAAATTCCGTGAAAATTTATGGCTAAAAATAGGCTCAAACGATCGGGGCTGGTCGTGCGAACAAGAATCCGTTGAGATTTTTCGAAAATTCCGCCTCTAAGTGGGTCAAAAGTGAAAAAGAAAAAAATTTGCCTCCTGTTAATTCTGCGCGACTGTTACTTCGTCTTAAAATTGCCTGGTATTTTAGTGGAAATTTTTATGGATTTCTTAAAAACGCTATAACTCAGCCGTTTGAAGTGGTAGGAGGGAAAGATAGGTATCAAACGAAAGGTAATTACATAACCTAACTTTTGGTAACATAAAAACATGGAAAAATTTTCCAAAAATTTTCCAAAAAAATTTCCAAAAAACGCTATAACTCAGCCGTTTAAAGTGGTAGGAGGGAGGGATAGGTATCAAACGATAGGTAAATATATAACCTAACTTATGGTAACATAAAAACAGGAATTTTTTTCCAAAAATTTTCTAAAAAAATTTCCAAAAATTGCCTAAAAATAGGCTCGAACGATCGGGGCTGATCGTGCGAACAAGAATCCGTTGAGATTTTTCGAAAATTCCGCCTCTAAGTGGGTCAAAAATGAAAAACAAAAAAAGAAAATTCCGGAAAATTCCGTGAAAATTTATGGCTAAAAATAGGCGCAAACGATCGGGGCAGGTCGTGCGAACAAGAATCCGTTGAGATTTTTCGAAAATTCCGCCTCTAAGTGGGTCAAAAGTGAAAAAGAAAAAAATTTAAAAAAAAATTTGCCTCCTGTTAATTCTGCGCGACTGTTACTTCGTCTTAAAATTGCCTGGTATTTTAGTGGAAATTTTTATGGATTTCTTAAAAACGCTATAACTCAGCTGTTTGAAGTGGTAGGCGGGTGGGATTGGTGTCAAACGATAGGTAATTACATAACCTAACTTTTGGTAAAATGAAAACATGGCTGTTTCTCCATGTTTTTTGTTTATTAAAAGACACTATAGTTCAGCCGTTGGAAGTGGTGGGCGGGTGGGATGGGTATCAAATGATAGGTAATTAAATTACCTAACTTTTGGTATCATAAAAACCGGGATTTTTCACCATGAATATGAAACCGTTATATGAAAATTCCGGGAAAACCCGTAAATAGATTCGGGTCCTCTAGTGGTAAAAACTGTTTATAATATTCTATCTAAGACATCTAGAAATTTTCAGGATAATCCGGAAAATTTTAATTTTGATCGGAAAAATCCGGGAAAACTGTAATAGTTAGGAAAAATTTTCAGTACCACTCCTTCAGTACATTTACCATCTATATCCATTTATGGTTATAAGACATCTGTAAGTCTTCTACTTTGGGCTGGAGAAATTTCCCGGAATTTCGCAAAACGGACTTTTTGATGTTTTCGAAAAAAATTTATTAGATAGCCAATTTTTGTTCCAGCCATATTATAGAGGCTCTTAATGCGCACAACAAAGCTTCTGGACTTTTTCCGTGAAAAATCTATTACTCGACTTATGACCGACTTAAGATTTGGAAATTTTCGCGTAAGCCTAGGTTTGGGCGCTCATTGTGCGAAAACCATTAGGCTTAGGGAGTTGGGGTGGGGCTTAAAGTACGTGGCATTTAGTCTACTATCTGTGATAAATAGGGAATTGGAAAATTCCATTGGGAAAATCGGAAAATTCCAATTTGAAAACTTGCAAAAATCAATGTTTTTCGTTGTTCCTAGAAAATCTGTATTTTCCACTGGAAAATTCCAAAAAAAATCTTAGCAGAAAGATTGAACTTTCCTTTACATTTCTGCATCATTGGATTTTTAGAAAATTCAATATTTCTCGACTTTCCAGTCATCGGAAGATTGGTCTGCAAACGATTTTCCAAACTTTAGGCACCTCTAGTTGGAAAACCCTTATAGATAGAATGTCACCCCCATAGTATAATGTGTAGCCCTTGGGAAGGACTATCGCTGGTAAGAAGATCCTGGCAAAATAGTGAGTATTTCCGGAGTTATAGGGGTGCAAAAGTGACCCATTTGGTACTTTCGAAGCCCCATAACTCCGCCCCCTTAAGGAAATCCGGCAAAGTGGTCGACAAATATTGTTTTTTTTCCGAGCTCTACAATCCCTGAAAATCTGAAGGTCCTACGGGCAAAAAATTTTTTTCGGCAGTGGGTTATAACCCACACTTTTGAAGGTCAAAAAAGTCCAAAAAAATAGGGCTGGAAATAGGCTTAAACGATGAAGGGGCATCGTGCGAACACGAATCCGTTGAGATATTTCGAAAATTCCGCCTCTAAGTGGGTCAAATTGGCAAAACAAAAAACGTGTCAAAAAGCACTAAAAAAAAAAAATGGCTGGAAATAGGCTTAAACGATCGGGGGTCATCGTCCCAACAAGAATCCGGTGGAAAATCTGGAAAATTGCGTCTCTAAGTGGGTCAAATTGGCAAAACAAAATTCGGCTAAAACACAGGTGAGTACCAGAAACCATGAGAAAAATAATGAGAAATTTTATTTTATTTTCTTTTTTCAGATTCCAATTGGATTTCCTTCAGGATATAATAATTAAAAAGACGAATGTTATTTTAATTAAACGATACTTTTAGTTTTTATTAATTAAATTGTTTATATTTGTACTATATATTTATATAAAAATAAACAACACATTACAAATTGTTTTAAATAGAATTGTGTTATTTTTTAAGAGTTAAATTAATTTTATATTAAATTTTAATGATGTCATTGAGATTCAATCAATAAAATTAAATAGATGCGCCATAATCATCAATTTTCAAATAACTAGTTAATAAATACCTGTAAAATCTTATGCTAAACCTACATACCAAATTTGATCGAAATTGGTGAAGAAATGATGCAGATATTCCCAATAACAGAATTGCACAGCATTACTTCCCATTCACACAAACACGGCAACTAAATAAATACGGAAAAAAAATTCGATAAAATTCCCAAAATATACGATTTTTTGAGATGAATTATTAGGCCAGCATAATCACATGCTAGTGGAAATGTTATTTTTTATTTTCATTTGTAAACACTACAAATGTCAATAAGGAATTATAATTATTCTAGTACTACTGATTATCTCATATATAAACCATGTACATATTCACCACTTTTCCCCAGCCAATCGTTTCGGAGATAATCTATTAACCAGCAGATGTCACCATAGGTAATAAATATATTATACGGTTTAAAACTCCTAAATTATCTTTGATAAGTCACTACTAATTTCACCATTATCTCACTTTAATTTTTCTATACTGTTTTTCATAATTAATTTTATAATTTTCACACAATTGAACAATATGAAATTAAATAGAGATTTTGTGGAAATTTTATACAATAAAAATTGAACTAATTATTGCAATAAAAAGAATTCGATTCGACTGTATTCATGGTTATGACGACCAAAAAACTAATATAAATATACAATATATATTAAAATAGGCATTCCGTACGAACTTCATTCAGACGTGGTCCTCACATGGGACTACAACGTAACATATAATTTTCCATGTAATAAAATTCGCCGGTTATGAGTACAAAATTATTGCACATGCGAGAGTAGACCAATATTCACAAAGGTTAAAATTTGTGTTTTTTACCTATTTATATAGGGCAAATTTGCCTGCCTATGAATATGAATGTCTACAATCACATGAATAATCGTTTGGCAACCAGAACAAGGGTCGTGCGCGTGCCAGGCCTCAATTAACGCTAATTGATAAGTGCCACGACCCCGGCCATAACATGGAAAACCTATTCACGATGGAAAAAAATATTTAGATAATGTAGCTCCCAATAATTACACAACTGTTGAAATTCAATAATTTCAGCCTGAAAATTCCGCGAAGGAGTTTGAACGGTATTAAAAGCCATACACGGGCTTGAATCTAACAAAATAAAAATGTGATCATTCACAGCTCAAAACGGTTTTATCGAAAAACTTATTTATAAAAATTAAAAATTATAGTTCAATCATTATTATGCTACTGGGAATTCCAAATTTTAAAATTAATATGCACAGGCGATAAAATAAAAAAATTTTTTTTTTTTTGTAGAAACTCGTTACTACAGCTTAGAACGGTTTTATCGGAAACCTCGGATATTCCTTTGCATGTGAGCCCGACCGCGTAATCACTTTGTTTGGAGGAGACAATCCCTGTACGTAACATATTAAAAGAATATGCCAAAGTGATTCCCGAAGTTTAAATTTACAAAATCAAAAAGTATGAGAAAAAAATAACATTTTGACAATGTCATTTGAAAAAAACTCATACAAATTAAAAATTAAAACTAAATTGAATTCAAATTAACGAATAAATTATAAATACGCGATCACGAATATATTATAATCTCAATATTTTATTGGTTTGTCTAACTACACAAATATTGGCTATTATGCCTCGTGTAGAGAGAGAGACCGACAAAATTATTGACAAAATATAAATAATATCCAGAGTGCTTGTGTTTTATTATTATTTGAAAATTGATTTTCAAATTTTTTCGATATAGTTTATTAAAAACAAATATTAAATATTATTAATAGATGTTGACAATAAAACACAAGCGTCTGGTTTGATTGAATCTTCCAATACAATTTCTAAACTAAATTATAATTTAAAACTTATATATATGTAAGTTACTATCACAAAATTTTTATAAATAACAAAACACAAAATATACAATAGAAGCCTAAATGGTAAGAGATAATATATATTCTTCCACAACGTACCAATTTATGTAAGTTATTAATTTTCCACGCAAAACAATTTCCAGGATGTGAGTGACCAGATCATTGCACATGCCTGAGAGATTACACCAATATTAAGTAACTAAACAATTAAAAACCGACCGATTTATAACCATTATATCAATTACAAATAAATAAAATTAGTACGTTTTTTTCCAATAACCCTACCCACTATTAAGACTACCAGAATGAAATTCGTTCAAATGATATTACTCGTTCAATTTTACACACACACCCTACGGCTCGTTCATATCATAAATTATTAAGATCAGCCTCAGGAACGCATCCCCTATTCACAACAAGTGTTAATACAAATTTAATTAGATGACTTTCTACTCCCCTTACACCAACATTTTGAAGTTGAAACAATAAAATAACATGTTCTCTAAAAAAAACACATCCACGCACATCCACTCGTTGTACATAGCAAATACTAGCGTTCGAAGAGTCAAAAAATTTGTAATTGAATAAACAACCAAATAATCAACCCGTGTATCAAACAATATTCGACTGATTTTGAGTTATTGTTACGATGCGTGTGTGTTTATTGATTTAAAGAAAACATTATAATATTTTTCAACCTAGGAGTGTACCATATGAGACGTGTGCGAAGACATACGCTAAGCCACCATTTCATAATAGTGCCACTCCTTGTTGTGTACATCCAATAAATATTACAGTCAAATTAGTAAATTACTCTCGTATGTGAGTTTGTAACAATTCACCAATTGAACTCCGTAATTTTACTTTAACAAAGTTATGACGTGTGACAAAATAACCTAATCAACTACGAATGCATAAAATTTTAGTTAGCTATACTTCTCGGAGACGATAACACCCCAATAGGAATTCTTTGTATAGCGATAGGATATAGCATTCAGAAAAAAACAATATAAAACTAATTTTACTTAGATGTTATTAAAATAATGGACAAACAAAACAGTTAATTTACTTTATTTTTGTATACGAACGATCAATGGATCAAACGCGCACTTAACACACAGAATGCGTTAGTGATAACTAGTTTAATATAAACTATGCTGACGATTTTTAAAAAAACCCAACTACTGCATATTAAGTATTGATAACTCCGAAAAATTATTAAATGAATGAGAGTGGTTTATCTGAATAAGATTACATGTTTCTTACATATTCAAATAAAACGCTCTCATTTAAAATTGTAAAAAAATTTTACATTTGACCTTAACTTGCGTTTTCGCGCAAAATTCTTTCAGAGAAATCACTACTAATATGGGGGTTAAACATGATCCGTATACGAATGTGTATAGAACTCCGAATAATACAACATGTAAATAGAATGCCAATGAAGGCAATTTTGTACATATTATTTTAATTCAATTTATACTGTGTCAAAAGACAATTAAAAAAATTTGAAAATATAAATGTGTTTTTATTTGGAATTGTATTCGTATTCGGAGCATGTTTATAATCATTTAAAATAATGCCTTCGTTATTTCTATATCTAATATCGTTCAGCATGACTTTGGGAAAAAACGTAAAAAGGGGACGAATAGATCCCTATGACTGCGCACAACACAAGTGGCACAGTGGATAATGTCGACAATCTTCTAATTTCTTCACTTGTTTTCCATTCAAGTGAACAAATTAGTATAAAACTCTTCACAATTAGATTGGAATTTATTAAAATTAAATCTGTAATATTGGTAGGCACAACCAGGCGTAGCCAACAAGCCCAGCCAACTAGAACCATGGGGGTCCCATGATGGGAACATCGCATGCAATGTCTAAATTTATTATCCTGCAACCATAATACTCTGATCGGTGAGTATTACAGCCATTAAATTCTAAATGGAGACATGAACACACGACGCGACCCCAGGCCACAACACAAAAAGCTGTCAGCGATGGAAAATATAAACGTGATTACATAACACAAAGCCCGCGCGTAATTGTTACTTTAATTTATAATTTAAAAAAACGTTATGTAGAATACCTATCTATCTCAGATATTTTAGTTTCTTAAAATCTAAATTGTGTCTTTTAAATTAATGAATTAAACTAATTAATAATTAAATGGAACTTAATTATTATTATTAGCTTAATTCATCCAATTTACTTAAAATTATTAAACTTAACCTATTACTTAAATATAAATAAATAACTTATAAATTAAAATCTTAAATTACATAAATATTATTTTCTTCATAGCAGCAAATTGTTTTTGTTTAAGTTTGTAAATTTCGATGATGTTTTGTTGTTTTGAACCGTTTTCCTATACGAAAACAAATAATATAAAATATTATAATTAAACAAATTTTTAAAGATTACAGTTTATATAAAATATTATAACAACATTAAAGTCACCTTGTCGGTGTGGGGGCTTAAAGTCAAATCTTTCTCAAAGCTCTGTCAGGTAGATGATAAACTAAGCACTTCGAAAATAGGTAATGCTGATAACAAATGAAATTTGTGCGTCAGGTGGCAAACAGGACGACAGTGTGATGAATTCACCCTCTTCACGGAAGTAGGTCCTATGGATTGCAGGATGGACCAAATTATTATGTAGTCGTTGAGAAATTAGTCATTTTAAGTATTTGTTGTTACTATTTTCTCGGTTTTGATTCATTTCTAGGCAAATTGGACCCACATGAGGTATACGAAAAAATGTTTGCACTTCAGTTACAGATCGATGGAGCACGAAATGCGATATTGTACATTCGAAATTGTAGAAAATACAACAAAAAAAATAAAATGAAAATTTGTAGATTGCATTTTGGTAATGCCTGGTAGTTCTGAAATTGAACGATAAGTATTTCAATATTGATGCTGACTATTTATTGCATTCTGACTTCAGTTCAGTTGTTATTTTTGCTGATAAAAGAGTCAGAGCGATTCCTTGAGGTAGAAAGGAGTTGTCAAAAAGATGGCAAAAGGTCATCGAGCAAAGTGAATAAAATTATTTCAAAGTGTAAACAAAATAGGTTTCATAAAAAAAAAAAAAAACTCAACCACTTATTTGTTACACCAAAATATTCATTAAAAGAAAAATTAATTACATTACTCACTTTTGTTTATTGGTCTCAGTAATCTATCAACTACGTTGAGGTTGGCATTAGGTATATATCATAGTATTTTTACGGATATATGTAGACGTGTTGCATATTAAAGTTGCGCATCTAATATCGATATCTGAAAATGAAATATGTATTAAATTAAGGTTCTTTGCAAATATATACCATTCGATTTATATTATCACAGAATATAACCTTACTGGAGCAACACTTCATTTATATATTTACTTACATGTCTTAAAATATTTATTTTAGGCTGATGAATAACACAGTTTTAAATACGCGCAAGGCGAGAAATATTTTAAATATTTACATTTACAAAACTGCATAGTTATTATGTGTGTATTTAGAACGTTGTCATTCATGAGAATCAGCCTAAAATAAATATTTCATTACATATAAGTAAATAATATATACGAGTGTTGCTTCTGTAAGGTTATCTTATTCTGTGCATTGTCTAGTCACCTTTTATATAATTATTTTATATATAAACCACCAAAAATAGTTTAAATACTCAATTTTTTGCTTAATTTTATGTTTATACGAAACACATAATTTGCTGTAGCTATTTGGCTGCCCTCTGACACAATTAACTGATTAATATACTTTTCATACTGAAAATAAATCAACTTAACTGCCGTCGGTTGTTGATCGTTTATATGAAAATATGGTGAGGTTGAGCATTATTCTTCAAATTAACAAAGTCACAATATCATATGGTACAAATTTGCATTTTTTGTAGTTTGTAGTTTTATAGTTTAAGTGTGCGAAATGTTATACATTAATTATAAAAATGTTACTAATTATAAATTTATAGCTCGTCATTAATGTTGTTTTGATGGTTTTTCATTAAGTGTGATTTCTATTTATTTGCTTTTACATTACATGATGCGTTGCATTTCACTTTCAAGCAGCAATAGAAATACTAATTGGGTTTAATATTTACATTTTGCGTACTCTTTAAACCTCCGGATTAATATTATAATTCAATAAATGAAAACATTTAAATAACGGCAAACTAATTTGTAAATTGCTGCATTTATATTTCATGATGTTGATGTCACTGATGCTACTAATGACGGCATATTATTTGACATCATATAATTATTTTCCAAAATATTGTAAATGAAGATGATGCTGTAGTGCTGGTAATTCAATATTTGAATATTCATTTGATTGTGGTTGTAAATTCATAGACACATTCGGTGGATTAATATAAAATGTCATCAATATCATAGTAGTTGTTGACAGCACGTGTTGGTTTGTTGTTTTGCTATTGTGCAGAACTCTACGTTGTATTTTAAATTTATTGGCGCTATTGGTAAAATGTATACATTGATTATTAGCTGCTAGATATGTTGCGTTTATAATTTACGATGTTGATGTCACTGATGCTACTAATGACGGCATATTATTTGACATCATATAATTATTTTCCAAAATATTGTAAATGAAGATGATGCTGTGGTGCTGGTAATTCAATATATGAATATTCATTTGATTGTGGTTGTAAATTCATTGACACATTCGGTGGAAAAATATAAAATGTCATCAATATCATAGTAGTTGCTGACAGCACGTGTTGGTTTGTTGTTTTGCTATTGTGCAGAACTCTACGTTTTATTTTAAGTTTATTGGCGCTAATGGTAAAATTTATACATTGTTTATTAGCTGCTAGATATGCTGCGTTTATAATTTACGATGTTGATGTCACTGATGCTATTAATGACGGCATATTATTTGATATATAATTATTTTCCAAAATATTGTAAATGAAGATGATGCTGTGGTGCTGGTAATTCAATATATGAATATTCATTTGATTGTGGTTGTAAATTCATTGACACATTCGGTGGAAAAATATAAAATGCCATCAATATCATAGTAGTTGTTGACAGCACGTGTTGGTTATCTATCCACAATCAATATATTGTATATGGGGTGTGTTACAATATACAATTGGAACTTAAAATCTGTAAGAATTTAGTTTAAATGAATTGAATTAATACAGTAATTACATATAATTATTATAAATAAAACTTGCCTCTGTGATTTAACCAATAATAAAGTTATATTTTGTGTATATTTAATCAATTAGAGATAGACCGTAGTAATATAAAATAGTTTAAATATTTATATTGGATGTATATTCCAAAAATGATGCATGTCCAACTAAATTACAGGTTATGTTATAGTTTTCTTTTTTTTACTATTGATATTGATGCTGCTGTACGTGATGATGTTGCAAAATTATTTATTTTTATTTTATAAATTTTAATGAATATATAATGGAAATAATTATATCATTTATTTTATAACAATAGATTTTACCTGCGATGATAAAAACATATTTGAATCCATGAGCTGATAATGCATGCACTGCAATGCCGGGCACCATCACATTCTTAATATTTTGTGCACTATAAATCCAATAATAATTAAATATATATTAATATTAATTGTATTTTTATTTTTATAATAATTTGTGTATTTATCTTTATTACTAAAATTAATTACAATATTTTCCATTTTCTTAAATGCGAGGTCCGAAACAAAAGAAAATTAATGAGGAAAACAAAAAACTATTAAAATATCAAAAATCCGTTATAACGTAACATCATCATTTTATTCTACTACTACAAATGAAATTTTTTCGTAATGTGTTTCATGATTTTTTATGGTTTTTTTAATATAGTACAATAATACAGGTTTTTTCTCCTTTTAAATTATTTGTCCTTTTCCAAAGTAAATAGATGCCAATAGAATAAATAAGTGTATACCCTTCTCACTTATTATTATTATTATTTGAATCTTCATTAATGTCACCATTGTTTCTACCGTCCTTAATTTTCGTACTGTTTTTACCATTCATAAATAATTGATTTTTGTTACGATATATTATAAATAGTAAAAAAATTTCACATCTGTCGATAGACCAACAACACACATAACGAAATTAATCAGCATATAAAAAATTGAGAATAATACACGTTTTTGCTACAAAATTTCATCAATATTGATATCCAGGTCAGATCTATTGACCACATCAACTGGATGATCTCTTGAACAATTACGACTTCGCTATTATGTTAATCAATAAAATGAGTGTAAAATTTTTCAATTGATTCACAACAAACAATTAAGAACATTGAAATGAAAATCGATCAAATAATATTAGTGATTCAATTTTACATACACATACCAGTTTTTATCATAAATTATTAGAATCCGCTTCTGGAATCTAATCCTCCTTATTCACAACTAAGTAAATTCAAAATAAATTAAATGACATTCTTTCCGCTCACTTAATAATGTAAGTTGAAACAATAAAGCGGCATTTTCTCTAAATAAAACTTATCTGCATATCATCTCCAGACAATTTCTAAAAAAGATACCAAACCAGACAGATTACACGATGAACTCACAATTCACAAGATTGGACAATTGTATAATAAAACTGTGCATGTATGTATAATGTGTGTAGATGTGTCTGTGGTGTAGGTGGTAAAATATAAAATAATATAATATAAAACCTTTTGAGAATGTAAACAGTCAAACAAATAATGTATGAAACATAATAAATTTGTATAAATACTACTCACTCTTCAATTCAAATTTAATATTTCTATGATGATCTCGCCATAAATTGTTTATAATCACTGAAGCTTATATCAATATTTTTATAAACATGTGCGATAACCGTCCGTCTATGCATTCAATCTTTTTAAATAGATAAAACATCATTGATGTTTGTGTTTGGTAAGTCAATAATGATACAATTGAATTGTGGTTGAGAATTAGTATTGAATTATTATACATCAGTGTTAATGAAGGAAATATTTAATTTCTGTGTTTTGTTTGGTGACCCAACAACTGATGATTTGCCAAATAATACAAATATTATACATATCGTAATTAATTGTTGTTGTTTTTGTTATTGGAGTTGTAACATGTATAATAATTACGATCATGCAATTCAAATCATTGTATTTGAAAATTTCGATGTAATGTTGGTGGTAGTGATGGTTGTGGTTTATCCATTTAATATTGTATCCTGAGTATACAATTGAAACCAAAAATTTGTAATAAAATTTAGATTAAATAAATTTAATTTACAAAAACTTTATAAATATAATTAATTAATAATAATAAAACTTACCTATGAGCTGTAACTTAACCAATAATATTAGTTACATATTGTGGATTTATTAAATACATTTGAGATAAGTAGTAGTAATATAAAATGGGATATATTCATATTCAAGTCCAATTTACAGGTTATGTTGATATACTATTGAAATTGATGGCACGTTGTTCGTGATGATGTTCCAAAATCTGTATCTTTATAATTTATTATACATTATAATTAATATATTATATAAACAATTAAATAATTTATTTTATAATAATAGATTACCTGCAATGCATAAAAATATATTCCATGTGCTAATGATACACGCACCGGCCGGCGCCAACACTTTCTGATGAATATCTTGCGCTTGTGCATTAAAAACTATAATTTAATAACAATTAAATAAATATTAATATTAATTCTATTTCTATTTTATTATTATTATTATTATTTATTTAATTATATGTTTTTTTATTAAAACTACTTACAGCCATTTCTTTTTCCAACGTGCAAGAAAACAAAAGTCAATGAAGAATTACAAAAACAAAAATTTTTTGAAATGTCCAAATTTGAAGTATGATAAAAATGTATTCTATTACAATATTATTATATTTTCTACTATTACAGCGGGATTTATCATTCATCCTATATTCATAACCTCATTTATTTTCACCACTGTTTTCCCCGCAATTAAGAAATGTAATGTTGGCGATGGTGATGGTCGTGATTTATCCATTTAATACTGTATCCTGAGAATACAATTGAAACCAAAAATTTGTAATAAAATTTAGATTAAATAAATTTAATTTACAAAAACTTTTTAAATATAATTAATTAATAATAATTTAATAATAATAAAACTTACATGTGATCTGTAACTTAAGCATTAATATTAGTTACATATTGTGGATTTATTAAATACAATTGAGAGAAGTAGTAGTAATATAAAATGGGATATATTCATATTCAAGTCCAATTTACAGGTTATGTTGATATACTATTGAAATGCATGGCACGTTGTTCGTGATGATGTTCCAAAATCTATATCTTTATTATTTATTATACATCATAATTAATATATTATATAAACAATTAAATAATTTATTTTATAATAATAGATTACCTGCAATGCATAAAAATATATTCCATGTGCTGATGATACACGCACCGGCCGGCGCCAACACTTTCTGATGAATATCTTGCGCTTGTGCATTAAAAACTATAATTTAATAACAATCAAATAAATAAATATTAATATTAATTCTATTTCTATTTTATTGTTATTATTATTATTATTATTTATTTAATTATGTTTTTTAATTAAAATTACTTACAGTCTTTTCTTTTCCAACGAGCAAGAAAACTAAAGTCAATGAAGAATTACAAAAACAAAAATTTTTTAAAAATGTCTAAATTTGAAGTATGAAAGATACCTCAAATCAGGAGAAATCAGTGGAATTTTTTGTATGCATTTCTTTAGTACACAACAATAAAAAATTATTTATTTGTGTATGAAAAACAGTATGAGTATAAATTGAGGTGAGTTGAGAAATGGTGAATTTAATTAAGGTAATAAATCGTAATAGAATGTTTGGAAAGAGGAGAAATATATTGTTATTTTTTACTTTTCGTTTTCTCGTTTATGATTGAAATAAAAAGAAATGACTTGTATTTGTTATTTTTGTGGGTGAAGCAAAATATAAATTTTTAATAAGAATTACTTATCAGAGAAATTGCATTGTATGAAGAAAAATCAATGATATAATTTCTTTTAAATGAAAATGCATGCTAATTTTATTAAATTAATATAAAAATGTTTCTATTTATTGTAATCCTAAATTAATATTAATGATTATGCATTCAAAAAAGCATTAATTTTAAAACGTAGTATATAAATATAATTTTATTATTAATAATTATCATATGTAAACAAACACACACACACACACAATTATTTTTATAATTGATTTTCCTTCGACGAGTATTTCCATTCATTGAAATTTCATATAGAAACATTAATTTTCCTAATACATATGAAAATTTCAAATGAAAATTCTGAGAAAACTCATGAAAATTTCGGTGTCCTCTGGTGGTAAAAAATATTTCTAATATTATAAATAAATTAAATGGGAAATTTCAGGGGAATCGATAAATTTTGAAGGTAAATTAGAGGAAAAATTATGGTATATATTTGGCACACGGTAAAATTCTAGCTCAGCCGTTTGAAGTGGCAGGAGGATGGGATTCGTTTTAAATGATAGGTAATTAAACTACCTAACTTTTTGTAAAAAAAAAACTTGGATTTTTCACCATGAATATGAAACCGTTATTTGAAAATTCCGGGAAAACCCGTAAATAGATTCGGGTCCTCTAGTGGTAAAAAATGTTCCTAATATTCTAACTAAGACATCTGGAAAATTTCAGGAAAATCCGGAAAATTTTAATTTTAATCGGAAAATTCCGGGAAAACTGTAATAGTTAGGAAAAATTTTCAGTACCACTCCTTCAGTGCATTTACCATCTATATCCATTTATGGCTATAACACATCTGTAAGTCTTCTACTTTGGGCTGGAGAAATTTCCCGGAATTTCTGAAAACAAACTTTTTGATGTTTTCGAAAAAAATTAATTAGGTAGCCAATTTTTGTTCCAGCCATATTATAGAGGCTCTTAATGCGCACAACAAAGCTTCTGGACTTTTTCCGTGAAAAATCTATTACTCGACTTAGGACCGATATAAGATTTGGAAATTTTCGTGTAAGCCTAACTTTGGGCGGTCATTGTGTAAAAACCGTTAGTCCTAAAGAGTTGGAGTGGGGCTTAAAATACGTGGCATATAGTCTATTATCTGTGATAAATAGGGCATCGGGAAATTCCATTGGGAAAGTCGGGAAATTCCAAATTGAAAACTTGAAAAAATCAATGTTTTTTGTTGTTCCTGGAAAATCCGTATTTTCCACTGGAAAATTCCAAAAAAAATCTTAGAACAAAGATTCGACTTTCCTCTACATTTCTGCATCATTGGATTTTTAGAAAATTCAATATTTCTCGACTTTCCAGTCATCGGAAGATTGGTCTGCAAACGATTTTCCAAACTTTAGGCACCCCTAGTTGGAAAACCCTTATAGATAGAATATCACCCCCATAGTATAATGTGTAGCCCTTGGGAAGGACTATCGCTGGTAAGAAGATCCTGGCAAAATAGTGAGTATTTCCGGAGTTATAGGGGTGCAAAAGTGACCCATTTGGTACTTTCGAAGCCCCATAACTCCGCCCCCTTAAGGAAATCCGGCAAAGTGGTCGACAAATATTGTTTTTTTTCCGAGCTCTACAATCCCTGAAAATCTGAAGGTCCTACGGGCAAAAAAATTTTTTCGGCAGTGGGTTATAACCCACACTTTTGAAGGTTAAAAAAGTCCAAAAAAATAGGGCTGGAAATAGGCTTAAACGATGAAGGGGCATCGTGCGAACACGAATCCGTTGAGATATTTCGAAAATTCCGCCTCTAAGTGGGTCAAAAATGAAAAACAAAAAAAGAAAATTCCGGAAAATTCCGTGAAAATTTATGGCTAAAAATAGGCTCAAACGATCGGGGCTGGTCGTGCGAACAAGAATCCGTTGAGATTTTTCGAAAATTCCGCCTCTAAGTGGGTCAAAAATGAAAAAGAAAAAAATGAAAATTCCGGAAAATTCCGTGAAAAATTGTGGCTGAAAATAGGCTTAAACGATCGGGGCTGGTCGTGCGAACAAGAATCCGTTGAGATTTTTCGAAAATTCCGCCTCTAAGTGGGTCAAAAGTGAAAAAGAAAAAAATTTTAAAAAAAATTTGCCTCCTGGTAATTCTGCGCGACTGTTACTTCGTCTTAAAATTGCCTGGTATTTTAGTGGAAATTTTTATGGATTTCTTAAAAGCGCTATAACTCAGCCGTTTGAAGTGGTAGGAGGGAAAGATAGGTATCAAACGAAAGGTAATTACATAACCTAACTTTTGGTAACATAAAAACATGGAAAAATTTTCCAAAAATTTTCCAAAAAAAAATCCAAAAAACGCTATAACTCAGCCGTTTAAAGTGGTAAGAGGGAGGGATAGGTATCAAACGACAGGTAATTATATAACCTAACTTATGGTAACATAAAAACATGGATTTTTTTTCCAAAAATTTTCTAAAAAAAATTCCAAAAATTGCCTAAAAATAGGCTCAATCGATCGGGGCTGATCGTGCGAACAAGAATCCGTTGAGATTTTTCGAAAATTCCGCCTCTAAGTGGGTCAAAATTGAAAAACAAAAAAAGAAAATTCCGGAAAATTCCGTGAAAATTTATGGCTAAAATTAGGCTCAAACGATCGGGGCTGGTCGTGCGAACAAGAATCCGTTGAGATTTTTCGAAAATTCCGCCTCTAAGTGGGTCAAAAGTGAAAAAGAAAAAAATTTTAAAAAAAATTTGCCTCCTGGTAATTCTGCGCGACTGTTACTTCGTCTTAAAATTGCCTGGTATTTTAGTGGAAATTTTTATGGATTTCTTAAAAGCGCTATAACTCAGCCGTTTGAAGTGGTAGGAGGGAAAGATAGGTATCAAACGAAAGGTAATTACATAACCTAACTTTTGGTAACATAAAAACATGGAAAAATTTTCCAAAAATTTTCCAAAAAAAAATCCAAAAAACGCTATAACTCAGCCGTTTAAAGTGGTAGGAGGGAGGGATAGGTATCAAACGACAGGTAATTATATAACCTAACTTATGGTAACATAAAAACATGGATTTTTTTTCCAAAAATTTTCTAAAAAAAATTCCAAAAATTGCCTAAAAATAGGCTCAAACGATCGGGGCTGATCGTGCGAACAAGAATCCGTTGAGATTTTTCGAAAATTCCGCCTCTAAGTGGGTCAAAATTGAAAAACAAAAAAAGAAAATTCCGGAAAATTCCGTGAAAAGTTGTGGCTGAAAATAGGCGCAAACGATCGGGGCTGGTCGTGCGAACAAGAATCCGTTGAGATTTTTCGAAAATTCCGCCTCTAAGTGGGTCAAAAGTGAAAAAGAAAAAAATTTTAAAAAAAATTTGCCTCCTGGTAATTCTGCGCGACTGTTACTTCGTCTGAAAATTGCCTGGTATTTTAGTGGAAATTTTTATGAATTTCTTAAAAACGCTATAACTCAGCTGTTTGAAGTGGTAGGCGGGTGGGATAGGTATCAAACGATAGGTAATTACATAACCTAACTTTTGGTAACATAAAAACATGGCTGTTTCTCCATGTTTTTTTGTTTATTAAAAAACACTATAGCTCAGCCGTTGGAAGTGGTGGGCGGCTGGGATAGGTATCAAATGATAGGTAATTAAATTACCTAACTTTTGTTATCATAAAAACCGGGATTTTTCACCATGCATATGAAATCGTTATATGAAAATTCCGCAAAAACCCGTAAATAGTTTCGGGTCCTCTAGTGGTGAAAAATGTTTCTAATCTTCTATCTCAGACATCTGGAAAATTTCAGGAAAATCCGGAAAATTTTAATTTTGATCGGAAAATTCCGGGAAAACTGTAATAGTTAGGAAAAATGTTCAGTACCACTCCCACAGTACATTTACCATCTAAATCCATTTATGGCTATAATTTGTAAGTTATCAACTTTAGTCTGAAGAAAGTTTCCGGAAAATCTCAAAACTAGCTTTTGGATCGTCACGCCCAAAATAAATTAGGTAGCCACTATTTGTTACGTCCATCTTGTGGAGGATCTTAGGGCGCATCTTTATTAATTGTGCAACTGAATGATTTCTTGACCAATTTGGTATGTAGGCAGGCATTAATTTTAAAGAAACTAGTTAATAAATATCTGTATAATCCTATTTCGAGAACCATTATACAAAATTTCACCGAAATTGGTCAAGAAATGATGCAAATATTCCCTTTAATAGAAATGCATAGCATTACGTACACATATACCCAACCATACATTCAATACACACAAACACATAAACAGACCAAGAAATTCGAAAAAATAACCAAAATATACGATTTTTTCAGAATAGTTATTAGGCAATCATAACCATATGATAGTGAAAATATTGTTTAATTTTTATTTAAATATTTGTATATTTGTATTTGTATATGGTTTTATATATAAAATATGTATTTTAAAATGAATTTATGAGTTCGTGTAATATTGAACTAACATTTTAATTTTAATATATAATTATACAATAATTTATTTTCGCGTTCGTGTAATATTGAACCGGCATATTTAATTTAATATACAATAATGAATTTAAGAATTCTAGAATTTTACTTTTGAATATATTATTTTATATCAATTTTATTTTATTATGCAGATATTATATTTTAAGACTATTTAATATGTAATTTGTTCAATTTTCAATCTGTGGCAGTGCCCTATTTGCCCAATAAGTAGCTTCGCCACTGCTTACTACTATTATTATCTATTATTAATTTTAACCCTTTTAACATGTATTCAGTAAACATAAATTAATTAACCAAATATTTATGATGAATTCTTATTAATTTCAATACTTTAAATTAATTTTAAATAACTAATGTTCTTTTAACAAATTTATTTTTATATTTTAAACGAATTCAAATTTTTTTAATTTAAATTCAATATGTTAAGAAAACATTCTCAGCGATTGGCTTTGAAAAAAAAAAAAAACAAACCAATTTCTTGAGAGTTATATTTAAATAATAAGTTTTAAAATGCAAATTGTGATTCAATTTAATGAGGTTTACTCTATAATTAAGGGTTTGTTTGTTATTTATCTTATATAATAAGCGTTACATGTAATTGTAATTGTTTAACTTTATAATCATGAAATTAAATTGAATTATAATAAAATGAAGTTATTTTTTAACATTGAAATCTTGGTAGAAATTTTAATTTAGCTAATTTCGTATTCATTTTTAATGTATAATATAATATCTAATACAAGTATAATTTTTAATTGCAATAGTTACAATATACAATTACATTTAAAATTTAATTCATGCTTAAAGCTAAAACTTATTTTATTTATAAATTAAAATATCATATTTTATATCATCAATTTGATAGAATGGTGTGTTGCTAATAAATCATTTAATAATAGTCTGATGCCAGAAGTAACATAAGGATGCCACAATTTAATAATCGAAATACGTGTTGTTTCAATATACTTTTTTTTAAATCATCTGCAAATATAGAAATGAATTGAGATTAATATTAGAGAATTTATTTACAAATATTTGATATTACCAATAAACAAAAGAAATATAATTTATAATTTGTGGTAATTAGTTAAAGACCAATTGGTGGATTGGTATAGATTCCCATTAGGACTAATTTATCAACTTCACTGTAATGATGTATGTTCTTTATTTTGTATTATCTCTTAAGTGCGGCAAAAATTTTTGTTGTAGTTGTCCATCACAAATAACTGCAAAAAATGCTATACATAAGCTTCCATTGGTTGTGGTCCTGTAGTATAGTTAATAATTATCACCAATGGTATGACGCACGTAATAATTCCAATTTATATTTTGGTATACCAGCATCTATATTAATTATTAATTTAATTAATATTAATTTTAATAATGTGATTGCATTACATGCGCAGCATATGTTAATTTTGTTGTTAATAGAACTGAAGCTAAAATTTGAATTGAACGCTTATTTATTATATTCCATAATTTATATGTTTGCATGATATGTTTAATTCATCATTATTATTGCCCATTAAAATATCATCGCGGTTGTTGATATATCAGTCACTGTACTATATGTTCTTTCGATAATATATATCAAGTCACTTTTGTGACACAAGTCATTTCTCTTTATTTCTTTTCTTTTCCAAATGAAATAATGTACACATTAAACATAAACAACATTGATGAGTGCCCCGCTGTTTGTTATTTTAATCTTCTTCTTTTATTTATAAGTTGTTTGTATTTTTGTTACTCGTTAATAAAAATAAATATCTGTATATAATTTCGTTCCAAACCTACATACCAAATTGGTCAAGAGATCATTCAGTTGCACAATTAATAAAGATGCGCCAGGCATTAATTTTAAAGAAACTAGTTAATAAATACCTGTATAATAGTATTCCAGTCCTATATACAAAATTTCATCGAAATTGGTCAAGAAATGATGCAGATAATTCCTTAGAAATAAATGCATTGCATTACGTTTACATATACCAACCCATACATTCAATTCACACAACTACATAAACAGACGAAAAAATTCGAAAAATAACCAAAATATACGATTTTTTCAGAATAGTTATTAGGCAATCATAACCATATGATAGTGAAAATATTGTTTAATTTTTATTTAAATATTTGTTGGTAATACAATACAAAGTCATTTTTTCTTTTATCATTAGAGGCGGACCAAAAAATATAATAAAAATTATAATATACCGTACGATATATAAATTTTATAAATTATATTTTTATTATTATTATTATATTTATTATATATTATAACTTTGTTGTTGTATTATCTCCCGCCTCCAATAAATATTTAAATAAATAAAAATTAAATAATATTTTCACTATCATATGGTTATGATTGCCTAATAACTATTCTGAAAAAATCGTATATTTTGGTTACTTTTTCGAATTTCTTAGTCTGTTTATGTAGTTGTGTGTATTGAATGTATGGGTGGGTATACGTGTACGTAATGCTATGCATTTCTATTAAAGGGAATATTTGCATCATTTCTTGACCAATTTCGATGAAATTTTGTATATAGGACTGGAATACTATTATACAGGTATTTATTAACTAGTTTCTTTAAAATTAATGCCTGGCGCATCTTTATTAATTGTGCAACTGAATGATCTTTTGACCAATTTGGTATGTAGGTTTGGAATGACATTATATACAGGTATTTAATTTCTTGTAATCATTTTCTGTATGTCGTATCAAATTGTACTGAGCAATGAAGTCAATTAATATCGAATTATCTTTACAGTATACCCATAAATAATTAACTTTTACTTGTAATTATATATAAATATATAATTACTATTATTATCTATTATTAATTTTAACCCTTTTAACATGTATTCAGTAAACATAAATTAATTAACTAAATATTTATGATGAATTCTTATTAATTACAATACTTTAAATTAATTTTAAATAACTAATGTTCTTTTAACAAATTTATTTTAATATTTTAAATTGAACGAATACAAATTTTTTAATTTAAATTCAATAAGTTAAGAAAACATTCTCAGCGATTGGCTTTGAAAAAAAAAAACAAACCAATTTCTTGCGAGTTCTATTTAAATAATAAGCTTTAAAATGCAAATTGTGATTCAATTTAATGAGGTTTACTTTATAATTAAGGGTTTGTTTGTTATTTATCTTATATAATAAGCGTTACATGTAATTGTAATTGTTTAACTTTATAATCATGAAATTAAATTGAATTATAATAAAATGAAGTTATTTTTTAACATTGAAATCTTGGTAGAAATTTTAATTTAGCTAATTTCGTATTCATTTTTAATGTATAATATAATATCTAATACAAGTATAATTTTTAATTGCAATAGTTACAATATACAATTACATTTAAAATTTAATTCATGCTTAAAGCTAAAACTTATTTTATTTATATATTAAAATATCATATTTTATATCATCAATTTGATAGAATGGTGTGTTGCTAATAAATCATTTAATAATAATCTGATGCCAGAAGTAACATAAGGTTGCCACAATTTAATAATCGAATTACGTGTTGTTTCAATATACTTTTTTTAAATCATCTGCAAATATAGAAATGAATTGAGATTAATATTACAGAGTATTTATTTACAAATATTTGATATTACCAATAAACAAAACAAATATAATTTATAATTTGTGGTAATTAGTTAAAGACCAATTGGTGAATTGGTATAGATTCCCATTAGGACTAATTTATCATCTTCACTGTAATGATATATGTTCTTTATTTTGTATTATCGCTTACGTGCGGCAAAAATTTTTGTTATAGTTGTCCATCACAAATAACTGCAAAAAATGCTATACATAAGCTTCCATTGGTTGTGGTCCTGTAGTATAGTTAATAATTATCACCAATGGTATGACGCACGTAATAATTTCAATTTATATTTTGGTATACCAGCATCTATATTAATTTTAATAATGTGATTGCATTACATGCGCAGCATATGTTAATTTTGTTGTTAATAGCACTGAAGCTAAAATTTGAATTGAACGCTTATTTATTATATTCCATAATTTATATGTTTGCATGATATGTTTAATTCATCATTATTATTGCCCATTAAAATATCATCGCGGTTGTTGATATATCAGTCACTGTACTATATGTTCTTTCGATAATATATATCAAGTCACTTTTGTGACACAAGTCATTTCTCTTTATTTCTTTTCTTTTCCAAATGAAATAATGTACACATTAAACATAAACAACATTGATGAGTGCCCCGCTGTTTGTTATTTTAATCTTCTTCTTTTATTTATAAGTTGTTTGTATTTTTGTTACTCGTTAATAAAAATAAATATCTGTATATAATTTCGTTCCAAACCTACATACCAAATTGGTCAAGAGATCATTCAGTTGCACAATTAATAAAGATGCGCCAGGCATTAATTTTAAAGAAACTAGTTAATAAATACCTGTATAATAGTATTCCAGTCCTATATACAAAATTTCATCGAAATTGGTCAAGAAATGATGCAGATAATTCCTTAGA
The DNA here is from genome assembly GCA_910594885.2 of Bibio marci. Classification (NCBI taxonomy): domain Eukaryota; kingdom Metazoa; phylum Arthropoda; class Insecta; order Diptera; family Bibionidae; genus Bibio; species Bibio marci. The sequence continues at coordinate 20,450,477 of OU343118.1, read as the reverse complement.
AATAAATGCATTGCATTACGTTTACATATACCAACCCATACATTCAATTCACACAACTACATAAACAGACGAAAAAATTCGAAAAATAACCAAAATATACGATTTTTTCAGAATAGTTATTAGGCAATCATAACCATATGATAGTGAAAATATTGTTTAATTTTTATTTAAATATTTGTTGGTAATACAATACAAAGTCATTTTTTCTTTTATCATTAGAGGCGGACCAAAAAATATAATAAAAATTATAATATACCGTACGATATATAAATTTTATAAATTATATTTTTATTATTATTATTATATTTATTATATATTATAACTTTGTTGTTGTATTATCTCCCGCCTCCAATAAATATTTAAATAAATAAAAATTAAATAATATTTTCACTATCATATGGTTATGATTGCCTAATAACTATTCTGAAAAAATCGTATATTTTGGTTACTTTTTCGAATTTCTTAGTCTGTTTATGTAGTTGTGTGTATTGAATGTATGGGTGGGTATACGTGTACGTAATGCTATGCATTTCTATTAAAGGGAATATTTGCATCATTTCTTGACCAATTTCGATGAAATTTTGTATATAGGACTGGAATACTATTATACAGGTATTTATTAACTAGTTTCTTTAAAATTAATGCCTGGCGCATCTTTATTAATTGTGCAACTGAATGATCTTTTGACCAATTTGGTATGTAGGTTTGCAATGACATTATATACAGGTATTTAATTTCTTGTAATCATTTTCTGTATGTCGTATCAAATTGTACTGAGCAATGAAGTCAATTAATATCGAATTATCTTTACAGTATACCCATAAATAATTAACTTTTACTTGTAATTATATATAAATATATAATTACTATTATTATCTATTATTAATTTTAACCCTTTTAACATGTATTCAGTAAACATAAATTAATTAACTAAATATTTGTGATGAATTCTTATTAATTACAATACTTTAAATTAATTTTAAATAACTAATGTTCTTTTAACAAATTTATTTTAATATTTTAAATTGAACGAATACAAATTTTTTAATTTAAATTCAATAAGTTAAGAAAACATTCTCAGCGATTGGCTTTGAAAAAAAAAAACAAACCAATTTCTTGCGAGTTCTATTTAAATAATAAGCTTTAAAATGCAAATTGTGATTCAATTTAATGAGGTTTACTTTATAATTAAGGGTTTGTTTGTTATTTATCTTATATAATAAGCGTTACATGTAATTATAATTGTTTAACTTTATAATCATGAAATTAAATTGAATTATAATAAAATGAAGTTATTTTTTAACATTGAAATCTTGGTAGAAATTTTAATTTAGCTAATTTCGTATTCATTTTTAATGTATAATATAATATCTAATACAAGTATAATTTTTAATTGCAATAGTTACAATATACAATTACATTTAAAATTTAATTCATGCTTAAAGCTAAAACTTATTTTATTTATATATTAAAATATCATATTTTATATCATTAATTTGATAGAATGGTGTGTTGCTAATAAATCATTTAATAATAGTCTGATGCCAGAAGTAACATAAGGATGCCACAATTTAATAATCGAAATACGTGTTGTTTCAATATACTTTTTTTTAAATCATCTGCAAATATAGAAATGAATTGAGATTAATATTAGAGAATTTATTTACAAATATTTGATATTACCAATAAACAAAAGAAATATAATTTATAATTTGTGGTAATTAGTTAAAGACCAATTGGTGGATTGGTATAGATTCCCATTAGGACTAATTTATCAACTTCACTGTAATGATGTATGTTCTTTATTTTGTATTATCTCTTAAGTGCGGCAAAAATTTTTGTTGTAGTTGTCCATCACAAATAACTGCAAAAAATGCTATACATAAGCTTCCATTGGTTGTGGTCCTGTAGTATAGTTAATAATTATCACCAATGGTATGACGCACGTAATAATTCCAATTTATATTTTGGTATACCAGCATCTATATTAATTATTAATTTAATTAATATTAATTTTAATAATGTGATTGCATTACATGCGCAGCATATGTTAATTTTGTTGTTAATAGAACTGAAGCTAAAATTTGAATTGAACGCTTATTTATTATATTCCATAATTTATATGTTTGCATGATATGTTTAATTCATCATTATTATTGCCCATTAAAATATCATCGCGGTTGTTGATATATCAGTCACTGTACTATATGTTCTTTCGATAATATATATCAAGTCACTTTTGTGACACAAGTCATTTCTCTTTATTTCTTTTCTTTTCCAAATGAAATAATGTACACATTAAACATAAACAACATTGATGAGTGCCCCGCTGTTTGTTATTTTAATCTTCTTCTTTTATTTATAAGTTGTTTGTATTTTTGTTACTCGTTAATAAAAATAAATATCTGTATATAATTTCGTTCCAAACCTACATACCAAATTGGTCAAGAGATCATTCAGTTGCACAATTAATAAAGATGCGCCAGGCATTAATTTTAAAGAAACTAGTTAATAAATACCTGTATAATAGTATTCCAGTCCTATATACAAAATTTCATCGAAATTGGTCAAGAAATGATGCAGATAATTCCTTAGAAATAAATGCATTGCATTACGTTTACATATACCAACCCATACATTCAATTCACACAACTACATAAACAGACGAAAAAATTCGAAAAATAACCAAAATATACGATTTTTTCAGAATAGTTATTAGGCAATCATAACCATATGATAGTGAAAATATTGTTTAATTTTTATTTAAATATTTGTTGGTAATACAATACAAAGTCATTTTTTCTTTTATCATTAGAGGCGGACCAAAAAATATAATAAAAATTATAATATACCGTACGATATATAAATTTTATAAATTATATTTTTATTATTATTATTATATTTATTATATATTATAACTTTGTTGTTGTATTATCTCCCGCCTCCAATAAATATTTAAATAAATAAAAATTAAATAATATTTTCACTATCATATGGTTATGATTGCCTAATAACTATTCTGAAAAAATCGTATATTTTGGTTACTTTTTCGAATTTCTTAGTCTGTTTATGTAGTTGTGTGTATTGAATGTATGGGTGGGTATACGTGTACGTAATGCTATGCATTTCTATTAAAGGGAATATTTGCATCATTTCTTGACCAATTTCGATGAAATTTTGTATATAGGACTGGAATACTATTATACAGGTATTTATTAACTAGTTTCTTTAAAATTAATGCCTGGCGCATCTTTATTAATTGTGCAACTGAATGATCTTTTGACCAATTTGGTATGTAGGTTTGGAATGACATTATATACAGGTATTTAATTTCTTGTAATCATTTTCTGTATGTCGTATCAAATTGTACTGAGCAATGAAGTCAATTAATATCGAATTATCTTTACAGTATACCCATAAATAATTAACTTTTACTTGTAATTATATATAAATATATAATTACTATTATTATCTATTATTAATTTTAACCCTTTTAACATGTATTCAGTAAACATAAATTAATTAACTAAATATTTATGATGAATTCTTATTAATTACAATACTTTAAATTAATTTTAAATAACTAATGTTCTTTTAACAAATTTATTTTAATATTTTAAATTGAACGAATACAAATTTTTTAATTTAAATTCAATAAGTTAAGAAAACATTCTCAGCGATTGGCTTTGAAAAAAAAAAACAAACCAATTTCTTGCGAGTTCTATTTAAATAATAAGCTTTAAAATGCAAATTGTGATTCAATTTAATGAGGTTTACTTTATAATTAAGGGTTTGTTTGTTATTTATCTTATATAATAAGCGTTACATGTAATTGTAATTGTTTAACTTTATAATCATGAAATTAAATTGAATTATAATAAAATGAAGTTATTTTTTAACATTGAAATCTTGGTAGAAATTTTAATTTAGCTAATTTCGTATTCATTTTTAATGTATAATATAATATCTAATACAAGTATAATTTTTAATTGCAATAGTTACAATATACAATTACATTTAAAATTTAATTCATGCTTAAAGCTAAAACTTATTTTATTTATATATTAAAATATCATATTTTATATCATCAATTTGATAGAATGGTGTGTTGCTAATAAATCATTTAATAATAATCTGATGCCAGAAGTAACATAAGGTTGCCACAATTTAATAATCGAATTACGTGTTGTTTCAATATACTTTTTTTAAATCATCTGCAAATATAGAAATGAATTGAGATTAATATTACAGAGTATTTATTTACAAATATTTGATATTACCAATAAACAAAACAAATATAATTTATAATTTGTGGTAATTAGTTAAAGACCAATTGGTGAATTGGTATAGATTCCCATTAGGACTAATTTATCATCTTCACTGTAATGATATATGTTCTTTATTTTGTATTATCGCTTACGTGCGGCAAAAATTTTTGTTATAGTTGTCCATCACAAATAACTGCAAAAAATGCTATACATAAGCTTCCATTGGTTGTGGTCCTGTAGTATAGTTAATAATTATCACCAATGGTATGACGCACGTAATAATTTCAATTTATATTTTGGTATACCAGCATCTATATTAATTTTAATAATGTGATTGCATTACATGCGCAGCATATGTTAATTTTGTTGTTAATAGCACTGAAGCTAAAATTTGAATTGAACGCTTATTTATTATATTCCATAATTTATATGTTTGCATGATATGTTTAATTCATCATTATTATTGCCCATTAAAATATCATCGCGGTTGTTGATATATCAGTCACTGTACTATATGTTCTTTCGATAATATATATCAAGTCACTTTTGTGACACAAGTCATTTCTCTTTATTTCTTTTCTTTTCCAAATGAAATAATGTACACATTAAACATAAACAACATTGATGAGTGCCCCGCTGTTTGTTATTTTAATCTTCTTCTTTTATTTATAAGTTGTTTGTATTTTTGTTACTCGTTAATAAAAATAAATATCTGTATATAATTTCGTTCCAAACCTACATACCAAATTGGTCAAGAGATCATTCAGTTGCACAATTAATAAAGATGCGCCAGGCATTAATTTTAAAGAAACTAGTTAATAAATACCTGTATAATAGTATTCCAGTCCTATATACAAAATTTCATCGAAATTGGTCAAGAAATGATGCAGATAATTCCTTAGAAATAAATGCATTGCATTACGTTTACATATACCAACCCATACATTCAATTCACACAACTACATAAACAGACGAAAAAATTCGAAAAATAACCAAAATATACGATTTTTTCAGAATAGTTATTAGGCAATCATAACCATATGATAGTGAAAATATTGTTTAATTTTTATTTAAATATTTGTTGGTAATACAATACAAAGTCATTTTTTCTTTTATCATTAGAGGCGGACCAAAAAATATAATAAAAATTATAATATACCGTACGATATATATATTTTATAAATTATATTTTTATTATTATTATTATATTTATTATATATTATAACTTTGTTGTTGTATTATCTCCCGCCTCCAATAAATATTTAAATAAATAAAAATTAAATAATATTTTCACTATCATATGGTTATGATTGCCTAATAACTATTCTGAAAAAATCGTATATTTTGGTTACTTTTTCGAATTTCTTAGTCTGTTTATGTAGTTGTGTGTATTGAATGTATGGGTGGGTATACGTGTACGTAATGCTATGCATTTCTATTAAAGGGAATATTTGCATCATTTCTTGACCAATTTCGATGAAATTTTGTATATAGGACTGGAATACTATTATACAGGTATTTATTAACTAGTTTCTTTAAAATTAATGCCTGGCGCATCTTTATTAATTGTGCAACTGAATGATCTTTTGACCAATTTGGTATGTAGGTTTGCAATGACATTATATACAGGTATTTAATTTCTTGTAATCATTTTCTGTATGTCGTATCAAATTGTACTGAGCAATGAAGTCAATTAATATCGAATTATCTTTACAGTATACCCATAAATAATTAACTTTTACTTGTAATTATATATAAATATATAATTACTATTATTATCTATTATTAATTTTAACCCTTTTAACATGTATTCAGTAAACATAAATTAATTAACTAAATATTTGTGATGAATTCTTATTAATTACAATACTTTAAATTAATTTTAAATAACTAATGTTCTTTTAACAAATTTATTTTAATATTTTAAATTGAACGAATACAAATTTTTTAATTTAAATTCAATAAGTTAAGAAAACATTCTCAGCGATTGGCTTTGAAAAAAAAAAACAAACCAATTTCTTGCGAGTTCTATTTAAATAATAAGCTTTAAAATGCAAATTGTGATTCAATTTAATGAGGTTTACTTTATAATTAAGGGTTTGTTTGTTATTTATCTTATATAATAAGCGTTACATGTAATTATAATTGTTTAACTTTATAATCATGAAATTAAATTGAATTATAATAAAATGAAGTTATTTTTTAACATTGAAATCTTGGTAGAAATTTTAATTTAGCTAATTTCGTATTCATTTTTAATGTATAATATAATATCTAATACAAGTATAATTTTTAATTGCAATAGTTACAATATACAATTACATTTAAAATTTAATTCATGCTTAAAGCTAAAACTTATTTTATTTATATATTAAAATATCATATTTTATATCATTAATTTGATAGAATGGTGTGTTGCTAATAAATCATTTAATAATAGTCTGATGCCAGAAGTAACATAAGGATGCCACAATTTAATAATCGAAATACGTGTTGTTTCAATATACTTTTTTTTAAATCATCTGCAAATATAGAAATGAATTGAGATTAATATTAGAGAATTTATTTACAAATATTTGATATTACCAATAAACAAAAGAAATATAATTTATAATTTGTGGTAATTAGTTAAAGACCAATTGGTGGATTGGTATAGATTCCCATTAGGACTAATTTATCAACTTCACTGTAATGATGTATGTTCTTTATTTTGTATTATCTCTTAAGTGCGGCAAAAATTTTTGTTGTAGTTGTCCATCACAAATAACTGCAAAAAATGCTATACATAAGCTTCCATTGGTTGTGGTCCTGTAGTATAGTTAATAATTATCACCAATGGTATGACGCACGTAATAATTCCAATTTATATTTTGGTATACCAGCATCTATATTAATTATTAATTTAATTAATATTAATTTTAATAATGTGATTGCATTACATGCGCAGCATATGTTAATTTTGTTGTTAATAGAACTGAAGCTAAAATTTGAATTGAACGCTTATTTATTATATTCCATAATTTATATGTTTGCATGATATGTTTAATTCATCATTATTATTGCCCATTAAAATATCATCGCGGTTGTTGATATATCAGTCACTGTACTATATGTTCTTTCGATAATATATATCAAGTCACTTTTGTGACACAAGTCATTTCTCTTTATTTCTTTTCTTTTCCAAATGAAATAATGTACACATTAAACATAAACAACATTGATGAGTGCCCCGCTGTTTGTTATTTTAATCTTCTTCTTTTATTTATAAGTTGTTTGTATTTTTGTTACTCGTTAATAAAAATAAATATCTGTATATAATTTCGTTCCAAACCTACATACCAATTTGGTCAAGAGATCATTCAGTTGCACAATTAATAAAGATGCGCCAGGCATTAATTTTAAAGAAACTAGTTAATAAATACCTGTATAATAGTATTCCAGTCCTATATACAAAATTTCATCGAAATTGGTCAAGAAATGATGCAGATAATTCCTTAGAAATAAATGCATTGCATTACGTTTACATATACCAACCCATACATTCAATTCACACAACTACATAAACAGACGAAAAAATTCGAAAAATAACCAAAATATACGATTTTTTCAGAATAGTTATTAGGCAATCATAACCATATGATAGTGAAAATATTGTTTAATTTTTATTTAAATATTTGTTGGTAATACAATACAAAGTCATTTTTTCTTTTATCATTAGAGGCGGACCAAAAAATATAATAAAAATTATAATATACCGTACGATATATAAATTTTATAAATTATATTTTTATTATTATTATTATATTTATTATATATTATAACTTTGTTGTTGTATTATCTCCCGCCTCCAATAAATATTTAAATAAATAAAAATTAAATAATATTTTCACTATCATATGGTTATGATTGCCTAATAACTATTCTGAAAAAATCGTATATTTTGGTTACTTTTTCGAATTTCTTAGTCTGTTTATGTAGTTGTGTGTATTGAATGTATGGGTGGGTATACGTGTACGTAATGCTATGCATTTCTATTAAAGGGAATATTTGCATCATTTCTTGACCAATTTCGATGAAATTTTGTATATAGGACTGGAATACTATTATACAGGTATTTATTAACTAGTTTCTTTAAAATTAATGCCTGGCGCATCTTTATTAATTGTACAACTTAATATTTTAACATAATATTGCGTAATGAATATTTCGAAATTTCTAAGCAGTCTAATTGTTTTGTTTTCTATTATAGTACGGATAGATGTAAATTTAATTTACGTTCCAACACTAACCTGATCAATAATAGATACAATTGGTTGGTAAACCATATCACGATCATGTTAATAATTTTGATCTCTGCTTGAAGTAGCATTACCATATATATTCTTCAGCTATAATATTATAAATTAAATTATTATTATTAATTAATAAATAAATAAATAAATAATAAATTACCTCTAATCCGATGCATTCAGTCCTGATAATACAGCTATTTATATTCTTGCAAAATTATTAGTTGATACAGTACGTAATGAGTAATTTTCTAATAAAATCAGTAAGCCTAACAATTCAATATTAGGTAAGAAAACTACTATAATTTAAAAATATAAAAATGTTTCAATTTGATATTTTCTTTCTGCATTTTCCAACAAAATTTTTTATCATAGTTAAATGGTATCCGATTGATAAGCAATAAAATACAAAAGATGCAAACGTAGAACTTATTAGATAGACAATTCGTAGATATGGATCATAAAAAACAAGTCTATATCGAAAGACTCTATTCATTATGGTTTTCAAAATTGTTAAAGTACTACATTGAAAGTGCATTTGTCATCGATTGAAGAATGGTAATATGATTGCGCCACGTCTGTTGATACATGAGCTGGGATTAACGCTAACAAACCCACCGATTTTAATATATTTTTAACTGGATTTTTCTGTATGTGATGATACATTATAATGATGAAGAAAAAGTTGTCGGTATCGATCCGTATTTTAAGTAAATAATACACAATATCTCTTTGATCCTATCAAATACAGAGCATTTCTTTCTATCCGAAACCTGTTTGGTTTTGCTTTACTATTGATGTTGAATGAAGGCATAGAGACTTTCTCAAAATCCAATATTTTCAAAATTATATGATGCACAGTTTTACAACAAATTGGTATATCAAATTGAAAAATATGTTCAGAATCCTCTAATTTGGGAAATTACCAATATCTTTTAAATTAAATGCATTAAATATATCATTTTACTTACATTTCTTTGTTAACTAATATTCCGGCTTATCTTTCGCTTTTAAAAGAAGTCTTCCAAATTACGTGTATATTACACCCACGTACTGTCAAAATTTTGAAACTGATTACGGTACTAATAGTAACACATTACTTTCCATTTTCCTTACCTCGAACACCAAATCCATTACTAAAATATTCATTGGATGCAGCTTTATCTAAAATATAAATTACATTTTATTTTTAATTAGTTTAAAATGCTGTAATACATTTTTCTTTTTTTTTTTTATAGGTTATGTTACATTAGACATCTTTTAAAAAACACAATCTTAAGATGAATATTATACCTTTTCAGTTGGAAACCGCAAAATCATTAAGAAATATATAATCATCATTTGAATTGATAATTTTTATAATTATTTATGATAAATTATAAAAAAAAAAACATTAAATAAAATATCTTTTACATCACTTTCTTTTCTACTACAAAAATCGCTTTACTTTTACTATTTGTTTTTTAATAATCTTATTATTGAATATGAATATAGATGGCTGTTGTTTTTATTTGACGTGTGCGAACTATTACACTTGTGCGGTGCCAGTGCCTTCATTTCTTCTTATTAAATAGAACCACATAGATCATAGTTTTGGTTTTCGTTTGGTTTTCTATTTAGTTATTTACATTTTTTTTTGTTTGTGTTTTACGTATAATTATTATTCAATTATTTTTTAATTATGCCACAAGGAAAATTAAAAAATAAAACTAAAGTGCCAGATAATATAAAAAATAAAAATAAATCAAAAGGGAAAGCATTTACACGTCGTTCAAGTAAGTAATTTTTTTGTGTGATGCTAGATGTAGATTGCTTTACTGATTCGACTGTTATTCATTAAAATTAAATGTATAAATATTTTAACTTTTTTTCTTTAATTATATTAAAGATGCTCCTATTCAAGCAAAAAAAAGTAAATTTCTTGAACAACAAAAGTTAAAACAAATTGTATCAAAAAATGTAAATAAAACTATGGAAGAAGAGATGCGAGCACGTGCGGAACAAAACACACATACAAAAAAGGCGACAAATTTAAGTAAAGCTCAAGAAGCTGTTGCGAAACATCATAAAGACAAATTTATGGATAGATAATAGGGAAATATTAATAAAAATTGTTATATATTTATTAAATGTTCTTATTATTTATATATTAGTAGATGGATTCTGTAAAAGTGTAAAATATTAATAATCACAGAACCTATATACTTAATTTAACCGATATGTAATTTATATAATTCTCATTAAAGTAATATAATTTAAATTTATCAACATTTAAAAGTGGTATCAAGGGATTATAGAAATGTAACATAAATATATGCTCACAACACTTGTTATGCTATATGCAAAATATATATGTTTAACTACAATCACGTCAGATACTCTACCCGGCGATTACTAGTATTTGATCCTATATATTTTTTTAATTATGTACATTGTATGTGTACATTAAACATGAACTTTACTTTGGTTTATGTGTTATATCGACTATCTAGTGTCCTTGTCCATCAAAATCGGCTACTATATATAAATCCATTGATATTAATCAATATGTGCTATTAGGAAATATGAAAATGAATGAGTAAAAGCAAATACAACAACCATAAACATCGGAATTCATCTTCGTTTTCTATCTTTTTAAATATATGGTACACATGGGCTACTTGCACTCTGCCAGAGTAGCAGTGTAGTGTGCGGTGGTGTGGTTGTAGTGACAGCAAAGAATGTGATGTTACATCTCACGGATACATTACGTAAGCATTCATTACCAGAAGATAGTGCAGTGCAATAAGATTGAAAAATTATTTATGTATTTGTGTGTTATTGAATTGATATAGCGACAAATGTGATAAATATATGAAAATGTTTCATGAAATTTATTTATAAAAATACATTTATTTAAGTTTAGTTATTATTTTAATTATATTAAATTAAATCTTAATAGAAAATGGTACACAAAATGCAACATCATAATAATTTACTTAAAAAAATTAATGATTCAAATAAAGTATGTCAGAAACAGGTTTTTTTTTTTTATATTTTATAAATGTTTTGAGAAAGCAAATTTCATCTATTTGTTTTAGTTAACATGACTCACATTTTTTTTATTTGTTAAAATATCTTTGTCATCATAGGTTTTAAATAAAACAATTGATACTTATAAAATTAATGAAATATGTATATCGTTTAATGGCGGTAAAGATTGTACGGTACTTCTAGATTTATTTTTAAAATTGCATTATAAACGTACCTCAAATAATATCACCAATAGCAACATCAATCATGATGAAAATGATATTAGTAATTCAAATAAAATAATATGTATTTATATTCAACCAAAAGAACCATTTGAAGAAGTTGAACAATTTGTTAAAGAATGTGAAATTAAATATTCAATAAAATTATTAACATATAATGGTAAAATTAAAGATGCATTACAAAGTATTTGTAATGATAAACCACAATTAAAAGCTTGTTTAATGGGTAGTAGACGAACTGATCCAAATTGTAAAAATCTTCAAGCATTCCAGGTAAAATAAAATATATTGAATTAATTATATTAAATGCATATTTTTAAGTATCTCACTAATATAAATTATTTATATGAATGTACTTTATTAGGAAACTGATTCAGGTTGGCCAAAATTGATGAGAGTTAGTCCAATTTTAGATTGGAAATGTGATGAAATTTGGGAATATTTACATATGAATAAAGTAAATTATTGTAATCTTTATGATATTGGGTATGTAATCTTTTTTTAATTTATTATTTAAATATAAATATCACTTGTATAAATAAATATCATGTGTAGCAAACGAAGTTAACTTTCCAAAATATCATCAATATTTAAAAAAAAAATAAAAATATATTTGTGTTTAATTTAGTTAAATTATCGTTTACAATTATAGGTACACATCAATTGGTGATAAAACAAACACAAAACAAAATCCACATTTAAGATATTTCAATAATGAAACAGCAAAATATGAGTATAAACCAGCAAGTGAATTAGAACAAGCTGATGAATTGGAACGGGCAGGTCGTTTATAACTAAAATAGTATAAACATTATTATGTTATTGTACGATTATTATTATACAATAATTATTATTACATAATTTTTTTATTATTTTATTTTGGGAAATAGTATAATATATTGTCTTGTTTTGTTTTTATAAAAATGATGAGTTTTATTACCTTATTTATAACTTAAAATTTGATTATTAATCTTGTTGTGGTGATTGTTCATCATCTTTTTTAATATTTTGATTAAATGGTTTAGTTGGTGATTTTTGGTCTTGTTTATCTTTAACTTGTTGTTGTATTCGATTGATTTGGTTCGATAAAAATGCTAAATGTCCTTTAGGACATTTATTTGCGTAATGCCCTTTTGTACCGCATTTGAAACAAGTAATCTCTTCAATTGGACGCTGCGGTGCACGCACTTCTTCAGTTGGTGGTTGTTTCATGTAACCTAGTGAACGGAACTTAGCTTCTTCTTGTCGCATTGTCATATCTCGTTGCTTTGTGAAAGATAAAAAAAAATATATAAAATTTTAAATTGTTTTTAAAGTATTATTAAAAATTATCCTTATTCTAATTTTCCATTATGGTTATGAAATGAAACTTTATTGGAAGCATGTATAACAAGTTATTAACAATTGAAAACAATTTTATGAATCTTTTCATTAATTCTTTACGCTATATAAATGTGGATAAAATTCCATAAAAATATGCAGTGTGAAAAGACTAATTATTCATTAAATTGACGATAGACGGAAAATATATTATTTGTCAATAATTTCTGTTCGATATAAAAAATTATTATAACCATCAAAAAAATGAATAAAACAATAAAGCATTTTGAAATCTTATTCCTCTAAGATATCACTATATCTATAGATGTAAAAAAATTAAACTTACTTCTTGTGGCATTTTTTGACAATATGATGCTTTATGTCCAACTTCACCACAATAATGACAGGTGGGTGGTCTTTTTATAATTTGATCTTTTGTTATTTCGGGTGCCGGTGGTAATTCAAATCTGGGATGCATATATTTACATAAATCACCTTCTGGACAAAATCCAGCTAAATAATTTGTACATAAGACACGTCTTACATGTCGATGTCGACAATGTGGACCATGTCGACAGAAACCACGATCATACCATGGACAATCTTTTATTTTACTTTCTGGATCAATATGTAAAAATGGACACTCTTTATTGTGGCATGCATTAAAGCGTGAATAAAAATAACATTCTGGCATTTTTGTCATATCATATTCATGTAAAAATTCACATTGATCTCCTTTTTTACATAAACCACGCAACCAATGTTTACAAACTATTGTGCGATCACCGCGGATGTGTCGAAATGGGCATGATGCCCCTTGTGTGCATTCTAACCCATCTTTACCATTAAAGAAAACACAAACAGCTGCTGTTGATTCTAATAAATTAAATAATAAAAAAAAAAATATAAAATTCAAAAAAGTTTTAAATTTAAAACAAAAAAAAACTTACTATCCATTCCAGCGAAGGGTAATGGTAAAGCACCAAATTGTTCATTTAAATCTCGTTCTATTTTAAATTCTATATTATTAACATTTGCAATTAATAATTCCATTTTTTGTTTATTCTAATCTACTGCGATTAGTGCTATTAATTCAAAAATATAAATAAATTATTGTTATTATAAAATTATAGAAATACAAGTTGTTAAAAAAAAAAAAAAAAAAAAAAATCGGCACTTTTTTATAAAACAAATTACAATTTTTGACACACAACACAAATATATGAAAATATAGCGATATGATTGGATGATGAGCATGAATATATTCATGCGTTGCGGAGCCGATACGCCGCATATAAAATTTATAATGTCAAAAATCATCTAACGCATCGGCTGTAAATAAATTATGTGTGGCCATTGTAATTTGAACAAAAACATCGAAAATGATGAACAATGAGCTTTTATAGTAGTCTAATCTAGTTTATAAATGTAAATTGTACCGATTGTAAGTATAGGTAGATTTCATATTCACAATTTAATACAAATATTAATGATATTTAATATATATACAATATATATAATAATTAAAATATAGTCTGTTCATTATAGACGATCGCAATTCAATATTAAATATATTTATCAAATTATTCTTAAGTTTTAACCCATCTATATATATATATATGTCTCAAAAGATTTTTGGTTGTTTTTAGTTACAGGTTTGACACCAACAAACCTCCAAGTGGAAATACAATAGTGACTGCTCTAGTTATCAACCTATAATCAAAATATCTTATAATTGGTAATGCATGCTGACCATTAACATACGCTTTAACTTAAAGTATATGTATGTAATACATTTATTATATATGTACTTAATTTTATTAAGAATGAAAATACATTAATAGAAAAAAAATAAAAATTATAACATTTTCCATTATGACATGTAATTACTTTTCCACATTGAAAACAATTGATGGAAAATGAATATATTAAAAAAATGTCGCTTATTCAAAGATGCAATACATATTATACTTAATATAGACATTTTAGTTAGTTTTTTAATGAAACATTCATTTTGACAGAGAAATGGAGAAAGACACAGAGTGAGGGTGTGACGCACGTAATGTAGTCATAAACATTCAATAATATATTGTAAAGTTATTTTATTTTTGCTTATATATCTTTAATATTAAATTAAATTTTTATTATAGTTTAATATAAACAGTAAACAATATATAATAAAATATATAGGAAGAGTTCCATTTTAAGTATATGTATATATTCTGTTTATTAGGTATATCAATAATTGTGTTAAATATTATATAATATATTAGGTATATCTATTTATCGGTTCTATCCGTTTTTGGAATTCATACCTTCTATAAACTTAATTGAATAATATAATTTCCATCAATATTTATGATTTCTTGCCAGCGTGATGACAATTTGTATATCTCATTTTTAAGAAATGTCTTATCCTTTGTGTCGAAAAATTGAACCAGTGCGGCAGAATTTGCCAGCCTAGCTCTGTGAGTGGCTGACGAGTCTTCAAAAGAGTGTGTGGCCTGGCATTATCATGAGGGAGTATCATGTCATTCCTATTGAACATCGTCGACCTCTTTTCTTGGACTGCTGTTTTTAAATTATCGAATTGCTGACAGTACCTCTCCGAATTTAGCTTTTCGTTCGGTTTCAACACCTCAAAACACCTTATATTATGTGAATCTATGTGCATACAACTATACCCTACATTTATATAATAAGTCATAAAGTGCATTATCTTAAATTTTTTCAATTAGAAAATTGGAATATGTAAGCGTGCACAATCACATAATAAAATTATATCGTTTATCATAGAGTCCAGCACTTATATTTTCAAAATATTCGATATTTGATTCCTTAAATAAACACAAATCAATTGTATTGTAAAATATTTCTCATACCGCTCGCTATATATCGGCAATTGAACTATTCTAAACCTCTATAAATTGAATGACATTCGTTTTGAACCACTGCGTTACTGAATCACTATATATATATATATTGAGAATATAAATTTCATAAAACATTTAATATATCTGAATATAATTTTATATATGTTGTATATAGTGAAAATAAAATTCTTTTGAATTAAAATTTTCAAACAACAAATTTCACTTTAATGAACTTTATATTTTGTCAGTTTTATTTATATATATTTTTGTAAATAATTCTATATATAATATGTTAGAAGTTTGCACTACAACGATTTCGGTTTTATTTATGTTAACTATTGTATACGTTTATACCTCCTCACAGTAGTAAATATATTGAGCTTTTTACAAATAAGAAATATATGTATTTGTACATTATTATAAATACCAAATACTATAAGGTAATTGTTGTGTTGTGTTACTAATTTATATTATAACTTGAAACTCAATTAATAAATTTATTTTGACATTGTGATATGGTTAAATAATTATTAACAAAAAATTATGGACTATAATACATATATAGAGAAACTTTAAAAATTGCATTTCACTCACACATACACATATAAGATTATATATAACAAACAAATAAAAATGTTAGCGATTACTTTATTTAAAAATAAGGGAAGAAAAGTTAAAATTTGTCTATATGTTGATATTATGTGTTAGTTCTTAATTTCAAAAAATTCATATATTGTATATTATATACATACACCCATCCATTAGTATTATGTATATATTTATAGTTATATTTATAGTACATATAAAATATGAGGATATATATTGTAGATGATATATGTATTTTATTATTTTATGAACCATTATTGTATGTGTATGTATCATGAGAGATCATATATATATAATATATGTATTACATATTTATTGTATATATGGGGAATAATCCAGAAAAGGAAGAAAAAATAATAAAGTTATCGCTATATCATATAATCGATACTTTTTGCACGAATGAATTGAAATTGAATTTAGATATATATATATATATATATACATTTAAGTTTAAAGAAAGAGCGTATACCTGGTACGTGCATTTATTGTATTTGAGGATTTAGTGGTTTTGTCAATGAAAACTCATTGTTTATATATTAATAATTTTTTTTTTGTTTACATATTATCATATATATTTATTTATATATTTATTTATATATTTATTTATATATATATGTAGTCTGTGTATCTAAAACAGTAACTATGGTGCATATTATTTATCGTTAGATTTAGAAAAATTGATTGAAAAAATTAAGAAATGCACTATTTATATATGATCAATTTCATGAGCAAAACATTGATATATTCTTTACCTATACCAACCAAAGAAAGACGTAAGCTACGCAGATAGGTCTGGTTAAGGAAGTTTATTGGAAAGGGCTACGCACCTGGATTTTAATGCTATATATGTATAGTAAGTAAATTTGTAACTAAGTAAATATATTTTCTATATTATATAATAATATTGTAATTCATTATATATACCATATATATACTCACTCATCTCAAAGAAAATGCAGAATACAATAACTATTGCATATATACATTTTCTTATATTATATTTTTTAAAAAATACATAAAATTAAAAAATAAATCATTTTCACTATAACATAAATATATGTAATATATTATGCTACATATATATAGTATATGCCTGTACATACAAATGCATACATAAATACAATTTTACATCGGACATCCTATGGCATCTGGGTTTTGAATTTAATACATATGTATATAAAAATATATATATATATATTTATTTATATTAGAATATGAATAGTTATAATGAAATGCGAGACCGGCGAAGAAGTTTAAAAAGGACTTTATGCAAAGTATATAACGAAATATGTAGCTATACCAATTTATGTGTATTTAACTATTTATATATACAATATATATGTTCATGTGTGTGTCAGTATATAACAATACATACATGTACAACAGTTTAACATTTAGGCATAAATAAACATATATTATACATTAATATATATTACTGTCTATTGCTCATCATCATATATGTACTTATAACCGACGAAATATGAACATAATATTTTATATAAAGTTTTCTGTTTGCTGTTTTTTTTTATAAATGATTTAATTTTCACATAACAAATTTTTAGCACAAACAATATATAATTTATGTATATATAAAAATAAAAATAAATTGAATTATATAATTATTTGCTGTGTGCACAACACTAAGGGAATAACCACATAAGTTGAATTTTCGAATATGTATTACATCAATTGCTATAAATATATTGTATAACGCGAGATGATATAGCATAATAAAATCTGATACTCTGAACAGTTTTACTACTACTGTCAGAAAAAAAATATTATTATATTGTAATCTAATAAACTTTTATTACTCTCGAGTTTTTATTTTTGACTGTATTTTAAGAACTTTCTGTGAATCATAACGTTATCTTTAGTGAATCGAGCTTTATTCTATGCCGTATATGTTTAATAAATGTTTCAATTCATTCGCATATACTGAATGTTGTGTGCTGAAGCGGAGTTAAGCGATAATGACTTGTGTTCCATAATAGATATATATGTATAGTAGACTAGTAGTAGTAGTAGTAGTGGTACTATAATTTCAATTATTTTCTATATATACTATACACGGTCATATTCATATAATTTGCATTTCCATGTACATATTTCTTCATATCATAAATATAATTATAAAATTATACTAAAAACTATATATGCAAAATAAAACATATAACAGCACATTACATTAAAATGTGTTTAAAATGAAAATTCATAACGGATGTAGGATGTGCTATAAAACAGTTGGAAAACTCTCTAATGTGAATGCTTTTTTTTTTTTGCTTATTATTTTTAATGAAATACAATTCAGTGTGTAATTATGAAAGAATATTATAAAATTGTTCACAAAATAATTATTTTGTTGTGTTATGTTTTTTTTTTTTTGTGAAATTGAAAATATGTTTAATGTATACAGCAGAAAAATATGAGAGCGTTAATTGATTTGCGAAAATAACAAAATAATAATGAGATGATATAAAAATAAATTAAAAATATAATTTTTTATCGTACACGAAAATTGTAGTTCTGATTTTTCCTTATCCATATTCCCCGCAGCGTATTTAAAACAATATTTCTTCATATATAAAGATAATACATATATGGTATCTATTAAATAAGAAGAGTATAAGTAATATTGTGAAGAAAAAAATAACAACATAAAAAATCTAGGTGAAAATATTTTAAATGATAAGGATAAATAAAAATTATTATATTTTAGTCTTATGAATATGTATATATTATTAAGTTAAATTTTATATCGATCGTATATACAGAGATTGGTATTGAATATAATTAACAGGTATCGTCGTTTCAATTGATGGGAATTGAATCTATTAAATTAGGCTATATAGCTATAGATATCTATATTTACACAAGACCAGCTATTTTACTGACAAATCGTATCGATATGTATGTGAAAATTTTTGCGGTGCATGTTATAATTATGTTAATCAGAAAGATCGTGTGATACTATAGTTTTTCAATCAAAACTGTTATTAAAATAGTATATATTGTGAAAAATATTAGTTTTTTGTAAAATTTTTGTGTAATAAATGAATATTATTTGATATGATAATAGCCACCAATTTCCTTATACTAAATATTTGAATATCGTTTTATTTGCTTTTATTATAGACACAGATTATTATTGAGCAATTAATTAAACAAAAACATATGTAATGTGTCTTGCAAAAAAAATTAAATAAAATAAAATAAAAATCATATACAATTGGGACATAATTCACACATACACCTCATATTTAAATATATATATTTATATAACATATAATATATATAATTATATTAGGTTGTCAAATATCTCCCTTCCGCCTTTTTGTCTTTTTAATTTCGCGGCTATGTACAAAGCGCTACAGAGCTCGTATCTGGCAACACTGTACATAATTTGAAAGCTCTTGACATAACAAACAAAACGACGCTATGTATGATTAGTTTGGATATTGCGTTCAACAGTTATAGACGTGTAAACATGGAGTTCACTAACGCCGAAATTCGCGCTATTTTAAAGTTTTCCTTCGTTAAAGGCAAATCCGCTAGAGAAACGTTCCGTGAGATTAATGGTGTTTTGGGGGATGGTACTCTATCACTTCGAACCGCGGAGGAATGGTTTCGACGATTCAGAGCCGGTGAAAACGACACCATGGATAAGCCAGCCGGCGGAAGACCTGTGACGACAAATACCGATCAAATCATGGAATACATCGAGTTAGACCGGCATGTGGCATCTCGTGACATCGCCCAGGAGATGGGAGTTAGTCACCAAACCATTTTAAACCATCTGCAGAAGGCTGGATACAAAAAAAAGCTTGATGTTTGGGTGCCACATGAATTAACAGTGAAAAATCTAATGGACCGAATTTCCATTTGCGAAATGCTGCTGAAACGGAACGAACTCGACCCATTCTTGAAGCGGATGGTGACTGGCGACGAAAAATGGATCACATACGACAATATCAAGCGAAAACGGTCGTGGTCGCAGGCCGGTGAATCGTCCCAAACAGTGGCCAAGCCGGGATTGACGGCCAGGAAGGTTTTGCTGTGTGTTTGGTGGGATTGGAAGGGAATCATCCACTATGAGCTGCTCCCATATGGCCAGACGCTTAATTCTACCATCTACTGCGAACAACTGGACCGCTTGAAGCAGGCGATCGACCAGAAGCGTCCAGAATTGGCCAAAAGGAAGGGTGTAGTGTTCCACCAGGACAACGCCAGACCACACACTTCGTTGATGACTCGTCAGAAGCTACGGGAGCTCGGATGGGAGGTTTTATCGCATCCACCATATAGCCCGGACATAGCGCCAAGTGATTACCACCTGTTCCTGTCCATGGCGAACGCCCTTGGTGGTGTAAAGTTGATCTCAAAAGAGGCTTGTGAAAAGTGGCTGTCCGAGTTCTTCGCAAATAAGGAGGGGGGCTTCTACGAGGGAGGTATTATGAAGTTGCAGTCTAGATGGAAACAGATTATCGAACAAAACGGCGCATATTTGAACTAAATCCGATTACTGTAACACTTTTTATAAAGCATTGAATAAAGAGCAAAAAGGCGGAAGGGAGATAGTTGACAACCTAATATATATATAGACTATATTATTTATAATCTTTTAATGATGATCCACATATATATATATATATAATATGTATTATTATAATACATATTAACAAAAATGTAAAATATCAGATTATTATCATTGTGATTAAGATGAATGACGTATGTATACATTTATGACAACCTATTATGCATATAAATATATAATATTCAGCAATTTAAATAAATTTTATATATATAAAATATATAATGAAATACAAAAAGCTTTTAATCAAATATATATATCATATGTAAAATGTGTATGTATATATCATATTATATCAACAAAATATGATAATGTTATTATATTTCAAATTGTTATTGTTGTTCATATATATATATATATATATATATATATATATATATATTCAAATATAACGAAAGTACCTGAAAACACAAAGTACAAAGCAAAAGATAAAAAACCAAAAAATAAAGAATTAGGTGAAAACATATATATATAAATAGTAAATTTAGCTATATAATATACATATATTTATATAGATATGTTATATACAGTATAAACTTTTCTCTCACAAAGTCAGAAAATATATGTATATTATAATAAAATGAATATTTATTACGAAAATAATTCATTGTTATAATTAGAAATGACGCGCTTTGCATGTACTTACCACACAATTAAAATTATAAAATATTACACTAGGGAAAATATTTTAAAGTTCAACCATTTAAGATCATTTATATTATGTTATTATGTACTCGTATATAACATATTAATATATATATATATATACATGTGTTTATTGATATATATATATATATATAGCATTGAATATGTACGTAATTCTAACATGTCAAATAATATTTTAGTAGATATATAAACTTTAGTATTATAAATAGTAGTATATACATACACACACATACACAAACAAATTAATGAA
Source organism: Bibio marci (assembly GCA_910594885.2). NCBI lineage: Eukaryota > Metazoa > Arthropoda > Insecta > Diptera > Bibionidae > Bibio > Bibio marci. The sequence continues at coordinate 20,428,360 of OU343118.1, read as the reverse complement.
TAAATTTTATCACTTTGTTTTTGTAATATTTTTTTCATTCGCTTAAAATTTTACACATTTATATTTTATATCATTTTTCATAAAAGCAGCAGTATATTTTTCATTGCTGTGTGTATATGTAAAATAATTGATTTATGATATTATGTGTATGATGTGAATCGTATTTCGTATACCATATATAGTAATTAGTGTACATATTACGACGTTATGTTACTGATCCAAATTGAAACATTCAATATATATAAGTAGTATGGTTAAATTATTTCGTATTGCATAATAATATTACCGAAAACCTACTTATTGAAATAAGTGTAAATGTCGTTATACTTTAAACATACACACATTGTATTTCCTATTCTTATACATTTTAAAAACTGTTTATAAGCGCGCATGTATATATAGTATAAAATTTAGTAATTGACTGTTACTAAATCATATCTGTGTATCTTTGAAATAAAATCATCTTTATAATTACATATTATTATGTATTTCTGGTATTTAGATATATACACAACTATAGTATATGCGTACGTACATGGTAATATATATAGAGAAATAACGATGAAAATAGAAGATAACTAATGAAATTGACGATTTTACTTTATAATACACAATATATACACTTATATATATACAAACATTTAGCCATATTTTGATCCATTTGTGTATCTGTATACACAATTCATTTATGATAGTCTCAATTCAAAACGATTTGCATTATTCACTTTTCATTGCTGTATATGAAATTGTTTATGAAATACATTGATAGAGGAAAGGATACACTAAATGACTATAATATATATACAAATATTCGCATTCTATAAAATGTAAATTCATATATATACACATATCCATACATAAAATACATATATTATGTATATTATATTATAATAAAGATAACTTAAAATTTTATCTCTTATAATCTTAATTTGTTCTTTAACTAATTCAATTTATTTTAATAAGTACAAATTTATATATACAAATGTATATAGTGTATATATACCACATATTATTATTCATATATACAATTTATAAAAGTATATAATAGTTGAGAGAGTTAATATAATATATGTATAAGAATAATATGATAATAATAATAATAATAATAATAATAATAATAATAATAATAATAACAATAAAATTTACGTAGCTATTAATTAATGTTGGTTTTTAAATGAAAGAGGCATCGTTTATATTAAATATGGTATATTTTAATAAATGGTTCTGTTATAATATTTATAAGGCGTTTGAATTTAATGCAATTTATATTGTAATAATTTAAATAGATTTTTTTTGAAAAATTCATATTCTTAAAACATTATTTAATAAACAATATTTTCAAAAATATATTCGATTTTTGATTTCAATAACGAACAAATAATTTAGTTCAGTAATTTTTAGTATGAAAATTGTATATTAATTATATACCGGATTGAATGACATTGAACCACAATATATATATTATATATATATATATAATATTTCATATTACTATTATATTGTATATTATATCATTATATTATAATATATTGTTATATAACAAATATATAAGAACATTTATTTTTATTATAAATCTTATAACATTTATATTTAATGAAATAAGAAATTAATCAGAAAATTGATTATTGATTAAATATATAATATCAATATTATATATATAAATATTTGTGACAATAACAATAATATTACATGCTTTGGCAGAGTTCATTTATATATATATATATATATGTATGTATGTAATGTAATGTTAATCCGAAAAGTTATTTAGTTGTTGTATCTGTGTGTCCGATATAGCTTTTCTTATTATAATTCTATATATATATACAATATTATGAATAAATACTATATATATGTAAACCTTTTTCTTACTCTAAAATGTACATCAAGTACACATATAAAAATATATATAGAGATTAGATGATAAGTGAAATATATTTTATTGCAATATATATCTACTTAAAGAAATACAAGCACACACACACACACATAAATATATGTATGCCTTTATAATATTTATTTTCCAATAAAACTTTATCTTCAAAAGTATCAACTTTTCTAGTATAGAAAGAAAAACTTTATATCTTACTTACCCACTTTGGTCATACAATACAAATAAATATTATACCAATCTTTAAAAATAGAAAATAAAAAAAAAGCTTTCTTTTAACAATAGCTACAACAACAACAGCTAAAATAAAATAAAAGAAATACATATGATACATTAAATATTTGTATACAATATAATATATATTATATCCCATACAAAGTTATTGCAAAGCTAAAAATATACAATAAATACTTATACATATTTTCAACCGATTTTGAATAAGCTATATTTTTTTATATATGAATACCACATGCACAAGTAAAAATACACATGTTATGTAATACTATATAGAGTGTATATATTATATTTATAAAAAATAAATGTTAAGCATTTACTTAAATGTATAATGTAGATATATGTGTATATGCAAAAATGAAAATAATTTAATGATACTTGAATGTTGGATTCATTGAAATTGTATATAATACAATATATAATTTTTATAACTAAAAATATATATCGATTTTCGTTAGTTACCGCTCTCTATATACATATAATATATTGTACTATAAATATATAGAAATATACAATTTATTATAACGCATTGCGATTTCTCAAACGATTTATACTTACAGATTATTCCAATTTTTCACAGCATTATTATATATAATATAGAAAAAAACATAGGATATAGATAAATGGACAATTTAAAATGCTGTATTTTTTATTATATATATATATAATATATAAACAATATTACACACTAAATCCGTATATACAATATAGCATTTTCTGCAATAAATTATTGTGTATATAATGTACTATATTTATTATGTTGCTGTTGCACTATTTAAAATCTAAGTGTCACTGTAATGTAAAAATGATCAATGTGTAATCTGTTTATAAATTATTATTTGTATACACATATAAGTATATCCCTTTAATAGATTTTATTATGGCGAATATGTTAAGGCATTTGTTGTGGAATTGCAACCAATGCTGAACGGATCCAATGAAATAATATTTTTCCATCAAAGTGAATTTTAAGTATATGCATATGCGGTTCATTCTAAACACAATTAGACAAAGTTAAAGTATCAATACATATTCCATATATACCGTACAATTTTTATACAACAATTGTATCTATATATGTATCGCGTTAATATACGTATCTATAATTTATCTATATTGAACTTACGTATAATATATAAAGTCTATATAGGTTTTATAATGTATAAAAATATTAGAAACAAATTTATAAAATAATATTTTTCTATTTTAAAATGGTATATAAAATATACAAATATATTATTGCTTTCGAAATTTCTAACAAAATATATGACTGTGTAAGTTTATCAATATGCATATAATACATATTTATATATATAATTCATAAATATATAATATATACATAATAAATACTTAAAAAAAAACACCATAATAATCATATCTCATATAAACTATTTTCACTCATATTATATGATAGTACATGCATAATATATACACAATATACAAATACATAATATGCATTCTTATATACTGTTTATATACAAATATGAATTATGTAAATTATATATTATATACATGCGGTTTGAAATATTATAAAAGGATTTACAAAATGTGGTAAAGATTTATTTTATAAATAAGAAAAAAGTTTAAAGATTTATCGCAGAGAAATAAAATTGGAAAATACATATAATAAATGTTCTAAATATATATATTATATAAATATTGACTCTCACACATATTGATATATATATATAGTATTAGTTTTATATATAATAATAAAATGTACAATAAAAATTTATTATAATAATAGCGAAATAGAGTAAATAAAAAATACTATCATATAAAATAAATAATAATATAATATGTCCATTAAGTGAATATTGTGAATATAATTTGAGATAATATAATAGCATTGAACTGATTGCTTACATACATCATTTAATTTACATTTTCAACAATTATTATATTGATAATTTCTCCTGCACATACGTGTATATAATTTGAATAATGTATATGTTTGACATATATAGAAAAGACATTTAAATTAATAATATTTGAATGGCAATAAATATATATTCATCATTCATACTGTTCAATATAATAATGCATTTAAATTTAAAAAACAAAATAAATATATGCTATCACCAATTTACATACTGATTTTTTGTTTTAAAAATAAAGATACAAATTTTAAATGTAATCTTCTTCTATATTATATTATGTATGATTTTACACTTCCGAACTATATATCTTAAAAAATACCTAATTAAGTTCATTTAAAAAAAAAACGTGTTTATAAATTTCATTTCAAGTACAGGCTGGTGGCCGAAGAATTATGAATTTTACATATATTTACATATATTATTTAAAATAATAATTCAAACTTTGAATTGATATATGCATAAAATATTTAGCTATAATTTAAAACATTAATTTCCATTGTACCATCATATTTAGCTTATCTGTATATATATATATATATATATAGTTCTATATAATATATAGCTTTATACTTTGCAAATATTAAATAAATATAATCGGAATTGCTTGAAAATCAATAAATAAATATTGATAAATATTTTATATAAAATCCACATATTTTAAAACAATTTTTTTTTTTTACCATATAAATTGATTTGAGCTATTTTTGTGTCTCTCAAATATAGTATACAAACTACAGCAGGTATATACGATGAGTATTTTATAATACAATGAACATTACCTATTTATTTAAATATACATTTGCTTTATAAAATATAAAATTAATTCCAAAATCCAAACAAAATGTCAAAGGCGTTTCATATATTCTTCAATTTAATTGGCTGGTATAGTGTATAATAAAATGTATACATATTTTTATTTAATAATTAATATATTTTCTTATTTATAATTAATAGTAAAATAAATATACAAATTCATAATGAAATGAAAGGAATATGCTGTCACTGAAACATAATATAGATAAACGCGTATATTACAAATATATATATACAAATAAATGAAGCGAAAATGATTCTTTACAAAATAACATCACTACCATATATTTATGTTATATATATAACAAAACCCATATATAAAATAAATACAAAATGCAACAGGAAATTGAACATTTTGATAGGATTTAATCAAATTAAAGAATTTTATTTCTCACTATAATATTGTAATCGTATTTGGTTAAATGCATAGCATGTAGATTTTATAAAATGTGTATACAAATATAATAATAATACTTTACAGATACAATACATTTTTTTTTTGTTGTCATGAAGTGATTTAAAATTTAAATACTAAATCGAAAATAGTATTTTATCGCGAATTGGAATAAATTATTATTTTTTTTACTGTCATTATAACCGCACCAAATTTTAATATGTGCATTTGTCATGGACAAATATTAAATACATATATATATATATGGATGGGGCTATATGCAGTGAATGCAGTGATATGAGGATTCATTAAATTCGGCATTGGAAGACGTTAGCTGCAGATAGGTCAGGTTGGAGAAGGCTAAAACCGCACCTGGGTTTTAATGCAATGGAGTAAGAAAGTAAGTAAATATATATTATATAGAATTATATCTTTTTAGTATCTAAATATTAGATAAATATATGACTATATTATTTTGCGTATATAGATTACTAAACTAAACTTAACCGTATATTATTAATTTCTATAAATTGAAGTTCCAATCAACAAAATATCCTCTTATTTACAAGTGTACAAAATATATATATATATATTTTTTTATTTTTTTTTTGAAAAGTGCTGACTGTAATTTTAAATCCCCTATATTATAAAATTGTCATTGGTCGATATTTTTTTTTTTTTACCTACGTACATTTTGGGTAAATAGAAAAAATGTTTATACAAATGCACTATTTTCACTTAAAAAAATAAAAATTTTAAAAATATATGGGTTTAACAACGCGGATTTGTTTTGTCACAAATTCATTAAAAACAAAATAACATTTTTAATTAAATCTATTTTAATTTCAAACCGTATTCATTCATATAACACATTATTATTATTGTATTACAAAATACAATCGATTTATTTAAATTTAAAATTTTATAACCTATCATTATTATTATTATTAGTAAATTGATTTCAGTGTAAATGTTTTATTTACACATAAGACTGATGCACATATAATTATATAAATAATATTAATATGAGTCTTTAACATTTTTTTTTGTTGATCTAACTTAACTATAACGGATATTAAATATATTGCGAAAACTATACGATTCTTCGAATTTAATAAGAAAGTATATACTAAACATTTTTTTTCATATTTAAGTACTATTTATAATCGCGAAAGTTATATAGCTTCATCCAATAGAATAATATTACATTATTAGTTACACAAAGTCGTCGATTTAATGACATTCTCAACGATTGATATTTATATAGCATGTACAATATAAAATAAAATATAATATATCTTGATATATAATTGAAATAGTGCTTTAAATATACAGTAGTGTGCATAACTGTCCGCATGTTATCCCATGAGCGAAATAAGGGCTATTTTCTTAGTATATTTAAACACTATACTTCAATTTTTCAACAAATATATTTAAATAATATTTATTAATAAAAATAGCACAAAAATAAAAATAAAATAATAAGTCGTTTTTCTTACAAATGAAAAAATGCCAGCATATGTATGCGGACAGTTGTGAGACTTAGTAAATACAAATACATAAAATTTAGAATTAATATTTGGTATAAGATCCCTTTGCCTTTATTACTGCGTAAATACGTCTAGGCATTGACTCTATTAATTTTTTACAGGTTTCTTGAGAAATTTTAGACCATTCATGCTCCACCCTATCCCACAACTCTGACATTCCATTTGATTCCGAATCATACTGGTTAAGTTGGCGTTTTAATATTGACCACAGGTTTTCGATCGGGTTAAGATCTGGTGACATCGAAGGCCAATCCAAAACCCGAATTCGTCTTGTTTTTATATATTGCTTCGTAATTTTAGCGGTATGTTTCGGATCATTGTCGTGTTGGAAGACTACGTCCTTCAAGCTTTTACCATTCATTCTTACTGATCGTAGATAACCTTGTTTTAATATCTCACAATACATAGCTGCGGTCATTTTGCCATCAATTTTTATTATTTTTCCCAATCCATCATAACAAAAACAGCCCCACACCATCAAATTTCCGCCTCCAAATTTTACAGTACCTATTACTTGATGGTCTTTCAACGGAGATCCCTTCTTTTTCCATGCATACTGATGTCCATCAGATCCAATACGATTAATTTTCGTTTCATCGCTGAAGAACACAGCTTTCCAATCAGCAACAGTATAATTTTTGTATTTTTCGCAGAAGTTCAATCTTGCTATCTTATGCCGTTTGAGAAGCTTTGGCTTTTTTTTTTTCGTCACTGCCATGAAACCTGATCTTTTGAGTACCCTGATGACGGTATGACGGGATACTTGCTTATTAGAAGCTCTATTAACAATTTTTGTTGCTTCTGTAGCGTTAGTGACAGATCCTCTTTCAATTAATTTGACTACGAACTTTTGTTCCTCATCTGTCAACTTATGTTTTCTACCCCCTTTTGATAAATTTTGGTTTTTGTTCAATTCTTTTCTAATTTTGCTAACTGAGGTTTTTCCTACGCCCAATTTCACAGCAATTTCACGAACTGATAATTTCTTATCCAACAAAGCCTTAATATCACATCTTACTTGTCTTGATAATAGCCGCATGGCTAGCAACGCAAGAAAATATATTTTAATAATAATTTTTTATTTTAAAATTTAATATTTTATCTTTTAAAAATACCTTTAGTTTCCCCTTTTTAAATAAATTTTCACTTTATATTTAATAAAATTATAATTAAATTAATTAATACTCAATATTTTTAATTTGTTGCAAAACTGTCCGCATGACTATTACACACAAACTTTAAAACTGTACTAATAAAATATAAAATATAACATTTCTAATGATGACGCAATACATTAATAATATAAAACAAAATTATTGTATGTATAAACATGAATTTTCATGTTCGCAGTAGCTTATTCATGCGTTTAAATATTTTGTAGCAAAACATGCGGACAGTTATGCACGCTACTGTATGTGTCCGTGAACTATATATATCAATATTATTCAGAAATTATTAATAGAATTTATTAATTATAAAATTAATTAAATATTTACTCGTATATTATCTTTCAATTAAGTATAAAGGTATATGCATTTTAAAGAATCGCACATCATAAGGAAATTAATATACAAATAAGAATCATTCATTTATTAAATATTTTTATACTTATAATTAATATTCAATGAACGTATGTGTATAAATATTATAATATTTAATATTTATAACATATACGTAGCATACAAATATTATATATATACATATTTTACGTATAATTATATATATATATAATAAATATATGATAATATAGAATGTCTATTATCAACTCAAATACATTAACCTTTCAACTTTTGAATAACTCTTGAAGCATATACTTCAATTATATAATTTACAAAATTTTCTCTCCATATACATATACGTATAATTTCAAACTTTTGTATAATATATCAGTTTATGAATATAGTTTTCTTAATGTGTATATACAATATAAAGTATATATATAAATATGTATATCTATATATACATAATACAATAAACTATAACAAAAATTACAATTTCTTGTCATGACAAATGGTTTACAATCAATACATGAATATGAATTGAATATATTGAAACGATCTGTGTGCTGTACTACAACTTGTTATTTTTCATTTTCATTTTCATATTTATATATTGTATAACATGTATATATATACGTGTAATATATAATAATATATAAATAAATATGGTACATAGTATATTTTATGTACAAAACATCATATGAATTCAAAATTGCAAAAGATATACACACTATATATTAATACAATATATCCATATATAACCTTCATTCACATATATATATTTTTATATATACATATATTATTTACAATATATATATATATATATTATAAATAAGTATATAGAATTATATGCAAATTATATATAGGAAATCAAAATGTAAATAGAAATATTATGTATTACACAAAACACAATTGAGAAAGTGGGAATTCAAATCGAATTTTATAGAATAAATTATGGAATATAAAATTCTATAATGTTGAAGCGTTAAAATATATACCATCATAATGACTATTGTTGTAAAATGACATGGTGGTGTATATGCGGTAAGTATAATGTATATACACTTATTGATTTTGATTATATGTTCATATATATTATAGTATTTATCAATATTTATGACTTGAGACATACAAATCTGACCAAATTTTACTACGAAATTAAACTATATATATACCATACTCATATCCCATATCTTATTAATAATTGAGTACTATAATATATAGAATGATGTCCTGTGATTGAAATAATTTGTATGGGTATCATAAAATCCTTGGTGAATGCGTAGCAACCAATATAAAATTTCATAAAATGCTTAATATACAAAATTTCAATTAAATTGAAAAAATTCTGAAGATATTCTAATGGAAATTATAAATTTAGTCAGATGAGTTACCCTAGAGCAGGCGATTGGAGGTGTCACCAATACCAGCCTATACATATATCAATTCTTTTACAAAAGAAAATTTACACTCTCGATTTAAAAAAACAAAAAAAAACTTCAAGTAAATCAAGTAAAAGGTTACGTTAAACATATACATTAAATTTATTTGGGATGATAGACAAATCTTATATATATAGGGGATTTGTATTTTGTACATTGTGTGAACTATTGTAATTTATTACTTTAAAGAGAAATAACAAAAAAAAAAAAAAGACGATATAAATATAAAACAAGGAAATGTTAAAAAAGGTACATAGGTAAATTTTTATCCATAACTAGTACAAATATTCTGTATATATACAGGAATTTTTAGGATATATATGTAAGTAAAACGATCCAATATCTATTATCCTTATGTGTATATAACAATCACTATATTCTATATATTATGTATTGAAAATAACACAAAAATATTCTGGACAATAAATTGCTTAACATTAACATTCCAAATATAGAATCAAATCATATATATATAAAACGAAATAATACAATATATATATGAATGAATAAATGAGAAATATATATTTTATATTTAAGAAAATGTTGTTTTTGGTCAACCATTAATTTATTGACTTTTTGATATGATAATATTATTTTTTACCAATAGCAAAAAAACTTTTCAAGCTATCTAAAACTAAAATTTATTAAAAAAAAAAAAAAAATGGTCAATACATTTCGCTATATATTTCGATATTATCCGATATACCTAAACTGTGAGAAATTTTTTGATCATATATTTTTAACTAATATACAGAATAGTTATTCTGTTAAATGTATGCCATTAAATATATGTTACATAAATTAAAATGTTAAACCTAATTTAAATTTTATACAATTGCATAATAAATATAGTTTATATTTTAATGTTCTCTAAATTGCATTTAATAAATAAACACACACAAAAAAATGTAATGGAATTTACAAAATATAGTGTAGCATATAATAGCACATTGAAATTAATTGAGTAATAATATACACACACGTGTTTGTGTAATTCTACAAATTGTATATTTAAAATATTGTAATTAAATATTTTATATTAAATTTAAAAAATGAATATCATATAAAAAAGTTTTACTATATATACCTGCACATATCTACACACAGTCAATTGAATTTCATTGAAATAAGTAAATTGTTTATTATCACATTATAACTTTTAAAATATTATCTATATACAAAAAAATGGTTCACATTGAATTGCATTTACTAGCGCAGAGACTGAGGTGGTAATTTACCAATTTGAATGAAATGAATATATAAGCTATACACTTGGAGTAACATAACTTGTTGATGATAAATATATAAATCATATATTGTCAGACATAATCTATAATCTATATATATTACGTTGTGATGAATTACAATTTTATCAATATTTATTACTCACATACTAACATTTGATTATATTAATAATAATAATAATAATAATAAAAAAAAATATATATACTATACATTTTTGCTGTACGGCGCCGTGTTAATATAATAATAGTATTAAATTAGTATATATAATATGTCACATTATTTAAATGTCATTATTTATATTATTAAATTATAATCATATACTCGTACTATGTATATGCTGCTGATATATTAATTATATTCTCAATTCGATTAATTAATCCAAAACATATAGGTATATAATAAAATATAAATCAATAGTAATAATTATTTTTTGTTTCCATCATTAATTCCATATATATGTGTATTTGCTTGAATATATATTTTCCCATATAAACATGATGTTGTTATAATTATAATGGATAATAAAGAAAGAAATTATTGTTGACAAAGTTTTCAATGCAATAAGGTAATGCGACGAATAATATGGATATACATACATTTTATTTCATCTGTTTTATAGTTATTAATTATAAATGTTTTTAATTAATCCAATATGAATTATAATTAATTATTCTAGATAAAAATCATTAATAAAATTTACAATTAACCATATAATTATAAAGATGGTCATAGTTGTTTTTTTAAATTCTAACATTTTTTATATAATACGGAGTATATATGTCATTAAAATTGGTTATCTAATATTTAAAATTAGTACAAATCCATTTTTATTGTTTTGGGTTACCGCACACAAATACCCATTAAAATTAATTCTATTCTAACAGCACCCAAATTCATTCATTTTCATATTGGAAAACATTTACACATGAACAAGAACATACCTATATGGATTTGTGTATTTAATTTCGGTGTCGTAAATATATAAACGCATACATAGCTTACATTCACTGTATATTATATATATTATATAAGAATAAATATGTGTATACCATGTCGTGTGCTTAATTATATGTATGCGACAATTTGACAAATTAATTAAACATAATTATATGCTTATCTACTTTTGTACTTATTGACTCGCACACTATATACGAATATAAAATTAACATACAATATAATATTAGTTTAAAAGGTGAGTAAATATTTTTATAGTAATTTCTTATTAATATATCGCCAATTTATATATAATTACAAGTATTATATATTGTGTTGTATATAAGCGAGGTTATATTATGGGTTATATAATTTATACTTTTTTCTGTCTCATCGTCATTACATAAATATGTTATCACTACATGCAATACATTTATTGTACACGTATTAACGAATGTTATACTACACCTTCAAGTTCATATTGATATCAATTACAATTGGTGCATGTATTCACATAGAAATTTTTTTCAAAAATAAATTATTATTCAATTCAAATTTTTAACTAAAATTATTCAACAATAAATAAATAAATGAAAAGAAATATTTCTTATTTGTTTAACATATAGAATTAAATGATATAACTACGCATTAATATTAAATAAATATATACTTGTATTTAATTATATAATACCTTAAAACAAAGGTTAATAGATAAAATAAACATACAAATTTTAATTAAAAATAATAATATTATTATTTCAAATTGTAAAAACGTAAACAATAATTAATTTATATATACGTTTCGATAATGAAAAAAATCACCTATAGATAAATCCATAAATTCAATTCAAGGTAAATATTATAAAAATTATCATGTGAAATGGATAATCTTTTTTGAGCTTAATAAAATTAAAACAATAAAATGATGAAATATTATATTAAAAAAAAAAAAAAAAATTAATAAACTCTGGTATTAACATTCCTATTCAGTTACAGTTTGTTAAAAATAATAATAATACACATATTTATCTATATGCCATGCATATATATGTGCTTATATACTAAATAACAAACCTATAACTACTTATTGTGCAATTGCAGTTTGTGTAACTCGTATTTAATTCAGTTAATACACCAAATATTAGCGGAGAATTTTCGTATTTATATAAATACGAGTATCGGAAATGTTAATTCATGAAAATTATTTTTCGGTGAAATATGTAATAATATTATAATTAAATTATTAATTATTATAGTTATATATTTTATTAAAATGAATATAAATTAACAATTTATTATATATATGTGTGTGTGTAACATGTGTATATAAACCAAATTTCATTTTTAATTTAAGAATAAGAGGAAGTTAAATTTTAATATAATCCTATATTTGTGTTTACAGATATTATACTATACAATATATATTTAAATATATGTATATGTGGGTGGATATATAAAATAGTTAATGTGATAAATTTAAATTATGAACATTCGTTTTAATTTGAAAAATGCTCATTTCCCTAATGAAATTACAAAACCACATTAATTATTCTTTCCGTTATATTAAAATTTCTGTGTATAAATAGAATGGATAAAAAGTGTACATGTTGATTTATATATATATATATACAGACAGCCCTTATTTGCATAAACTAATATGTATTTTTTATATACAATATATTTATGCATATGTTATACTTTATTGTTGTTATATATACATATACTTATACAGTTAGACGAATGTATATGTATACGTGTACATAAGTATAAATTTAGGAAAAGTTGTGTTAACAGATTATCCCAAGAGTGAATATTACAATATATATTACCGAGTATTATGTTAACTTAATTTAACTATATATAATAATTTAAATGAATAAAGAAAAAAAACAGGATATTGTCAATTTTAAATGCTATATATTTATGTATAATATAATATTTTTGTTTAAAGAAAGAAGGAAAGAGTATAACGTTGTTACATATAATACATAATAAATAATACAATGGACACAATCAATGTATTATAAATCGTATAACCTTTTAAATTTATTAGATATCTTAATTTAAAGCTCAATGAATTATAGCAATTAGCTGATTTTATGATGAAAAAATGATTGTAATGTATCTGCAAGGTTACACAATATAATAAGAGGCTTGAACTTAACTGATTTTAGAAATGAAATCAAGTGATCAAAAATTAAAATCAAATATTATAGGGATTTTAAGAATGTTTCTATTAACATAAATTTATAATACACCGCAGCATGTGTTGTGTGTACTTTAAATGTTATCATTGTAATATTAATATGCACTAACACACTATAAAACGATAGGATAACAATTCATAAATATTTCTTTAATATACTATTTTTGCATAAAAAATTACTAATGTATATTTGTTGCATATGTTGCATATAATTTAATGTTTACTTTTATGATATATATTTTATGGCATACTATATTATTATATATATCCGCACGAAATAGTCGATATCATTTGATCAATAAACCTAATTTGATAAATTGGAAAATCATTCAAATTCATATATCAACCCATATAACATATATCAATATATACAATTTTATTAAAATTTATAACTTTTAAACACGTTTGGTTTTTTTTTTTTTTTTTGAATCATGGCCTTACCCAATTTGATATAGAAAATTGTGGTATGTATATATAGATGATGGTTATACAATATTGATACTATATACTATAATATTTGTTATATATAATTATAATAAATATAATATATATACAATGAATTTATTCGTATATGGGTTTTGTAATATATAGACAATACATATATATATTTATAAATAACAAGTAGGAGTTCATTGGTTCACATATGAGTGATTACCATCAGAAGGAATATTGAATTGTTTTGATACTTGAATGTATACATAGTATGGAAATTAAAAAGATTTCATATATTTCAGATAAAATTACAATAATTATGCCTTAGATTGTTGTTTTTCTAAAAATGTATAGTAAATTAAAAATATATTAATATTATATAGAAACTATTAAATATATAATACATCTATTTGGTTCAGTTTGTCATGAAAAATTATTTCCTGTATATAGGTTTTTTCGTGAATGATATATTTACGTGTGTAGATATAGTAATAAATAACATAAGAATTATTGATTTTACGTATACAACACACACATTTATATTGCCAATAATTCAATAATAATAACTTATACATAATATTATATATTATATATTTATGCACATAGAAATACATTATATAGAATATATATTAACTATAATAACTTTCTACAAAAATGCTATTAGTATAGTTATATGGGAATGCGCCATTAGGGAATATTTATTTAATATGTATATAACAATATATATATAATACATAACTTATATATAATGTATATATTTATGGATTATATAATATATTATATAAAATAATAATTCAATATATATATATATATGCTCGACTGTAATATATATAGTTGATGTTGAGTTAGAGTTCTTTCTTTAAGTAATATATATACGCAATAGTTTCTATATATACATTCGATATATTTAAATTATAGAACGTTATATTATTATTATATTTTAGTTAATAATATAATAATAAATGATATTTTATATCTAATTTATGTATTATATTAAATAAATAATATTGCAAATAACTTTCTAATATATTATGTAGATATGTGGTAATATACAATGTATGAATATGTATATATATACTATGCAGGCTCAAATACATTATATAGGTATATATAATATTAGTAACCATATATATATTTGACTTCTATATATCTATCTATCTATATATATATATAATGAAATAGTTAAAATTATAATATATACCAATTTAATGCATTAAAACATTTTCATTTGGGAATTTATCCTATTCGAGTGTATGTTTCATTACCTTTAATACTTTTATAATTTGTATCTATATACGAATAATAAGTAAATGCACCACATAATTATGTGTAAATATATATTCTGTATAGTAATCGTATATGTGGGTGAGTAATCAATATCTAAATTAATTTGTTACGAATAAATTGTGGTATAAAAAAATATGTGAACATAAATTTCAAAAATCATTATAAATATGAATTAAAAATGAAAAAGTTCTTGATCCTGATGGAATAATAAATAAATATGTATATATTTATATTGATTGTAATAAATATATGGGTACATAATTTAATTGACATGTAATTAAAATATTTATAACAAAAATGAAAATTTAATGTTATATATAAAAAAAAAAGGCTATAAATATTGTAAGTTGAAATAAATTTCATATATATGCGCATAAATAAATTATAGAGTATACACAATAGTAAATACAATCTTGCTGTTACTAAAATATAGGACATACATTTTAAATGAATCTTTTGCCATTCTATATTTTTCTTGTTATCCTATATTGTTGTTTTTTTTTCAATGTAACTATATATACCATATATATATTAATATAAAAAGGATCTGTATTTTATTTGGGTCTGTCTTTAATAATTTATTCACGTATAAAAAGTTTATAACTGTCGTTATATTTCTTACCAACGCATGTTCGTATATATATAGTATATGTGTTATTTTAATTAAATTATAAAGGAATTTTTTACTTTTTTACACATGCAATAATTTTAAATTCGAAGAAATCACCAAATCGTTTCCATATTTGTTTGAATTTTATTGAAATAAAAAAAAAATCTTAAATTAACTTTACAAGTTTTATGTAAGCGCTTTCATTGTCATCAAATTTAATTATTATAGGTTTTGTATAAAATTAAAAATTAATATTCCAATATCTTGTGTATCGAATCAATAATATAAAATTTAATTTATAAGAAATTTATATATTGTAAATCTATAGTGCTGGAACAATAATTATCAAAGTATTATATATTATTAAATTTTTTTGCGATCCCACAAATAACAACGCCCGAATATTTTTCATCAATTTGTGACCTCTTTTTTTATGATCTTTTGATCGAATAGTATATATATGTATATTAATTTTCCTACATATTAAGAAAGAAATAACTACTATTTTAAAGTCAAACAATTATGAAATAAAAATGAATCATGAATATGTTGTATTTGTACAATTAATTTATATACATATGCATATACCAATAGTTATATAATCATAAATTGACTAATCCCCCGCATTTAGTATTATATACTACAATTTATATTTTTTTTTTAATAAATGTGTCCATATAGAATATATAAAATTATAAATTATTATTATTATACCATAAAATTATTTATGAATGAATAAATGACCCAATTATAATTTGAATAAATATTTGTTTATATGTATTTTAACATTTAAGGCATTTGTACTAGTGTTTGTATGTGCATTTGTGTACAGTACAGTAAAAGAATATATTAAAATATATAATATATTAACGAGTATAAGTTAATACGTATGCCAGGACAAATAAATACACATCCTCCTATATACACAGTATAAGTGAAAACAAAAATTCAAGATTTAAGATTCTTTTTATTTTATTATTATATATATATATTCAAAATTGTTTTTCTACTACTAGTGCCAGTATCTTCCATAACATACAGAGGCGTATACGGTGAAGATTTTAATTAGAAATATCAATTATTCAATTGAGTCACAAATGATGCATTTTCAAATATCAATATACACAACACAACATCTCCATATATAGTATTAAATTCGCTAAATGATTTTGATTTTGATGGTTGGCTACCTATAATTATTTTTTTTTAATTTCGTGCTCAAATTGATACAAATATTAATATATATACAATATATATAGTTTTTAAGGATAAACCGCATTTATATTTAATATAAATATTTTCATTGGATGCCGTTGGCATAACATTTCTATTATTAAACCGACAATTTTTAAAATTTTTTTTTTTCATTTTTCAAAATAATATTTCAAAATATCATTAATTAACATTAATTATGGCATTTGATTAAATATTCAAAATGGGAAATATATGTATATATATAAAAATGATACAATAACAATATTCGTATAAACAAATATGTTTTCTACTACATTAATATACACATGTTGTTTTTTGAGTATATTTAAATATGATATATATTATATATGCATATATAGATAATAGCACTAATTGGATATACCTACATATGTTTATATTACATATGGCATCCAGCCACCACCATATACCACACACAACATTAATAATTTCAATTAACATATATTTATTTATATGCATATAAATATATGTATATGAGTGAATATTATTTACAATTAGATATGTATATTATTGTTATTATTATAATTAATATACATAATATTTTTTTTTTATATTTTTATTGAATAAAATGCCTTATAATTTTATGTAACGCATACATTATTGCGTATATACACAATTAAATATTTATTATATATGAAATAATATATTTATTTTTTTTTCATATGCAATGAATTGTTATAAAATTATATAAGAAAAATTTTTATAAACATCGTATGTAAGAAAAATAGAGAATTATTAGAAATACAAAAAATTTTACTATTAACAAATGATGTAAATACATAGCCCACTTCCATTTAATTTGATTGAATATGCAGATGTATATGAAGATTAGCTATATAAGATTAAGTGAATCGTTAATTATTCATTAAGTTTTCTATTTTAAATATAAAAAATATTATATCATTATGGTTTATGTATTTATTTTAGTTATTTATAGAACATAACAACTAACAAAAATTTGTAAATAAATAATAAAATAATTTACATAATGCAACCTTATTTCATGTATCATAGTTCAAAGTATCATACAAGCATATATCATGTATATGTATAATAGTATACCATATATTTGCGTCGCCTTTTGTATATATACAATTTTAATTTAATTAACAATTTGGATATTTGGATACAAAAGATATTATTTATATATAGTTCTTTGTATAAAAATATAATTATATTATAGCAGATATAATATATGGTATATAAAAAGAAATGTAATAATCTAAAAAGCAATTGTGAAAAATGTACGTACTATACAGAAACGAAGGGTATATATGATATTGATATATGAAAACCATTCTTATAGAAATATGGAAATAAAATAAAACCTCATATAAGAAATATATATAACAATCATTTTGTTTGATATGGGTTTTTTTTTGAAATTTATTTTTACACACACTCGCACAGACATTATATACAATTTAATTTAATTTTATATACAATATATATTTTTATATTTTTTGTGTGGTACTTGGTGATATGTCAAAATTTAAGCCATATATAGTTTTATCCTTTCTATATAATAATACCATATATATAAGTTTAATATATAAATGCATATATTTATTTGTTATCTATACGTGAAAGTTATTATTAAACATTTTTCATAAAATATTAAATTTTATATGTATGTGTTAGTTACGTCATCATACATTACAAATCTATAAAATTCGTGATCAAATATATAAACGATAATGCATTCGATTCTATAATACCATATATACACATGTAATTTATTAATATTATATATATAAAAATACAATAAATAAATACTATTAGTTTGTTCAAATGGTACAATATAATTTAACCCTTAGCGATCTGTAAAAGTTATATAGAACAATTTTTTTATATTTTTCGCATTTACTACAAAATGAATATTTTATCCCATTCTATACAAAACATGTCATATGCCCTATATTGTCGATGATTTCTTGCATAAAATTGGAATTTTTGGTTGACATTTCACATCTGATCGTATTTTTCATATCAAATTCTATTGGTCTACCGCTAGATATTATTATACAAAACACTATATGTGAAGTTTTTATTATTTCATTAAAATATTTATATATATGATAATATTAATATATACGAAAACCCACTCGGACTGACCACTTCGTTATCGTTAAATTTAAAACATAAAAAAAAAGACAGACAAACTTTGAACAAATACACGTTTTAGAATAATTTATTATTCTTTTTGTTATACAGATGTTAAATGTATATTTACCTTTGCTTATAGTTTTCAAAAAGTCTTTTTGCCATTAAATTCTTCATATAAGTATAATATTTCTATAAAACTTCATATTTATACGAGTGAATCTCATATACTCATATATCAATCGAAAAGATCTCATTTCTATAGATACAATTTAATGTATATCATCATATCATACGCATTTTTTAATTATCTCATATATAAATAGATATTATATTATAGTAAAACCATAAAACATATCATATACTATATAATATATATATTTATATATATGGTATCAGCTGCTATATATATATATATGTATTTGTAATCATAAAACTACGTCGTAATATAATAAAACATTTGTGTGTTGATAAAAACCATATAAACAAAATATTATCAAAATAAAATAAAAAATATGCGAAGAGAAGTTTTATATTTGGCAGAATAATTTGAGAAAAGGTAAATATTTAATTTTACTATATATTATAATATATATTGCAAAGCATATAGAGATTTGTAGCAAATCTTCTCACATCGGCGTATATATTTTATATTGCGAAGGAATTTACACAAATATACATATATATATTCATACATTTATGTGCACATTCTCTGCGTTGTTATCAGACTATATGATATTCTCATTTTATTGCGAAGGCAACAACAAGCTGAATCTACCAACAGATATATGGAATAAGTGTATACAACCAGTAAATGGTTGTACTACAAGTAGAACATATTACAAGTAAAATAAATTTATATTATTATTTCAGCAGTCGTTGGTGAAACGTTGATAAGTGAAAAGCATATGATTTTTGTTAGAAAATTTTCTATTATGAAATTTTATTAATTATATCGGCCGGTAAAATATAGTACGATAGTTTTATATTATTTTTAGTTTATTATTATATTGTTTTGAGCAAATGATATAATATTTAATTAAGTGGTAATGAATTTTAAGTATATATAATATTTTTTGTAAAAAAACGTGATAAGAATTCCAAGTGTTTTTATGGTTTTTATGTTTTTTTGTTTTTTTTTTTTTCATCTTAACTATAATATAAATGTTATTAAATTATATATATATACAATAGTATTTAATTTTATGGAGGAGACAAACACACACACACACAGACACAATATAATATGTAGTTTTCTATTTATAATTCTTACAATATTTAAGTGTACAAAAAAAAAATAAAAAAATAAATGACTATTTATAAAAAGAAAAAGTTTATAATACGAATTTGATGGTGTTGTATTGTAAAATAAATTGGAAGTGTGTTAAAATTTGCTATAATTATAATATACTATTTAAATAAATAATAACTATTAATTTATTAAATCAACGACACCAATAATTTAACGACAAAATAATTATTAAATTAATTTTTTCATTTAATTTTCATAATTCACCGCATATTTATAATTTAATTAATTATATATTGTCAGCAACACATATAATATATAAACTATTTGAAATACATTCGTTGTGTGTCGTACGCATTGAATATAAATAGCATTTTTTTTATGGTATTAATATAATTATATATATAAATATTGGATCGAGTTGATAATACTTTGGGTATATGTGGTATTTAATAATAATTGGTTTATATTTTTATTGTTTTTTTGTCTAATTTATTTATTGATGATGAATGTATATTTTAAATTAACAATACGTTTTACCAGTTTATATTAAAATGCGATGTTTTGTAAGAGATAATATATAAATATTCGATGTATTTATTTATATACATTTTAATATATAACTCATATTATAATTTACTGAATTTCTTTAAATGTTTGAAAATATAATATTTGTGCAGAATAATTATAATTCGTCATATTAATAATATATATAATTTATCTACAAAAGCTATGCAATGTATACGGGTAACGTATTCTAAATATCTGTATATAAAATATATGGGATAAAATTATGATTTTCTATTTAAAAATTCTTAGAAAGATAGCAGAACTATGAGTTAATTATTAAATTAAGCTTGTGAATATTTTGAAATGATAATTTTAATGTAATATTATTCATATAATTAATTTCAAATTTTGCTTTGATTTTATCTATGAAAATCTATTATATGAATATGATAGCCAAATGATATATAGGAAGTATATAAAGCATAAAATATAGAAGCATATACCAAAGAATATACCGTATATATATCTGAATTGCATATAATTACTAACATTTAGTATTGTATAAATTCAATTCGATAGGAAGTTTACAATAACATTAAAGTGTAAATAGGAAAATTTATGGTATATAATTTTCAAGTGATCATATAAATCATAATTAATATTGCAACAGATATAGTTCAATTCTGGAGTGTACATTGTAATGATATGCCACAGTAAACTGTATATAGTATACAAAATAATTCATAATGGAAAATTGAACAATTCCATTAATCAATTAAGTAAAAAGTCGCATACATTTCGTAGTTAAAAACACGTACTAAATCGATACAATATATATACGTATAATATTATTATATGGTATAAAATTCAAAGTAAAACTTTAATAAAATTTCATAGCATATATTTACGATATCCATATTATTATTCCATTAAATTCATTAAAATTCACAATAAATTTATAAAATGATCATTAAAGTTTTGTATTTGTTTTTATAAATAGATTTAAAATATTACAACTACTAATTAATAAAAAATGTTTAAATACATTATTTGATACTTTTGCTATAGCATATTTTTATTTACAATATTGTTGATAAATTATTGTGCATAAAATAGCAACAGATAAATAAAGTTAAAATTGTAGTTATATAATATTTACAAATACATATTGTATATTTTATAAAATGACTATAAATTATAAATCAAAACCGGTCACAATATGCGTTTATTTATACATGCACATTTACAAGATATGAGATATTTAATTATTTTAGCAATATAATTAATATGTATACAGATTAACCCCTTAAGGTTCTTGACCTTTTATGATGAAAGTCTTAAAAAGTGGAAAAACGACGAGATCAAACTATATTGACTCGTTATATGCCTTTTTTCAAAAATTCGTTAGGACGAGCCTGGCTCGTGCAAAAACCTTAAGGGGTTAATATAAATCAATATTTTTGCAAATAATTGTTTAATGAAAGAACTTAATTATATGTGTGGTAAATTATTTCCATCAATATGGTAGTACGCGAAAAAAATCAACATTTGCATATTTATAATATTATATATGTGTAATAAGTATATATTATTTGGTAACTGGATTTATGTCCAATGGACTATGACTAAAGTAGTTTAAAACATGAACCTATTAAAATTTAACATATAAGAGAATGTATTATATTTATTGAATAATGTCTATATGCATGACATACGTGCAAACATAAACACGTTCTTTATAATCGTTTCTTCTATATATAGTTTCATATTGCATAAAATATTAAAATTATAAAAACGAAAATAATATAGATAGGTTTATAGTCACAGTCACTACTACCATTATGACTATATGCACACAAAATATAAATATAAATATATATAGAAATAATATATGTTTGAACTGGTTGTGATTGAAACACACGTGAATGAATCCACAATGCATTTTAGTTTTCATATTATAATGAAATACATAAAATCCTTCAAAAAACAATCAAACAATCTTCTCTAATCTTTTTTTTTTTTTTTTTGTAAATATATATGTTCTTGCTTAAAAAGGCATACACAACACTCATGTTGAATACTTTGCAAAATTATACTCTTTAAATATTGCTCTTAAATTAAACATAAGTAGTCTATTTATAATTTTTATATATATTAATATATAGATAAGTATGTACCAGCAGCAGGAAATGTATATATCATATTATATTTTTCTATAGAACCAGAGATCTTTTTTATCTATACATATATATAATATTAAACATATATCAATTATAGTATATATACTTGCACATCCAAAATATGTACGTATTATTCATATTGATGTTGTGAAATTAAATTTCACAAAAACAAAATGAGACTTTCATCAGATAAAAAATATTTCGACATGGAGTATTTGAAAGAATCCAATATGTTTTATAATTACATAAAAATCAATTTTTCATATATTCATTTTTATTTGAATTAGAAATTATATAATTTTATTTGTACGACAGTTTCAATTTCTCAGCAATTTTTTAATTTTTCAATTCTATTTGTAAATAACTAGAATTTAAGAGCTCAAGAAAAAAAAAAACAAATCATAAATAAAATGTTATGTATGAACATGAGTGATCTATATTTATCAATGAATATAACAATATGGGTTTCATTCTTCAGATTATAAGTTTGGAAAAAATTCAAAATTTATTATGGCATATACGAGAATTTAATTTTAAATTAATGAAACATTCATTATAATGATTATACGATTACAAATTATATATAAATATATAGATTTGGTTAATATTTCTCATATAAATGTATAATGGGGTAAATGTGCCCAATAAATTTTCTTCATATTTAATATAATTTTTCATTATTTGGAGAAAAAAAACTTAATAACATAAATGGACCACCATAAATAAATCGCACCATCAGCAAAATCATTTCAGCACATAGAAATATCAATATATATATATATATAAATATATAAATGTACAAACACGTACAAATTGTCATCTTATCTATATTTATGGAAAATATAATATATATACTATTTATGTATATGTATATGTATATACTATTTATAACATATAGACAACATATAAATATAACATATGTTCATATATAAATATATCAAGATAGAAAATTTGTTTTTTCATCCTTTCCATTGTTGAATAAATATAATCGTCTCGATTGGATGAAATTATTTATTCTATTATAATATATGTGTGTATGTGGTGTTTATATGCTAAATATACTTAACACATAATCTTTTAATATTTAGAATTACCGTATTCATCATCATTTATGCAATTTATCAACATATTCATTCATATCAGAAATTATTTTATCTATCTATTATTTGGAATATATAAAAATATATGTTAGATATATTGATATATTGATATTGGAAAGATGATATATTTATATTTATATTTATATATATATTACTATATTTACTTTCCTTTATCGGTCGGTGTCTCATATAAGACATTTATTACTGATTAGTATCTAGTGTATTAGAATACTGTGGAACTCTATCTACTACAATTGTACATATTTAAATAATAGAAATTTGTCAGAAAATACTAGAACAACGTACTATATACAATACATGAGACATTAAAACATATTACATCATATAGTTATTAAACTATACATTTTTCTGAATTTAATTTCATAAAAAGTATATAATAATAACTAGAAAAGTATATATTTTGTTAAAAACTTTTACATATATGGTATATAATATTTAATATGCCATATATAATTGAACCAAATAACAACCACTTATTATTTTTATCAATAAAAATGTGTAGACAGTACCTACACTATTTACAGACCACCTCTTTTATTATAATATTATACGTATATAAAATACATACATAGTTTCATTAATTATTTAATTTGATATTTATATTTATATAATATGAATTTTGAATTACAATAAGTTTCTCATATGCATATAATACTATACATATAATATTAAATAATAATATATTATGTACATTTATTATGTTTTTAAAACATATGTAAATGACAAATTATTAATATAAATATTTATATGAATTATATATAATAACAATTTATATATAAATACGTTTATATATAATTTAGTTATATTTTGTACATTTATATTTATATTTGTTTTTTGATTAAATTATTGTCAAAATTATAGTATATATACATATGAAATATATATTAATATATTTAAATTTAATGATAATCAAATTAAATAAATTGTATATAGGTAATATACAAATATTAAACACACTGTGTTTATGTTGATAAAAATACATAATAATATTAATAATATAGGTGGGTGTATTTTTTTATATATAATAAATATTGTTTCTTTATTATCGTATCTCGCCAGTGGTTGTGTGTGGTTAATTAATTAAAATAAATTATTTATATATTATTAAACTCTTTGTATCTCTCTAATTATATAGTTCAATTTTCAATGTATTTTCACATGTATAAATATCGTACATTCACATAGAAGGGAGAAACTTCTATATAAGATTTTAATTTATTAATTTAATTTTTTGAATTTATGCATAAATATTAAGTATTCACTCCCAAACTTTGGACTCTGTTTTTCAAGTGTCATAGTTCATAACACATATAAAAAATTAATAGTTTCACGCGCAATAAATTCTATTACACTTATTTCAAAACTTAATCTATACTTTAAATATATAGGTCACATATATGTCCAAATAAATACATGTTCAACATTCATTTGATATTCAAATTTATGTCAAATAAATAATTTTTTTATTTTATATTATTGTCATATTGTTGCGCGATGAGTATTTCAATATATTGAAATTAAAATATGAATAACATATACGCAACGCATATATAATATATGCACATTTTATATACCATATATAGTGGTATAATATATAATCATCATATATAAATAATTATTTACTTCAATATAAAATGTCATTAATTTCTATTAAAATATTTATTATTATTAAGTTTGATTGAAAATAATTTTGTATATAGGTACTCAATGTATAATATATATTATGTATTGTATTCTATATATACATAATTTTATTTAATTTATAACCATAACATATACTCGTCTTCTTTGGTATTTACATATTAGAAAATTATACCCCTGGATAAATGTAATCTTTGAATTAATAATCATATGTTAATAATATGATTGATTTATTGTCACATTTTATTGAATATTATTATATATATTTGTAAAAAATTTTGATTTCCAATTTCAAAACAATTTTTATAAACTTCATCATATTTATTGCGACAGTTTTTTGTAACTCAAATTACAATTTCTTAATTAAAGTAAATTTTTTAAATGTTTTTTGCATCAGTCGTTTATCACACAATTATCGAAATATATAAATATAAAAAATATAAGTCTTATGTGATTATCTATTTTTTTTTTGTTAAATTAATAGTTGATTCTTTATAGAACTCTAAATTATAACATCATTTTCTATTTATAATTACAACTTTCTTTATTAATTATAATTTATATATGTGAATCATTCATAAATCAGATAATCATATATGTTTTTATATCACCTGATTTTTTTAATATAGATGAATTTTTTTTTATATCTAATAAAAAATTCAATAAGATAATAAAAATCAGGCGATATTCATATATAATATATAATAATAACGCCGGTGGTATGGGTTATTCATTTATTTATATACATTAAATAAATGCTATATATAACAAAATAATGAAATATTGTCGATTTTGATACGAGTGTTAATAAAAAAAAAAGGTATATTTTGTGTACTCAAATTATGTTCCATTATCGCTGTCTGCCCATAATCTTTATAATTATTAATTAAATCATAAAAACCTCTTTCATACAAAATTTATTATAGATTGGAAACTTAACTTATGTTAGTTCATACAATTTAACATTTATATATGAATAATTATATAATACGATAATACGTACATAAAATTAAAATTCAATTTGTACTTCTTGTTTATGTTAAATTATAGTAATGTAAAATTATTAAAAATCGTATGACCCAGTGACGGTTAGTGTCTCTTTACAAAGATGCGCGGAGCTAACATTTTCAAAATACTCCAGAATAGTATTGTCTATACATTTATTATATTGAAGCAATAATAATACATTGGAATTGAATATCGTTAGCAACTGCTCTAATCCGTAGTCATGTATTACCTCGGCACAATTTCAACAGCTTAGAATTTAATATAAATTAAGTCTATATATATTCTATCTTTCAATAAATTATAATTCTTTATTATTTCCTCATAAAATCCATAAATTCTGTCACTAATGCTTTTTCAATAGAAATCGTACTCAAACCTACCAGAATTCATTAGATATAGCACGACCGCTTCAATCGCGTTAACCGACGAGACGTTACTGTATATAAATTCGATTTCGATCATATCATTTTGAAATTGGCAAACATTTCTGATGATAAAACTGTCTAGGGTTTATATATTATATCAAAGCACTTAAATTATTATATATATAGAATAAATACATATGTGTTATATGATGCTATATATATGTAAATATTCTCAAATATATATATATTTATATATAGGAAACATAAATTGTTATCAATATCAATTTTAAATTTTTTATCATTCTAATACACATTGATTTAGTTTATATTTATACAATATATAAAATTTGTTATATCGAAATTTTATAATAGATTTTAATTTTATAGTGAAAAATGTGTTAATCTCTATTTAAATCCATTTAACATTTAACATTTTATCATCATATATAAATTCGTATAAATGCATATGTTACATTTATACTTTAGGTTTACATATAAATAAAGTGTATATACAAATGTGTAATTTTATTAGTATACATTCTATTTCATGTAGATATGTGACTAATATTTGTTAAAGTTTTTCCGAAAAATTTATAATATATTTATCAACGATTTTAAATCACATGTATTATATAAAATGGTGTTAAGCTACTTATTGTTACTCATCTGTATACATATGAATATGGTATTAATCTGTATATATTAATTATTTTGTTTAAACATTTCCATACATATATATATATTAATAAAACAGAAAATATATAAACTCTATGGGTATATGAATTTTGTAATATGAATAAATAAAATTTATATCATAAACATAAGTTTTGGATAAAAACTTTAATGTAAGCATGTGCAATATAATGAATAAATAATAAATTACATGTAATCATTTGCATAAATTAATGTATATACATATAGTAAATAGTAAATTAATGTTTGTATATATATAATTGTTATAATATAATTTATATATAGTTGAACATATTTACCTTCGTTTTTATAAATATGGGTAAACAATCAGATTGCAAATAAGAGTGTGCGGCGAGAACTTTTTACATTTATATCCATTTATCTTATTCAGCAATTTTGAAAAAATATGTATCTTCTATAAATTGTAATATAATTGTTTGAAATTTAACAAATTTTTCAAATACATTAAAAACATTTGAAATCCATTAAAGTCATATGTTGATAAATTATACTGCATATATGTGGAAAGTGTATACCATTTTACCAATTGGTATGTAATTATAGAAAAACAGATTAATTTTCCAATTCCATTATATTTATATGATTTTTATTAGCCCATAATGAAGTATCATATAAACTGTCTATTAATATATTTGTGTTTGTATTGTATATTCGAATAAATAAAAAAATTGGATAATCTATTTAATTAAAAAAAAATTACAAGTGTATTTTAAAAATCATCAGAAATCAATAATAAAATTATAATTGTGTATTGAAAATTGTAAAAACTATCATATGAAAAATTTTAAATTATCAACCACACCATATTCACATCACCGGCTGACGACGTCACATCGCCATCAATGTCAAATAAAATATCGCTACAATTTTTAAATACAATATATATTGCACATCATTCCAAACTTATAAATAATGTCAATTATTTTAAGTTACTATAACTTGAATTGACATAAATCTTCTAAATCTATAACATTTGAATTTATAGTTTCGCTAAATGTATATACGTAAAAAGAATTTAAGCTTTTGACATTTAAATATGGTTTAATATCAAATCATATATTTACGGATTGATATTGTATTATGGCATATATAAAATAAATATGTATAGTGCATTTATAGAATAGAGATGTAGATAACTCCATATAAAATTTATATATATAATTATACAATATTTGTTTGTATATAACAGAATATTTGCTCACAAACACCCAATAATAATATAAATAATTAAATACATATAGAGTAAATGTAAATAGGTACATATTCATGATATATTAATTTCCATCGATATCTATACCAAATAATTATAAATATAATATGATTTTATCAAATAATAATATTTGTTATTGGTTATTGTTGTTGTTGATAATATACGTTTTTTAATTTAAATAAATAATTGCTAATTGAATTAATTCTTATCGAAATTATACACACACACTCAATATATACACAAAATATTGTACAATATAGAATATTTGTAATTTAATATAAAAAAGGATTATTTTTTAACTATGATTGGAATTGAAAGAATTTATTGAAAATACATATGTGTTAATATGTATTAAAATAGAAACACATCATTTCAAAATTTGCTTACAGATCTTATTCAGATAGTGTCGTCGTATATGTAAATCAGATGAATAGAAATGAATAAAATATTTTAATTTGAGAAATGTAAATGTTTTGAGACAACCAGTTTTTCAAGTTTTGATGTTTTATTTTCGAAAATATATTATTTTATATTTGAAAGTGTATTAATTTTAATTTAAGACAATTTATAAATCACAGAATAAAACAATATGGATTATTTACAATATTTAAAATTTTTAAGTGCAATGTTTACAATTTTAACAGGTAAATATAAAATATGTATTACTTAATTATTTAATTATTTATATTATATTTATATATCAAATATCAACTATATTTTAATTTAGAGAATCTTTATCATATATATTTACTATATTCCGAATATTTATATATAAATACTTTTAGATATGTGTTGAATATATATATATTTATTTTATAAATCTATAAAATAATATATTTATATTTAATTAATGTATATCCACACGCATACTAACTTTATGTTTCATAATTTTTGAATATTTTTTATACAAACACATGTCTATTTGAAAAGTTATATAGTAAATTGAATAACAAGTATATTATATAATAAATCATATATATATTTTAATATAATATAAAAAGTTTATGAAAACTTTTGAAAATATGATTTTAATTTAATATGTAAACAGAAAAATTTAATTTTAATCCATTAAGGGTTATACTATACATATACATGTAAAATATATAATTATAATATTAATTCTATATGGTATAAATCTTAAATAATAATTTTTTTATTGTTTATAATTTGTTTTCATATGATTTTCCTATTTTTATTTAATAAATATATTATATATTATACAATATTCAATTTCAATTAAATTTTAAACTTTTGCAAGTGATTAGTAGAACGATATTACTATATATTTTATAGGAACTGATAAATTATTTAACAACATAATACATATACGTGGGGGTGTTTTTTAATATATATTTATTATAAATTTGATAAATATAGCTATAGTTACTACTTTTCTGGATTAAATTAAGTAATTATAAAAATAAATATGTAGGTGATGGAATGATTTACAATTACTAGAAAGTGTTCATGTATAAATATGGTCTCAAATTGTTAATAATAATTTTATTGCAATATAAAAAAAAGGAATGTACAATGTAAATAAATTTGTAATCAACAGTAGAAATTTTATAATTTTTTGCTTTCTATCATTAGCTTTATTTATTTAATTATGATAAGAGAAAGAGAAAAAAACTAACCAGATTCCACGCGCCAATTATAAAATCATAAATGTAAAAAAATGGTACATAGAAATATATATACCATATATAGTTAAAAGGATGGCTATATATGTGTTTTTATATGGGATTTAATTATAAATGATATAAGAAAAAAATTGTTCATTTATTGAATTTTTAAAACTATATATATACAATGGGATAACTTTAATAATTGTATAAAGACTTTCAGTTTTCTAAATTTTCAATGTATTTTAAGCGTAGGTAAATTGTTTCTCTTTTTTATGCCGAAACGAAAAAATTTTATCTTTCTAATAAAGCATATTTATATATAATATATATAATTAGATAAAACATTTACTAAACCGAACGAAAATTTAGTATCATAAAATTATCGTATACATCAAAATATTAATGACTTTAAAAAAATAAGATTAAATTCATCATAATAACAAACAATACCATAAAATATACGTACACTACACGTCTTCACAACATACATATATGTAACTGAGTATACATTGAAATAATGAAATAATCTAATAATAAACAACATAAAAAATAAACAACAACAACAGAAAAAGAGATTAGCATAAAGGTTTTTTTTATATTAGCTATAAAAAAAATGGTAAATATATGTTTAAGTAAAAGCTAAAAAGCACAGAAATAAATAAAATAAATAATATAAAGATGTGCAACAAAACAAAATAAAATAAAAGCAGGGGTTGTTTAGTATAAAGTTATTTAATCATCTTCATGCTTCAACCATATAAGGATCAAAATGACCTTTTTTCATAAATTTTGAAGTTTTTTTTGTGTGCTATTATATATATATTTAACAAACTCTGCTGTGCGTACACTTACACTATATATATATATATATTATAACCCATTAAAGAGATTTTGTAATAACAAATAAACTCTATTATAATAGTTATATATGTTTAGATATTTGTATTGTGTTCTCTTTGATATATTTTTTTTATCGTCTTTTTCTGCACACACACTTAACTTTATATATTATTTTGGTTTAATTTATTAAATACATATTATAAAACTTCCATGCAATAGCTTTAATCTATTTTATATATAATATTATATACTCTATAATAGTAGTTACTTATACATGTTGATCCTTCACAAAATGGTTTTATATTTACTCACCCTATTCATACGTATATATATTTTTATTAAACACCAAGTACGTGGTAAAATAAAATATAATTAGGTTGTATTAAAATTTTATACATGTTTTTTATTACAATATATTAATTTAAATTTTATAATCAAAAATTGTAATATATGTTTGAAATTGTATTATAATGTATTATAATATTATAATATACCATCAGAGTTATAGTTTTGTATATATAATACATGTAAAATATAATATAATAAATATGGTCAATTGAAATCGTAACTTTAAAATTTTTTTTTACTCTAAATATTTTTATATTTTATCATGATGCTATTAAACTGTGTAAATTTATTTAAAAAATAAAAGTACATTAATTTTATGAAAAATGAAAAAGTAAGAAAAGTTTATTTTCTATTAAAGTCTATACAAAATTACCACACACATACGAGAATACATATACACAAATATACATATAACTAAATAAATAAAAACTTGAAATCCTGAATATGTGTAGTATATAAAAGTAAACAAAATACAAGGATATAATGTACAATATATAAAAAAAAAAAAAACTATATGTACATTAGAACTACATAAATATGCACAGTATACACATCATAAGTTCTCGTCCTTTATAAATATAATATAATAATTTTTTCACTTCTGTATATAGAAGAATATACTTTTCCATGTATATATATATTATGTTATAATACTGTATGTCTGTATTTGTTATGTTATTAAAAATACATAACAACTTATTATGTATATGTACATTGCAATTGCAAATAAAATATATTCATGCATAATATACTAATATTATATGTGTAACTAATATAATAGTTAAATATGCAATACACATATTCATACCTCTATTATTATCATATAATAATACATTATTTTGTGTTACATGCAAATTTATATTTAACTATATATTTTTATGTTGCATTTATAGCAAAGAGAATATTGTAATTTTGTTAAGAACATATATATTATAACACTATGAGTTATTGATATTTTCTCAATTTTGGGCTATTATTTATATATATATGAATTTGAATATTTGGAAAAGAGATAGCAATGTTATCATATACCACAAACATGATTAAACAATTTTTTTGTATAAAAAAACCATCACAGAAACAGAAGTAGAGCTTGATAAGTGCTATATGGACAAAGCTTTATACGATATGGCTCATATTTTATTATTCCATAGTTACTATCCAATTGCACTAAATATATGATAAATATAATATATATTTATAACATGATATAAATTAGTTTGGCATAGAAATATATAAGGAAATTAATTATTTCTTTTTAGCCTATGTATTTCTATATATATATATTATCGTATATCAATTGCCAGATATAATAACATAAGTTTAAATTATATTGTAAACCATAAATTATAAATGACTGTACGTACCATCCATTTAAATATTATATAATAAAATAATAAATTTTAATAACATAATTATAATATTATATAAAACACCTTAAAAATGCTATTTCCACTTATAGAAAAAAAAAATTGTATAGGATATTGCATATAATCCTATATATGGCTATATGGTATAATAAAACCATAAATTTCATTACCAAAAATAAAGATTTAAATTATTGTATAAAATAATTTATCAACATAAAACTCACATTAATACCATTAACGAGTACGTAAAAAAAAAAGCAATACATATTTTATATAATTAGAATATAATTTGGAAAAAGAATTTTCCGCTTACAAATTATCATATGCCCCCCCGTATAGTATATGTGATTTTTATTTATGTATAATATTTTTTATATTCATATTGTATTCATCATTTTATTTATGTATAATAATGTGGTGTACATAATTATATGCAAAATTAATATATTTGTTGTGTGATTATTTATTAGTAATAATAATAATAAATACTTTTAAAAATAAAAAGAACAGTGAAACATTACGAGTAAAAATACCAATATATATACCTGATTTTATGCGTAAAAAATAGTAACTATAATAATATAATTTGTGTAAAAAATAAAATATCAAATATGCGTAAAAAACAACAAATTTCCATTAATATATTTATTATTATCATATTATCAATCATCATAAAACATAAATTCTACCTTATAAAAATTTATATATACGCAAACAGCGCAAACACACATGTATTATATAAGTAATATTAAAATTTTATCAAATATTGCGTATACGTGTATATATAATATATAAAGTAAAAAGCGCAATATATTTAAAAATAATACTAAAAATACAGCACATATAAATAATATTAAATGATATCCAAGAAATGAAATTTCACGCATATGAGATTTGTGTGATAAATGGGATAATAAATTATCTAATATAAATTTTCCTTTCTCTGTGATGTTAAAATGTAAATTGAATTTTCATTCAAAATATTTTTTATTTGGTCAACTTTTATTTTATTATTAGCTTATATATATATATACTTGGGACATGTCTTCTCGGCTACGTGTATGTTGATTGAACGAATAATATATTAATATTACAATTACAGGATAGTATTTAAAAATGTGAAGTTAAAATTAAATCAAATGTTATATGAAAAAAAATAAAACATAACAAAATACAAAAGTTTAAAAGATAAATTAAAATGTAAAATTTAAAGTTAATAATATTATTAATAATTCAAAAACATTCAAAATAATAATTAATAATTATTTCTAAGGTGCGTATAAATACACACCCACATAGAATATTATCACAACGTATATTTTAAATAAAAAAAATATATATAAAAATTTTGCTTTATACTTTTAATTTTTCTTGGATATAATATTAAATATTTTTTAAATACATTATAAATTGTAATTATTTCATTTTCCTTTTTTTTTTTTTTGTTCTTGTACGTTTATTTACGTTTAACTAAAGACATAACATAGATACAAATTATTATATAAATATACCATATATATACAATACACAGATTCATAACAGAATCGCGATGGACAGCTAAAAATAAAAGGGAAACAAAACGTTTTAATTAAATCTTTTTTCCATCTATATCTCTACTATATTACTATCTATAGATATACAATATATATATATATATAGAGGTGTATATTATATATTATATCGTTATAATAAATAAGTCCAGCAGTTTATTTTCAACAGTGTATATATATACAATATATAAATTGTATATTAGAAAAAAATATAAAAGAAAATTTTGTGTTCAACAGGAACTTGTAATGAGAGAAGAATTATGACTATAATTTATTATTCACATTATTTTCTGCTGGCAAAGCATTATTTCCTGCCTGATGAATATTTTTTGATAATTTATATAGTATAGTAGTATAGCAGTGTGTATGTGTATATTGGCAAAAAATATTCCTTTAATTTTGTAAGTATAAATATTATAGAGGTGGTGGTAGGTATATATTTATATTTTAGTTACTTATATAAATACATACATATATGAATTTAAATTAATCTGTTTGTGAATTTGTTAAATTTCACACCAAAAACGAAGATTTATTTACGAAAATGTGTTTCATTTGATTCAAGTCAACTAAATTTTAAAAGATAAAATT
Source organism: Bibio marci (assembly GCA_910594885.2). NCBI lineage: Eukaryota > Metazoa > Arthropoda > Insecta > Diptera > Bibionidae > Bibio > Bibio marci. The sequence continues at coordinate 20,392,286 of OU343118.1, read as the reverse complement.
AGTGAATATGGGCGTCGGCATAACTTAGGTGTGTATACAATTTATTATATTGTATAGGTACATGTCAAATAAATAAAAATGATACATATCTCGTATAAATAGCATATAGGGTGTTTTCAAATATACAACACAACACTGTACTGATAGGGTGGTAAGACAGTAATAATTTAAAGTCGGAAAATTTTACGTGAACTTTTAATTATTTGAGTTCGTATATAAATTAACACACGAACACATTTCTTTGGTTCATTTCATATAATTTATAAAGCATAATTGCATGTAAAATATGAAAACTATATATATACAATATATATTTTCTGCAATATTTTGCTTAAATGAGCAAATTTCGAAAAAATCAATGTGACAAATAAATTTCTATATACAACAAATAGTTTAACTATTATAAATTCATTCAATTAACTATATCCAAATTGAAATTAATTATATTAATTTAATGAGTGGTTATTATATGATTGGTTAAACTGCCAATTTACATTTTATATTTACTCTTTTCCATCCCACCAATATGTTTTTAAATTTATTTTTAACACATTATTGTATGGCTATGGTATCGCTATATTAAAACAATAGTTCAAAATATTCTTTTAAAAGTTTCAAATTTAAATATAAATAAAAAATTACAAAATTCTATTTATATTTCCCAATGTTCTAAAATATTGGTTGATTAGATGGTATACGAGTCATAAATTAAAAAACCCAGAAAATTATATTTATATATAGTTTCACACAAATAAAATCAATTGAATTGTGAAACATCGTTGTATTATTGTAATTGAACTTTAATATATTAGTATAGCAGATATTATAAATAAGTAAGATGAATAACAATATGATGGTGATGTGGTTATGTTGATGTAGATGATTATCATCAAAACCCAAAGAATTTTCATATATACAAACTGCGTTATACAAAATTTAATAAATACAATATTTTCATTTTATTTAATCGTCTACTGCACGTATCTCCATTTATAAACTAAATTTATAATAGCTTATACAATACCCAACCAGCCATAGTCGTATGTTGTAAATGTGCATAAATGCATTTATATAAAGTTCATCATAATGCATATATAGCTTATTAGTTTTGCGTATATATACTCTTTACTACATACAATACATATAGTCATATATATAAATATATATTTTTTAAAAGTAATAATAATGAATATATATATAAAAGTGTAATTTTATTCAGTTTATAATATTATCGTATTGTACAATATTGAAATATGTATAATAATATATGGTGGTTGGATGAATACGTTTAGTTATAGAGAGGTTAACTATATATGTATGTATGAATAGATAGGGTGTGATAATAAAATTATATTAGTTTTATATAAAGAATCGTAAAAATTTTCCACGTATATAGTTTTCTTCAGATTTATTGCAATACACTTTTACACTGACTATAAATTTTATTCGTACGAGCAGCTATATATATGAAATAATAAATTATTTAATTTCTTTATTTTTTTCCAGAAAAATTAAATTGAAGGAACAAAATGAGAAATAATATAAAAGATAAAAATATGTGATAATTTTGTTCGACGACAAAGGATTATATATACAATATATAAAATATATACAGAAATATTATTATTACAGAATGCAATAATGGATTTTAAATATATATATGCATGTAATGTACACGATGTGAATATATATTTTGTATTCCCTGTAATCGACATAGTATTTATTATTTAGAGATGTATTAAAATTCAATTTTAATGGCATTTGACACTTATTTTTATTTTTATAAATTATCTATACAACTGAAAAGTGCATTTGAATATTAAAATAACAATATATAAATAATTTTATATAAAAATAGAAATAAACAAGTAAGATTTTATTTTTTATTAGAATCTCTTTTTACGTGCTAAATAATGAATAAATTAAAAAGTTAATTGTTTAAACATATGTTAAAAAAAAAAATTCATAAAAGAAGATAAAATTTGAATATTATGACAATTATATTTTTTTTTTTTTTTTTTTTTTTTTTTTTGTGCGTGGGTAGGTAAAAATCTCAATAGACACCACGAGGAACGCGCGCGTTATCCTGGTGGTAGTGTGGAACTCTAATCCACTAAAAAACCTCCCAAGAGCATGAACATCCATATTTGAATGTCAATACTACTACCTATTACAATCTAGTCTAAAGACTAATAAGCAATTTTATTTTGTTGATTTGTTTAGGATACTAAAAGTTTATCCAGCGATTCATTTTAGTTTTGTTCGATTATAGTATTATGCCAATTCAAAAGGTTTTATCCTTTTGAGTCGTCTTGTTATATTTGAGTTGTCTATTAGCCTGTAAGCCTCAATATTCACATGTGCCCGTAGTCTTCTTTCGTGACCCTGTGCCATGTTTTTAATTTCGTCCACCACATTATCTATTTCTAGATCCCTATGTAGGTTTTTGTTGTTAATGTACCAAGGTGCATCTACAATATTTCTGAGCACCTTATTCTGGAATCGTTGTATTATATTTATATTACTTTGTTTGGTGCACCCCCAAAGTTGCACACCATATGTCCAAATAGGTTTTAGAATTTGCCTGTAGAGCAATAATTTATTTTCTATTGTCAAAGAAGATGTTTTTCCTATTAACCAATACATTTGTCTATAACGTATATCCAGTTCATCTCTTTTCTTCTTCACATGTGTTTTCCAACGCAATTTAGCATCTAAAGTCATGCCCAGATACCTGGCCGAATTAGAATATGGTATTTGCAGATTGCCAATAAATATAGGCCTATATACAATCCTTTTATTTGTGAAGTCTACGTGAACCGACTTTGTTTCGTTTAGTTTCATTCTCCATTTTTTGGTCCAGTTATCTATCTGTGTAATAGCCACCTGCAGTTTCGCGGTTGTTTCTTCGTTAGTGTCCCCAACAGCCAGGATGGCAGTATCATCAGCAAATGTTGCTATCAAGTTGTTTTCCATCAGTGGAAGATCACTAGTATACAATAAATAAAGTATTGGTCCAAGTACACTTCCCTGAGGTACTCCCGCCTTGATTTGTTTTAGCTGAGAAACGGCTCCATCCTGTTTTATTCTGAAGTATCTTTCTGACATATAAGATATTAATATCTCTGCATACCGTGCTGGTAGCATTTTTTGTAACTTGTGTATTAAACCCTCATGCCATACCTTGTCGAAGGCCTGTGCCACATCCAGAAAAATTGAGGAACACACCTTTTTTTCTTCTAGTGCTCTTTCGATCAAATCCGTTATTCTGTGTACCTGATCAATCGTTGAGTGTTTGTCTCTAAAACCAAATTGGTGATCCGGTAATAATCGTTTACTCTCAATGATTGGTTTTAGTCTCTTTAAAATAAGTTTTTCAAATAGTTTTGATAATATTGGCAATAATGAAATTGGCCTATAAGATGATGCCTCATGAGGTGGTTTGCCAGGTTTATTGATCATTATTACCTCAGCCACCTTCCATATATTTGGTACATGTTTTATTCTGAAGCAGGCATTAATGATATTTCTTAGATGTGTTATAGCTTTCCTGGGTAGCTGCTTCACAACCTCTCCCGTAATTAGATCATACCCAGGAGCCTTCTTCAGTTTTAGGTTTTTGATTTCATTTATTATTTCAGTAGTCGACGTTGGTTCCATATCCATATCTACATTTTCATTTTGAATATGCCGCACCTCCCATGACTCCTCGGCCCGACTATCAAGTGGTTGGAAAATATTTTCAAGATGTTCCGCAAATCTTTCCACTTTTTCTTCTTTATTTCTTGCCCAGCTTCCGTCCCCCCTCCTTATTGGCGGAACATGAACTATAGGTCCCTTTAGTTTTTTTGTAGCCTTCCATAGAGAATAGTCGGAGTTAATGCTATTAGTTAACGTTTTCAAATACCACTGTACCGACCTATTTTTATATTCTTTTATTTTCCTTCTTAAGTGTTGAGTGATGTTGTTTAGATTCGTTTTGTCAATTGGGGTTCTGGTTTGTTGCCACCTTCTCCTCATCCTTCTTTTTTTAACAAGTATTTCCATAATTTCTGTCGGATAGCCGTTTCCTTTTATTTTCTTTTTATTTTGTGGAGTATTTATCCATGCCGAGTTTTGTATGACCCTTGTAAATGTTTCTGTAGCTTTATCTACCTGTTCTGGTGTCCTTAGCGGTATATTAAGATTTATTCTGTCATCCACACAAAGTTTAAAACCCAACCAGTCTGTGAGTTTGTTGGTTAATGCTGGGTTTTCAGTGTTTTCCACAACCTTCTCCCTTAGGGTTAGACTTACCGGAGAGTGATCCGAACTTAACTCATCACTTTCTTCTACTTGTAATTTATTAGCGGGGATGTTCTTAATTATGAAGAAGTCAATTAGATCGGGTATTTTGTTAGGATCAGTTGGCCAGTATGTAGGCCTTCCCGTTGACCGTACTTCGCATCCCATTTCCCTAATTGCGCCATACAGTTCTTTTCCCCTAGGTAGTGTTAATCTGGAACCCCAAGCAGAGTTCTTTGCATTAAAATCACCACCCAGTATGAATCTTTTTCCCAGCGAATCCAGGAATTTTAAGTATTGCGCTTTCTTCAGTAAGTGTTTTGGTGGGCAATATATTCCCGATATTACAAAGGAATAATTTTTCATGTTGATGTTTACAGCAGTAGCCTGTATTTCTTTTGTCTCATATTTAGCCTCTTCATGGTGTTCAATATTTTCTTTTATTATAATTGCACTTCCTCCCTTGGCACTGTTTTCAGGATGATTCGCATGATAAGTTTTGTATCCCCAAAATTTGATATTGGATTGCTTAGTAAAATGTGTTTCCGAAATGAGACACACATCTATATTCTTCAGCTCAAGGACTGCCTGTAGTTCGTTTTTGTGTTGCTGCAGTCCATTCGCATTCCATAATAATATATTGAGTGTACTAGGCATCATTTGTATTTGTTTTCGGGTACAGCCCCTTCGAGGTACTTTCTAGGTTTTTTACCCGGTTATTCAATGATTTAAAGGAATTTTCCATACTTGTAACCTTTGTAAGTATCAGTTTCAAGGTTTTTTCCAAATTTTCATCTGGCTCCTTAGTTACTATATTTTTGTTTGCAGTTATTTGCGCATAAGTTACCCTACGAGTATTTGTTGGGTTAGTGGCATATGGTTGAGAATTTCCTTCCACATTTATTGGCTTTATTTTTGGTTGCCCCCTGATTTCACTGGGCGTGGTTCTTTCGGATTTTTTCGTATTTTTATTCCTGAGTTTTTGAATTTCCTTAGCAATCATACATCCTCTATAATTAGCCGGGTGCGCGTCCCCACATAATACACATTTTGGTTTTTCACTTCGTGTTTTTGTACAATGTATAGTGCCGTGTTTGCCGGCACATTTCACACATCTAGGTTCTTTTGAGCAATATTTTTGCGTATGATTGTATCCCTGGCAGTTTTTACATTGAGGTATTAAATTTGAACCTTTCCTTAACTGTTCAATTTTCACTCTCATATTTAGGATTGAGCCTATGTTGTAGATATTTTCAGTCTTTTCTTTATTATCAAAAGTCAACATAAATAAAGGAAGTCCTCTTCTACTGATGATTTCATTTCCTTCATTATTTATTTTTTTTTCTTTTTTAATGATGTTGACCGCTTCCGTTATATGTAATCCTCTTTGCTGTAGCTCGGATATAATATCGCTACTTTCACACGTTGGGTGGAGACCCCTAGCCATAACCCTAATTGGTCTCTCACTTTTATTCTCATACGTATACCATTGTATTGCATCATCTTGTAATTTTTTAGCAACAGCCCTATAACTTTCGTGATCTGTGGTATTAATCTTCCACACATCGTTGTTCAATGAAATAACCCTGTAATTACCATTCGTAATTGATTTCAAAATGGTCTGTATTTGAGCATATGTTTGAATGCCCACTATATTTATTGGTGGTGGTAATCTTTCACTTATGTGAGCACCCTTTTGATTTTTTTCCATACCCACTGAATTAGAGGTATTTATTTCTGGGGATGATTCAGCTTTTCTTTTTTTGGCAGGCTTTTTTTTCCTAACAATCCAGTTGGTTTCTCGTGCAAGCTCTTCCTCGTCAGTAAAGTATTGCGGTTTTTCAGAATTTGCTTTCGATTCCATTATGGCACTGACACTAGATTTTTTTAACAGCTCATTTTGTTTACGGAGCTCATCAATATCCGTACCCATTTGTTTAATAAGGTTTTCAGTAAAGTATTGCGGTTTTTCAGAATTTGCTTTCGATTCCATTATGGCACTGACACTAGATTTTTTTAACAGCTCATTTTGTTTACGGAGCTCATCAATATCCGTACCCATTTGTTTAATAAGGTTTTCGAGGTTATTGACCCTCCCATGTAGTTCATGGTTTTCCTTTATAATGTCTGCTATAGTTGGTCGTTTTAACATGTTTTTCTCCTCGAGAAGTTCATTTTTTTGTATTAATTGGGTCTGTCCATTGTTTACACAATACGGCACCCCGGGTGGAGTTCTCGGTGTTATTGAACTCCTTCTACTAATTTGAATTGATGGCAATAGTTGGTCCCCCCCAGAATCCGTGGGACCGTCCTCCGAAGAGTGTGGATTTTCCAGTAAAACTGGTCTGCCACCTGGGGTATTAGTTTCCTTTGTTTTATCCATTGCATTATTGTTTCTACATTTAAAACGTTTTATACCTTCCGTCAGGTTTATATAACTGCCGTCCCTTTGGGATCAGTCGCAGACCAGGGAGCCGCCTATTATAGGTCAGACGCTTCTGGATTTTTTATGCGCATTTATTATTTAGCCTGTAATCCGTACAGTTGCCCGGTGGTCACCACTAGGAGGTATAATAAATACTTGGTAGGAGCTGACATAGTTGCGGCGTTGGAATGCTTTGAAAAGCAGACGGTCAACGCTTACCCTATCGCTACATACCCACGACCACCATGACAATTATATAGGTTCTAAAATAAAAAAAAACAATTTACAAAAGGACATGTGTCTAACATTTTGTTACAAAATAAAATTATATTTAAAGAATGTAAAATTAGTTAACGTGAGTATTTTCTTCTTCGTTTGACATAGAGTGTATAGTCAGTCAAAATTATAATATTATAACAATTATATATATTCTAGAATCAATAAATAATATAATATATAACAAAAAAAGACATGTGTCTAACATTTCGTTAGAATAAAATTACAATTAAAGAATATAAAATTAGTTGATGTGTGTATTTTTGTGCTTTTGAAATACAGTGTATATATAATCAATCAACTATTTACAACAGACACAAATTTCTTGATATTCATATTCCGTCCAACCTGAGAAAGAGTTGGAATGATTTTCCGAAATAAATATTTACATTTTCCACGAATACTTATATATATATGTATATATAAACTATATATTATGTTGATGTAAAATGTTTGATTTTTTTTTATTTTATATGAATAATTAAAAGTAAATAAATGTAAATAGCTTATAATTGGTTTTAAATTGTATATATTTAAAACACTAACACATTCACCCATCACATCATATACATTTGCATATAGTGTGTACGTAACCTATTTATATAAAATGTGAAAATGAAACATATGTATTATAGGCTACCAAATAAATTTACAAAATAATGAAAATGTTATTGATTGTGTTTACATTTGTAATTTTACTGATTTATCTTTATATGAAAATTATTTAGAATTTATGTATATGATATATAAAATTCAAAATATATATATACATATCACTAATATATTAATTTATTACTGTCAACTCATTTTTAATGAGTCAATTTAAAGTATCCTCAATGACATGTAATTAGCTTTTATAACACATATATTTAATATCTTGTTTATAACATTACATTTTAAATCAATGTGATGGAAAATCATCCGCTTTTATAATATTCTAAAAATACCACTACCACCACCTCCTGTTCACTCACTGTTCAATTTTATAAAATCTGTTTCTATTGACTAAAATATATGATGTTGAATTATTTACAGTATATTGCGTCCATAATTCCATATAATATCTATTTACATCTAACCAATATATACCATATATACTCGTAAATATATATTGTATAAATACTAAGTATATATTACTCCACAATCTACCTGCGTTATACAATTATTTATATTAAATTTTACATATGTACATACATTTAGAATAAATATACATTGATGTTATCATATTTTAGTGTAATTAATTGGATGGAGTATTTAAGTAATTATGGTGTTAGAGATGAAACATCTGATATAACTAATGATTTAAATAAATATTGTATATATATATGCAATATTTTAGCATTTTATAGATAGATATTTGATATGTATATGAGTGAGTAAATAACAAAATAAAAATATAAATATATATTCATGTATACAAATATGCATAATGTAATATATTATAATATAGGTATTTGAGTCGAATTGGTGTAATGGACTGTGACCACGTATAAAATACTATACTATAAGGATACACAAAAGCAAATTGTAATTTATTTAATTACAAAATGTTCCTTTTTTTATGTACAAAATTTATTTATTTTATTTAAATTTCATTTTAGCTATGACAATATATTTTTTTTTATTATTATTTTACATAAATGGAGTATGGAAATATGGTTTAGGAATAATTACAATAATAAGAAATCAGTTTAAACGTAGATATTTTTAAGATAATATGAGTGGATTTTATTTAATTAAAGTTTTTATTATATAATATAAAATTTAATCAATTCTAAAAAGTTAAACTTATAGTTTCTTATATGCGTCATATGAATTGTTATACGTATCTTTCTGTAAAATACACATCGAATATATATCTGATTATTGGCATTTGTTTTTACTTTTTTTAATTATATATTTATAAAAATAAACATAATTAATATATATATATAATATAATATTGTATAGTATAGTAAATGTAAACATAATTAATTTCAATTATAGCATGAGTTATATGGATGAAATTTTTTTTCATGTACCTCATCCTCATCCGTACATATTTTAAATCAAAATATTTGATATTCTTGCCAAAACTCCAAAAAACGAAATTAAATACAGTCCATTGACATAAATATATAATATATAAATGTATAACTAAAATTGTATAGTAAATAAATACGACACGACTATATAAAATAATGTATTTCGAATAAAATATATATAAGTTTTAGCACATCATTATAAAATAAACAAAAAACTTACAACAGAACATCATTAAGGTACATTGTAAAATGTGTGTGTGTGTGTGTGTGTACATTGTGCAAATACTATCTATAAATATACGTCATATACTATATAATAAAGTGTTATTAGTATATACTATAAGTATATCTATTTTGAATTTCCTATACATTATATATGTACGTGGTACACGTATACTATATTATAATATGCAATTTTATGCAGTTTTATTGCAATTTGCATAGACCACCAAAAATAAATTGTTAAATTAATTGTTTGGTAATTTTATGGTTACTCATGAAAATAATAATATAATACATACTATGTAATAATAAAAAAATAAATTGTTCCTATTTTATATATTTTTTTGCTGTTGTGTTATCTTTAAAACAGAATTTTTTTTTATTCTTTTCGTAAATTTTAAATAATTTTAAATAATATTTATTCATAGCTTATTTATAAGCTTTTCTTTTGAAACAAGAAAAAAAAACTAATGTAAAATATAAACCGACAAAAGAAAATTATTATTTTTAAATATATATTTTTCCACAAACAGTATATAGTATTATATATGTACAAAATATATAATATAAATGTACAAAACATATATACTACGTGCATGAGTGTATATAATGTACACATAATGTAGAATACATGCATATATTTAATTTAAAAAGAATAAATAACGAATACCTCATATATTGGTTTATAATTTTTCAATTTTATTTGTATTAAATATATTATATGTGTTATAAATTCATATTGTATATACAATACATATAAGATATATATTATATATGATTAATATGACATTATTAATATATAACAGTGTATATATAGTATGGTATATATAGATAAGATCTGATTTCCTTGTGGGTCCCGACGTACATACGTAATATTTAATGTGTCGTTTAAGTTACTGACTGACTTTTTTCATTTTCATCATAATGTACAATCAATTGAGAAATTTCCGGTATGAAAAACCGGAATTAAACTCCTCAAACTCCTCGGAATGCTCTCTTAAAAATAACCACTACGCCATTGAATCATATTATTTTGCATTGTGTGCGGATATGTAAATTTTCATTAGATTGTGAGCACATCTATAAAATGATTTGTTTTTTTGATTTTATTGGGTTATAAAGTTAGAGATTTTATATGAATAAAAAATTACGGAAAATTACTGCACTGAAGGATTAGAATAAGAATTACGATACATATAAATATTGATTCATATATATACCAATATATATATAGTTCCGGTGAATATTTAGTTTTCATATTACATGTGATTATTTAATATTATATACAATTATAATAAATTATTCTAAATATATTTATTAAAATACATAATATAACAAAAGATTTTCACACTTTATATATATATAGAGTGTATTCGATGATTATAGACAGTAATTTAACATATTTGCAATAGTGATTGTAGTATATATTATTATATATAACAACATTTAAGAGAGCAAATGAATTATAATACCATATCACAAATTCCAAATTTCATATAAATATATATTATATAATATATATGGTATACATCGACAAAACACAAAATTTTTCAACATATTATTTCTCTTGACTCGAATTGATGTCTATATAAATCTATCTGATATTAGCATATCTATATTGCAAATTCTTTATTTTATTCACATAACAATAATATAAATAACTTTTTATTTTTCCCATCTTTAAACATGATATAAATATACAGATTTATTCAAGATATTGAATATTGATATATTATATATATATATATTTATATATTTATGTATTATACAAACATATATACAATAGAATTTATATATTGAATAGAAAAAACGAAAAAATTCATTGACATAGATTCAGAATCAAGTGAGACTTTATATATTGAATAAATAAAAAAAAAAGTTTTATTATCAATTTCTTTCGGTACATATATATTTATAATTCTAACTATATATTGGTATTATAAACATTGTAAATGTTATATGTTGTTTTTCTTGTTAGTGTACAGTTTGCGACAAAAAATGAATGATATTTTCATTCATGCTATTTATCATACTTATTATAATATATATATATTTAGTTATTATGGGGAATTATGGATGATTTCTAAACATTATATAGAAAGCTTTCGAAAAAAGATTTACAAAATATAAATGTTTATAATTTATGTAATTATTATATGAAGAAAAATTATATGGAAACTAATTTAGTTTTTTGTCAGTCACATAGAATAATTGAATAATACTATATTTGAGTTATTTATTATTCAAATTTTATAAGTCACAAATAAAAACCTATGTACGATGATTATATATTTTGTATTGTTGTCACTTTGCGGGTTTTTGAAAGTAATAATATAATAAGCAAATATAAAAACAAAATAATATAGTAATATATTTATATAATTAAGAATCAATCAAGTCGAGAAAATAACGATCAAGAAAAACTAAAAATCACCACATTTAACTATGTACTATGTAAATACTTGTATCTATGTCTAAATATATAGATTTATAATCATTATATATATATATATATATATTGTATATATAAGTCACATCATCATTTTAACTATACATTTATTTTGAAGAAACCACAAAAAAAAAAAGATAACAAACACATTTTTCTATTTATGATGAAAATTTATTTCTTGTTGTTTACAAAATACGAGAGGCGTTATCGCATGAACAGAAAATTTCTCTTCATAATATTTAAAGATTCTTTTTTGTTACAGCATATCGTATATAAATACTTCTTATTTTTGTTTCCTTAGCTATATATATATATTATAATATATAATACTAAATTATATATATATAGTAAATTGTTATATGGTCCATGTTGTTGGCATTTTTTTTTTGTATTGTTTTACTTAAATGATAGCATATTTATTTAATGGTTTATTATAGACACATGTATTTGTTTAATATTAAATATTTCCCTTTATATATATTAAATCATATCATATATTTTCCCTGTTATAAGTTTTTCGTTTTCAAGCAAAAATGAAGAAAAAAAAAAAAAAATGCGATAAAGCTGATAATTTGATGGAAATTTATCAATGTTTATTTATTATGATGATATTATTATAGTATTATTATATTTTATGTATACTATAATGTGACAAATTGGTTCATTTCCTTTTTATAATGTTATTTATAAAATATAAATTTTGTATTATTTTATAGGGAAAGAAGAAACAAGATTTTTTCGATTTTGATTAATAATAACTAAACGTTAAAAGCTAAAAACCAAAATTTTCTCTAAATAATATATAGGTAAATTTCTTAATTTTAATAAGAATAATTTTATTTATAACACCTTTCTTTTTAGAGAGAAAAAAAAAACATATATATTTTAAGAAAATTTTCGTTTTTTAATCAAAGTAATTGTTGCCAGTTTTTGCCCACCATTTTTTGTTGCTATGGCAAACAAATAAATTGCATATATAAAAAAAAAAAAAACGTTTCAGGCAATTCATTTGTCAAACCATTTTTTGATTTCTTTACATATATATATACAATTTATTGAAATGCTCTGTGAAGTCTTGATGCTAATGGTATTTTGTCTGCGGTATACATACCGTAGAATTTTCCATTGTTGTATGACAAATGTAAATATGAATATTTTTGTTAATTATTGTGAAAAAATAATTTTTTAATTAATATACGGTTTAAGATAACACAGATTTTATCCTTATATGAATAATACTATACAGAACTTAAATTATGAATGTAAATTATATATATGTATATAGTATTTAGTAATTTCAAAGTTTATTTTCGTAGACATTTTTGTTCCAATGAGGTGAATTCACACTATAATTATTTATGTAATTTGGATTTTTGCTAAAAAAAAAAAACAAAAAAGTTGTTAAAAACTTAATTTATATATGCATTTTATTATTTTATATAAGTTTACGTGTGCGGTGGTTTATGTTTGCATATAATAAATAAACTCTTTTATTATACAATGCATTTACGTATATATTTTTTAAAAATACATCTTACTTATAGAAAATTATAAAAAATAATATAAGTATATGTGAAAAATGTTGGTGATATATGTATAATACTATATAGTATACCAATGTTGAAATTTAATTAAAATCCTTTTGCACAAATTATTATTTGAAAACTTCATAGTTTTACTCGTTGTATACAAATAAAATATTTTACATGTTATGTTATGTACAAAAACATTAAAATAAATTGCATATAAAAAATTTTTTGTTTGTATAATAATTTTTATAAATTAATTTAATTTTCAGTTTTTTGCGATTACGTTGAAACAGAAGTATGTGGCCAAGATGAACTTGCTTCTTGTGCACGACCACTTCAAGTACTTACTGAAACTTCAGAATTATCTTTTGTAACCAAAAAATCAGATTTAGATAAACTTTGTCCGTAAGTATTTTTTAAATATATATATACTTATTTTATATACATAATTATAGTATAGTTATATGTGTTTGTATGTGTGTTTGGGTGTGTGTGTGTGTGTGTGTGTCTGCTAGTTGGTGGAAAAACGATAAAAGTTTTTCTTTGTATTAATTCTCAAGTTTTTTTCTATTTTTCATTTTCATGATTCGCACAAAAAGAAATGTATCTTAATGTTTTATGAATTAAAAATATATAGAAATTTTTAGTTCATTTCAATAATTAATTTTCAATTTCATTGATAGTTTTTTTGATATACTAGCTAATATATGTAAAGTTATTGAAGTTAATTATTATTCGATATTATATACAACGAAAAATATAAATTTATATAATATAAGAAATTCATTAAGATAATGATTAAATCTAGGTAACATTACATATATTTACTTTTTTCTTTATGTTTTAAAATTTAAATAATGTGTAATTAAAGTAATTTATTTTTTTAATAGTGTACGTGTATATATAATTTTAATATTTATAAAATTTACACAACCGTGTATACTCGGATTTATTATATATTAGTAAAAAAATTAAATTGAAAACTTTTCATTCTCTAAATATCTAACCCTTAAAGTCAACCAAAAACAAATTTTGTATTAATATTTAATTAATTAAAATTGTAGTATTATAAAAACAAGAAAGAAAATTTTTATAAATATGCAAAAATTTGTTAGTCCGTATAGTAATTAGTAATTTACGAATGCATATATTATTTAAAAGATTAAATTTAAATATACGTATATAAATATTAAAATTGTTGCAATACAAATATATATAATGCAACAACAAATAACTAATCTTTTGTGTATATATGTACATAAAGCCTTGAAAATAATATCAAAGAACGATATATACCGCATGAAATACTATTTTTTATACCTATATACGTTCTATGTCCTTATTTTACCTACATAAATTGTTGTATATATATATTTTATATATTTTGTTATTTAAATATAACCATATGTAAACATTTTTGTGGCTGTATAAAATAGATTGAACATTTATTTATTCAGAACCGGTTCTAAGGAATACGATAAATTAACTTTACTTTCATCAGAGTTATATAAAATATTATATCAATTTCCACAAAATATATAAGATTACTTAAGTATAAGCACATTTTCTTTGGACATACTTTTGTAATTTAAAAAAAAAAAAAAAAAAGACTAAAGCCGGAATACGTTACAATGTATTTATGTATAGGATTATTGTTAATTACATTTAAACAAAACTGACACTGGCCTGTTCGTAATTTGCGAGACATATTTGATTTGGCCTTTACCCAGAATGAATTATAATAAATTACTAAGAGAAATAATTCTATTATATTATATATTATAATATACATTTAATTAGTCCGCAGTCTGGATACACCATTCATAATATTGTTCTCTTTACTATATGGATATTAAATTTGACATATAATAATAATAAAGAAAAAAAAAGGTTAATTAAAATCCACTATATAATACAATTATTTTTAGTATTATGTAATTTGTTATACGAATACGACACACTTATATATTTTGTACAATTTTTATTATAAAAGAGACTACTACGATCGTCTAAGTGCATTATCGTTTGTATTGTAAATCAATGAATATATATGGTGTTTATATATATATTATAAGGAAAAGTTTGAAAAACTAAATGCGCATATTTTCAGTATATTATAAAAAATATTGATAATAAATTTTCAATACTTTCGGTACAATTGTATATCTATATACATTTATATACATTGAAAACTTATAATATAAAATATTCTCATTTAAGATGATATATATATTTGTCGATAAATACTAGTAAATTTAATATCGCAATTAATTTAATCCCAATAGGCATCCACAGAATTTGCAATATATGTATTTCTTTAAATCAAGTTTCACTAAAATACATAATAGATATGTTTCAAAATTTTCATAAATCTTTGATTGTATTTGTATATACGTATATTTTTATTTAATCCGTCAGGAATTGTTTATATCTATGTACACATATATATTCATAATGTAGTTCATATTGAAATATTGAAATATTTAAAAAAATGTAAAACATTCGGTATATTATTTCTACGTAATATGAAGTCATTGATAATACATAATCTAATTAACAAATCCAATTTGAATGGGTATATATAAAATTTTAATTATAAATACAATTATTTTTATTCATATAATTATTATATTTAAACTTAAAACCATTGAAAAAGTATAATGAATTAAAATTCAATTTTAAATGTTTCCATATATTTTTGTTTTCGATAACATGAAATTTGTAAAAGCAATTATTTATTAATTACGATAAAAAAAAAGTAAAGAAATCACTTAACTATATATTTATATACATATACATACATCTATATACAATATATATATACTATTTAGAACACATTTGATGTGGGATTCGAGTATTTTGTTGAAAAATTAACGAACATTAATCTTTTCTTTACACTATACATTTTGAACACAAAAATATATTTGTGAGACATCAAAAATATTACAAATCGGCACTGTTTCATATATATATATATATATATACGGGACATACTAAAACAATTTGTACATTGTACAAGAGACAAAAGAATACTACTTATTTCTAAATATATAAGTAAATACAAAATATAATAAATTCTCTTTTAAATCCTTTTTACATTCTTATTTAATACATATATATATATATATATATACACGAGTATATGTAGTAGAAATATTCTTATCCTATATATACATTTTCATAAAATTATCCTTTTCTTTATGTACAGTTGTGTATATGTACATTTAGTTTCAGAGTATACCTATTAGTCATAATACAGAGTATATTTTATAATGTCCATTTATTATTATTTATATTATAACCTTAGCTACTATATAATACAATAAAACAAAATGCTTATACACTACATATTCTATATATAAATTTATACATTATGTTATATATATGTAGGTACATGCATTCACATATCGGTCACATTGTATAACACGCGACACATTATATTTATTTATATATACCATATATTATATCATTAGTTATTTTAACATGTTTATTACTTTATTACAGTGTTATCGTAATACTTTGGTATTATACACAATATAAATATTACCTATATATATATACCATATATGTAAATAGTATATGTATTATGTCACAGTATTATATATATGTAAACACTAATTAATTTGTTGTGTATGTTTTTGTGATTTTACAGTGATCTACATGCTGGATTACACTGTATTAGAAGTTATACAAGACGTTGTATGAATATGCAGCAAAGGGAACATTTTAATAAATTGTATCGTGGTACCAATGAAGTGATTCATGAATTATGTGAAGAAGGACCATATCAGGAAGGCACGTACGTATTTATATATAAATATTTTGCGTATATTAGATATAGTTTTATATATAATATAATACACAACAACACACAAACATATATGTACCATATATAATCATATATATATATATTATATAACCATAAATAAAACTAAATTACTGTGGAGATTTATTGATAGAGATTAATTTGATATTCTGTTTAAATTAACTATCAAATTTGATAAGATACATTTAATTTATTTTATTTAGTTTATTTTTTCTCTTTAGTTTTTCTGTGTTTTACAAAATTATATGAGAAATTAGTGTAAATATAATTTAATTTTAAATTGCTTGTTAATTGTTAATTTCTTTAAATTTACTATTAAATGCAATTATATGTGTGAAATTAAGTAAAGCTAGATTGAGACCAATTATTGTTAAAAGAAATTAAAGTACGCCAATTGAAAATTCGAACTAAAAGAGATTATATAGACCATATCAATTTTCCAACATATATTTATTATACAAATATTCCATCGCACATTCATAACTTAATGGTATTAATTATATGCTATTTATATTTTTAATCAGTACACACCGTAGGTAATACATACAGCTTTTTTTTTTAAATATATAATCGTGAATATTATTAGAAAAGCTTAAAATTTATTTGCTATATTACTAATGTTAAATTATATATATCTATAGCAATATGAGAATATTATAACATTTAGTTCCATTATTGTATATATATATAAATATATATATATAGGTTTTATGGTTAAATATATGTATAATATATTTTGTGTACAATGTATGGATTATGTTAATATATAAACTTGTATATAAGCATTTATTTATATTATATATATCTACTACTATTATTTATCTAATTATATATGTATTATCGTAAATATTTACATACTTATACAATTATATATACATTAATTAATTGTTCGAAATGTATACTTATATATATATATATATGAATTTAAAATGCAATATGTACATATCTAAACATATATGAAACAGACACATAAATCAACAACTAATTTATAACATTGGTAATCTCTAATATTTTTTTTTATATTCATTATATGTATGTATACAATTCCTTATATATATATATTATGTATAATATGTATAATATGACATGTATAATACAGCCAGACAGATATACAAATTACAGAAATTAGAGTAAATAAATTAATTGATATAAAGTGTTATTTCAACTTTCAAGGGATTTCAACTTTAATTAATTTCCACAATTATATATATAAAATATATGTAATTATACATTTATATATGTATGCCACATATGTATTTATATATTATTATAAGGTTCATTTTACATATATATATATTCAATATCATACAGGCTTTTTTTAAAAGGTACCATATGATATAACCAATGATTAAATAGGCTGTTTCTAAAATTTAAGTTAATATGAATATATGAAATTTATTAATTTGCTAAATTATTACGCGTATGACTGATAAAACTATACTGCCGAATCAGTAAATATAGAATATTTTTAAATATAATAGTCTCTTTCACAAAAAAATTCTAATTAATGTTCCCAAAAATTCATATTTCATTCATTCCACAGATATCTGCTATTTAAAATACCCATACTATGACACTACGGGGTTCTTTTATATATTAAATATATAATTAATTACTTATATTTATTATATCGAATTTAATTTTATATTATACACACACACATACAATATCTAATTATATATTTATATTTGGCAATAACACCACGTTTTTAAAAAAGTTCACAAAAATAATTAAATGTGTGTATAAATAATCTTTAGTCTATTTGCTTCTTTTTTTTTGTTTGTTAACCAAAATCATTATCACTATATGTATACATTTTAAACATATCAAATAATTATAAAATTTTAAATGTGCAAAATGTTCGAGTGGTATTAATGGAAAAACTTTTATCTAAGTTTTCAATTTTAGGAAAATCATTACAGCAAATATATAAATTTCTATACATGCATTTATATAATACCAGATAGCACAAACAAACATTATACCATATATAATATAATACAATATCTGTTTGTATACAGAAAATAAAAAAAAATTAGCCACAGAAATTTCTTCAACAAAATGATGGCAATTAAATTTTATATGTTTTACACTTTACTTATTACACATATATAATATTTAACTATATAATATTCATTATATAACATATATTTTATAATTATTTAGAGACGTAGTAGTAGTGGTAGTAGTAAAAAAATATATATATATATATACCTCTTTATTTAGAAACAGTGACGAATCATGTGATTTATTTTTTACTTTAAAATAAAAATTAGGTTTAATGCATCATGTGTATGAAACTAACAATTGATTTTAAATTTCATTTTATTAGTATTAAATATTATATATGGTATATATTGTATAACGTAATGATTCGTCACTGTTCCATAATAAAATAAAATAAAATCTACATAAATACTATTTAAATTTAAAGTATATATAATTAATTTTATTTTTACATTTTATTTATAATGGTAAAAGTGTTTAAATGTTTATTTTAAGAAAATAAATTATTTTCTCTATTTCTTTGTTTTATTTATTTCTCGTATACATTTATATAATGAAAAAATAAATAGATTTTTTAAGACATGCACCTTGTTTGCGGCACGTTAAAAGTCAATATGAACATTGTTCAAAACATTATCAAAATACAGTAAGTCAAATATCACATGATCAACAGCAACAACAACAACAGCAATTGTTGCAGCAAAGACAACAGCAACAACAGCATCAATATAATCAAGAACCGTACACTGAAGTTCAGCAACACCAACAAAATCATACAAATGCACAAGATGATAGCGAAGAAGGAATACGAGCTGTTTGTTGGTATATAAAATCTAAATATTTTATTTTATTTTATTTATATTTTGTTTAAAAACAGAACATTAGAGCAATTCAATGTTTTCGAAATTTCTTCTTTATGTGTTTCTTTTATATAGTGCATTTAAAGAATATATTGCATGTTCTGAACGTACTGTATATAAAACATGCGGCAACGAAGCTGCAATATTTACAAGATCATTTATGGATAAAATTTCACATACATTAATGAGGGTAATTGTTTGTTTTTACTTTATGTTAATTATTTAAATAAAAATTTCAACAATATAATTGGTATATAATTGGTTTAATATATAGGAAACATTTAAAATAATTATAAAATCTAAATAAGGTTATATTTATATATAGAAAGCATATAAGTGAATGAAACAATTTAAAATATTGCTTCTATGCTTTATATTTGGTAAATTCTGTAAGATAAAGGAAAACATAGTTTCATTTTTTACGTGTCTCCGTCAACGTGTTAAACGAATTTTGATGAACGTGTGTACACTATACATGCACCGTACATATACCATGCAGTATAATGTTAGCTAATCGTCTCTAATCTAAATAAGTTGAAGTCAATCTATGTAATTTCCACATATACATGCTTACAAATAATTATTTCCGTCCTATTATATATACGTTTATATATAACACATATATGGTTTTCAAAAATCGTATTTATTATACCTATATGCATAGTTAATCATAAATATTTTGTGAACTCTCTATGTATGTAACGAAAGAAAAAAATCCATGTTTCATATTTACACGATTAATTTTTTTCATTATATTTAAATTTTTTTTCGAAACACTGCAAGAAATTTGAATAAGTATATGGTGTTAAACAACTATATAATTTCCTCATATAATCCAAGTCGTTCATTAGATTTCTATATATGTGTATATATTTATATATGTACAGTGCTGGTCATAAATAAAAAAATACTGATACTGATATGGTGCAGAGTGTTTTTCATTCGTTTTATTATCCCGCACAGCACTGTATATATGTACATATAATAATCTATTAGTACTAATAGTGCATTTACTTAAATTTTATTTTCTCAAATAACTATAAACTTAAGTATACCTATTATATTTACATATATTTACAATATTCACTTTCAAATAATTATATATACGTATTACATTTTACTTTTTGTATATATTGCATAAATAACTCTGCGTTACAATTTTCCTTTTATAATTATATATAAAAAATAACAAAAGTTTTTATTCTAATTCTATTTTTAAATAATTTGTAACTTCCGTGTTTACTAAACCCCTTTTTCCTTCCTGTAGTGTCACGTAACATATAATTTATTTATTACATAGGATTTAAAACAAAATTAATTACTGTACGTATATATATAATGGCGGAAAAAAAAAACGAACGGAAAAACAACAAGCAATTTTTATTTAATTTTAACTATTGTTATATGGTGAAATTAAAAAAAAAAACATATGGGAATAAACGCAATAACATTAACACAACGACGAAGTTACATGACATTAATAACGCGAACGAAACGTAGGTAAAAAAAAAAAAATAAAAAGGAAGAAAAACTGAAAAAAGTCGAGGGGTTGAAATTTGTGTAATTGTAATTCAATACCTTAATATCTATAAAAAAAAAAAAAAAAGAAAACGAAAAGTTTTTCGTGTTTTCTAATTTTCAAATATACAAAAAAAAAACAATACAATATTATACCAACCATAGTCATAGTACCTATCCATATATTAATATACTTAGATTGTATAAATGAGTATATATATAGAGAAAGTCTCTAATCCAATCGTGACTTAATTATAAATTGAATTACTTAATTTATTTTACTTTGATTTCATTTTTTACTCTGTTTTGTTCTGTGTTTTTTTTTTTCTATGTACGAGTACATAGTACAGCATTTCTTATTATATGATATGAAATTGTAAATAGTTAAAATCTTTGTTATACAAACAATATACATAAACCAAGTGCGGTCGGTGGTGGTGATGGTGGTGTTGATGGCGTGGTAATCCTTTATCCATAACAATGTAACACGAATGAAAATAAATTGTTTATTAATGATAATTAAAATTCCTATGTATACACAGTACTTTTCTTACGCGTATTTATATTAATTTACCTCTTTTTGTTATATACTTTAATTTAATATTTTTTCTATAGATACTTCACTTCTACAACAATTATTTGCACGTGTCTTTTTTTTTAATTTTTTTATTGTATTTGAATAATTATTAAATTTATGATAATAATAGTCGCATAAATATTAATTGTTATATTGTTTTTCTTATTTTATAAAATAGATGCATTGTGAAAATTTTGTCGAAGAACCAGGAACATGTGGTAATCCAAATTCATCGTCGAATAGCATTTTCAAGAAATCACAAACAACATCAATTATACATTTTATAATATTATCTTTTGTTATAGTTATTATGAAATTATATTAAATGGTATTTATATATGATTTTATATGTAAATTTTTAATTTTTAATTTTTAATATTTTAGATATTTTAAGTATAATATTATATTATTAACCATTATAAAAATATAATTTAATTAAATTGTTAATAAATAAATTTTAGTTCATAAAATTTGCGTATACGTTTTTGTATCGTTCAATTTTTTTTTTTCTAGTTATTTTTTTTTAATGAAATATGTTTTTGTAAAATTATTGGTTTAATTAAATTTCAAAAATTAATATAAATAAATCTTATATATATTATAGAAATAAAAAAAAAATAAATAAGTTTTCCTAATTTATTGTCCTATTGTAAAATGCTACAAATTACAATATATGTCTTCTATTATATACGTGTATGTAGAATTCCTATATATCCATACTTGAGTGGCTACAACATTACGCGTTAATATGGACAGATAAATTGAGAATTTATCTATTTTCATTGTATCTAATCTATAATCTTAATCTTGCTAGTATTGGTACTTATATAGAATCCGTCACAAATGCTATATATATGTGCGTCCGTTGAAAACATTAATGCGTGCGCCACTTATAATCACTTTCCATATCATAAACGGTTGATACATCTTATCTTTTATTATCGGCCCGATATATACAGTATATATTTTCAGTGAGTCAGCAGTTGATTCTATCGTTTTTCATCTCTCCTATACATGTACTATTTGTTTATATTATTATGAGAAATATAGAAGATTGATGGTTGAAAACGTTCATAGTACTTTTCCTTGTCTTTTGCTTTATGGAATACTAAATTAACATTTTACCATCAGTATATATAGAAAGTATTCTATTCTAATTGAAATATACTATTATTTGTTTATCTATATTTGATCAGATTGTATAAGAACGGCCATTTCATCGTGTTCAAATATATTCACAAAAATTTATTTCATTTTTACGATTCAATAGAATTTAACAAAAATGTTTGATATTTGTATATACTATACAAAAAAGAGATGCAGATTAGATAAATCTCGCAGTTCAATCGTATATGTAAATTGGTATATATAAATTATATATGTATAACTTTGTTTTTATATATCAGTCAGCATATTTCATCACAACATGTACATTGAATTTAAAAATAATATATAGTGTCAAAAAATATACAATTAAATTGAAATAGATCTCTGTATCAGATACATAACAAAACAATCAATCAATTTTCGTTATGCCTTTTTATTCTCTCCGAACTCTATATAGCTAAAATATATGTAGAGGGTTTTACAGAATACAAATTTTAGGATGTTTTTTTTTTGTCGTTAATAAAAGGTAAAGGGTTTAGATTTTTTTTTTTTTTTGGTTTCTTTATTTTAAAGGAAACATGTTATCCGGCAAAATTATTATGAGTAAAGAATTTTATCGTAATAATTTTTGATGACATTATTTTTTATTATGTGTATTAAACGTTCATATAGAATTGTTGGTAAATTGCAGTAATATTTTCATAAAATTTCGAGTAGATGATGTGGATGATATATTCACAAAAATGTGGCTGATGTGGATGAAAATAATGGATCTTTAGATATACACATCTTCTTTATTGAATTTCAATTTTTTCACATAATTTATACTATATTATTTAAATGAATGCATATAGTTTTAAATTTGTGTGTATAAGTTTATTGTTTTAAAACCATAAACTTTCTGTTTTATCTGGCAAACCCTGAATAGTATAAATAATTTAGATATAAATATTTGTATAAGAATATGGTAATATATACGACGTATACTATAGTACAACATTGAATAGAATAAAAAATGCGTTTATTTTGGACTTTATATAATATATATTGATGAGACATTAGATTTTTTTATTTTCAATTAGATTCAATAGATGTTCCTTGCTTTTTAATCTATATTTTGTTTTATTCCACACAATATTTGGGATTAAGTTTTTTCATTCTTCGTTTTATGCACATAGATACTATACTAATATATGTTACAGCTTATCTATGCAATATGTCTTTCTATATGTTTTGCATCGGGTATTATGGATTATTATATAATATTATTATTTTGTAACCATTTTAGACCAGATATTTTATTAATTCTTATATATTTATTTATTAAACACAGAAAAAACTTTGGAAAGAAAATAAATCAATAGCTCGACATTTTCACATTTTCAATTTTTTTTTATACATTAATAATCAAAATAATCTTCTTGCAATAAAATTTATTTTAGCAAAACTTACTTTGCATATAGTATTCTGTTCAAAAAAAAATAAAAAAATACCGGAATACAACGGAACGCATTTTTTATTCAATCCAAAATAATAAAGGAAAACAAAATATCATTTCATATGTACTTAAATATATAAGACCAACAAAAATAATAAAATTATTTATATATAAAATAATAAATTATTATTATATAGGGAAAAATATAAATAAACTCATGTATAAATAAAGAGTCAATTTTTATATTGCCTCTTGATAAACAATATTATAGTTATTAGTATTTTATTTATATTGTAAATATCTAAAAGAAGAAATCGCATCCTATGTATTAGATAAGGCAAAAAAGTATATATATATCATTATTATTATAATATGATTTCACAACATTAACTTCATATAAAAATTGTGTATACGTACGCGAAACGAGCCTTTATTCGAAACATCTTTCCCTATACACAATATAAATACGACTATATAATATTATTGTATTTGATATTTTTATATTATACTTTATTTTATATTATATACATTTGTAAGTATATCTCTTTTGATAAATGGAATTATATATGTTATATAGATTATATGTATGTAGGTATATTTATATAAATATGTATATATATATATAATAGGAAAAAATCTCATAAACGAGTACAGTATCTTTATCTATATACTGTCATATGTATAAGGATTCATTTTTATTTACGCAATAAAAAATAAAGGAAAACGAAAAAGGATTGTGGCTTTTAGACATATTGAAATAGTATACATGCTACTACACAAGGTATATTGGTATATGTATAAATAAAATATATATATTTGTATATATAGGTATATTTGCACATGGAAGGAAAAGGTTATTCGAGAGAAAGCATGCAGAGAAAAAATATTCAACAGAGATTTAGATGTAATCCATGCAGATTGAGATTATGTGACGCAATGGTTACCTTAAACATTCTTATTACATATACAAATACATACATTATGCGTATATATATATGTATATATTTAGTTTATAAATCTATATATTTTATTATAAATTTAAATAAATAAGTCTAAAATCGTTATTTTTTTTTTCTTATCTATATAGGTATTTTTGAAATAATATTATATATTATATATATGTATCTCTCTATCTATCTAGATATACATAAATGAAAATAAGGATATATTTAAAAACAATTTTAATGATATGAAAACGATTTAGCATTAAATATAGCATTGATATTATATAATATTGTGTGTTTTAGTTGGTTTCACCGCGTATATATATAATAAATAAGGAAAACATTTAAGAATATAAAATATAATAAATGAATTGTAAAGCACTTGGAATTTAAAAAAAAATACTATATATATATTTGGTATACATCTTTTTGTTGTCATTATATACTTTCTTTTAAGATTTTAAGTTAGATGGATAATTTAGTTTAATGGATTTAAATGTGCAGAATGTATCTATTCTATTTATGGTAAATATTATTTATATTTTATATTAATTTATATAAATATATATTCATTTAACATATTTATATTATATTTGTGTGTATATTTTAATGTCAATGTACAATATATTATTAGTTTTTTTTTAAATAATGGTGCCTTTGTAAACAATAGAAGCGATTACTTGAAAAGTACTAAACTAACCATTATTGTGTTCTAATTAATGAAATCCGACTAAGGACTGTTCCCAATAAAAATATAGGATAAGTATCGCTATTCTATATATATAAATTAGGCTTGTACATAACATCAAATAAAAGCTTTCATAAATATACAGTCGCATACAGAAAGTTCATTATTTAAAGAACATGTATTTGTTATTTTTTTTTTTTTGAATAACATCATTTATATGTTATAAAATAGAAATTAATTAACACGTTGACGGACAGTAGAAACAAGTGAAATTCGAAAATTGACACTATATGTTTTTGTAATTTTTAGAATATTAGAAGTATAGTTTTACTCTTTCTGCTTAAATACACTTAATTTTGATTAATTTTTTTATTTCTATTTAAAGTGTAAAATCAATCATAAACAAATACTTACCAGTATAAACAAAAAATATCGTTAAATGTATCAATAGCAACTGTAAATTGAAGAGAAAACAAGATCTCACTACTCCGTTCACAACCACGTGCATACTCAATGTATAACCTTGCATACTAAATTTTTTTTCGAAAACATGACACTAGGCTTCTACTTGTACGCTGGTAAATGCACATTTGTGCTGCTACAGCCGCAGTGTCTAAAAACGACCGTTTCGTATTGGACGGCTATTGCCGTCATGTCACATAGTGAACTTGAACTTGACGGCTATAGACGCAACTGTCCGTCAACGTGTTAATATTGTAATTAAATGACGTTTATTATTAAAAATGATAAAATAATATTAGTCTTTATTTTTATGTTAATTGATCCGTATCTACTAATTAATATATAAATTGTATATATAGAATATATATAATACAATATGTCCTCTATAAATATCCTTACATACATAGGATACACAGATGTACATTGTGTGTACATACAAAAGTACATAAATAATAGTTATATGAAATTACATATTGTTCCTTTAAAGTCATTAATTAAAACTTTCTGTATTATCACATTATTATTTTACAAGAATATAAATTATATATTTTTATGTTATATAGACTAAGGCACATAACTATATGTAGAATAGGATTATTTATATGCATACAAACATATATAATAATATAATAAATTATAAATATTTAAAAACATACATAAATATTGTATTTATATATATAGGCTAGACATTGTGTATGTGTATAACTTATATGTCTTATGGATTCGTACATGTATAATATAAAATTAAATAAATTATAAATTGCAAAACTTTCAATGGTTTTTTTTTTTTTCATTATGAATAATATGTGCATTATTGCATATACTATACAAAACATATAATATAATAGTATACAACAATATAACATATTTATTTTATATATTTTAATGTGATTTTCCACTTTAATAATATTTTGTAATATAAAATTGAATTGTTTTTAGAAAATCATTTAAATTAAATTTTGAAAACAAAATATTTTCAACAGACTCTCAACAATTTCAAACAATCATATTTTCGTATATATATTTATATTAAAGTATTATGTACTTCTGTATACGAATATATTTATATTATGTGTATAACAACAATTATATTATAATATTTAGAATATGTATATAAAAGTCATCTAAAATCTCATTTTATTAGTTACACACAAAAGCGCAGTGTACAAAAATCTTACAGAAGCAACACTTCAATCATATTGTATATGATTTACTTATAAATATGAGTATATTAAAATATTTATTTTAGGTTAGGACACATTGTTATCAATACACGTAATATTATAAATATGCATATTACTATACTGTATTTACTATACTGCGTAGAGTTATTTCAACGTATGTATTGGTTGGAAAATTGAGTCTAGCTAAAGTTAGTTTTTTTTAGTATACATGAGCCGAAACTTAGTTCATTATGGTGTATGACAATTAATATTATATTAGATATTCATTATAAAATTAAATATTCCAAATACTCGTATCAATAGTAAAAATTTTCTTAATTTTTTAGCTATATCGAAAGTTTTTTAAACACACACATCCAACACATCCTTATTGAAGCTTTTTTTTTCTCGAATAATTTATGAAATTTTAATATGAATATAATAGGTCAGTGAATGATATAATGATATATTACACAAAATGAAACCAATAATTTACTATATATATGTAGTTTTACTCGTATATATCGTATATACATAATAATATACTATTGGGACAAATCCGCACTATAAGTTTTATGAAATAAATTAATATAATTATATTCTATATACCCATACAGGCTAATTATCCCATTGAGAATTAAAAGGTTATATTATAAATATTGTATATTATCTTTAGATAATTATATAAAAAAAAATTACTATTTATTTATAATTTAGAGATTTTAGATTTACTATATAAAGTTTTAATTTTAGTAGCATATATACAAATGAAGCAAAAAAATGTAAAACTTCATTTCTATTTATATATTCTCTTTGATATAAATTATATATACACAATCGAATACAACAAAAAAAAAACATATTTATCATCATTTGAAAATGAATTTATGTATATATATTATATAAGAATTATCTTTCTTATATACAAATAAACATTGTATATAGTTAAATATATATAATTGTTCTTAATTGTTATAATAGACACAAATATATTATTCGTACGTAACGTTTGTATATACCTATATATGTTATGTTATATAAAAGGACAATATATATTCAACTGGTGTTTAATTCTTAAAATCATATAATAAATTTGGTGTTGTATATACAAACAATATATATCGTATATGTTTATATATATTTTGTATATATTTATATATGTATTTATGTAAATGGATTGTAAACTTTTCATATAAATATATAAGTAATATACCTATATGTTTATAATATTATTATATATATATATAGAGCATTTCTATTTTATAATGTATACAAAATGATACAAATTAATATATAAAATATCCTATTCAAATATTATTCTATCATCAAATCTAAATTTTAAAACTTTTGTAATTTATGGTAAGTTATATTATTATTATTAT
Organism: Bibio marci; assembly: GCA_910594885.2. Taxonomy (NCBI): domain Eukaryota; kingdom Metazoa; phylum Arthropoda; class Insecta; order Diptera; family Bibionidae; genus Bibio; species Bibio marci. Next base: position 20,363,105 of record OU343118.1, on the reverse strand, counting down.
TATTATATGAATTATAAAGTTATTTGTTTTTATTATTGTTATATTATATGGAAGAATATAATATATGGAATGTATTCAATTGTAAATGATATATTATTATATAATTCTTTCATATATATATATATATATATATTTAATTACATATACTAGTCTATTAATATAATTTTATATAAATTTAAAGCAGGATTATTGCATTACTCGCATAATATTATTTGTTGGTAATTGGTATATTTACCGGAGGTCATTTTTTCCATATATGAGGTTCACATCATGCATTTCCCAATTTCAAATATACTGTTTCCTTCCTCTATATATATATATATATATAACCTGTATAGTAACGGTATTCTTGCCTTCATATCTCTGAGTATATGTGATTTCAATGTACGAGGTTTTATTATGTGTGATAAAATACATATTATATTATTTTTCGTTATAAATATTAGTATATAGTGTATGAAAATAGGATATAGAGAGCCATATGCATTGGCTTGTTAAAAATAAAATAAGTTATAAATAATAAAAATATATTATAATTTCACATTTAAACAAAATTCCGGTACATGAATAGTATTATATATAGTATAAAAACGAACATACAATATTTTGTCATATATAACCAACCATATATCCTTTGTCAAATCACATTAATCAATGAGAATTCTTTTTATATATGTATATAGGTTTTTTTTTTTTTTCATTGGACAATATTACGATAAACAACAACAGCAACAATATACCTTATATATAAAGTGAATTCATGTTTCTTTTCAATAATATACTCTCGTCGTAGAACAAAATAAAATGTTGATATATACACGTGACATGTACTAAATTAGGTAATTTTGTCTCATAAAATACATACATGTATCAGTCGGCGATCATCATCTTATCATATAGACAGAAGAAAAAAAAATTATTTATACGGAGTATATATGAAATGGAATAAAATATTTATAACACCATATTATATAATATAAAGATATCTATATATATATATTGTAATATGATGAAACTTGTTATGTGTTGCAATCATTAATTGCAAGTAAGAAAAAAACATAGGAATGAAGATATATTATATTAAGAATATAAGAAATAAAAACCATTTAATATATTATTCTGAATTAATTTGAAATATTTTGCAACAATTTATCAAATTCGTATATGAATATAAGAAATGTTTATGTTGATGCTGTAGTTGTGATCAATGAACATGAAATTTTTTGGAATTGCTAATTAAGATATTATTTATATACAATATATATATGAATATACGATTTTTCATATTGGGGCAACTAAACTCGATCCTAGAACATATAAATGTTAATTTATGAATTATGAAATTAATTAATCAATTATTATTGGATACTTAAATATTTAATTAAAATCATTTGTAAATATAAATAAATACACATTTACAAAATTTTTATGTATTTCAGGATCCATCAATTATTTTATAACAACAAAAAAAGTAAGTATCAATATTGTACATTTAATAAAAATATCTACTAATCGTATAATTATACACAATTCAATTATTGGTATATTTAATTTTTATTACAAATTGTTATAATCGCAAATAATTATATAATTTAAAAGTTATAAATGTCGCAATTAATATATACTATTATAGATAGGGTTTCTATAAATTATACATGTTCGTGATATAGATATTATATTAAGCAAAATATAACATATAATAAATCATTTTAAAATTTTAATCGATTAACAGGCCGCTCATACCAGCAGAGTCTGATAATTTTATTTAATCTTATCAATAATGTTTTTAGTTTTGTAATCATAAATAATATATACCATATATATATTACAATATATAGATACGACAAAATATTTTTATAATAAATTGTAATTACATTAATATAGTTACGTCAAAACATTTCATATGTCAATCCAGTTGTGATGGTCATAGGATCGCCGGTAGTCCAATATACAATATAAGTGATTTTTTTTTATCATTTTTATTGTAACAATTTTCGGATCTCAACTAAGTGGATCATCTTCAATACTTTCACGACCACGTTTAAATTAAAGTATTTATTTATAGTATATTTATGTGTATTTTAGTTATAGTAATTCCTAACTAAACGAATGTTAATCAATTCAAATAAAAACAAACGAACAAAATTTTTGATCTATAAATTATAAATATTTATATAGTCGCATGTGAATGTATGTATTTTATATGCGCTGTACATACGAACCTCTTTAAAATTATCTTCAATTTATACATATAATATATATATATTAAAAAAAATCATAACAAACTGCGATACAACTAAATGTTATACGAAAATAAAATTTAGTAATTGTTATTCCATATAGGTTATGAGAATATATAACAAAAAACATAAAAAAATACAAAATAAAAAAAGTTCCATTTTTTAGTCTATAGAATTATGTCCTTTGATATCCAATCAATAAAATTCAATTACTAAAATTTCGTTAAAATATATATATATATATGAATGATAAAGACTGGTGGTGGTGGTGGACTTTTATATTTCCTATATCATTTTGGATCATATATACAATATATTATATGTATGTACATAGTTTAAATATTTATAGTAAAATAGTTCAACCACATAACCGTTGCATATATTCTATCTATTCTATATTTAGTACATATAGTTATATATAGAGAGATAGTTTTATATATATGTATAATACATTACATATGTATGATATAATAATCATATATATTTTTATATAGTCTATCTTTAATAGTATAATATATGTGGATGAGTAATAATTTACAGAAATTCACAAAAATTTATATGGATATTACAGTTTGCATATATGCAAAATATTTAGTGTGGTCCAAGTGATTATAAAGTGCATGTTATTCAGTTCACACATTGCGAATTCGCTTGGCAATGGACAAGATATTTAATATACCATATACTTAAAATTATTGAATATTTTTTCCAGTTTAACTATGAAATGATTTTGCTATAGATGGGTGTTTAAAAATATCTTCAAAATATACTACTGGCTTATGTTGTAACCAATGGAGATATGAAATTCCCATTTTATGGTGTCTGAATAATTTTGTGAATAAATGTAAAATATAATATATTTATACCTGTTTTTTTTTTTCCCATTTTTATTTTTATTTTATATTATTTTATTGTATAATAATCGCACAGCTGATGTACAGAATATTTGAAATTATAAAATTGGTCTCAGATGTTTACATTCAATATGGGATTGAAATTTTTCCAATTGGTTAATTGACAATGTTTTTGATAAATGTGTATGCATGTGGATGATGATCAATAAATTAATATTCCGCATATACACGTTATTGTGTATATGCGATAAATAAATATTCAATATAGTTTTAAAAAAAAAAGTATGTATTAAATTTATTTAAAAAAAATAAATAAAATGTAACAAAAAAAACCGGATATAGAAATTGATTGAAATTATAAAAATTGTTCAAGAAATTTAAAATCTGTTAATGTTAATTAATTGAAAAAAAAACATCATTGTTTATAAAAGTATATTTTCCAGGATTTATTTTCATAAACTATTTTATTAAAATATACATGATTTCAGAATATCTCTATAATCAGTTTTATGATATCGAGCCGATTTTTAATGTGACACCTCTATAAATATATCTATAAATATATTTTATGTGATATATGGCGCTTTGTAATATATATATATAGTTTTATAATAATACATTAAAAAATATATAGATTACAAATTTGAATGTATTGCATATAAAAAAGACAAATATATATATATATATTTTCTTATCGAAATTCAATTTCAATTTTTTACATATCATTAAGTCTTTAACTTTATTCATATACCATATATATGTAAGTATACGTATAATAAAACCCGCGTATATTAAGTATGAACTAGAACGGAAATATTTGGCGAACTTTTTTTCCTTTTACAATATAATATATATATTATAAATATACAATAAAACAAACTTATCAAATAAGAAAATAAATAAAAAATCAGAATAAAAAAATAGTCTTCTATATTTATTTTATATTTCTTCTCCTTCGTTTAAATTCCGCGACTTGTCTTGTATATTTATACACAAAAGATAAAGAAAAAAATCTATAAGAAAAACAAAATTTGCATAATATATTTTATTGTTAAATGTTTCTCTATGTGAAGACGTTGGATATATGTTAATATAGTGTTGTTACTGAATTTCAGAAAATATATAGGTACCATTATTAATTTTTTTTTTGTGCTAAAAAATTTATTGTCCTGCGGACTCAGGCAGAGTACACAATCAATAGTATTTCAGCTTGAACAATTTACAATTAATGCATTAACAATATCAACATATATACGGTCACGTCAGTATATTGATGAACAATATATATAGATAATATATTGACTAATGTGTTTTGATGTGCTATATTATCACATGATCTTGTCTGTCTTGTATAGAAATAAATTAATTAATTTCCTTTTAAATATATAGAAGAATCCGAAAATTAAAATCAGCAGAATTATGTGGTAAAAATGAAGTTTCCCTTATAAAAATCTTTTTTTTTGCTATTCTAATATTTATTTATTAATTTTTATTTTTTGTTTCTCTCAATAAAATGATAACAATAGAAAAGGAAAATTCTACATATTTAAAGATAGGTAGACAAGTACTATTTGTGAATTTATAAATATATCTCTGTTGTTTAAAGTATACATATTTACTTTAAGTACAATATTTGTATTCATATTTTATTTGTATTTTTTGGATTTATATTTATTGTATATAAAAAAAAATATATCTCTATATATTGTAAATTATGTTACACTAAAAATGAAATCAATTTCACAAATAATATAAATAATATATAATATAGTAAAATAGAATATGTAGTAAAATATAACTTTTAGGAAAAGGATATTTAAAATGACAAGTTTTTTTTTTTTTGTTGATCCATTATAATCAGTGATTTTACTATTGTATTATATAAAAGTTTTATATGTGAAAAAACATTATTTATTTATTTATTCTATATAATAATATAGAATAATATCTATATATTACTTAATTTATATATAGTTTATCGCATGCACAATTACAATTTTCAAAGTTAATGTTCAAAAAAAAAAAAAAACGTTCTATCCTTTAAGTATTATATGATCCATATATTATAATATACAATAAAATATTTATAATACATGCCATAGTTTTTTATTTATAAAGTTTCATTTTTCAATTAGTTTTTATATAATAAATTTTTTGTAATGAAACTGCGGGTATAAAATACATATATACAATATATTAGGTATAGTTAATATTACATTACACAGAGAAAGACTTAACATAATTATAAAGCATTGTATATATAAAAGAAATTAGTTTGTGTAAATTATTTGCATAAAATACATATAAATGAATAAAAAATACTTTAATATTATATGACTGATGACTGCGATTGATGTATGGTGGCATGGAATATCAAATTGTAAATTATAAAATATTTATATATTTAAGTAAATAAATTATATTCTATTACAGTATACCTCTTAGTTTTGCTGATGCTAAGCAAAAATAAGATATATATTTATAATGAAAATCTAATTTAGTATATTTAATTTAATTAATATTAGCTCAACTTATAAAAATGATTTAAAATTCAATGTGTTTTATAATATGAATAAAAAAAAAATATGAAAATGTCAGAATAATATATACGGACATTATTTATATAATAAATATATAAAATTCAGTTTATTATTTAATTTTATTATAATATTATTGTTTGTTGTATATGTGTGTGTGTGTGTGTGTGTGTTGGTTGTTCTACAATTAACTTATAAAATATGTAAAATATATGCAGTCTCACACGACAATATACAAAATGTCGAAATGAATATAACAAATTAAATCCTTTATATATAACAAGAACAAAGTGTATTATTATTTATAACAATTTAACCAAAAGGGACAACAAAATGAGACACAGGAAAAAAAAAAAAAAAACAAAACAAAAATAGGATAAAACAAAAGAAAATATTTAAACAAACAAAACCAGAAGAAAATTGTATTTATGTATGTTTAAGTTTATATATAAATATTATATACAACAATCATATTACATATAGAATATATATATATTTACTTATTTATAGTTACATAAATAAATTATATATGATTATTCAAAGTATAAAGCAAATCTGAACGACCTATTACCCTTGTTATATCCTTATGCCCTTATTATTTTTTTACAAACACGATCATTGTCATCGTCAGACATACACACGTATGTGTTATGGATAAAAATATATTATATACATGCGGATAGAAAATCCTCTATAATATGTAATCCTTATATTGTGACAAGTATATCCAAATCCAATCCCTTTGCTATATCTCTCTATGTATAGTACACATACTCGAACGTATATATGCTATACCCTTTTCAAGAAAACATCTCTTGTTTCTTTATATAGGTGAAGTAAACGTCACGTAGACAAAAAGCTGAAAAGTACAACAATTCGATTTAAAGTTTACATAAGTTAAGAAAGCCTTGTTTGAACAGAAAGAAGTCTAAGAATAAGAACAAAACATAAAAAAAATAAAACGTAAAACATAAAACATCTGATACGGATGAACTTGTACAATTTTCCAGTAAAATATTGTTATATATAATATATATAAATATATACAATAGAAATAGAAAAGGAAAATGTTTTATTTATATTTCACGAAATAATTCATTTTCATTTTTTTTTCCTATTGCGTGTGTGTGTGGTGTGTGTGTGTGTGGGTCTGTGTATTTCTATCTATATAGGAAAAGCTTATACCTAAAGCAAGATGAAGTCAAAGGACAAAAATTTGAATGATTCTCTTTTATTTTTATAGAAAGAAAGAAATTTGTTTATTTATTTGCTATATTATGCTATATTGTGTTGTTAAACAGTTTACGGTTGATAGACAATTCACGACATTGAATGCGATGTAATCGTATTATTAGCTTTATATATAATGTATATTTTCATCTAAACTCTATATAACTTCTTATTCTTATATATATACAAATAAAGATTTATATATAAATATAATACCTATTTATTTGTTCTAATAATAATTTATTTATATTTTGATTTTCCATTTTAATATCAATTTAATATTTTATATATTGTGTTATTAATATACTATTTTATATGAAAATTTCATAATTTATGAGAGATAAAACAATAAAAAATAAGAGTCTTCTTTAACAATATAAATGTTTGATTTATTATATTTATTAATAATATATAATTTTTTATTTATTATTATTTACGCGGATGTTGAAAATCATGCTTTTTCTGTTGGTATAGTTATAGGGTTTTTGAGATAACAAGTAAATCTCAAAACAACAATTATTTGAAATAAATTAATTTAATTTTTGTTATTAAAGGAAATTATGGTGGCGTAGAATTCATAAAATCAAAGGTTATAAAATTTTTTCACAATTTTATTTAATAAATATATTTATTTATCAAAATTTATAAAGATATTCATCTGATAATATCATTTTACACTGCTGTCTTAAAAAAAACTTTTCTATTTATCTTCTCAATTTTTATAAAAATTTTAGGAGGAGACAGAGAGGACAGCTCAAACTATAAAAAAAATTCAAAACAATTTTATGAATAATTATGTTTATATAATTCCATTTTTATTTATGCTATTGCAAAATAAGGGTGTCAAAAAAATTATAATGTGATTGAATTAATTTTAAATGTATATATATCAATTAATAAGTTTCATTTTTCAAAAATAAAGAATTCAATATATGGAAAATCTTCTGAATGAAACATCTTGGAAAAATACTTATATATAATATGGTTATTTCAATTATACTACTATTTTAATATTGAGATATAAAATATATATTTGCTATCTATATCAACTATAAATAACATAATTTTATATCTCATTTGAATGTCACGTTATATATAGAATTTTAATCACACGTCTGAACTGGGTGCTAATTATATACGATTACATTATATTATTTTATTTTTCTTTCAACTTTTTAGATATGTACATGTTTCTTGTACCATATTATTATATTATATCATTGTATAAAGTCAACTATTATTTTATTTTTATTTTTATAAAATAACAAATAATAGAAAATTCATCAAAAATAAGTTTATTTAAGTTTATCATTTTAAAAGTTTATAAAAAATCAAAAGATAAGCCAAAAAGTTCTAAGATGTAAGTATATTGTATAATACTTATACAGTTATGTTCAAAAGTAAGTACAACAAGTGAAAAAAAAAACTAGATATATTAGGATATAACTTTTGAAATTAGAACACAGTAAATATTTTATTCCTATCATCAATTTCACGCATACATAATATAGTTATAGAATTTATAATATTCAATATTTAACAAAATTAATAAATCTGTTTTTCCTTTAACTGTCGGATATATAATAAATAAAATCAAAACACTTGCATAAAATTAGCTATATAGTATAAATTGTATGAAAGAAAATTTAATTAATTCTTTCCGTTTTTCTTCTTATTTACAATATACGAGTATAAAAAAAAACGAGCAAACACAATGTACAAGAATGTATTCATTGTGGTATTCGTATTATGTATATTTATAATGTTTATTTTAGAAATTCATCTAAATTATAAGATTATATTATATACTCATGTATACTATATATATTCTTTTAAAAATAAGTGATATGTTATATATGCCAGTATTTATACATTTTATTCTAACTATAGTACAATATAATATACAAATATAAATAAATATATAAATATTCAGTACATTGTATTATACTATACATGATGGTGTAGGATGTACCTTCCTTATATAATTGTAATTCCATTAAATTTAAACTTCAAAAACATTGTTGATTTTTAGATAAAAAAAAAAAAAGGATAAATATGTTATTTTTATATAACGGACATATATTGTATATATGAGTAGTTGTTTCCATTTATTTATAGGATTACATTAATATACGTATAATATAAATTAAAATACACGACTAACTGAATCGTCTTTAATTTAAAAGAAAATCATAATCATAATTTATGTAATATATATAGAAGCCACCAGCATTGATGTGAAAAGTATTCACCCATCCACATTTATTTAATATTTATATTGACAAAAGACTGCTTAAATATATATTTCAGTTCAAAATTGAAAGAAAATAGGATAAATGGTCCTTCTTTTTTATTCTCTATATATATATAGAAGATATATAAGGGTTATCATATATTAAGCTGATCCGAATATAGAAATATTAAATTAGTGCTTGGTAAATTTACAAAATAATACATCCTCTTAATTGAAATGTTTAACATTCCGTGTGTCATATATGGTATGCAAAATTACATGATTTGACGACAGTTTAAAAAACATGATACAATACTCTCGAAATAAATCAAATAAATACTATTAAACCATAATAAATAGGTATGAATTTTAATTCTAATATACATTGTATTACAATTGTATATACATAAATATTATCTGTATATATATTAAATAGAATTTTCAACATTTCATATATACAGGATAGATTTTATGTAGCGCAGAAATATGTATTTTGTGAAACATAGCTAATAATGCGAAGGAACAAAAACAAAAAAAAAATAAGTGTAGGAAAATAAAACAATGACAAAAACCAAAACAAAAAAAAAATAAAAATAAAAAATTATGAAAAAAAAAGAAAGCGGAAAAAAAAAAAATTCTCTGTATATATATTTTTCCAACCAATTCACAAAACTTTTTATTTAAAATCATAATTGGACAATTCGATATAAAAGAGATTCAATTGTACCCAATGTGCCAATTCTGGTTAACTGCTCAAGCGAAAAAATGAACGTTAAATTGCTTTAATACATATATATGTTATATATAAATAGTATAACGAAATATAAATGTATATATTAGTAGATAGGTAAGTGTGCGCTTTTTAAGCTTAGGGATGCATATATAGAATATTATTTTGTTATATACTGCATATATATATATATGGTATATATTTAGAACACATCTGTGTGTACATAATAAGAAATGTTCCGGAAATATTATATATCAGTTCAGTGTTCATCATATGTATATACGATGTTTTGTATGATGTTTGTATATATTTATATAAAAAATACATATATAAAAAAAATAACAAAAATTGTACACAGTAGAATGCTTACATAAATGTGATAACGCTTCAAAAGTTTTACTTAATACCCACAGTTTATTATTATAAAGAATTATATTCTGAATTCAGTTTATATTATATATACCATATATATATATAGAGCTATTTGATATATATAAATACATAATAAAACAATATATGCAAATTGTAATATACATTCGTATCGTATATATCAAAAGAGCCATATATAAATACATATATGTATATAAACAAACAATAAACGAGCGTGCGGTAAATTTTTTCCACTAGAGAAAAAGTGATTTTAATTTTATCACACAAGTTATGCATATTTACCTCAGGGAATTTTCTTAATTTATCCCATTTAAATATTTCTTTATATTTATATTTATATTATTATTATTATTATTATTATTATGGGTACGTACATAACAATATTCTAAATTCTAACACTAATATACTCGAATACTAATACTATATAAACTTATATGTTGTAAATAAACAGGTTGATCCAACACGAATTATATGGAAATTTATTTTGAGAAATATAAGAAATTGTATAGGTACACATGTATAACATTCAGTCATATATAGAATTCCCGTAAATTTTTCGATATAATAAGAATTAACATTGATATATTTTTCAACTGCTTATTAAATTCCACTTTTATATGAATGTCGACATTCAAGTAACAACATCACTTGATGATATTATGTATAGCAGAAATAAAAAAAATTATTATTATTACAATTTTGTAAATGTTTTTTTCAAGAAATATGAAAATAAATTTATCATACAAAATATTACAAGTTCAATATTTTTCAGTTCTGAAAACGTTTGTAAATCATTAACATAGATTTTGTATCGTATATGTTCATGTAGGGATAATATAATTGTAGTACATTCAATTTGAAATGAAATAAATTTTACATGACTTAGCATCAATTAAATAATATTAACACAATTCTATAAATCACGATTCACTCATATAAAAGTAATTGAATTCATAAAAAATATGTCGAAACATAATTGATGAATTTTTACAAATACTCATATAGACGGAGTAATTTAACATATAACCTGGCAGCAATGTTAGATGGATGCTGGAGGAGCATTATAGTGGGGTTGGGCTGGCGTATGTCTATCAGTAATCGCAGTAATCTAAGTTTAACTCATTATTATTATTATTAATATTTATATTATCTATATATTTATTTACTTTGTCGATCTGAATAAAACTTTTGTCGTATATCGTATAAACACATTAAATATTGGATCAATGTTTTTTATACGTATTTATTAAATATATTTCTCTAGCAAATAAAATATAATCTTTTGGTATATTTATTTACATCATTTTTCCGTTTTCATTTTTGATTTGATATAAATATATATAATACACATTACACACATCCACTGTATTGGATTAAAATTGTTCGCTATGCGCATTCAAAGTAATTACATTCAACTATTATATTCAGCAATAAACAATTTAATGCATAAATATTAAAGATTTAGTTTTTTCCATTTCAGTATATATAGTCTAAAATTTCATCATAGTGTGTTTAACTTTACAGCAAAGGTATGCAAAATAATGTATTATCAAAATCCTGTCTTATATTAACCAAACCCAAACAGGCAAAATATTGTTCAGCTGATAATAATATTGCCATAATTAGTGTTGGAACAGCAGTTCATATGTAAATATGTTATTCATATACAGAGTGTGCAGTGTACATTATATATTACGACAGCAACATGTACCAAAGAAGTTGTTATTTTTCTCGGATTTCAGTTTGGTGAATCTAAGACATATTTTGATAATAAATTATTTGAGATATTTGTAAACGTTGCTGCTATTGTATATAGGTATAATAAAATAATATCCTTAAAACATGAGTACAACATATTTTAAAATTTCAATGAACAATTTTGAGACATAGAAATATTTATAATATTTGTTTTGTATAATGCATGTAAGTTTGTATTTAAAAATTCTCTATTATATATGTAACTATATACGTAATAAAAAATCATACATGTACTTGATGAATGAAAATCTTGCAAAATGATATGGGGAAAATTCATATATAAACGAAAAAATATGATTATTTATTTGTGTACTTAAATTATATATACATTATTTACAGATATTTACATTTTTAATTTTCGTACATATGCTTATATGATAAAATAATACGGTTTCAAATTAATTTGATTTCATATACATATTTATGTAGATAAATACATACCATATATGTAAATATATATATATATACAAAGAAAATAATATAGCTTTTTTGTATGTATGTCATTTTTGTTACTTGAGGGTAATTTCCAAATAATATTACCGACTATAATAATATACATCCATCCTCATCCATCAAAATATTCATATAGGTAGAATAGGACGTGTATTATTATACTATACCATATACGTGTATTATGTGTACATAAAGGAATGAACAAAATCATATTTTGTTTAATATGAATTTATTTATTGTTGACAAAATATAAAAATTAAATAATACAAAGTCTTTATTTTCGTTGTATATTTGATAAATTAAAAAAAATATAAGAATAACCCATAGGTATATTTAGTTTGTATCTGTATAAAGATATTTCGTATATATATGTACATTATGAAATTAAATTATTTCATTTGTAATTTAAAATTGGTATTTGTGTCATGTGTCTGTGTCATGTGTCTGTTTTAAATTTAACTTAAATTTCTAAAATTATAACTCTTCCTATTTTCTTTGTAGAAAACATACATTTTGAAGCCGGCCCCCATCCATTTGTCGATTAAAACATAAGAACGTATAAGCGTTATTATTATATACAGAAATTTAATATTAAAGCCAGATATAGTTATTTTAGTATAAATAAATATAAATGTAAATGTTTATAAAATTTTTGCAACATTATAACATTATTTTACTTTTACACATACATATAAACTTATATTTAAAGAAAAGTCTGAACTCTATCGATTTGTATATACATTTTTTGATTTTCTACAAATTTCAATCTATTTTTTTTGTTATTTTATATAATAATAATACATAAGTAAAAAGAATATAAAAATACAAATATTATTATACGTGAGTTTTTGATCCAATGTAGGTTTTCTTTATTTTATTTCCACTACTATTAACATATTCAAGTGTTTTTGAATATACATGAACACAATCTCCAATATATAAAAATTTATATTCGATTGAAATTCAATGTTTTCGATTTATTAATTTTTCATGAATTTTTTATATGCATACAAAATGTATATGCCATAGAAGAAAATAATATGAATCAAAGCCTAAGTATATATATCTAATCTATCTAACTATCTATAATTATGCATTATACAAATATATCTTGCTGTTTTTGTATTACAAATTTATTTTATTTATTGAGTTTAGCATCTCAAATAGATTCACATATGCATATAATAGTTAGTTGTAACTAATACATCAATTATTAATATGTATTTATATACACAATGTATATTTATTGCATCTTGTGTAGTCTAAGAATATACATTAAATATTTTTTATAATTAGATTCGAATATAGTGGTGTAATTATAGTTTGGAAAAAAATGGGTTTTTTTAGGGAATAAAACCTTCCTCATATATTCTTAACAGAATTCATTGTAATTTAAATGAAATGAATTAATATTATAGTCTTTATCTTTATTATATATATTTATTTATTTATTTAGTTATGTATTTCAATCGAGATGATAAGTCTCTTTAATTTGCAAAAATTGTTATTTTAATAATTGATATTTGAAATAAAAATAAATCAAAAAAAAAAAAAATGATTTTTAAATTAAAACTATAAATAAAACAAAAACAAAAAAAAAACAAAAAAAAAAAAAAATAATAATTAAAAATAATTTATTTTACAACAAATTCCCATCAAACATATGTTTTACACATTGCGATAGAAAATCTGGTGGAGAACTTTGCTAAATGGAAATGCGTATGAATATAATAACAAAACAATAATTTTTCGTATTTTCTTTGTGTTAGTGTGAAGGTAAAATTACATATTTTTTCGTCAAAAATAAAATAGTATAAATATAATAATGCGTTCAAAACTTAAAATGCTATGACAAAAAGCACTCACCTACACCGAAATACTGCAGTCAGTAATTACACCAGACCGACCCGACACCCGACCGACACAAGTTAAAACAATGGATTCATTTAAATATTTTTAATAGTAAAAAAATTATAACGTCGTCATTCATAATATTGTTGTGTGTACATTCCATATAGCAAAATATAGAGGCACACACACACACTCACGTACACAATGATATAACTTTTTTAACAAAGAAAATTATGATTTTTATTTTTTTTTATTCTTTTTTTATTCAATAAAACTGAGAAAAACTAAATTTTAATTAAATATAATAAAAAATTAAACTCTATATGAAATAAATATAATAAAACCAATAAATTATTATAAATTAAAGAATGCAATATACGACTACAAAAAAAAAAACACATTATTAATTCACGCGAACTAAAATTCAGAATGGCGCACAATGAAGAATTTTGTAAAATAACTTTACATTTTTATTTGACTTTTTTTTTACACACGCAACCACTTTTAAGTTATTATTATTATTAAAATTAAATAAAAAAATACTAATGTAACCGAATAAATATAATTGATAATTATATAATTTTTTATTAATACTATTATTTGTTAATTAAATTACAATATTACAGAATCCATGTTTTCTTATTTAATACATATAGACCGATAAAAAAAAAAATACCTATCACAACGACTACGAGTGTGCAACTGCGACACAGTATATAAATAGCTATAAAAACGAGATGATGACGCATTAATAAATAATCATAAATAAAATAAAAACAAAATCTTTTTTTTTTTTTTACAAATTGGAATTCAAATTCAAAATTATAAATATTAAAACGAATTTTAAATCATCATTATTATCATTATAATTTTTTTTTGCTATTATTATTATTGTTTATTATTATTGGATTCATAGGTAAATATTAGTTTAAGTATTAATTATATAATTACAGAAACATGCTGTAATTATAATATAATTAATTTTTATTAAATAAGAAATTGGATATATTTCATATAGATATAAATTAAAAATAATAAGGATTCATGTAAAATTAGATAGATTGATGCGGTCAAATAATTATTTCTTTACATATACACCTATATGGAAATCTCAACACGGAGCACAAATTAAACGCATTATGGTTTTTTTGTTTGTGTGTTTGGATATATTTCAGTTGAAATTATAAATAATATTAATAAAATTTCAACAATTGTCAATTATATATATATATATTTTTTAGATATAGGTATGTACCACGATAAGCTTGTCCACTTATATATTTATGTCCATTTATAATTTTAAAAAATTAATGAAATAATATGTTATTATATTTATATGATTACAAAACGTTTTTCCATCTGTATTCGAAAATACATATATAGAACATTTTATAGAATAGAGAATTCCGTTCTACTTTATTTTCAAACAGTTTATTATTTAAATAAATAACACCTTATACAAAAACTACCATATATACAACTAAAATTGTAATAGTTGAATAAGTTGAGAATTTTAATTTGTTATTTGCATAATATATACATATGGTATATGTTATATTATTATGTAGTTACAATCTGTTCGTTTACCATTTTTATTTATATTAATTTTGTAGAAATGAATTCAATTTTATTATTACTTACTTAGTATATTAGTATATATAGTATATAAGTTATATAATAAAATTATGAGAAAACTTTTAAACCAACAAAAATATATAAATATATGTTGTATAATATAGTATTTAAATTTAGAATTGTTTAATACATTTTATTTTAACGATTCAACAATGTTGTAATAATGAAATGGGAACATAAATTTCAAATAAAAATAAATAAAATATTGATTACAATTAAAAAGGAAGTCTCGCACAACTAGTTATTTCCTAATTTCAACGTTTGCAGTCACAAACTTCGAATTTATCCTACCTAAGATAATTAGACAATTTATTTATGAAACTTTTACACTACGATAAATCTTCACACAATAATAACATTCGTAAGGTTTATCCCATAATAGATAAATTAAATATATTTATATGCATATAATTATAAATATATAAAAAAAAAGTACTCTGTACGTATACTTTACGCAGGCTAAAGAATAAATAAAATTCAAACTGACCTAAATCCGTAATTAAATTAACAAAATTTAACAAATTGTAGATTTTAAACACAAATCAATAATTTCTTTTGAAAAATTACGAAACTTATAAATAACCATGTAATTAAATTACTGAATATAAACTTTATCAATGTATTTTATTTTTATTCCGACTTGTTCTATATCGTATCGAAATCATAGCACCTGCTAAGGTGAATATGAAACCCTTCCCTTCAATTCGCACAGTAATGCATTATTGTTGTTTGTACATAAATTATTTGCATTTGTTGTAAATTAGAAATTTAAAAATATCTTTATATAAAATTAATAAAATAACTCACCCCTTTTATTTACGTGCATCGTCTTTATGTCCCATATCGTATGATGATATAGTTGCTTCAATTAATGATTTTAAATGATGTAATATAATACTTTTGAATATAGTTTCATAAATACTTTATGTTTCAGTGAATAATTCATTTAACAATTTTTGAAATTCATTTAAACTTAATTCAGCAATCAATGAAAAAATAAATACAACCTTTCACAATAAAAATATTTTGTGATGTTGCACGTGATGTTTCAATTTCTGAATCTGATATATAACCACATCACCAACCACAGAATATTTTTCTATAAATACACACAGCTCTATATAATTTTGTACCTTTAATTAAAACATAAAAAAAAGACATTAACAAATAACATTTGATATAGAAATATTCTATTACAAATATAAATATTTAAAAAAAGATAATGAAGACCCTCTTCTCGCTCACACAACTGATATACTTTATTTTACATGGTAATCATGTTTGCTTTTTTTTTTTTTTTCAAAATAATACCATATTTTTCCAATATTTTCCAAAGAAAATGCCTGCATAGATTTCTTTAAAACGTTCTCGATGTTAGAAAGAATTGGTCAGAACTTAAATTACTTAGATCTGCGTATTACAAAATTAAATAATTTGAAAATTTGATTACCATATTTAAATATAATAATGTTATCAGTGTGTGAATCAGTATATTGTAAATTACAAATTGTTTTACAATAACAATTAAATATAATAAATTTAGCAATAAATTCCATTCTACTCTATATTAAAGCATTATATTATTAACTATTTCTATAGATAGACCAATTATTTGTTTTGATATGATTAAAATAAAATGTGCTTTTTTGTATTAACATTTTGAGACTTTGTAAACCGGTCATAATTTTTCATTTAGCATAGCATTTTATAAATGGCTAATTTTATAATGATAACAATTGCACAACGTATTATTAAATATTTATAATAAAATGTGTATAAAAAGAAATGAAATTTTACATCTAAATTTTCAATCAGTAAGTTAATATTAATATTTTAATTTTTTCTTATATTAGTTTTCATAAATGTGGTTATCTGTCGTTATGCATACTTACATATACATATGTAAAACAATTTCTTCAATATTCCCACTGTGACATTGTATAATAAAATTTTGCTTTGTCGACTTTTTCACTTGGACATAATTTCTAAATCAGTAAGATCAATGAAATTTTGTTATTAAATAATTGTTAACAATAAGTACATTTATTTATTAGTAATTTTAATATTATTTTTATAAATTTAATTATATATTTTATACTTACAATAACGCTGAAAATATGCTAACCACAAATAATGCAATACCGACATCTTGAAATTTTTTAGATTTTATTAAGTACAGTAATTTGCAATTTGGCAATATACAGAAATTATAAATTAGAGAGCCTGCATCATATACGCTCTCTTTAAAAAATTAAATGTCAAATGTTGAAAAATATTCAAAAAAAAAAAGGTAATCCAAGCATCAAAGCTTTTTAATACAATTGATTTATTGCAATATTTTTTCCAAATACAATAAGAATATAGATGGCCCAAGCATCAATAAAGTTGAAATTAATACATAAAGTATGAATAAAGACGTTGATTCATCTGATTTGCGGCTATAGAAGTGTAGATGCTAAAAAAATCAATCCATGTGAACAATTGTAATTTTGTAACATAAATTTCATATAATTAAAAAAATAATATAAATATAATATATTATAGCATATGTTGTTATTTTAAGCATTCGATAATTATTTATTGATGTATAAAAAAAATTTCAATAAATATATTGCCTTAAAATTAAATAATTTAATAAAATAACGAAATTTTTTTTATTCAATAATAAATATAAAATAGCGTACTTAAAACAACTAATTTTAATTAAAACAATTATTATTAATAACAATGATAATGCAATAACAATTAAATTATTATATTAAAATAAAGTAAATATATTTATTTATATACAAAATAATAAACAATTTGCTCTTTTATACGAATTTTTCCTTTCGATTTATTATAATTTGGTTCACATTATCTGGGAAAAATATTTCATGTAATCTTTCCACAACAAAACGGTATATGAAATTTAGGTGATTTATGATTCATTGAATTCTATTAATTTTAATTCCAGTTGTTGCTTTAAAATTCAATATAAATGGACTTTCTTGTTCTGGTACAAATGTTGATGGCATTACATAATAAATACCAGCCGGTAATTTGTGTAAATCTAAAACACAAAACCCAGTACGATAATTTCCAGTTGCTTTTGTTACAAATGGTGCTGTTACATTAGGATCAACTAATGAACCAACCGATAATTCTAAACCAACTTGATATGTTCGAGGACCACGTAATTCTATAACAAGATTACAATTTTCCATTGGTCCTAATTCAATACGATATTTTGGATTTTTAGAGTATGTTTCTGGATGATTACGACATCCACCTGCTGTTAAACCCTTCCATTCACCATTTATTTCTTCTGTCGATATATATTCACCAATTTTCTTTAATTCGAATGGGTCACGACAATATGCACGTAATGTATAATAAATTGTAGTAGATTTTTCATATTGTGATACAACAAGTGTATATCTGAAAATTTGATAAAATGCATTAATTAATAATATGTTAAATAATTTAATTGCTTAATAATTGTAATATTAAAATTATAAGTAATAAATAATAATAAACAATAAAATTTTTGGAAATTTTAAAATAATAAAATAATCATGTAAGTTATTCAGTGCATTGTAACAGCGGTTGTAAAATTACTGATATTGATTGAAGAATTTCTTTTATTGAATATATGAAACGATTTTGAAAAATTTCTTCTGTAATATAATTGAAATTGATTAGACTTTCGGAAATGTGTTAACCAATAGGACCATTAACGAAAGAAATAGTATTGAAAATGTTCTGTATCATTTGCTAGTGTGATGAACTTCCGTGATTTTATTACTTATTTGGGGGTGAAACAAAACAATAAAATGAAATAATAACACAACTTACGTTTTTCTCTCATCTGCATCTTGTTTTATTTTACAAAGATAATGTGGACTATTAATTCTAATACCATCAATATATGGTTTTGGCTCATCTATATTGAAATATAAATTTTATGATTTAGTCAATATTTAAATACAACACACAATAAACTAATTAATAAAACCACAGTTCAATTTACAAGAATAATAAACTTTGTTGCCATTATTTTGATAAACCAATAATGTTATAAATTCTTTATTTTCTCGAAAATCATCAATTGTTGTAATATGTCTTGTTAATAATACCCATACAGAACCTCTACCAGGTCCAACAGTGAGTTGATATTGCGGATTATCACCAATGGTATATGTATCTTTAAATGGTCCAACACTTGCATTCCATTTTCTAATAAATAATAAACATTTAAATAGATCAATATAATTACTATTATTATTATTATAAATGTTTAATCACTGATGAATGCAATATGTATATTGGAATAAGGCTGGATTCCAATTTAAATAAAATACATCAAAAAATCTTAGAATTGATGCATAATCAATCCAAAAAACACCATTATCAATTTTTTCCGCAATTATGGGATCATAATTTAACAGCTCCTGTAAATGTTTTGTCCAATGCACAACATCTAATTCCGAATAATTTCCTTTCCAACGTAAATGTGACCATGGATTTTTTAATTTTAATAATTTTACACCCTAAATAAAGAATTTATTAAGTATAAATTTGATTGTGTTTAATATGTTTAATCAAATACTTAACATACATCAACTTCTCTTAATTCTAATACAGCATATGCATGAGTTTCTACCAAACCGCTGCGTTCTTGATCATCTTCACTTAACGCACGTGTAGCAGCAGTTATCAAACATCTACCTAATTCTAAACCATTCTGCAATCTTTCAAATACTTCATCGGCATTAAAATTTTCTACATTTGAACTAATTGGAATGCGTTCTGGTATCCATCCGGTTAGCGCATTTAAATCAATATTCTGTAAAATTCGAATATAATGTGTTTAAAATTTTATTTTATTGTTTTAGCCATTTTAGTGTTATATATATATATATATATATATATTTATTTTCAATTCTGTTTTGTGGACGATACCTTTTATTTTCAATATAAATAAATAAATATATAAATAGTAACTAGAAAATTTATTACATTAGGTAGGGTAGGGCTTGGAAAAATATGATATAATCAAAATTTGTTTATAGTACAACAATAGA
The DNA here is from genome assembly GCA_910594885.2 of Bibio marci. Taxonomy (NCBI): domain Eukaryota; kingdom Metazoa; phylum Arthropoda; class Insecta; order Diptera; family Bibionidae; genus Bibio; species Bibio marci. The sequence continues at coordinate 20,342,128 of OU343118.1, read as the reverse complement.
AATATGAAATTATACTTACGCTATTCGATCCAGGAAAATCATATCCACCCATTACTTTCATATACGCTTTTTCTAATAGAGAAACCCAATATTCACCACGAATGTTTGAATATGAACATAACATTTCATTATGACGTGAAATTGGTAAATAATCATCGATTATAACTTTCCTAGGTATTCCATTAATATGTAATTTTACTGTATATTTTCCACTAGAATTATAAATTGGTTCATCTTTAGAATTTCTAGGATATATTATTGATGTGACCAAACGTTTACCAAAACGTCTTTCATATAATGCAGCAACGGCTAATGATGCAACAAAACTACAATCTGATATAATTGTTTGTTTTATACTAAAAAAATCGACATGTTTTCCAGATACTAATTTTGGTTCTTCACATAATTCACTGATACGACGCCATTCCGGTGATCTTTTTTTTTGATTTGGTGCTAATTCTAAAAATCCATCCTAAACGGAATAACATTATATAGATAGAACATAGAACTGATAGAAGAACAATACAATGGCATCATTTTTTTTTTTAATATTAACTCAATTACCTTATCTGTAAATGGAATTGTATACACAAATTTATCGTTCATATCAATATTCATAAATGGAACAAAAATATTATCATTAATATGTGAGGTATGTTCAAGTACTCTTTTTTCTGTTTCCGTAAGAAAAGTACTTCCCGATAAAACTAATTTTGGTGAATCATTTGTTATTGGTGCTGAAATATTGAAAAAGTGTGCGATTAATAATAATTACTTTTACATAAACTCTCCCATATTTACTTTGAACGGTAGTTTGGTGTGATGTTGTTGCTGATTTTTTTGTTGGTAAATTATAATGTATTGGTGATTGATCTACCGTAGATTGTATTGGTTCATATTTTATCCCTTTTAATACTTCAGCACGATCTAATGCTTGTACAGCATATTTATTTAAACGATCACGAATTGTTTTATCACTAATTTTTAATGTTAATTCAACAGATTGTGTATAATAATTAATTGCAGTTTCTTTGTCACCAGCTTCATCTGAATCCAATGCTTTAGACATCAAATCATGTACTTCACTTTCAGCAGACATTTTTACTTATTTCTTTATTTAACTTTTAATAACTTATGATAATTAAATATATGTTTAATTAAATTTAATTTCTATGATCATTTAAAATTATTTCTATTATTTATTTTATTTATTTATTTTTTTACATCTATATGTTGTCGATCATCGACATAATAAAAAAAATACTGCAAAAATCCACACAAACGTAAACACCAATCATTTAATTTCATGCGTTATTATACGTACAGTATATGAATGTACGTATGAAGATTTATGCCGTATTTATACAGTATTTATTGTAGTAGTGCAAAATATTCAACGAAGATAAGATACGACGTTGCGTGAGTCTCTCCGAAATAATAGAAATATATGAAAATATACACCATCGCTCTCAAAATAGAACTTATAATATTTTATATTGATGTATTATACACCTTTGCTATACACAACCCGGTAAATTTACAAAAATATAATATAATAATTAAAAAAAGAAGGAATAATTATAAATAATTAAAAAATATAGCACAAATCATATTTTATAGTTTTTTGTTATAGAACTACATATATCTAATGATGAGTTTTGCTCTGATTTACGTGTAGTGTACCTATGCTAAATATTTGCAATAATAATATTAATAATAATAAAATATTTATAATAATATATATTAAAACGCATTGCAATATACAATTTAATAATAAGTGTAACAAATTGGTAAAATAACAATTTTCATAGATTATATATTCAATCATGCGATAACAAATGTTTTATTATTACTATTTTGCAAATTAGTTGTATTATTGTGTATTTTTCACATCAATATATAGTTAGTACTTATATGTATACATGCAATCAAATAAATCAAAATAATAATATATAAAATCGATCGTACTGATCGTACCAACAAGCGATAAGAAATAAACAATCAATAAATTTTAAATTAATATGAATATGTACAAAAATCATTATTCTCAAGTTCAAAATATTAAAGAATATCTTATATAATTGAAATGAAATATCAACAAGGTCATTGATCTACATATATAGCTATTGCTCCAAATTTACTTCCAGTTATTTAGTTTCGGTGTGATCATACTTGTACAATATATGTATGTATTATTTCTTAAAGAAATAACTATTAATAGTGTATAATATATATATAGCTAATGAAAGATCGGCGTGTTATATTATACAACAATTAATACAAAACGAATGTATTAAAAAAAATATATACCATAACAAAAATTATTTGCTAAAGTTAAAATAAACCATAAAATTAGTTTCATTCATAAAAAAATGAAATCGATAGTAATACATAAATATATATATATATTATATCCAAGTATAATACAAGTATACACTACGTTGTAATGGAAGTATAACATGATTATGTATTCATACATAGTTATAAAACAGAATACCATCTCCAGGATGATTAATATCATTTGTATAATAAATGAATACATAATATATTCGCTGAAGTAAATACCATTTGACCAATAACCATAAAAATGGTTTACATTATACAAAATAGTATAGATCAACGACAGATCGGATAACCATAACCAATTTTCTCCGGTATACTGATAGGTTTGATTTAATGTTATGGACTTTTGGTAATACAAAATAATATCATATCTAAAATACGGAGGAGGAGGAATATACCAACCATATATACTTATACATCAGTTGATTTTGTGAAGACACAGGTAATTTAAACATTTAAAATTTACATACAATTATTAGTAAGCGATACATATTTTTTTTCAATATTTTTAGCAAGATTTGATATTCACCGGTCCTCGCGCGGCATACTCTCTTTATTGCATATAATATATAATATATAAATTTGTTTGAAAACGAATACGATTTGCGATATAGTTAATTGAATACATTCTAAACATTTATTTTTGGATATCAGGACGATTATTATGAGTGAGCATTTTGAAAATAGTCAACCGATATAATTTATGCTTCAAGAACATTACATAAACTACATTTTAAAACAATGAAAAAATATTATTACTATGACTGCAAGAAATATGTACGATGATTAGTGTTCGCCAGATTATTTCGCGCACTGTGCATAGATATATACGAGTAGAAATTTACTAATCAATCAATTATTATTCATTTTTACTTGGTGCTGGTTTAGACGTATATAACGGCGGGAGTTAAAATATAAAAACAAAATAAAAATAAAGAATAAAACAAAAATTCTATTATAGTTAAAAGTTATTTGATCAAACAAAACTGGTTAGTTGTCTGTGAGATTTAAAACGTTAATGTTCCTTATAAAAGTGTCTATATATTTTGCATAAATTAAAATATACTTTTATACGTTTATACATCATATATTGTTTATATTAAGTCATAAGCAAGGTTCATCCGCTTTTATAGTTTTCGTGTTAAAAAAGAAGCGATGTGAATTTATTTATTTCAGTGTAATTGTTTAATTATATGTATTTTATGATATTTAAGTGTTTGTGAAATTTTATTGCAATATATAATCCTTAATAAAAAAAAAGTAGAAGCTTTATACTTGAATAATATAATTATAATAAATTACGTTAAAAATACATGTAGTTAATAATTGAATACCTAATTATTTTTTGATGTGCATTATTATTAATAATATAATTAACTATTATAATAATACATTATAATATAATATAATTTGATTAAAGTGTAGTTCATATAACACAATTGTTATATAGTAAAAATTAATATAGTGGTATCTTTAATAAAAAAATATAGTCAATGATAATACTACAATGATTTGACAAAACTACTATAGGCAGAAAATACACCTCAGCTTATTATGCGACTTGCCACCAGATGATTTTATATAATAGTATATAATTAACAGAAAAATTAATGGAAGAATGAAGAAAAACTAAATTGAAACAGTATTTATTAGTTTTATGCATACTACTATATATTACTACTAATATATAGCTAGTAGTTCACATACTGCAATGAAACACCATTACAGGGAACCCTAGCGTATATTAATTTAGATAAGTAGAATCCCACTTTTTTAGAATGTTTATTCTACTAAAATCACAAGATGATGTCAATTTCTTATAACGACACTCACACTAAAATTCCAAATCACTAATCGTGTTCAAGAATGCGTTTATTAACATACCTCTACTACATCCATCCATGTTAAGTGATCCGTACCATGAACATAAGTCTTCATTTCACACGGTTCGACAACACACATTCCACACCTATATGAGAGAAAACTTATAAGCTTTAATTTACATAATTTCTTTCATATATGCGAGATTTATTAATACAACTATATTAGAAACTTTTAGTGGTTATAACTTAAGTTAAGAATTAGAAATGGCTAACATTACCGTCTGAGTTTTAAAGGAATAACTTTTTTTTTATAAATGTAATTTTTCCAATGATATACCCATCACGAAAATAACGTGATACACACACATTTATTAATGCATTAATAATTTATCATTATTTTATTAGTACTCGTACAACATTTTGTATAAATATTAGTATTATAGTATTTGATGTTGCAAGATTTTTATTTTTTTGCAATAAAAATGATTTATTTACGTTCAATATTATTTTGCAATATTTTATTAACAATTAAAATTAATATGGCTATTGATATATTACAACAACCAAATTTTGCCGAATTAACAATTGAACAACCACGTGTATATTTTACAATAAAACAAACACCTCTTGAACAAATGGTTGATATAACAAATCAATTATCATATAATCTATTACATTTACATTCAATTTCAAATGCAAATAATTTTGCATTTTCACCGTGTGCACTTGGTAGCGTTTTAATTGCACTATATGAAGGTTCATATGGTAATTGTGCAGTTCAAATACACGAAACAATACAATTGCCATGGGATCGTGATGTTACGCGTATTGGCTATCGGGATATACATCGAAAATTAAGGGTATGCTATACAATATACATATATATAATCTATAATTTAATAAGATATGCATATAACTGGAAAATTTATTTATATTTTATATAGAGTTATTTTTATAAAGATGAAAATTTATTAGCTGGACTGGTATTGAATGAAGAAAATATTACGATTCGTGTAGAATACGAAAAAATATTACGTTTTTATGGATATGATTTGGATCAAAATGTTATGAATTTAAATGAAACAAATGTTGATATTGATATGATAGCAACCACAACAACAACAACAACAGCAACACCAACAACGGAAACACAAACTGAAGAATATGATGTTATGCCAACGATACCAACAGAAATTGTGACAACTATAACACCTATAGAAGATGAAACATCAAAAATATTTACAACCCTTAAAACAACTACATTTAAAATGGCTACAACAGAAAAACCATCAACTTTATCATTTGAATCTAGAGATGATAATACACAAACACCATCAACAAATATTATTGAAACTACAACTTCAACTGTGTTGCCTACAAAATTACAAGCAACAACACAAATTAAACAAACAACATACCCAATAAGAAGTACAACTATGTTTGCTAATACTATTACCACACCACCATCATCACCACTGCCACCACGATACACAATGCCTGTTAAAAGTGAAACTACTACATCAAATACATTTTCAACTATTTCGCCCACATCTTCAATATTTTCCACCATTACAACTATTCCACCAACAAATCCTCCACGAACTACAATGTATATTTATACATTTAAACCAATTATAACCACAACTCCACTAATAACATCAATGACTAGAGAACCAACAACAACAACAGAATTACCAATAACAACAATAACATATCCATCAACACTACCTGATGATAGTATTTTAATAGAACCAACAACAATAACAACTTCAAAACCATTTATATCAACAACTACAACTATTAAGCAACCATTACCAATAACACTGAATCCAAAAAAATTGTTATATCCCGAAGAAAGACGAATTATTCGATTAAAAAGACAACATGATAAATATGAAGTATTAAATTATCAAATTCATAATAGTTTTATGACACAATCACCGTCCCCTATAATATCGGTACAACAAGAACAGTCACTACCGCCACAACAACAGCAAACGCTGCAGGCTATCTATGATTTACCTTTCAAATTCAATTTAAATGATGTTTCATCAGAATTATTTCCATACGATGAATTATTTCGTCAAATTGATATTAACAATAACAATTATAACAATTATTTCTATACAACACCGAATCCAAAATTAATACCACCGCCATTACCATTAAATCCAATACCAATTCCAGCACCACCAATTTCAACGGATGACATTAAGTTACCAGATATATTTTTAAATTTTGATTATCGTACAAATCACCATAACAATAATCGAAATAGTGATAATATTTATAATGATGATTTTTTCTATTTAAATACATTTGAATATGTAAAAATTCCATATAAATTTTATAATACAATTTTACGTTATTCTGATATACCAACGTTACAAGCATCAGTTTTAGAAATACCGCTTGATTCAAACGATTATAATTTACTTATAATTTTACCAAATTATGACGTTAAATTAGATGAATTAATAGTAAAATTAAAATCAACAACATCACCGAATTTACGCACGATAAAAGAAAATCTACAATCGCATTGGTTACAGGCTTCAATACCAAATTTTCAATTAAATGGTAATATTATTTTAACCAGAGATTTAATGAAGGTAATTGTATATTATTTATTATTAATATTAATACTATTATGGTGTGTGTGGTGGTCTAAAATTATTCATATATTCAATATAATAAGAAAAATTGATGTTTATAGTGTCCTAATGGCGATATAAAAAAAAGGACATAAATAGATTATAACCACATGGAAATTCGAGAGTAAAAGTTATAAAATATATGAATATGGAATATATAGAAATTGAAAAAAATAACATTGGCATCTGGAGATTGAGATAAGGCAAATTAAAAGTGGTGATGCAATGTTTCCATTCCATGCAGAGTCTGCATGCTTTGGATCGTTGTCTTCTTACAATGTTCAGTTGTATCTTAGCGCTGCAAACAATTTTGTTGTAGAAGATAACAAAAACCATATATATTCATCCGTTTCAAAACCTTGTGAAAGTTGGTAGTGCGAACAATCACGTTTTTTTCTTTACACGACCGAAACACAATGCAAAAGGATGTCGCATCCATGCAAAGTAATTTCCTTCTTACGTCTATATTTCGTATAGTTATTTTGGATATACAATACTATTCTTATTCGCCAAATTTTTTATTGTTTCATTCAGTTTAAGCAAAGGTTGTTCATCAAATAATTTTATAATGGCTTCATCCTATCGATTTGGCAATAGTGACTCGTGATTTGTCTCTTTCTGTTCAATCGTCAACTTTATTATATACTGAATAATATGTTAGCTAAAACTTTAGACTGTTTTTATATATTTTGATGATGATGAAAGATTCAGAGACTATTGTGATCTGTGACGATTCATACAGATCAATATGTATTGTTGTGTAATTAGATTTGAATGAAATAAACATATTAAAAAACAAACAAAAATATATAATAGTTTAATCGTTTTTTTATATGTTTTATATAATTTTAAATAGTTGGGAATTATGGATATATTTGAACCAAGTAAAGCCGATTTTCGTATAATGACAGAACAATCAGGAATATACACAAAACATATTGAACAATCAATTAAAATCAATATAAAAACACACGCAAATAATCAATTACGAAGTAAGTAAATATAAATTTAATTGTAAGTAAAACAACAACAAAATAAGAAGCAATTATTATTTTAATGTGAAGCTAAAAAATAGTAAAGACTCGATTCGCCTTACACACGCATATATTTATAAAATATACTAAATGCTAATAGTGACTTAGAAGTTTTAAAGCAAATTTTAAAAATATGTCACTCTTACGATCAACAAACTGGAAAATCTGGTAATTAATTTACGTTGATTTAAATCAAATATGTACTTTTTTTCGTCATTAACGTAATGAACCATAAATAAACTATAGAAACGGGGTTCCAGTGTACCTATTGTTTGTTGAATATTCTTTTGATATTTCGAAATCATCGCAATATATTATTTATTACTAATTGTATTGTATAAATATGCATGCGTGTGTATGTATGTTATGTATATGATGATCAAAAGGAAAAAGATGTATAATTATATCAATTAGTGATTGAATAAAAATATATATATATAAATATAGTTAAAAATAATAATAACAATTATCAATAATATAAAAGAACACAAAATACAATACTAATATATAATTTCATGTAATTATATATTGAAAAATGTTGTTTAGGAAATGTATGTTCTTATTTTATTATATAACTACAATACAATATATATATTTAATATAAGTCGTAAAATTGGAAATTCCGAATATTATATATTAACGAATTGACGAGAGAGAATATTAACATACAAATTTGAACAGCTAATGTTAATATTTGCGTTGGAACAGTAGTGGGGAAATTTTTGATATTCTTGTAAATGTCAAGATCGGCATACAAATAATAAAGAATGTCACAATATAGTTCCCGCATTATGATTATTTTATTTTTATTTCGTCTAACCAATTCCTATGCAGCTTTCGTACAACAACTGTGAATAGAGAGATATATATTGTATAGTTTCTGTAATGATATTCTTGAAAATTTACACCGTATACATTAACAAATGATAAACCGATAAATTCGTTATTAATAATATTGCAAAATCTATGGCACAGTTGTACAGAACGTGAAGAGACTTATAAAAAAACAATTGTTAATGATATAATGTAGATGTCATATAGGAATTGAACATCTGTTAACCAACCATACATTGGTTTATTAATATATGGTATACCTCGCGAAATTCTATTATTTTTATATACATATATTTATAAAGCAAAGTTAGCGATCATAACTTAAAATTATGATGCATTTAACATGCAATTATAAAAAATCTATAATAATTATATAAAAAGCATATAAAAAAAAAATATAATATTTTCCTTTCTTTTCAGGATATGCAAATATATTTTATCGTCCAATAAAAATATCAGTGAATCGACCATTTTTATTTTTTATAATGGATATTGAATTAAATTTAGCAATTATGTCTGGGAAAATACTAAATCCATTAAATTCACGAATAATATAAAAAATAGTTTGATCTAATAATTGTACGGCAGAGTGTGTATTATTTGATACGACCCAGTCAACGACTCACAGTTTTGATAATACGATGGAATTTAAGTTAAAATTACATTCAAACTATTGCTTGAAAAAAAAAATCATCAAAAATTTCCTGGTTCATGTTGTTTTATCTTATGTAGTGCTGTTTCTTGAGAAATTTTTCGATAGAACTATGCTTACGGCATAGAGAGTTTGCATTTCTTAAATACAAACAAAAAACTTAAATCAAAAATTCACGATAATTCTTCCTATTTACAAGAGTCGTGTGTCATCATTGACTGATACCTTTTAATTTAATACTACACTCTGCCGTCGTATTATAATTTGAACATTTACGAAATTATTTAATTTTATTGAAATAAAGAGAAATAATCTTTTTTATAATTTCACAATAAAAGAAAAAAAATAAGTACAAACTAAAAATGTTTCGTTATATAATAAAGCAAAAGTTATAGGTAAAGAAGAAATGAAAAAAAAATATTATATAGTAATTCTTAAAATTAATGTTATTTATAATTCAAGGTAAATTATAAAAATAAAAAATCAATTGTATTATTTATTTTTACCTGTCTTTGCACCACACCCGATTGACTCCATTTATACTTCATTTAAATCGAATGCAAACGTATCACTTGCATTTGGAGATGACATGACCTCAATCGTCTGAAAAAAAAACATAGTTAAATTTAAAATTAATAACTCATCATGCATATTTTTGTTTATCCAAATTATGTTAACAGTTCAAAAATAATACATAAATAAAAAATAAAAAGCCACCCTCTACCCTATTCACATATTCTACAATGGCTGCTTACAGTGCAGAGAAATGAATTCTTTTAATAAAATTTGAGGAGCAACTATATATGCGTTATGCACATAAGCACGTAAAATGTGCACAACATTAAACGGAAATGTAACAACAAAAATCCCGCATACGATTTAAAATCTGCGGTTACACTTGAATTATTAGTGAAAAAAGAAAGAAAAAGATTCGTGTAATCATTGTTCCATTAAAGGCCTTAAAGCACATACCTCAATCAAGGAAGATGTAGTACTTTGAGAATTTTATTCATCATTTAACAAGTTCGACGTGATGGTGATGTTGTTTTGAGCGATTCAAACAAGAGGTCACCCATCACACAACACTCATAACATAAAAATTATGGTGCAAAAATAAACATATAACTTTAATAATTGTTGGTGATTTTACCTATTTTTTAGTTTTAACAATTACTTGATAATGTAATTCGCCTTGTAATACTTTCTTTTATGCATTTTTTTTATATTAAAATGAAAAATTATAATAATGTTTATAAACTTTTATGTTTACCTGACTTTTTGCATAATATCTAGAACCGCTTGAACGATCTACGCTTCCTGAATCCGATGACTGTCTTTTACATTTTTTTAAAAGTGATATTTCTTTATCTTTCATTGATAATTTTATTTCTGAATTCTTTAATTTTTCTGTCAGCTAAAAAAAAAGGAAATTTAATTTTCTAAACATTTATTTTTGTAACTTGAATTTAATGTGTTTTTTTTTTACTTTTTCATATTTATGCAACGGAATCATTCCATCTATCATTTCACTGGAATTTATGTTATTCGAAATGACATTAAAATCATCTATGTATGCATTTTTTTGATCAATTATATTTTGTAATGATTCAATTCTGTTACGTTGCTTTGATACATTTTCAGTAGTTTTATCTAAATTCATTTTCATTTCTAGTTTTTCTTTCAATATTTCAATATTTTTATTTAAAAGTAATTCGTGCTTTTCTCTCAATTCCAATAATTCGTTATCCATTGCTTTATTAACATCATTTAAATTTTCAATGTTCATCTAATATAAAGTGTATAAAAATATAAATAGAAGTAATTATAAAATTAATCGTATATTTATAATATTACAACTAAATAGTTTATTTCATAAATAGATGCAAATTAATATAAATAATTACCGCATTTTTAATTAAATCATCTCTTTCATTTATAATACAATCTAATTTATGTTTTATATTATTGTACCTAAATAATGAAATTACAATAAAATATAAATTATTTTTTTATAAAATTAACACATTTATGTAAATGTAAAATATTTAAAGAAGGCATCCCCTAATTATATTGTTGAGATATGAAAGAATAAATCATTTAAAATAATATTATAGAAGACAACAACTGATATTTTTGTCAAGTAATTTTTTAATGTATAAATTAAGATTATGAAACTACGTAACTGCTCCTTTAGTGTAAGTAAATTGCAAATTCTTTTTTTATAAATTCAAAATATAGGTAGTACATGTAAATAAGCAATATTATATTATCATGTCATACTGTATAATCTACAAATATAATGATTAATGATTGTGATTTAAAATGTATATATATACACACAATGATATATTAAAATTTTTCTCAATGCAATCAGAACAAAATGGATCAGTAAGTTTGCACTTTAAATTCAGCTAAGATAAAATTCCGTTAACAGTATTTTTTTCATTTATATCCTTCTATTCTTCGTAATTTATTCAATTTAAATGCTTTTTCAGTTTTTAGGATTAAATTTATACATATACATTTTTTTAGAATAAATCCGTACACATTTGTTGACTTTATGTTTAATTTAATTTAATTACATATTTATGACTTGTATTTTTTAATTTGAAATATATTTGTTGAATATTGAATTTTTTGAATTTGAAGAAAATGTCTATAGTATTTCATAAGGTGTTTTAATGATATGAATGATGGATATACTCACTTAGTCTCACGCGCAAGTAATTCCAGTTTAGCGTCTTCCAATTCTTGACCCTTTAGTTTTAGCTGATACATCAATTCGTCTTCAATTACCTATAAAAACAAAAAAAAAACAAAAATTTTATAATCCAATTTTACGGAATAAATTAATTAAATTATAATATTAAAAAAAAAAAACCTTTTCCTCATCAATTGCTTCAATATTTTCTTTTAGAATTTGGATTTCTGCAATCAGTGTCTAATATATAAAAATGTATATATAAATATTAAATAGGTTCACATTAGAATGTAGAATTATATCTATTTACTTTATTTTGGACAACAACTTGTTCATGTAATTCACTGCCTGTTTTCAAGTCATTGGTTAACATTTTATTTTGCGTTTCTATATTAATCAATTTTGATTCAGTATTTATCAGCTCAGTATGAAGTTCAGTATATGCTTTTAATATTTTATCGTAATGGCCTTCGAGTGCCTTTACTCGTTTATTTAAGATAACTTCATGTTTTTTCATATTTTCAATTACTTTGCTCGTGTTACTTTATTTTAGGTAAAAATTTATAATTAAATAATCGTAAGAAAATTCAAACAAAATTGGCATTTATATTTTTAATTATTACATACTTTTTTTCTTTAATTGATGGAAATTGTTGCGATGGTATTATATTCCTATTAAGTTTTAATTTAACATTTTCTTGAAACAAAAAATCATATGCATTTAGCAATTTTATATTTTCCAATTTTAAATATGAATTTTGGATAGTAATATCAGTAATTGGGATACACATTTTTTGCAAATTATTTTGCATAGTTTTATGAACTTGACCGCTCATAGAGAACGGAAACATTTTTGTATCAATGATACTTGCGATTGGATTAGTTGGATTTTGTGAATAAATCGATTGTGAATCTGCCATATAATTTTTACCTGTTGAAAAGACAAAAACATGTATAAATAATAAAATTTTAATAATAATAATAAAGTAAATAATTTTACTCTTATTTAACATATATTTGATATTTATTCTATCAAACTCCAGTTGTTTTAAAAATTGGAGAAAACTGACAAATTTCATTCTTCAAGCTAGTCGATCGTGAAATAACGGGTCAATTCCCGAAATATATATAAAACATTTTTCGGTATGTATTTATACTGATATACAGCCGACCGTTTTACCATTTTTTCGTTTATATCCTGAAATTATTGGTGCTCAACGCTACTCAAAGATAAAAATTGTCTACACACACTATTATGGGATAAATAACTCATATAAAAAAATAAAATTAGGATAATTTCGCCATTCAGACTGAATATTTATATCGTTATTTACACCTATGCGGATGTAAGGTGTAATTTACAAAAATGGACTGTAATGGTTGTTTGTAAGACGCCATAAACTCCACTTGGAGTAATTTGATGATAACGAAATAAAATTAATTCATGGATAACATTTTATACTTTAAAATGCATTAAGTTGCGATACGACTACGTTTCCATACAGTACACCAAATTATAATAAAAAAAAATAAATAAATGTTACATACTATTGTATTGTTGATCTGATTGCAAAGTTTTATTTCCATTAGTGTCCATGTCCATAACTGCTTTTTAATTAATAATGATTGCTGGTGGTATATGAAAAAAATATTATTTAAAACTAAGTTTTCTGGAACGTGTAATTGTCCTATTGGCCAAAACTTGAAAAAACAAATTAAATAAAATGTCCTACGTAGTGCAATAAAATAGAAACAACCGGATAACGGTAGCTGTCACTATAGCAGAATCACCATAAATACAATAAAGTAAAGGTCAAGTCAAAATCATAGAACTCATTTGACTCTTGATTATGATTTTCTCAATTTGCTCAATTTTCAAATATTTATTATGCCGTATTTATGAACTAAATACAATGATACGTTGCAACGATTGCGTCCGTCGCGAGTCGCTCGAAAAAAAATGTATGAAAGCATTTCCGCGCTCTGGTTACTTTTAACAAATTAATGTTGCTCAAAATGCTAACTAACAATGAAGTATGAAGTAATTAAAAAGATATTGATTTTTTGTTTGTTGACATTTGAGATCGTTGGTTATTTGTTATTTTGCTTGATGTGATGTTACACCAACAACAATCATCAAAATAGTGGAAATATTTTTTATATAATCAATAGTTAAATAAATTTATTTTATTCAATGGACAATAATGGTAATCTATACAATATAAATATTAAATAATACAATTTAAAATTTATATATAGAAAATAGGAATAGGATAGTTTTATTTTGACTAATTCGGAGCGTCTGATTTTTTTTTTTATTTTACTTCATTTAATCCTTTTTGAACTACGATATTTTAAATTTAAGGAGTTTAAATAAACCTTCTATATTCTATATATAACATAAAATAATAAACTAGCCACGGGCCTCACGTTACAACCTCTACGACACGAGTAAATATATTTTGTATGTCAACAAATAAATATTACTCTGCATCTGCAACTATCTATTTTTGATTATATTGTTTATGAATGGCACATTTCTTATATTATTTCTACTTTCCATATCTATAATTAATTAAATTTTTATTACAGAAACAATAAATCTTGATATAAACCGACGTCAGCGTCGACGTCAAAAAACTACAAAAATGCAATACACAATGTTTGTTAATTTTATGGAAGAAAATCTGGAATGGCGTAATCGTAAAATCCTAAATCAACGTTACCATGAGTTAGCCGATAAATTAAATTCTGTTGAGTTTGGTCCAACGAAAAATTCAATTGAATGGCGAAAAGTATAACTTATTAATAAATATGTTTGTTTACATTTTAAATTTGTATTGTAGGTAATTTAATTACTGTAATAATAATAATAACGTAAATTTTATTTTATATTTATAAGGTATTTTCCGATTGGAAATTTGTTTTATATAATAAAGTTAGAAGTCAAACTGAAAAACTGACAAAATTTGAAAATCGTGCTATATTTTTATTTAGAAAAATTGATAAAATACGTTTGGCTATTTGTAAAAATGATAATTACAATTATAGTAATATATATGTTGATAATATTACTAGAGATAATACGGATAATACAATTATAAGAGCAAATAATAATAGTAATAATAATAATAATTTCTCAATTGAAATTAACAATGATATGATAAAAGAAAATAGTATAAATTTGAATTCAGTTCAAGGACTAAGTGAATGCAATAATTATGAAGAATTCGAAAATGTAAATATTTACGAATTTAAATTATGTTATTATTATTTAATTTCTTTGTTTGATTTTTGTTTATAGATGCCTGAAAATGAAATGATAAATAATGAATTTAATTCATTTAATAATGTTAATAATGATGTTCATGATAAGATTATAAATAATAATAATTTTAATATCAATTATATTCCACAAAATATTGATGATGATAATCCATCTATTAATAAAAAACAAAACAATGATGATGTGCCATGTATTGCAGATAAAGTTGCAACAAATATTTGTGATAATTATATAAATATTGATGACCGTCATTCAAATATATCTGATAATGGTTCAATTATTGATAATGTTTTAAATATTGATAGTAATGTTACAACAAATATTAGTGATAATGTTATAAGTATTGATAATGCTTCAAATATTAGTGATAATGATACAATTATCGATGATGTATCGAATGTTGACGATAATGCTTCAACAATTGTTTGTGATACGGATGCAAATAATCGTAACAATAAATTAAATGTTAATAATGAGACAAAGGGCAATTTGTATAGTGAACAGCAAAATAATTATAATAATTCAACATTTAATAATAATGATAAAAACAACAACAATAACAGTATTAATGCTGAACAAAACATTCCATATAATAATATCAAAAATAGTACAATTCCCATAAAAGAATCAATGAATTTAAAAGAACGTAAAATTATAGCATTAGAAAAATTAGCTGATGCACATACTCGTATTGCAAATTGTATAGAAACATTTTTAATTAATTTTCAATCACGTTGATCGATGTTGGTTTTATAATAATATATAAAAATATATTAATACTCGTGAAATAATTGTAATGATAAGTAAATTCAGTAGTAACAACGGTTTTTTAATTCAGTTTTGTTAATATCAATTTTTATAAACATTAATTATTGCATGAAGTATTCATGGAATGAATACATATGTGTGGACATATTTCCATCGCTAAATTATTAGTATTGCAATTGACCGTTGTTGCACAATGACCTAGTCTTTCTTTGAATGCTATATAAAGACAATTTTAGTACATAAAATTAACTGATCAATTATTATTATTTTCAAGGATTGTCGTTAAATTTTGAATAACAAGCTCGTAAAATAGATACTTATTACTTACTGCATGGTATTAAAACCATGCAGTTTTAGTCGTTTCAACTTGACTAAATTTCCAAATTTTAAAATAATCTGTATACAATATTTTGATATGTTTTTTTATATAATATTTAAACTTAATTTTAAAAATTAGTATTATTAGGAACAAAAATTTAATACATTTTTTTTCAATTAATTTATTTATTTTGTAATTTATTGTTTTTAATGATATTTTATTACGGTTTTTTTTCTTTTTTTTTTATTAAATAGTTTATATCTTACCATTGACAAAATAAAATAGAATAAAAAATAAAAAAAATTATAAATAATGGATTTTTTTCATTTTAAATAAGTAATTTACAAAAATTAAATCACGAAAATTTATTAAATTATTTTAAAATTTAATTTAAAAATATAATTTTTGTTAATCTTTCCTTATTTTTATTCTATTTATGTGGTACAATATAAAAAAAAGTTAATTAATTTTTTTTTTAATTTCTATAATTAATTTAAATTAAATAATTCTTTTGCATAAATAATAAATATATGAAACAAACAAAAAATAGAAATAAAAACACAAAAATATAGTTATTTTATAATTATAAATCTAAAAAATATTTAAATTTCATATTATTTTTATATTAATTAATTTAGTAAACTCTTTTTTTTTTCTTTTTTTTAAATTAATTTATTTAAATTTGAGTAAATTTGTTTTTCTTTTTTTTTATTT